>JAWWEO010000001.1:18533166-18609066 GCA_035582975.1 Ormyrus labotus | reverse complement strand
GGGTCAAAGGGGGGGTACTACAAATTGATCTTTTCGGAGGAATTGTTAATACAATTGTAATTGAACTTCACAAGTTCTTCCAATTAATCAATTATACTGCTCTTATTCATTTCATTAAATTCTCATAAAGCTTTTTTAAATTCACATTTCCAAAAATGTGACTCCATCCATCAGTCCATGTTACCGGTACCTCCCCGCAAAAAAGTACCTCCAAAAACGTTACCCTTTAGTGTCCGACCGTGCTATTAAATTTAATAAGACATTCTGCAAAATATAGACAGACTCGTACAGAAAAATGAGGATGCACTCCTATTTACTTAATTAAAAGATGTGCGATTTCGAGCGCGTCTGCGGGAATAACGACGAAATAATCGCCCGGACCGATGCAAATGAACGCGATCTCAGCTTTGGAATCACGCAAAGGAAGAATCGCGGGAACGATTATACGCGCCTGAATCGGCCACCACGTCGTGCTTGGCTGCGAAGGCGGGAATCATAGCTCTGGCGATCGTTTTATTTCAGCAGCCGAGCATGGGGTCGAGGAGACTAATCTTTCGTGGACTTTTTCTTCTCCATTACACAAAGTTTGACGTAAATGGGCTTAATTTTGAAATATTATCAATTATTTTAGAATATTGTTTTCTCGAAAATTTATAAAGGTCACCGAAAAAATATTTTAGAAAAAATGATTATACTGTGTAGTAAAATAATTTAAAATAATTATTGTTAAGTAAATAAATTTTCAATAAATTTATGAGGGTCTAAAAATGAAAAAAATCAAAAGAATTAGAAAAATACAAATTTAATGACGATGTTTTTTAAGGTATTCTAAAGAATAAATTCAAAAACATTATTTGGAGGAATTAAAAATTTGATTTTATTTATTAAACCAGAGTAATTGTTTTCTTATACCTTAGCAAAGTATATCCCAACTAAATCTACGTAAAAAATCTCGAACATACAACCTCTTTTTTCTTTTAAATTTAAAAATACCTTTATAACACTCTCATAGCGAGGCTTTCGATGGATTTAATTCCTGCTATTTACTCGAAGCAGACGGCGACTCATAAAAATCTGAAAAACCCATCAAATTTGAGCCTTCTCTCGTTCCACCCCCACGTTCATACCTGCGACGACGTTTGTCGACTGACCCCTCGGGTCGGCGCGGAATTTCGTGGGTGGATCGAAGCTCTCGGCAATGTCCTGCGGGTCCTCGACCGAGAAAAAACGGACGGACGCATTCCTGCCGCCTTCGTTTCGTTTGGCTGCGGGCGCAAAACGGACTATCTCTTTCTCTCATTTGTAATTATTGTATTTAAGGACCTCTGCTGATTTTTTTATCTTTCGTTTTCGCCAGAGATTGTCCTTCTTTATATTTATTTACTTAGAAAGAGAAGTCGTCATGTTTGGATGTTTTTTAACTTTAGGATGTTTTTTATTATAAAGATTTTATGTCAGTTATTACAAGATTACATTAATAAATTTACAATATAAAATTTTTCGTTCCTAGGGAAAGATCTCACACACACAAAGTTTTCCCGGAAACGAAACGTCAAATTACTATAATTTGAGCGAAATCGAATCAAAATATAAATAAAATTTTGTGTTTACGTATACATTTGACAGTGATAAAGCACAATTTTCTTGGCAGTTCCTTTTTCATCAGTAAAAATATTTGAAGATATAATATTATTCATCACAGTTTCACAATTTTCAGTTGTATTCCTCCAACGGGTGTTGGAATAGTAGAATGTGGCAAAATTCGATATGGAATCATGGTTTTATCGCAGACTTCAACTTTATATTTATGAATCAGTGTTATGATTCCAATTTTCACTTGATAGTTAGCAAAACGTTCGCCTAAACAAAATATTCATAAAAATAAACCTCCACATGGAAGATTTTATTTTCGGCGAATTGGCTTATACTTACCAATACAATTGTGAGGACCATTGCCGAATGGCAGATAATTCATTGGGTGTCTAGTTTTTTCATTTTCCTCACTGAACCTCTCTGGATCAAACACTTCTGGCTTTGGGTAAATTTCAGCGTCACGGTGTATTGCCCAAACTGGAATAAACACTTTGGTGCCTTCTGGTATAGATACATTTATTTTATCAAATGTATATGGAGCTACTGTTATCCTATCTAAAACGCTTCCAGCTGCGTATTTTCTTAAAGTTTCTAAAAAAGGGAGAAAATTATATTTATTTATTACATTTAATTACTTGTAAACCAATCAATATTCGGGATACACACCTTTTACTACCTTATTTAAATATTTCATTCGTTTGATCATATCGTATGTTAATTCTCCGTTTTCTTTTTGAATTGTATTTTTAACTTCGTCTCGAAGCTTTACCTGCACATCTGGATTGAGAGCCAATTCGTATAGTATATTGCTCATAGATGTAGATGATGTTTCAAATCCACCAATAAAGAGAACGAATGCTTGCGCAATTAACAGGCTGTCCGTAAGTTCTGCAAAACAAGAAATCTTTTTATTTAAAAAGCAAGCATTCATTTTTATTTTAATAACGTCCCTAAAGTACTTCTTATAACACTATTTTTAATTGAAATTAACTTTAAACTTTTTCATTAATATCATAAAAGCATTTAATTTATATACATATATTAAAATTATTTACCAAAGTTACTGAAAGTTTCGGGTTGGCTTTGCAAATCCATCAGCAAATCAATAAAATCTTTTCTCCTGACATTATTTTTCTTCCTAAAACTCATGGTATCCTTAATAGAGTCTATAAAGAACTTAGCAGCTTTATTGCTTTCAAACCAAGGAGACAAAAGTACGTAAATCCTTGGCGCATATTCACGAAGTATCCTCTTGCACCTTTGTTTAAAGCCAGACTCGAATAACATTCTGCCTTGCTTTCTAAACTCACTATCCTCATCAGTCAAAGAGTGAGTATCGATTCCAAAAGCGCAAAGGCCGATGGTCTGAGTCGTGAACTTCGCTGTCAACTCGCGACATTCTACTGGCTCGTTCCTCTCGGCCAATTTCTCGAGGTATTTTTCGAGTTGCTCGGCGCACTCCACCATCAGATAAAACATCTCTTTGAGCTTACCGGAAGTAAACGCTGGCGATAATCGAGTTCTTAAAGGCCGCCATATTTCGTGTTCTAAATTTATGAGGTTCTGGCTGAGAGGATTGGCTTTTTTGTCTGTACGAAATCCGCGATCGGGGAATGTGTTGAAATCCTTGATTAGAACGTCCTTGATTAAGTCAGGATCTTTGATTAACAAAGCTGGGGATTTATATTGAAAAATGCCGATCAACGGTTCGGATTTGAATTCGTTGTAGAATTTTTCCAAGAGTTCCGCCATGTGGATTTTTTCCAAGAAGATGTCTTTGAAGTTGCCGAGGAATGGAAATGGTTTAGGTCCTTTGACATTACGTTTCTGCCAAAAATCGAACGTTGAAGTTCCATAGTAATAACAAATTAGGAATAATACACCTGTTACTGACAAAATTTCCAAAGCTCCGAATTCCATTATTTTACTGAAAAAGAGATGAAAAATGTGAACATTTATTGAATACATATCAGAAATCTTTTTTACTTGTTAATGTAAATATTTTTATATTCTATAAGAACCAGAGAGAAATTAAAATGGATTATTTTGAATTGACAACATCTGATAAGATAAATGAGAAAGTCTTCTTGTGCAAAATTTAATAAATATTGCCGAAAATTTCCAAAATTCAATCACGAAAAAATTTCTAACACTTGCTCAAATTTCTTGCAAGGTGACAGTTTTAACAATACCCAAATAAAATAAAATTTGCCTTTTTTTTTAAAACATTAAATTATGACTAGAAAAATTAAAACAATTCCAAAAATCCCATGCATCCACAATATTGTAATAATTCGCTTCAAACATAACAATTTACAATTCTTTTAAACGAAATGGCTCGTTACAATTGTAACATTATTGTTTAATATTATTTTAAATTATTATTAAAAAATATTCTTCCATCTCAAACTTTACAAAAATTCAAGAAATTCTTACAGTGAACGATTTAAACTCGATATACAAAATTAATCAAACTTTAACTATTAATTAAACTTTAATATATCTTTACGTAAATGCCAATAATTACATTAAATTAATTAAACGTATTAAAAACGAAATTTTTTACACCGAATAAATATCTGCCCCATAAAATTCATCCACACGATTTTCCCAGTATAAAAGGCAGTGCAGATAACTGACAACTAACTCAGTGTCCACAGAGAAACTCGATCGTCGCTTCGTAATCTTATGTGTACATAAGTACTAATTAAAGACGCAGGGAGGGGAGATATAGAAAGTTTATACAGCTACTCGCACACTTGAACTTCTTCGTTTATTCAAAACTACAGCAAAAGATCATCAATCGTTTTAGATATTTATAAACTAAATACAACAGCAAAAGAATATACTCACCACGACGCAAGAATATACTCGTAGCAGAAAAAATGACAGAAAAAATTTCGCCGTAACCGGTTAAGTTGGACTCGAACTGCGCTGTGCACAGCAAACCAAATGCTTCGAAGCGATCGAGTTGACTGAAATCTCTCATCGTATCGTACGAAGTTGGGGAGACAAAGGTGCTGATAAAAAGCGGTAGAGGATAAGAGGAGGGCGAACTTGTGAGCAGGGAAAATAATTCAGTTTTTCTTACGATATTTAACGCTAAATAAAAATATTTAGTTACATAAATAGCATTTTACGCATTTCTGAATATAGATGTAGTTAAAAGGAGGGAAGGATTTTATTGTACTTAATGAGTAAAGGAAATTGTATATTACAGCAAAATTTTACAAAATTTGACTAATGCAAAATTGTATGTTTTACAAATATACAAAATAGTATAAAAATAATTTCTACCTTGGCACACTTGATAATAACTAACTTAATACTTTAAAACGTTGTCATTAATAATTGCAATTAATACATTAGTGGTATTTGCATACTCACCAGTAATTGTTTAAAATATTGTGCGGAGGTACTATTTCTAGAGCTTTATAATAATCAGGACAAAACAAGAAGTATCTATTTCGTTTAATCTTATAGTCAGTATTGCTGCCATAATGACACGCAATTTAATTTACACAAGAAATATTTCGTATTTACAATTATTTCTTACAATCTTAAACATGCATTTAACTAATGCCTTCACCACTTAAAAGCTGCAATACTACATTTTCACACTTTAGAAATCTTTAAATGTATTCCTCCGACTGGTGCAGGGACGATTGATCGTGATGCAATCTTATAAGGAACACAAGTTTTTTCACAAACTTCAACCTTGTACTTGTGCACCAATACAATAATTCCAATTTTCGTCTGGTAGTTAGCGAATCGTGCTCCTAAAAAACACAATTGTTCTCTTACAAAATTGTCTTATAAATAATAACTAAAATATATCTTTATTCTACTTTAAGGTATATTACCTATGCAATTGTGAGGTCCGTCGCCGAATGGTAAGTAATGCATGGAATGTCTTGTTTTCTCATTTTCTTCGCTGAACCTTTCTGGATCAAAAACATCGGGGTTGGGATATATTGCAGGATCTCGTTGTATCGCCCAAACGGGAATCATGACTTTTAGATTCTTCGGTATTGTCACTTTCGTCCCCGAGAAAGTGTAAGAAGCGGACGATTTTCTTGCTAAAATACTTCCAGGTGGGTATTTCCTCAAAGTTTCTACGAATAGACAAGAAAAATGTAATAATTTATTTTTGGCTCTAAAATTTCAGGAAAAAGAGTAGATTACCTTTAACTACTTTATCTAAATACTTCATGTTTTTAATACTGTCGTAAGTTAATTCTCCGTTATTTGCCTCGAGCTCTTCTTTGATTTCCTTTCGAAGGATTTCTTGCACCTTTGGATTCAGAGCTAATTCATACATCGCGTTGCTGATAGTTGTAGCTGAAGTTTCAAAACCAGCAGCAAAAAAAACTAAAGCTTGTCCACTCAAAAATATATCACTGATTTCTAAAATAACCCTGCCATTTAGTGAAATAATATTATTTTTTTAAAAAAGAAGCAGCGCAAACGTCGTTACCGATATTTTGAATTTTCTCTGGCTGATCCTGCAGATCCATGAGCAAGTCAACAAAGTCTTTCCTTCTCACATTATTTTTCCTCCTATAATCCACCGTCTCCTTGAAAGACTTGACAAAAAACTTTATGGCATTGTTGTGTTTGAACGGACCTAACATCTCATAAAGCGACGGCATAAATTCTTGAAGCAGGCGTCTACCTGAGTTTATAATTCCAGAATCGAACAATGCCCTTCCGCATTTTCTAAACTCGCTCTCTTCATCTAAAATTGCATTTGTGTTGAGTCCAAATGCACACACACCAATGGATTCAGTCGTGAATTTAGCCGCCAATTCGCGAAACTCGGCTGATTCTCCCTTCGCTGCTACTTTGTCTACATATTTATCGAAATTTTTAGCGCAACTGATTATCAAGTAAAACATGTCCTTGAGTTTCCCGGATGTAAACACGGGAGACAGTTTGTTTCTCAACGGTCGCCATCTGTCGTGTTCGAGATTGATTAGATTTTGATTTAAGGGATCGACTTTCGGATTGACGTAAAGCCCACGATCTGAGAAGATGTTGAAATCTTTTATTAAGACATCCTTGATGAGGTCGGGATCCTTCAGTAACAGTAAAGGAGTACTTCGAGCAAAAATTCCGATAAACTGCTCGTTTTGGTACTCGTCGTAATACCTCTTAACTAGCTGCGATATATGGAGTTTACCCAAGAATACATCTTTGAAATTTCCAAGTAAGGGAAGAGGTTTTGGTCCGGCAACATTGAGTTTTTTCCAGAAATCAAAGTTCCATGTGAGATACTGGTATAAACAGAGGAAGAGGACTCCGAGCCCTGCTAAAATCTCAAGAGGACCAAGTTCCATTGCTTTTTTCTAAAACATGTATAAATTAATAAAAAAATTAATTTTTTAGGAGAACTATTAATTATCATTGATAATAAATGGTAAAACGTAACTACAAAATTTTAAAAGACCGATAAATAAAGAAGCATATTTTTTATTTTTTTACTACTTTTAGTAGCTTGACGCATAACTTTATTATCATTTTGCAGTTCAATACGTCTACGAGAATCTAATATCACGTAATGTTATCAATTGAGATGGATTTAATTTCACACTTGTTACACGATTAAAGACGTTTTTGTTATACCAATAAAAGCAAACAACATATTAAAACTAAAAACTAGAAAAATTAATTTGATAAATTGGTAATGTGGATACTTTTGAAAAATAAATAAAATTAAACTACTTAAAAAACGTGGAAAAAATCGAAGACATAATAACGTAATTTATAAAAATGACCAAAAAAAAAGGTTTAATTTGATAAAATAACGTGAACATTTTTCTTAAATACTAGAACTTACGATTAAACGGTTCAATACTACAATTATTCAACGATTAAAACAATTTATTAAGACCAATACAAATGCAAGCTAATATCGTGCATAACTCGCGAAAACAAGTGGATACGTCAAAGGCTCGCTCGACACTAAAGATGCAGAATGAGCAGAAGTGCGCTTTAACCGACAGAGTGTCTATTCTCATGGTCAAGGACAGCAGGTTATTCAACATCATGACATAGACGTTTTTATTTGTTGGTAACTCAAATATAAGATTGTTAATTGCGTTCTATCTTTTTCATATTTACTTTCAAATATATGTACACTTTTTGAGCGCATTAAAAGTATTATTTTATACAATAATTAATATCTAATAATAATCAAAGAAATACGCGTAATAAAAATTTTCAAACAGATTTTCATGCTTTTATATAAAAACTCAGACAATTCAAAATAAAAAAATTTTTTCTTACCAATAAAGAAACCAAATTTTTGTTCCAGTTCCAAACAAAGCATGAAAATGAAAAATCGATATCCTCATTAAGCTTTTAATTTGTCAGCAAGCTCGTACAAAAATTACAATTCATTATACATGCAATATCGCATCGAGTAAGGCGTCTATATATAGGTGAATTCATCTCAGCGCCACGAGGCAAACACGAAGGAAAAGGAATAAACACCTCTCTCATCTGTATAGGTATACTCTCATGTTTTTCTAGTGTGTGCAAAACTATAGTAAACTCTGCAGTTTGTAATTCTGCACTTTTCTACTACTAAGCTGTGAATTAAATTGGTGGACTTTTTTCAAATAAAATACTAACTTTTTGAATTATTTCTTGAAATATATTACAAAAATTAAAAATATAAAGACCATTAGTTGATGTTTTGTTTAATATCGTGTAAAGGTCCCCTTGTAGCTTGTTGAAAGTTACATTTAATTTCATACAAATAAATTACATGGCACTGAAATTTATTAAAAATGACTTTGTAAGGGATATATCGTACTTTCTACAAAGACAAAGAATGAAATCACATATTTCCGAAATAGTAACAATGCAATGATTTATTTCAATTAAAGATACATACAGGAGGTAATAATACCCCAATGCATAAAAATACATGAATCATTCTTCTTGCTCCATTTACAGTCGCTATCGTAATACACATTTTTGAGTCTCGCTTTTCTTTTCATTGTTTTATTTATAACTTAATTAAATAATCAATTATTCATAATATAAAATAAATATATCAAAATATAAAACAAATATATCTAATATATTCAGTCAATAATTTCTTAAATATAGCTTTTAAGTCTTTTAGACTTAGTACAATTCAAATATTTCATTCATTTAAACATTCGATTAATTGATTTGAATGTTCTAATTGGCTCGTAAATTTTGAAGGAATTGAGAATGAATGATCAAAATTGAAAAATATTTTCAATCTAATTTATTTTCGACAACGTTTCAATACTGGAAAAATATCTTCTTCAGGACTTGTAATAAAGTTTTAAATTAATGAAATTTATGCACAATCTCAATTGAAACAGTAGTAAAAATTACTATTCGTATAAATTTTTACAAGCATAATAAAAATTGATAAAGTTATTAAAAATTAAAGAATACTGTATAGTAATTTTGCTTATAATTAAAGTGTTTTCTCTCTATTAAAAAGTGTAGAAACTTTTGCTTTGCATATAATTTATAATCATTTGTTATTTGAATATATATATAAAAAAAAGTAGATCACTAACGCACCCTTAAACTTATTACGATGACTAAACTTTTAAAATACTTGAAAGTACACTTGATTTCTTAGAAATATGAGCATTTATTCCAGGTTATTCGGAATCTTTTTAAATCTCAAACGAATTCCACCTTTCGGCGTTAAAAGAACCTTCCTTGGATCATTTTCATTTCTGAGATTATTACTTAGATTCAATTCAAAATTTTTTATAATTTTAATTATTATAATTTTAACGAGATATTGGGCAAATCTCGAACCTGTAAAATCCAATTATCTTTTAATGAAAACTGCAATAACACATTTAGGCTTATTTAAAAGTGACTCACCGATACAGTTCCTTGGTCCATAACCAAACGGAATGTAGCTCATAGGATGTGAAATTTTATTTTTAGAATTAAATCGTTCGGGGAGGAAACAGTTTGGATTTGGATAAATTGTTGGGTCATGGTGTATTGCGTAATGCGGAATTATTATGTGAGTATTTTCTGGTATTGTTACATTTGTACCGGAAAAGGTGTATTCTTTTTTGGATTTCCGGATGATATTGCGAAGTGGATATTTTCGTAAAGTTTCTAAAAATATTTTAAATAATTATTTTCTTTTAATTATGAACGAAAAATTAATTTTGAAATAAAACTAACAGAATTAATAAGTTAATAATTAAGTTATTTAATCATTACGTACTGGAAAATCTAAGTTAAATTTTTAGGTCTCAGTTGATTTGAAAATAATTTATTTATTAGCTACTACTAATATATTCATAAAGTAAAAAAATCTGTTTACAGTACTGAATGGAAGCCTGGTAAAAGGTATTGGTTTATTAGCCTATTAAAAGCAAATTAAAGAATTTAGTGAATCAGTCACTAGGTTAAAATGACATGCTTTACATAGGTAAGTAAGGTAAATTATTATATGCATTCCCTGTAAGTGCTTAATTTCATAATATTAACTGATGGGACTTCTCGCGAGAAAATTGCTTTATGTTTCTGAAAGTTTGTATCGCAAAGTACTTGATAAAGTATCGATTGTAATTTTCCAATTTTTGATCGAAAAATTACTTTCTTTAGAATCTAAAATTGATGAAAGATCTACAGCTATTATTTGTAATAATAGCAATTTTATTCTCTTTTTTATTAACAGGAAAAAGTAGAACATAACGTAAAAAACTTTAAATCCTACTGACATTAGAATGGAACACTACTCACCTTTATAAATTTGATCTAAATACTGCAAATTTTTTAAGTTTTCAAACGTGACTTTTGGATCAGCTTGCAGCATTTTGTAAATTTCATCCCTCAATTTATTTTGCATATTAGAATTAAAAGCTAATTCATAAAATGCATTGCTCACGATTAATGACACCGTATCCGCTCCAGCAGTGAAAAACACATAGGCTTGTGCAGCCAAAAAGGTATCGGTTATCTCTGCAAAAATTTTAAAGTCCTTTATTCAGCAAGCAAATTTTAATTATATTAAATTATATAAAAACAATTACTCCAAGCATCAGAATGGTAACCCATATGCAAATATTTTCTAATATACTTTAACCTACTGGATTCGAATCTATTATTACTTTCAACAATTTTATGGGCCAGAAATTAACAAAAGCAACAAAAAAACTTTAGGAAATTTGATAATAAAGACTAATGAATTTATTGTGACGTTGTAATGTCGAAAGAATTGGCTAAAATAAGTCATAAACGATTCCAGCAGGAATAATTTATAGTTCGGGACCTGTTACAAAAATTTGGCATACGGATTAATATTCTGATTTCTGGAGTAGAACTGTAGGCTCAGTTCAGAGTAGCAATCCCAATTAATCGAATCTTTATGCGTTACCCTTAATTCTTATCGCGAAATAAAATTAATGTTTATTAATTTCTATAATGTATATTCATAAATACAAGCCTTATATCTTGTACTATTAATATAAATATATTTTAACAATAACTTGGTAATTGGTATCAAGTTTTTAAAAAAAACACTGCATTTTTAACCAAAAATATGCACAATAATATGATATTTAAACAATACTACTTACCTACATCAAATTCATCTGGATTATCCTTTAAATTTAATAACGCACTAAAGTAATCATTTTTATTCACAAAGTTTCTTCTTCTCCTCTGTTCAATCTCCCTTATTTTATTCACAAATATAGTTTCCTTTTTTTTATCGCACAAAAAATTATGAACGAGCTTATAAATCCGTGGCATGTAATGCCTTAAAAACCTCCTTGCTTGATTGATCAACCTCGATTTTTGTCCTTTGCTGTTTACCTGAATCAGCTCACTCACTTCCGCAGGGTTCATTCCGAATCCATATTCACCAATGACTTCCGTGTTAAACTTGCTCAACAGAGCACAACATTCTAGACAGTCGTCTTTCTCAGCCAGCTCCTCGACGTAGGAGACGAAGCAGTCAGCGACGTCGCAGATAAAGGCGAACGTATTTTTTATTTTGTAATGAGTGAAAGCGGGCGAAAGGTTTCTTTTTAGCTGATGCGAAGTTGAATGCCGCAGGTTGAAAAAGTGCTGCGACAATGGCTCGCAAATCTCGGTCCCGCGATCCGAGAACGCCGAAAAGTGTTTGCTCAGAACGTCCTTGATTAGGTCTAGATCCCGTAAAACCAACACGGGAGAAGTCATCACGTAAGTTCCGATCATTTTCTCGTTCGGATAATTTTCGTAAATTTTTCTCGTCAATTCGGTTTCGTGCACTCTGCCGAGTGCACATTCTTTATAGTTTCCAAAAAAATGTTGAGGCTTCGGACCGCGGACGTTGCGATTTTTCCAAAAATGGAAGCCCTCCATTGTCAAAAACTTTCCAAGACATGCAACGATAAGTATTCCAAAAAAGACAAATATTAAAAACATTTTTATTGACAGTTTTGACCCGCGATTTGAACCTAATTGATTGAGAAATGCAACTGAGAGGGACGCGGAGTTTCGCCGCTTTATATAGGAGAGCTTGAAGAAGTTACTCATACTGTAACTTAACTCTTTATGCTTGATAGTGGCGTAGCCCTCGCGACAACCGTGTATACACTATAGGCTTTAGTAACTTCAGAGCGGGATTTTCACTTTTCACTTTTCGGGAACCGCTTTTTATCATTCGATTTAAGAAAATCCATTTCAATTCATTGCATTATACAGACAAGCGCACACTATGTTATTCAATTATTCGAACTGACAAAACTGACGCGTTCGAGTAAAAATTGCATTAAAAATTCTATTTAAAAAATTTTAAGTAATAGTTTTTAATTTTTTTTTAATTTAAAAATATTTATAGTTGTTTATTTTTATTCTTATCAATCGCCGTTTTCTCATGTAACAATTTGAGGAGTCAATTAGATTTACGATATAAGAGCTCTGAATAAATACGGAAGTGAATTCATTTATATTTATGTTTCAATGTTTCGATATAAATATTTTTTAATTAGATAACTTCAACATTTTACCCACATTTAGAACAAAATTGAGAATTTATTAAAACTTATAAAAAATAAATTAATAGTTGTAGCTTTGAAGCAAGGCATGATGTCGGAAATATAATTAGATTTTCTGAAGTGCTCTTAATTTTTATGATTAAATAGATATCTAAAACCATGATGCGATATTGATAACTTTATCTTTATTTATCTTTAAAAATTTTTAAAAATGTAGTATTTAAATTTTAATCAAATAATTCGTTTTTCAAGATTTTAAAATAAATTATGACGACCTTCAGTTTAAGCAATATAATCTTATTAAAATTTTTTTTTTTTTTGTCATAAAACAAAAATTAGATTATTTTTATGTTAGGGTTACTTTACCAATAAATGATAATATTTTTAAATTCATAAGAAAAAAGGTAATGATGAAAATACTGCTAATTGATATTTAACATTATTTCTGATGAAGATATATTTTTAATTCTATAGAGTGTGAAAAATATACGAAAATGCGTTGTAAAATGTAGAATGTACAAACACCCTTTTGTTTGTAATTTTGTTACAGGCAGCATTATGAAAATAATATTAGTCATAAGTCGAAGCGTGTAGTTTATAGTCACGTCGAAAGCAGGAAACTAAATGCATGATGTTATTATTTAGAGTTAGGTAATACTGAAAAGGGCTTTTGTGATTTGTGTGCACAAGAGACCTCAGAAACGTTTGACTGAACTAGCAATAAGCATTCGAACGAATTGACTCACGCACATGAGTCTACTTAACATATATCACGTATACATAAGTGTGTCTATATTACGTTCGTCACATGCGTCACTTCGTAATGTTAATGTTAATAGTTTAGTTATACATGAAATTAAATTAGCATAATAATTGTATATATACAACTTTTATTTTATTTTTAGAAGAATGTAAATCTCATTATTACAAACAAGATTTTTGTAAAATGAGCATATTTAAAATCGACTTTTTGCTGTTATACACTAAAATAAAAATATTAAAAATTCTTAAATTTCTATTTCAGATAATATGTTAAATACCTAACGAAAAGTGAGCTAGCATTCTGTTTTATTATTCAAAATCATTCATTTGTATTAATTGGAAAAACGCAAGAAAAAAATATATAAAACATACTATATTAATTAGTTTTAATAACGCAAATATTATGGTTTAAATTAAATATAATGTTATACATAATATGACGTCATCTATATAAAAAGCATAGAGTTATATAAGTCATGTCGTTCTTACGATGTGCATATAATAGTACGATGAATAATTTACCTTCTCTTATTTATTTTTTCTCCAATGATCTACGTGGTCTTCAGGTACATAAAACTCTCTGTATCTGTATAAAAAATGTCTGTATCTTAAATTTATTTTATAATACATTAAATAACTATGAAAAGTATTTATTTAAAAAACTGGAAGTTCGTATAAAATCGTAAACTGTGGACACATATGAATAAATAAAGTAATACCTTAATATCTAAAAAAATTTATTTTTCGACAAATACAAATAATCACTGCCTTGGTTATACAAGTACTTTTAATATTTTCTTCCGATAGCTATAAATTAATATTTTTTTTTTATTGAAGCATCGTATAAATCTTATAGTAATGAAAATATCAAATTAATTTCAAGAAAGTAATATCGAAGTTTCACAGGAAGTAATATCGAATAAATAAAAGATTTATGAACAGAGCTAGAACTTATAATAGTATTCATAACTTATAATAATACTCAAATATACTTATAAAAGCATGACAATTTAATCTATGAGAATTTTAAAGTTTCTTGATATTTAAATACAAGCCGTCTATAGGTGCGAGAAGAACGCCAGAAGTACGCTTAACATAAGGTATACAAGTCTTTTCGCAGGCTTCGAACTTAAAGTGTTGGATGGAAACTGCGAGACCTACTTTGCTCTGATTTTGCGCAAAGCGCTCACCTGTAAAAGAAGAAAAATATACTTTTTTTATAAACGAATAAAAATGCGAACTTAGAAGTCGCAAGCAATAAAACTCTTGTTAGAATTGTTTTCTAGGCATTTACTTATTATAACTTTGTTTTTATATATTAGCGGTTTCAAAATCTCTTTTACTCGAATAAAGACTAATACAATACATAAAACGACTCAAGTTTAAGTGGCTGCCTTTCGAAAATAAATTTCTGTAATTACCAATACAGTTTCGTGGTCCATCGCCGAAAGGTAAGTAGCTCATGTGATGCCTCGCGCTTACCGCTTCTTCGCTAAATCTTTCTGGGTCAAATTTTTCAGGATCTGGATAGATATTGGGATCTTTGTGAATAGCATATACTGGAATTTGAATTCTAGTTCCTTTCGGAATGAAAATTTTACTGTCCGCGAAAGTGTAATCTTCCATTGACTTCCTCGCTAGTACCAAAGCTGGTGGATATTTTCTTAAGGTTTCTGAGAAATAAATAATTTTATTTTATTCGAGACTTTTTAAAATTGAAATTAAATTTTTATACATATGCTTACCTTTAAAAACTTTGTCTAGATATTTCATGTCTTTTATACTGTCATAGGTCAATTTTCCGTCGTTATTAGCTAAGCTTTCTTTGATTTCTGCGCGGAGTTTATCTTGAATATCTGGATTTAGTGCCAATTCATACATGGCATGACTCATTGTAGTGGATGAGGTTTCGAATCCAGCTGCAAAGAATACGACAGCTTGAGCTGTCAAAAAGTAGTCGTTCATTTCTGAAAAACATAATTGCTAACCTTAATTTATTCAATTATAAATTGAAATCAATGTCTTAGCCAATTTCATGCGACATGTTTCAATTGACCAAAAATTAAGGAAATAAGTTGCTAAAGCACTAAATTAAAAAAAAAGCAAAATAAAAACAATTCGCTAAGATATTAATACTACACTCCAAGATCTATCAAACTAACGTTTCACCCTTTCGCCATTTCACCGAATTCTAAAAGAATTCTAAAAGAATATGCAGCAAATCACCTTGTTGGCCAACTTTTTCCGGGTGATCTTTAATATCCATGAGCAGGTCGACAAAGTCGTTCCTCCTAACGTTGTTCTTCCTCCTATACTCCATGGTATCTTTCAGCGTGTTAATGAAGAACTGATCGAGAGCCTCGTTGCGAGCTAACGGCGCGAAGAACCTTGCCAGCCAAAACGGCATGCGGCGAATGCCGTGGCGCGCCTTGTTCCTCCAGGAGTTGTCGAACAATGTCCGACCGAATTTCCGGAACTCGCCCTCGTTCCCGTCGTCCGCCAGGGAGTTCATATTCAGTCCGAAGGCGCAGACGCCGATCACGTCCGTGGTGAACTTGGCAGTGAGCTCGCGGCACTCGATCGGCTCACCTTTCGCCACTGGAGTTTTTCAGAGCTTCGGTTAAGCAGTGCACAGTTCTTTAGTGCAAGAGATTATGAAATTTATGATAGTACTGTATAGATAAATTATTTTTGTACTTAAAATTTTTAAAATTAATTCTTAACTTCTTAAATTACTGTTCTTTATTATAATTGTATCTTCTAACGTTCACTTGTACTTTCATTGTACTGACCAACTGATGTCTTTTAGTTACTTGTGCTAATATTTACTTTTTAAATTAATATTCATGAATGCTTATTAATTGTCAGTAATATAATACAAAATATTCAATAATTTTTAAATAAAAACAGCTGCTTTATGCATGAAACTACAACTAATTAGTCAATTGATTAAATCAAATAATTTTTCTAGTAGACAATCAAATACTTATTCCAAGTGGATAGTTAGACAAGTATTTGAAATTGTAGATCAATTTCGAATGAATAAAATTTAATAACTTAATTCAAACTAGATTAATTAAAATGTTATATATCACTCTTGCAATTCACTCTTGCACCTTCTAAATGTAGATGCAACGTCTAAACGTAAGCTACCCTTACGTTTACTCACCCACAGTGTCCAAAAAAACTTTAAAATGGTCCGCGCACTCATTGATCAAGTAGTACATCTCCCTGAGCTTTCCAGAAGTAAATACCGGTGTCAGCGTCTTCCTCAGCGGCTTCCACCTTTTCGGATCCAAATAGACGAGGTGCTGTCCCAAGGGATCAATTTCCTTATGGATCGTCACTCCTCTATCCGCAAAGATGTTAAAGCTCTTGATCAAGACTTCCTTTAGCATGTCGAGGTCTCTGATCATTAGCATCGGCGTGCTCAGATAGTAGAGACCCACGACGGGCTCGTTCGGATAGGCATCGTAAAGCTCCTTGGATACATCGCCCCAATGCTTTCTGCCAAGGATGGCATCTTTAAAGTTGCCGAAAAATGCACGCGGCTGGGGCCCTATGACCTTCAGCTTTTTCCAGAAGTTGTAGTTGCTTGTTAAATAGCGGTGCAGTAGCAGCACGAGGATTAACACTCCTGCTGCTATTTCCAGCAAGCCTATCACCATTTTTCACTTTAGTGTTCTCTGGTGTCAGTAGTTTGTTGCTTTGTAGTCAACGAAGTGGCTCTCGACGAGAACTGGAGTAGACTTAGAAGTTTATAGCAATTCTTTCGCTTATATACTACAGACTAATCAACTTACCCACACTTCTACGCCTCGTACAAGGTGAGCATGACTCGACGCATTGAAAATAATGTTGAATTCTTCCTGATTTATTTTGATTTTTAAGATACTTTTGAAAATTTTGAAAAAACTGAGTGTCTTTATAAACTTTTCAAGTTTTTCTTACAAGTATAATTCAAGCGCTTATAGATATTTAAAAATTTCAATCAATCTCTAAAATTTAATTTGTATAAATGCATGCGAAATTTAAGTTAGCAAGCAATATGTCTATCAATCAGTTTAAAAGTGATAAATGAACTTGCAAAGAAAGACACGTCTCTCTTTTTATATCCATTCAACGGTTGACGCTATATTTGTAAACTAATGCTTGTACAAAGTAAACGATGACTAGTTAAAAGAGTGTTATCTGAAATATTTATTACCATGATGTAGCATCATCTTAATTCTTCGTCAAAATTTAATGTTTAATTGCTGGCAAATTTTACTTAACTAATTCATTTTCGAAGATTTTAAAATAATTAATTAGTTTTATTGATAATTTAGCATAATTTTATGACTGATTAAAACAAAAATTATATAAATAATATTTATCACTTACCATGAATACCTGAAAAAATTAATATCTTTCTTCATCAAAATAATAAAAACTTTGATAAAATCAAACGCCTTATTTTAAATTTCTATTCCACAAAGAAAAGAGTACAGAGATAGTTTGACGTGCCGTTACTACAGTAAACCGCATCTACGTTATCTACTGACAGAGATGATGCTACGTACATTATCAAGGTCACTATAGCAGAGCTCTATGACCTTCGTAGTTTTAAGTCCTTTAAAATAAGTTTATAGTTGTTAATTTTCACCATATAAACTTGATTTTATTTTTAGAAGAATGTAAATTTTATTGTTACAAACAAGATTATTCGAAAATGAGCATATTTAAAATCGACTTTTTGCTGTTATACACTAAAATAAAATGATTAAAAATTCTTAAATTTCTATTTCATATAATATTTTAAATACCTAACGAAAAATAAGATAGCATTCTGTTTTATTCTTTAAATTTAAGCATCATCTTTTCCATTTAAAAAAAATTGCAAAATCACTCATCTGCATTAATTGGAAAAACACAAGAAAAAAATATATAAAACGTACTGCATTAATTAATAACGCAATTTTAATAACGCAAATTTTATTGTTTAAATTAATGTAATAATGTTACATATGATGTCATATCTACAGAAAAAGTACAAAGTTGTAAGTCATATGTCGTTCATGCGATATACATATTATAATTTTGCGATGAATGACTTGCCTCTTTTTATTTATTTTCTCTCCAACGATCGACACGGTACTCGAGTATATGAAACTCTCATTGCGTGCACAATCGCGACGCCATGGATTTTCTGTCGAATACCTCATTCGGAATTTCTGGAAAGGAAGAGACGGCAGAGAAAGGAAGATAGATAAAGGGGAGTACAGAAATTTTGCAGTTCTTTTGGCGATAAGTATATGCGGACGCATAAGGAAATGTTGTTTGTCAATGAAGGGTTGGTGGAGGAAACGGTTTAAGGCATGAAAATACAAAAATAAATCGCAAATCGCCGAAAGCAGCCACGACAGAAGGCACGACAAATTGCTACGCAAAAGCGAATACTCCATTCTCTTCTCTACGCCTCTCCTGGATATCCAGGAGTGAGCTCACTTACTTTTTATCATTCGTAAAAAAATTAAATCAACGCTTTGATCGTCGGGTGCGATTTGAATTGTCGGAGGTAAAGTGATAGTCCCTCGGAACACCATACATTGATTCTCGCTCTATCTTTTATAATATATTTCTTTTCATTCTTTTTTATTATATTCTTTATGAAATTTTCCGATACTGAAAAAATTTTTACCTCCCACTACGTATAGGAAATTTAAGTTATTAAAGTTAAATAAAGAAAACAAACTTTAACAATAATAAGTTAGGACGAAAAGAAGAATCTTTTGTATCAGGAAAATTTCTTAAAAACTTACGTATGTTCTTGATGATAATGATTTTTTTAGATTATAACGGATTAGATATAATAATAATATTTATTAGCTTTAAAAATTACTTGTGACCTCGCTTTTAGGTTCTCTGATTTTCATTTTATCTTCACGGCTTTGTACTTTATTCCCCAGTACGGTTTGTTCGCTACTACGTCGTGCAAGACTCTACAAATTTTTTTGCGAGAGCTCGGTAAGTATCGGTATACATTATATTTTTTTGTTCTTTTATTTATTTTTTATTTTATTCCTTTGTTCTTCGATACTTTTTTACGCGTACATACGAGTGAGCATGATAGTTTACATCAGTATACTGTTTTTAGCCTACGTATATATTACTTTCTATTTTTTACCAATAATTTAGCGTGAATACTAATGAACTTGAATGGATCTGAATAGAATAAAAAAATCAAGTGCTTGTAAAGTACGCGTAATAAATTAAAGTTTAGTTATAATTATAACAAACCAATTTCACTTTTATTTGTCATTATCATTTAAATAAGTTGTAAAAAGAAAACAATATTAATTACTGATTTGTTAATTAATGAAGTTTGCAAATTACACTCTCTGTAAACGTAAATAAGAATCTCTTCTTCAGTTTTTCTTTATTTACTAATAAATGTTTCACTAATTATTTGCACTTGCAACATTATTAATAACGAAGCTACAGAGCTACAAAAATACAATTCAAGAGATTTAAATTTCCTTTCTTACAGTTACTCGTAAACAGGCAACGGAAAGATAACTAATTCAGAAAAAAACTTTGACTTAGTAAAACAATGCGCAGTTAATAAAGTTTTTCAGAAAGACGTACCAAGAAGCAAAATAGGCTTCTCTTTTTCTTTTCATAACAATACGCCATTACTGTACACAAGTACGCACTTTTATGAGTCGCTCCTTAAGCCTAAGCACTAACATATTTACATGCGGAATAAATGATCGATTAATTATTTAATAATTAATGATTACAGTGTAGCGTGCGTGTGAAACACGGGAGTTTAATTAAGTGTACTTCAAATCATACCAAGCTCTTTAAAACAAGTATGTATGTTAAATCTTGTCATTGAAATTCTCCAAATTTTCCTGTCTCGATCAAAGATTACGACCAACCAGTCTTATGATTCTCGTTTCTTTGACTTTTTTTCTTATTTACTTGGAAAAACTTGCCTTTTCATCAAAACTGTTACGCTTTGTAAAAAGATTTAACAGTAGCTTTAAACTTAAATAATTTAAGATTGGCTTGATGCATCTTATTATGAGTTACTGATAAATATTTTCCAACAGATTACAAAGTTTAATTTTCAATACAGATAAAAATCGAATATTTCTGTGTGGCTGCAACATTGTAAATCCATCAGTCGTGTACAAATTTTTGTTTATTTTGTCTTTGTATGTGTGCGTATGTTTACTTGAGACCGCAAGCACATCCTTTTTTAATTGGTCATGGTTAATCAGCGAGCGAGAACACAGGATATTTCACTTTCAAATGTCGCTGTATAAACTTGTTGCTTCGATGACGCCTTTTTATTTTTTAACATTTTTATTATCATTGTTTAACATTAACTTTATGAATTCCCTGGTAATTTTCGATTACGTTCTGAAAAAACAAAAACGCTTAGCTGCTTTTATTAAACCGAGCATGAAAGAAGCTTTGCATTTTTAATAATAAAACGTAACTGCTATAATTAAGATTCTCTTTCTAAACAAATCAATCAATGTAAAAATACTATTTTATGTAGTTCGCATAAAATTTCTAAGAACATTTTATAAATCTATAAATTTAAATTTTTCTCCTATAAAACATAAACTTCTAGCAGTTTTACTAAATAATTGCTAACGTAAAAAATTTAACAACCTTTTGAAAAAACAATTTCTTCAATGAGTGCTCAAATTTGTTAACAATCATCGAAAATTTTGAGAAATTTCAGTTCAAAAATTCGTAAAAACATGTGCATCATCATCCTTAACAAAGAGAAAAAACGAATCTTTGTTAAAAAATGGTTCGTATTTTTTAAAGAGTATCACACATAGCAGCTTATTCGTTTTTCCCGTTTCGTGAATGACAGTATTTTGTAATCATGCGTATTCGCGACGATTGAAAAACAGAGAGGCTCTCAACGAATAATATTTAGATTTACAAACAAAAACGATAAGCGCAGCTTTTACATCGGCGGTAAAGCCCAGAGCGTCGCTGTTTTGTCGGCGGAGGTGCTGAGGAACGAGAACTCCGTCGGGTGCCAGCGGCCTGATATAACTTTATCTTGGTGCTGAGCGACCACCACGCTTGGCAGAGGCATCGTCAAGTCACCTGCAAAAAACAAATATCGTATTCAAATAAAATGTCAATCCATTTTACAAAAATAACTGTAATTTTCAAAGGAGTTGCAAACAATTACGAACCTTGCAGATCTGTGAGTACGAGTTTGTTGTCATAACCGCCAGTAAGCAGGTAATAAGCTGAAGGCGAAAAGCGGATGCTCCTAATATCGGCGGCGTGAGGCTTGAAGCACTGCACTGTTCTGCCACCTCGAATGTCGAAGAGAACGCAGCTACTGTCCTCGTGACCAGAAACTAAAAGACGACCAGATGGGTCGACGCACAAAGCAGCTACTGGACTGCCGACCTGAAACATCATTGAAATCTATTTAGTCGAGTAATGCTGGAAGGTATTCCTGTACATATTTAAAAACATTCAGAGAATTGTCAATTTTCACTGCAAACTTAACGAAGAAAGTTTTTATTTTTTCTCTCTACAGTATATTAAGCCAAAATCAGTGTACTTGAAAATTCTTTGAACGAAGAGCACAACGAGATTGAAATTGAGACTGGCAGCTCGTAGAGAAGGAAGGGCACTCACTCTGCTTCCAGGCACGGTGGCCGGGGTGATCATGTTGACGCATCCGCGCGTCCGGAGGTCCCAGAAGCGGACGGTCTTGTCCTGGGAGCCGCTGACGAACATGGCGCCGCCCCAGTTGTAGAGGGTGAGCACGTGGCCGCTGTGCCCGCTGAGCGCCTGGTACGGCGTGCCCGTCGCGCAGTCCGTCACGTAGATCTTGCAGTCGCCGGCGCCGCCTGATATCAGCAGGCTCGATTTGTTCGACGTGTCCTCCAGGAAGCACAGGTCGCGCACCGTGCCGTCGTGCATCGTTAACTCGACTTCTTGACCTGCGGAATTTACGTTTTTAAGCATTCATTCTTTACCGGGTGAAACTGCGAAAGGAAGGGCGAATAGCTTTTCTTTAAAAGCTATTTGCTCTTCAAATAAATAAATACTGGGATACAGTTAGATAATATATGGATCATAAGCGAGCAAATGAAAACTTGTTCGAATAGCAAACATTATATTATATAATTAGTTAAAATAATTTCTCTACTTAAATGCAGTATTTAAGTACCGGAAAACCACATTTTAACACCGCTCGGACTTTTTTAGCCCACTTAGATTAAAACAAGTCCACGTCGCTAGAAAAATTACTTTTATTGACTGTTACAAAAACTTGATAAACCGGAGGGCCTAAAACCCTACTTTTCTCAATTAGCTTTTCACCTAAATACTAGCTTACTAGGATATTACGCAACAGTTCTAAAAGAACTGGATCGTTTAAAGCCTTAGAGCTTATGAAACTTATGAAACTTTCAGCAGTTGATTTTCTTATCAGTTTACTGGCTATAATCGGCTTACCTTCAAGATTGGAAGTGTCGGCGTTGAATCTCATGAGTTTGACCGTCTTATCATTACTTCCGGTAGCCATAAGCTGACCGTCTGGCGTCCAAGCCAAACAATAAATCGAGCCCTTATGATGCTTCGTTCGTTTGAAGAGTACTGTCGGTTGGTACGTCTGGTGGTCTTCCCTAAAAATCAAAATTCGATTTAAAAATTTGCCAATCACGGCCAGTGGATGATTTTAATTCAAGAAGAAGGTACAAACTACTGTAAAGTAAAATAAAATATTTCACCTTGCAGTAAAAGCAGCCTTGAAGCTTGCGTTCGAAATAAAAAAGAAAAAAGTTCAAATGAGTTATGCACAAAATGTAGGTAGATTAAATTGAGAAAGTCTAAATTAGTGGTTAGTATATGTCTTATTTTACTTCACGTAAAATTAATGGCTGTTTGTTAATTCCTCGCCTGTGCATAAAATTCGTTTCATTGTAATTATGAAAGAGCCGATCGTAAAGCTAGTTAATAAAAGAGGCAGCTTCGCTGATTTACATACAATTTAAGAACCTTTAACGTTTTTACACCTGCCGAAGCGGGCATTAATTTAAAAAAAACAATCAGTTTTCTTAAAATCATAACTCGCGACTTGCTTTTCATTAAATCCCGGTGCTCAGGCTTCGAGAAAACACGGCCAATAAACTTGTAATTTATGCCCCGATTATCAGTAAACGTGTCAAGACAAGCCTAATACATCGAAAATCTAGAAATAATAGCGTAGAAAGTCCCGCGAAAAAACGTTGGAGATAAGTCCTGCTTTCGCTTTCGGCGACGGCTGAATTCAGAAAATGGAAAACGAGCCGCGCGCAGGCGCAATTATTGGAGAAAAAAGAGCGCGAGCAGTTTCGTTCTCGCTCGAGCGGTTCTAAGCAGCTGCTCGAAACCTTTCCCGAGGTCCAAGGTGCTTAGCCCAGTTCCCATCGCGACCGATCGCGAACCGATCTTTTCTTCTTTCGGCTAATTAGGGAACGTCGAAGTTTTCCTCGGTTTCCAGAAAACTTGCTTATTGTTTTTCGCGCTACTTTTGACGCCGAGTTGAGTTTCTTTGGAGCTTTATTGCTGGGAGCGGTTGTGTATTGAATTCTATGACTCTTTTAATGTCAGTGTTAGAGTTAATAACTTTCCAGGAATATTGGTCTTTTGGTGCTGGAATATTTTATTAAGTCAGATTCTGAGTCTAGATTAAATATTACATTTCTGCGAAACTTTATTATTAGGTTTTAAAAATAGGTCAAAAGTTAATAAATTAAAATTGGTAGAAACACATTTTATAGTTTACTAAAGTAATCTTAAAATTTTCACATGTTCAGATTTTAGTATGATAAATGAGTTTTTTTCGTTCTTCGAGTTGATTTAGAGAGATAAAATTTATTTCTTAAAAAAACTTGATTTAACAACTTTCAATGAATTTTTAAAGAAGTACTTTCCCCAAAATGAATCTTTCATAGTTGTCTAGAAATTTTTTAAACTATAGTTCATGTACGCTGTTGTGATATTAATATGTAAGATTTACACATTTCTTTCACCACATTGAATGCAAGAATTTTAGTTTTTTATGCTTTTAAAGCAAAATTGAGTCGTTAAAGTACGATTGTCCAATGACAAGTTCGTTATCTTTGTCAAAGCAAAAGAAAAAGTCGCTCGTAAAAGTAACTTCAAAATTCCATTGAATACCAAAACAAAGATATAAATTTTCTTGCAAATGCTAACAAATATTTTAAAATTTCTATAAAAATAAAAAATGAACTAGTCATAATTTACATTCATGAATTCTTATTTTTCTTTGAAAACAAATTTAAACAACTCTTGACATTCTTTCTAATCGTAGGCACAAGCATTTGAAAACCATTCCGTACGCCTAGCTTTCAGTTTTAATACGTTACTGATTTACCTCCGCAGATTAAGCAAGTAAAAGAACGAACTCCCAGAAAGAGGAAACGAAAGAGGGAGCGGAGATCGTGAAACTTTCTCTCATAAGCTTGAGAAGAGAGAGAAAGAGAGAGAGAGAGAGGAGACTTGCACTGATCTTAATTAGCCAGTGTTTTCTCACCGCCGTCAGACTTTATATTCTCCTGCGTCTCCTTTTTTCCTAACGATCTGGGAGTTTCGTTACTTCATTTACACAACTTAGTTGCATCCCATTGTCTGAAAAAAAACTTTCGTTTTCGGAAGGAGGTAAAATTATCGGCGATTCAATCGTTTAATTATCGAGAGGCTGGGAAAAATTTTCCTCGAGAAATTTAATTTGTATCAACGTCAGTTTTGAAATTTGAAATGTCAACTCGGACTGAAATTTACGCTGATTATGAATTGCTACATTCGAAACGTAATTTAAAGAAATCTCAGACTTCCGCTTATAAATCACAGACGTATTTGCGCGAATTTCTCCGCCGCTGATTTATTATGATAAAAGCCGAGGAAACTATTTTGATTTTTCACTGTAATTCCTAAGTAGAAAAAGAATTTAAAAGTCCGGCTGTGGTGGATCGTTAAAATTCCTTCTCTATACGCTAATTTTCTTTGGAAATGGACATAAGCGGATATTATTGAGATTTAATTCACTTAGGAAGCTGGCTTTTCTCCTCTTAAATTGCTCAAGTGGATGATTATAATTATTCTGTTTATATTCAAAGAAAAACGCACGGAATTTTGTTTGCGTAATGAAGAAATTGATCAATTAAGGTTAAATTAATATAAAGTTTCCGTTTTCTTTCTTAATACGGTTAACAAACTTCGTAGGAAACATAAAAATGATAAATAATTATTTCCTCTAAAAATTAGAAATTAAGTTATAGAATTTACAGTTCTATCAATCAAAGTATAACTAATTTATTATTGCACAAATCAAGTGATTATTATAATTTTTTCGTATCAGAATTACTTAAACTGTTATAGTTATTCAATAATTTTTTACTTGTCAATTTAATAGAAAATTCACTTTATTTACGTTCCCACTCAAACGAATAAAAAAAACACGGTCTCGTCCGTTTTATTTTTCCTCCGAAACTTTCACGCAAGTAAAGGTGTCCATCTCCATATTTTTATTATCTCCCTACTTTCCTTTAGCGCTCGTATAAACACGCGTACAAAAATAATCACGGCGACGGGACTGGCGACGTTCCCGTTCGGCCGCATTGTTCTTGATTCTAGTTTTGCGCGCTCCGTTTGCTATTAAGGACTCCTCGCTGACCGCCGGAGGACGCATGAAATTAGAAGTGCGCCGGAAGAGTCGCCCAGCTCCTGTCAGTTTTTTGTTCGGCGCATGTCTGGGAAAATGTTTCAGGAAGTTTTCAGATGGAGGTACGGCTGGTGAAAGTGTAAGTGAATTAATTTCGGATGGTTACGCTGGTTCATGAGACTAGTTTTGGCTTGCGGTTTGCTTTTTTTGCGGGATGGATGCATGAGATTGATTTAGGCTAATTTTAGTGACGTCAATTGAATTTTATACACGACTGAGTAAAAAGTAAGCTATTGCAATCGGGAAATCGTTAGTTACTCTTGTGAAACGGTTGTTAAAAAATGAAATGTAAATACACTTTTTACGATTTAAAAACGTCTAGAAATATAGTAAAATGACTTATTATTATTGTCTTGTAGCTCTTAAAGACTTTAATCTCGCTTTAATGCTGCACATTTTATTGTTTATCGTGAATTTATCACTTCACTCCTCTATTAACAATAGTAAATGAAATAATCAAGACATAAAGTTACTTTCAATCCAAAACCAATGTTTCTCTTTCAAAAACCGATTAAGATTTTACGAAGATTGAAATGTACTTTACGCAGCTCGCAATTAACGGCAATAAAATAAATTTAAACAATTAGTCCAAATTTAAAACGACACATCAGGCGAATGGGCAGTTTATATTTACAACGGCAATTTAAGCAACAGAGTAAGGCTCAGGCTATTGCTTCCAGTAGGTTAATTCGTTTATGCTCTACTATATATGACTAGAAAATAATTGACAAGCTGGTCGCTGCTCGATTGCAGTCTGAGGAATCTTGTATGCGCCAGTTTTTTGAACCGTATCGCCAACGTGAACAGTTTTTTATGGAAATTGTACACTGCGAACGTATAGTATCCGTGAATAAAGTCATTTTACTTTATCAAAAGAATTCTTAAGCATACGTATTTTTGGATGTGGTATATTTTCCTTTTTCTTCTGTATTATTATAAAATTTCAAATGTAGAATAGTAAAAATCTAAAGAGAAAATACTAAAGCGACATACTCTACACCGTTCAATCTTACAAAGTAATGACCATAATGAGTAACGCCTAAGCAGCGCGACCTTAGAGCCGGAGAGGAAGTAAATTTCCGCAATTTACGAGTAATGCATATAAAATATGTCGAAGCTAAGACATGCCCGCATTGATTGAACAATAAACTCTGAGGTTTCGCACATGAAGTTTACCAACGCCACTTGCGGAGCTGCCAGACCGGGTTTTCGCCAGCGACAGGTGCCGATCTTGCAGTTTCTTTTGTGCAGGATGCAATTTCAGTAGGTTTTTGAGAATAGAGAATGATTCTTTGAGTTTTATTAAAAGTTAAAACATTTTTTTATTGATTAGTGAAATCTGATAATCTGATATGTTGTTATGTTTGAATATCGTACAATTGAATACTGTGTCGAGTAAGCGTGACTGCTGTACGTTGCAAAAAAAGAAATTATGTGTACATTGCCGTGCATTTTATTGGTTACGATTTTGTACAGCCATTAAAGCATAAACAATCTTTTATTGCGTGAAGTAAAATTATAATTTACTATTAACAAGCTCGTGTAACTTTCTTGTAATATATATACGTCAACAACTAAAAAATTTGTTGCTCAAACAATAATTCTTTTGCTTAACGTTAAAAATGAACGTTGAACGTCTTCTTAATAAAAAATATTTGAATCGATATTATTTAATTTTCGATCTAATGTTTTTCGAAAACTCAAATGACAAGAAAGCTACGTTTATTAATCGCAGTTACTTCAAAGAGAAATATTTGCAGAGATGCAATCTTTACAAGAACACTTCTATACTCATATCTCTCTCTTGAGCTTGTGAAACTTTTGTTTAAATTGAAAAAGCCAAATAAGCAGAATCGAAGGACCATCTTACCGAACATCGTGAAGTTTGGGGTAGGCGCATATCCGGAGCGTCTTGGAGTTGGAGCCAACGGCGTAGAGTTTGCCGTGTGGGTGGAATTCGGCGCAGCGCACCGCCTGGACGTCCTCGAGAGTCGTGACCGGCACGAATTTCGGACGGCCGCCATTGCTGCTGCCATTGCTCACGTCCAAGTCTGGCCTTGGCTCTTGCTGTAACCAAGTAAAATAGCTTCGTTAAATAAATAAACTTTATGGACTTAATTAATTAGCGAGTTATTCTAGGATACCACAATTGTTTTTCTTGGGAAATCGATCTAAAATGGATGTAGTGGAAATAAATTTTTGATTTACTGATTCGAGATTGCTGCAACTATCGCAACTGCAATATAGATGATTAATCCGCTCTAAATACACTGAGAGAAAAAAAAAGAGAAAAAATTACTATTTTTTATCGTTATTTTAGATATATATAAGAAGAAAAATAAAAATATTTACTGTATGTTTTGAATTAACTACAATTTTCGATTTTAATATTTACTATACATATAATAAATGTTCTTATTTTTCTTTTCATATCTGAAATAACGATAAAAAATAGTAATTTTTACTCCTTTTTTTCTCTCAGTGTACTAAGCATTTTTATTCCTTTGCAATCTTTTGTGTTTCAAAAGCTGCGTAAAAACATTCTCTGGTAAAAGGACGGATTTTTAGAAAAAATAAAATATTTAACCATGCAAAGAGGCATGATTTATTTAAACTGATATTTCCGTCGACGGAGAATTTTTCTTTTAAATAAAAATACAGAATCGATTTTATTTCATGACATTTGTTATTATTATACTTAAAATATTTGATTAATGACACCCCGGGTTTAATTATCATGTTATTATATTGTCACGTGAGTGAAAGGGGTCGGAATGCAATAGATTAAATTTGTATACTCTTTTTATTTTTCAGAGTGCGAGAGAAACGAGAGAGAGAGAGAAAAAGCCCCTCAGTGTTGCTTCCTCGATTTCTGGAGGAATTATTTTGCCTTCCTTCTGGAGATCGACGGAACTCCAGGCGGGAGGTTGACTTCTCCCGTGGAAGCTCAGCAGAAGCTCGTGAGAACC
This sequence comes from Ormyrus labotus, assembly GCA_035582975.1. Lineage (NCBI taxonomy): Eukaryota > Metazoa > Arthropoda > Insecta > Hymenoptera > Ormyridae > Ormyrus > Ormyrus labotus. Next base: position 18,579,967 of record JAWWEO010000001.1, on the reverse strand, counting down.
AGCCGGTAAGACGAGCGCTGACAAGCTAACGTCTGCCGGTTTCTAGTGTCCGGGGCTTCCCGCTGAACTGTGGGAATCGACAGACCGTAACAATATACAATTAAATTTTTACAATAAGCCCACCTGTCCATAAATTTTTCTTAATCAATTACAATCATTTGATAAACGTAATATTATCTTAAAAGAAAGTACTGAAATTTCTTTGAGTGTACGACTTTTTCAACTTATAAGAAAAGAAAATATTTTTCCCAAGTTATGTTTATGCAATAAACACACGTTACAACGTGCACTATAAAATAGAACGTTAAGAAACTTCCAGAGAGAAAATCAGGTAAATCAAACTCATTGCAGAAATGAAATTTAAGATGATTTAGAAACGTAAACGTAACATTTGGCATTTAAGGGCGAGTATTAAGATACATTTTCCAACTATGACGTAAATAGCCAACAGAACAATTTACGTCTAATGAAGGATTTTTAATGGAAAGCCTCGTAAACGTAAGATTGTTATTTTGGCATGTGTTGGTTAACGATCGTCTTTTTCTCGCTGAAGCGTAAACCGCTTGAGGAAATTTTATAGATGGCCGCTGACTTAACTTCCATAGTAATTAGCTGTATATAGATTGCACAATTTATTATGCCATGATAAATTGTGCACCGTTTTGTGAAGTTATGTTTACAAACTGACTGAAAAGCTTCGTTTCGATGCCTTTCGGGAAGAATGAAAAGGATTATAAAAATAATGCTTGTCTTCACAGATTCGTAAAAGTAAGATACTTGAATTGAAACGATTACATAAAAAATTCTAATGTTTTATGGCACAGTTTTATTCTCGCAATAATATTTTTTATACTTTTTAAACCGGCATTTAAAGAGGTTTGCAATTTACGCAAAGAAAAAGTTAACATAAAAGGTTTTGTCTGCATTATTATCAAAGGTAATAAATTCTATAATTCTTGAATCAGCAGTAAGCAACTTCCGGAGGATGCGATGCCAACGTAACGGATGACGAAACTTCGGATAAAACTAGAAAGTTGAACATCCCACCGGAAAAACATAAAATAACTTGGAAAATAAAATAAAAAATCGATGACGAAATATGTTAACACAATAATGCTTGTAAATATTTCAAGCTATTCACAAAGCAGTTATTTCAAAAGTCAAAATTACTAAAAGGCCAAGAACTTATCAGATGATCATTAAGGTTATCGAGATATCGCAATTGTGCATTGTTGAAGTTCATCTCGACTCATAATTGGATTTATCGAGAAATAGGCTTGCGTGTATCTCGCGTAGAATTCTCTAAAATTTTTAATGTGAGAAATGTCAGTCTTAAGTGCAAACATATTGAAACGGTAAATACTGATCAAGTCGAACTTTAAGTATAAATAATAAAATTTTATGGAATTATGAATTCAGTATGAGAATGATAAAAAAATTAATTTTAATATATCATAATTTTGATGACCATTTTAATGAATTACTGAGATTAATTAATTTTAGTTCATAAAGTCACAAGCCAAAGGCGAGTTTTATTCCAATTTTCTTAAAAATAAACGAGATCAGATATTTTCGAAATCAATTGGCATAAAAATATTTCAGTGTAAAAATTTGTTCCCTTTAAAAGGCGAGTACAACACAGAAAAATCGGTAAGAATGGCGGTGCGGCCAAGAATGAGATTGACAAGTTCATCGCTTCTCGGCGCTTTATCTCTCCCGTCATAACGCAGGCAACGGCACTCCGGCACGCTTTTACTTTCAGACTTCCCGCGCGAACTGCCCCCTTATTTATCAACGCCGATGATCTCTCGTTCATTCATTAGCAAGTCAAATGAGATCTCCTCGTTATCTGCGCAGGCGGCGCGCGACGAGCGCTTAATAACGCTGTGCGAGCATAATGCCGACTATATGCCTGGGCGCTAACGGTAAAAGCGCGCGCGATTCCATTTCCGAGGGAGCTTTTAGCGAACGTTCTCGACCCCGCGAGCTGCAACGTGGATATTTCATGTGTCGATAGGAAGTTTTGCGATGATTTCGTTCGGCGGATCGGAGAAGTGCTTAAATGCGTGCTTTTGGAACCAGTTTTTCTGAAATAAGTGTTTCGGATGAGGCTTAATTACTGATTCATATATTCTTAACGGGAATAAAATCAGTTTCTATTAAGGTAAATTAATTTCCGAATTTTAATTTATAAACTATAAAATTTCTTTTAAATCAACATTTAGATATGAAATTCTTGACGCAAAAATACATCTGACTATTCGAACTAAATATATTTCAGTAAATTAGGTTTCTCTTACTCTTCGATATTTGCAACAACTAATTTAGCCGCAATGATTACCAAACTCAATTAATGGCAGATAATTGTCATTCAACTTGCTTTAATTTTGTTTAGTAACAAAGCTGGCTAACTCGCGTTACGTCTTTAATTCCGAGAACAGTTACATGAGATTCTGGGATTTAGAATAACAATACGTGGATATGATATAATCGTTAAGCGTGTATTGTTCAAAATTACATTTTTCTCAAAATGCTTATTATAGGTATTTATTAATTTTAATGACGGGACACGATGAAAGAACAATACGCATGAGGTAATCTGGATTGAGTTTACTAAATAATTTCATCTAAAAAATTCTGATAATAAAAGCAAAAATTAAATGGGTCATTTAAAAATAATTTTTAGTTTGGAAAGTTGTTATTTTCAGACAATCCAAAAAAGCAAAGAAACGTAAGTTTGTCCTTGTCGCCGATAAAATTATTCCACTTTCACCTAGTAGCAATGACTTCTCTATGCAAATGTACCTCAATAACAGCAGTCTTATTCCTATAGAAATTACAATTATAATCCTCCGCGTCACACAAGGAATTTCGCTCTACTTTTTCCAGCAATTCATACTTTTACGAAATTTTACATTTTCTTTGTGATTAAAAAAGCCTGCATTTAACTTCCACGGAGATACGTTCAAATAAATAGTACTTGAATGTTCGCTATCACTGTCAAATAGGTTAGTTATGTGGGTCAACGATCGAAACAGATGTCGAGCGACATCTCCAGATTGACAAAAGTACTGCAACGAGTCGGTAAGAAATCGCAAACGACTTGCTTAGTCACGAAAAATGAAAATAATTGTACCAGTGGCGCGTGACTTTAGAAAACGACAAAATTAACATTTGTTCTTTTTAAAACAAACGTTACTTTCCCTCCAAAATGGGAAGTCACTCTGAAAAGTTTCGTAAAATCGCCTTTTTTTTAATTTAAAAACGTTGAAAACGCTGGGAAATGATATAAATTAAAAAGTACTTTTTGTCAAATCAAAACTTTCTTCTTAAATGTAATAAAAAATTCTATATTTTGCTTTCCCATCAGAATGAAAATCATTGTAACAGAAAAGGTTTTCAAATTATTAATGATAAGTCACTCAAAAAAATGTTTCGTAAATCATTAGAAAGGTAGAAAACGCTCTAAAATATAGTTCATTATGTCACACAATATGTGAAATTACCTAATTACGATCTCGATAACGCAATACTCGGAGTAAAACGACAATAATTGCGAGAGAAGCATATGGTGCCCAATGAACAGAACGCGGCGCGCAACGCACAATTTCTTACGTGTCCGCATTACGAATTATCGTCCCATAATTTTGAAAAAGTTCGCATTACGTCATTGTGCAACATGCACATCTACGTAATTGCGGACTGACGAAATTTCAATTGGCAGTTCGATTTTTTACGAGCCAGCAATCGATCAATTTTATGTCCTCGCCAATACGCGGACTCGCAAAAAAGGCGTAAACGGCACTATGAAAATCTCCTTCGAGCGCAATTTTGCCGGATTTAGGATTTTCCCTCTGCAAATTACATGTTATTACTACTTAGGTAATACGATAAAAATGACGAGAAACAACAATTACGGGTGGATCAATAAAATTTCGAAATTTTTTGACGAAAGACTTATCCAACGCGAAGACAAAACAGTAGGGGCATAATTGATTCGAATCAATTTTGCTTATTACCGGGCTATCATTCCGTGAAATTCGCTTCTGCGAGTTTTTGTCGGGGCTAAATTTTCTCGGGAAAAGACAGGGGAGATTAAACAGCGAGTGCTGAGAAAGGAAATTGGGAACGATAGTTTTACGAGGAAGTGCGCGGCGTTTATGAGTGAGAACGAGGTCGGACTCGATGGATCCGATGAAGATCCGCGGGAGAAAAAACGCGCCGCTAAATTTTCTTCCGGACGACTTCTGCGCTTTTCAGGTGAGTCGATTATTGATTATTAGCGGGGCTGCGCAAAGGAAGTTGAGTTAATGTAATTGAAAGAGCACGGCGTAAGGCCTTTGTTAATTTTTTAGAAAGTATTTTCTAATGAAATAACTACGAGGCACTGCGAGGTATTAATTATAGAAAACGCGAAAAGGTGAAATATAAATCGCTTGGACACCTGTTAGGAGTTTATTTAACTTAGTAATAATATCGTTCGTTTACCTCAATACGAATATAACGTTGCTTTAAATGGAAAAATTATTAATCCTTGCAAGTTTAAAAGTTGGTGAGAAAGTGACTGAAACTGGTTCATGGCTTGCACTTTGTCACAATTTTTAATGGCTGTGACTTAGAACGCGTTTTAGTTAAAAGCAATATATCCCATTAAATATTTATCATTTCCAATTAAGCTTAAAATTGCAAGATAAATTTTGCCTTTGAAATATCGATTGTTTTACTTCTGCAAATGCCTTTATCTCAGAAACATGTTCTACATTTTGCAATACAGCTTTTTTCATCAATCTTGTAAACCGGAGCTGTACATTTGCCACTTGAGAGATAATGGAGTTTATCTGTAATATTTATGCAACGGCTCGTTCCTGCTCGAAATACATAAAAGCCAATTTTAACACGTACTCGAATTCAGGAAAAGAAATTATTTCCTCCTTGCATGCACACGGAAATAATTTATATTAACAAAGTTAAAAAATCCAGAATTACAGAAAAATCTCACGCAATGACGAAAGAGTTCCTTCCGCGTGCCTCCAGGAAACTACACCTGTTTCAAACATTGAATAATTGCATATGGTCTTGCGTCACAGCCTGCGATGTTTCACACATCGCGCGAGAAAGAAGAATGGCCAGATAGAAAAGCAGGAAGCATTAGTTTCACGAATAAAAAGCAGCTGACAACGAATCGGAAGGACTCAATTGTCGGCGTACATTACTTAACGTCGAAATACGATTTCGAGGATAAATCATCGTGGCGACAGTAGAAACGCGACAGGTGAGCCGGAATATCTGGGACGCGCGAAGATGCGCCGCATCACGGTGATCGTGGATGTCATAATTATTTGCCGAGTCAATAGATATTTTCTCGCGGTGCTGCCAAGTTGATGCACCCGGTTTTTGCAGCGTGGAAAGACGACACGCGACGTCTTTCTGCTCAAGTGTTATGTAAAAGTGTTTGCTTCTATATTCTTGACTTTTTTATGGCGTATCACGTAAATCTCGAGGAAGTCCAATTGATTTTTATCTTAAAGTAGAACGAATTGATTGTTTTTATGTGAAAAAACCCCAAGGTATATAAAAAGGTATATAAAAATTCGCGTTTTGATGGATTAATTAAAACTTTATTTCGACATTTATTTATTTCAAAACAAAAGCCTAAACATTCGCCTGCACGAGTAAATATCAACTATATGGTACTCGGAGAAAGTAAAAAATCCGAAGCCCCAGTGACTCCGCAGCGAAGGAGAGAAAAATCACTCGAGCATCGTAACTCCCCCTTTCCAGAAATAAAGAAAGGGGAAAAATTGGCCTTTCTAAATCGGCGATCTTCGAAGCATAGAATTCCCCAAAGTTAGCCGAGCGTACTGCAGGTACTTCGTAACCAGCCCGACTTTTCCGCTGACACGTCATCGCGCATGCGCACAAATTTTCACTTTCCTTGCCGACCAACCGGTCCAGAACCGTTTATCGGTGACACTTTTTGCTTTGTCGACCGCCGATCGAAAAGTTTATTTGACGTTTATGCTTGGATGCTTTATTATGCTAGAAAGTATTCTCCTAAGTTTTGGCTTATGAACATTTTTTTTGAGTGTTTTTAGTTGTTGTAATTTTGGGATTTCGCGAGTGTTTTTCAATATTTGATCGTAAATGTAATTTAGTGTTGCAGCAGCTAGGTAATAAATTATTGATGTTCTGCAAATCGATTTTCTAGAAAACAGGTATTTTCAAAATTTAACTAGATTGCAAATGTCCTGTTATAACGGTCCTTTTGAATACAGCTTTTAAAAGTTGCTGATTACATAATCACATTTTTTTAGTTTTAGGGTCATAAAGATCGTGACCTTACGGTAAATTAAATATTTGCATTCGGATATAGAAGTGAAATATAAATCACGAAAAGACATTCATACTAAATATCTGGAGAATCTCGAAAACTGGATTAAATCTCTTTTGTAAAAATACAGTGCATGGACACTTTTTTATTATAAATTACTTTCAAATTGCTACCAACTGGAGAGATTTAAAACTAGCAGATCAAATTACATTTATAGGGCGAAAATGCATGTTTGAAATTGCAATTTATATTATGATAACCGGATTTATAGAAATGTAAAAAGCTTATTTTAAAAGTAAACCTTTCTACCAGTCGTAAATTGTACTAGTAGAAATTTAAATCATATACGAGATGAATGCACATTTAAAGGATCAACGACCAGCAGAACCGGTTGACATTCTTCGAGGTTAAAACATACTTTTTTCGACGGAAGCTGGCTCACTTATTCGTACAAAATTCTGCAATCTGCTCCTAAAAAATCCAATTTTTCGTTAAATAAAATCCAGCTTCTATCTGCACATGAATGTCTAAGTTTCAAACCGCTTCTTAGCTAAAAATTTGACTTTTTCAAGTAAGAAATGCAAATTTTATGTTCCATAAAACGAAGTAAGGAAAGCGCTCACTTTCATTCACTTTTGATATTAAAATATCGCTATTTCAACTTTCCCTGTGACTAAAATTGATTGCCGTTTAGAATCGTATCTCTAAGATCCGATAGTATTTATATTTTAATGATTCATGACTAATGTATTTGCTAGAAACAGAAGATAAAGAACAATGAAGAATGAAAATTTCGTGTTTACACTGCAATAGTTGTAAAGGCCCGTTTAATTAGTTGTAATGCCAGCGTCTTTTGAAATCCTCATTACTCAATACTCATTTCCCGCCTGTTTCTCCCCAGCGCGAATCTTCGTAACAACGCCCAAACTTATCTTACTCCACCTCAATGCGAATTAAAAAGTTTCTACATTTTAAGTATCCACTGAAAATTAAATGTTTACATCTGATAATTATAATTAAAGATTTAACATTTTAATTGAAAAATATGTGTAGCCCTATTTATAAATGATTAAAAGATCATCCCTAAGATAAAATTTGGAACTGGAAACCTTTATCGATAAAGGTATGTTTGAAAAATAGTAAAAATCCAAGACAAGTTTCTTGCAGTATCCAAAGCCTATCTCTGAAAGTAGATATGCTCTACCTAAAAATGTTACTTCCGTAGAAAGAGCTGTCCAAAACTTAGTGTTTACTTTGACAGCTAGTCTTTTTCCAGAAGAGCTAAGCGCAAATAAAAGCAAAAAAGCAAACAAACCATGTAGCTTCCCCGGCGCTTGCCGGGCTTCTCGCTCCTGTTAACCCTCGGCTTTCCGTTCTCAAAGCTCCTGTCGTCGCCGACGTCCACCTCGAGAAGATTCTCCATGGACCTCCGGCCGTTGCTCTTTCCCAGGCCGTTCATCTTCGGGCTCGTCCTGATCCTGTTCCCGTTCATGTCGTTGTACTCCTCCCACTCGCTGAGCTCGCTTCTGACGTCCTCCAAGGACCTGGTGCGACCGACGGAACAGGTGCAGGGCGGCACGCTGTGTCTGCCACCCATTCCCGTCGAGCCGGAGCTTTTAGTGCTGCGGTTACGCGAGGGTCGGTGGTGGTGCTGCTGATGCTGCTGCTGCTGCTGCTGGTCCACCACCATCATTCGGGGGGATACGGCTACTGGTGTGGGGACTTGAAAGCCGGGCAGCGCCTGGCTCGGGGGCGCCGGCATCGCGTTCCTGAACAGCGGCGTTAGATAGTAGTAGTCCCCACCCTTGTTGGACGTCGAGCCAGGCACTCGGGCTGGCATGTAGTTGTAGTCGTGATTCGGCATGGGACTCATCCACTGGGTCAGTGCGTCCACTGGCATGGGCCTGTAGCAGAAGGACGGCCCTCTGGAGGCGGCGTGGTTGCGGTAGACCGACGGCCAGGGCCGGTGGTGCTTCAGCTCGGCACCGTACCGAGGATCCAGAATTCTGATGTCGCCCATTTTGCTCCAGTATTCTGTGCGTTGATTCGGAAAGCAGCTTCTTCTCAAGCCATTGTCATACTGCGAACGCTACTGCTCCAAATTTCGGCGGGATGCTCCAGAGGCAAGCGAGCTCCCCGAATTAGTGGCGGTTATCAGTCATCGCCGATTAATCGACTTTAAGGAGGTTAATTAGGAGCTGCGCGTCTGCACGCAGAATCTCTCGAAAAGGAAATTTTCGTGCTACGGCTGAAGAAGCCGCTCGGGCGTTACGGGACGAATCGCGCCGATCGGAGCAGAATCCTTTTGCACGCGAGTCTGCTTGCCTGCTCGCTCGCGATTTTCGCCGCTTTCTAATGACGCGCTCGCCGAGATCTCGTGAAAAATCGTTCGCTGGATCTTTTGCAGGCTGGAGAAGCTTTTGATACTGCCTGTCGTCTTGATTACACTTCCTTGCTTGCTACTTGATTGATCGATGAACTTCCTAGACAATGTCGTTTGCTTTTATTAATCCCTTTGAGTTAAAACGTAAAGAATTACTTTTTTATTTAGTCAAGTTCTTTATCAGGTAGAACTTGATTTTACCAATATTTTCAAGTTCAAAATTAAAAAATAATTTGATCAATCTCTGAAGAAAAAACTAGAGTCAATCACTGAAATCCGCACTGGCAGTCCCACTAACCCAGGAAAAAAAACTGTCACAACAGAAAATCGAGCGTAATAAAATCACTGCGGGCAGAGGAAAGGAACACACGTTCTCGTGGAGAGAGTCGCGCGTCGACTGAATGGACTCTGCGCGCGTGTTCGGAGGGAATGCTCTCGGAGCGGAGCGAAGCGCGCTCGCAGGAGACGACCCACTTCCAGAGAGTTTCCCCACCTTGGGAAAGACGCCACCGCCGCCGCCGCCGCGCCTAAGAGCTGCAGTCGGAGTCGGAGGAGCCGCCGTTGGGAAGGATCTCGATTTTCTTCCAAGCTCTAAGCTGTTATATTATATCCACTTTCTCGGGCCGCGTAACTCTTACTTAGAGGTGTCGGCTGCCGCTCGCTATGACACTCTGCGCGGGATTGACAGATTTTAAGGGTTGCTTGAAATTAGGCTGATTTTTTGATAATACAATTTATGCGAGTTTTTTTATTTGTGATGATGTAATGTATTCTATTTTTGTGGATAATAAACAAGTTTCCAATCGTTCAAAAATATGAACGAGAATGGTGAAAAGTTTCGTGTGTAAACTTATATGCAAAACTAATGATATGATTTTTATCTAATTAGATGATTTGAAGAGTTTTAGCATAGAAAACTACGAAATTTTCCCTTATAAAATATTAAAATGCAAGAAGAACGGATTATGCACATGAAAATCTTTTTTCAAACAAGTATTATTAGGGAAACTTTCGATTTTACATTAAAATATAATATAATGCTTCATAAATTAACCTGCTGCCTCGCCGAGTAATTATTCAAAAAGAATAAACAGCGATCCGCGGATAGTTTGCAGCCACTGCAGGAGGAAATAAAAATTAGCATAATAATTTCTATTCAGCTCAAAGAGCGCTTTCAATTAATATGTGAAAAGGCGCAATTACTTAAAAGCAACCGCCGAGAGAGAAGAATCAAAGCCCATTATCCTCCTCAGGCTCACCGCAATTTCAACTCGATTCCAGCACGTAACGTTCGGGGCTTTTTCCTCCTGCTTCAAGCTCGTTATAACCGACGATCGCGAATTTTCAAGTGCGTTCAGTGCGGAATGTTCGAAAACGCGGAATTTCTAATGGGCATATTATTGTATCACAAATTTTCGCGCACAACGGGACGGCCCGGGTTCAAAATCCTCAGCGTATACTTTCGTTTTTATAGGTGTCCGAGGAGAGATAGTGGCTGCATTAGCGACTTGGCAAGGTTTCACTAAGTCCTGAGTAAACAAGCCTAATCATCAGAACGAAAGTGAATTTTCATTTTGCGTGGATAATAAACATCCGGTAAAATATCAGTATATTATATAAACATCATTTTCTACAATTCTGTTTTAGTGCTTTAATTTATAAATAGTTTTATTTTTTTATAATTGTGAAGACAATTACTGACAATTTATTTCAATGGATCAATTGTATTTATGTAAGTTCTAAATTGTCTAAAATAACCCGATAAATATTGAGAAAAAATTGTTAAAAATTACTAAAAAGCACTTTTCCAAACGTTTAATAAGTAAAAATGAAATTAAAATAACTGCATTCAAAGAATCATAAACTTTTTCTAAAATACTTTCGTGAGTGTATGCAATTGCTGTCATTTTGCCAGAGTAAATACCTTTTTCCGAGAAGATTATTAGAAATCGCAAATGAAACAAAAAATCTGTAAAATAAAACCTTCTTAGAATCATTTTACTACCGAAAAGAAAGTTAATTTTTTTTAGAAAATTTGCAATTAAAGTTTTTTTAATTATTGTAATACAAATTTAATTAGATGTAGAAGATAATTTTATTTAATCCCTGTTTTCGATAAAATTAAACAGTTTTTATGAATCCACTCAGTAATTCAGCTCAATTAAATGAATTGATTTCTCTGTAAATTAAAACATACGAACTAGTTAGTAATATGCATTAGTTCTAAATCTCGAAATTTATAAACTTTTTATTTAATTAAAATTAAAATTTCCTTCCATAAATGCACGTTTCTGTCTCTTCTGTACAACCCACATGTCCTACAAAAGTATGCCAAAAATCTCATAATCAAATCTAATCCAAAGGACAACAGCATCGCCAGTGCGTGCGGCTCACGGCGTTTTCGAGCGCAGCCTCTGCTTTCTCTCGCGCGATACGCTCCGTTAATAATCCTTGGGCGCGCAGCCTTTTCTTATATTGTTCGCGCAGGTCCATTCCCATTTTTTTCGCTCGCGCGCTTCGCTCCTGAGAGCGACGGCCGGTCCTGGGCTTTCGCTGCTGGCGCCGACAACAAGTACGACGTGTGGCTGCTTCGTAAACAATGTGCAAATTATCGATTTCTAATCCGAGAGAAGATGCCCGGATATTTTAGGAGATACTGTAATGATGCTTTTTCTTCTTGTGGGAGGTTTTCGTTTGGTTTATGGGTTTGAGTGAGAGTAGGTTTAAGTAGGTTATACAAGCTGTATTAAAAGTTAAAATTACGCAAATAACAAGTACTTAAATTTTCCACTTTGTTCATACCTTATAAAACCTATATTTTATTCACTACATATTTTGTTTTTAATGAAAGGAATTAGTAATTTACAGATTTTTATAAAATAATAAAGTACTGTAATTATTTTGTATCAAGGTTAATCTTATCTTATAATTAGCTAACGCACTAGAAGTGTATTGTAAACCTTAAAAACTAAACGTGACTAGAAATTACAATTCACTTTGTTCTCATAAAATTTCTTTATGGTTCCAAAAGTAGTTGCGCAAATTTATGCACTCTATTCCTTTCTTTCAAAACTCGGAAGTTTTTTTGTAGCCATAAAAATAATATAAGCAAGTGTCATCATAAAAACGAAGATTAAGCTCAATCTTTCCTTCCGAAGCTAAAATACGAAGAGAAACCTGCATAAAACCCTCGTAACTTTTTCCTTTCTACCTAAAACACGGAAACTCGCTTTCGATATTAAATGCAAATCGGCAAACGATCATCGCAATTCAAATTTTCTTTCGCAAAAAGCAAACGTACCGCCTTCCCGATGTCGAAATGTCGAGCTGCGCCTTCTTGTTTCCGGGCTTTCTCGTGCATCGTACCGCTGCAATTTCGCGTTCGGTGACTCTGTCATTACGGAATTCCTTTGAATCGATAGAATTCGCTAATCGCGACGTTTAAATGAATTATTACTATTGAGCACTGCATAAGACTTGCGAATGTGGGTCGAATCGGACGTGTAGTAGAACCGGTCACCGGATATCCTGTTGTGAGGATTCGCTCGAGATGAGCGAAATCTCGTAGGATGCAAGTTGGACATAAAATTTATGAGATATAGGCTACTGTGAAGTAATTTTGTCAAATAAAAATGACAGCTAACGTCATTTACAATTTGAAATGTAATAATTAAATTTAACTTTTTAGCTCTGAAAGTGGATTACGTTTTATGCAAAGAAGATTTTATTCTCCCGCAAGTTGGTATATATCTGAAAATGTATTAGTCAAGTACAATAAAAACGGATAGGATTAAAAAAAATTGTTTATTGACCAACCAGATATTATGGTCCGGCCATTTTCATCACTATCGCTTAAAATTGACTTTACTGTTCTTGATTAACATTTCAGTTAGAACTTTAGTAAATGCAGTATCCGTGTCTGTATGGCAAGTTTAAAAAATTAAGTTCCCTGCTAAATTACAGTGTTGATTCTACGCACGATTATCTTTCCGATCAAGTCCATAAAATTTCAGCAACACGATCAGATAATATGCTTTCAAACTCGATTTCCCCAAGAATGAAGAATTTCCAGTTTTTCACCCTCAAACTCCATTCACAAACTCCGCTCCCATCTCATCTCGTCAGACACTGCGCGCATCGGTAGAGAAAGTCCGCGAGGCGAAAACGCAAATCGGCGTGATCCGGCGCAAGCCCTTTATTACGAGAGATCCTCAGCGGTGACGGGATTTTCACTGCGCGTCAAAGTGGAAAGCGATCGATCGGGATTTTCGTCTGTTTGCTCCGAGATCGATTAGTGCGCGCGCATTAAATAATAAGCGGCTGCGCGGGCTTTCTAGTAGTTGCCTGATAAGAGAATATCGTCGATGTTGCTGCTCGGATTGTCGCACTTTCACTCGTGATTAGCCGAGTTTTATATTATATAAATTGAAAGTTACTGCAGTGGGTTCGGTGCCTTTTTATCGGTGGGCTAATGAAGTTGCCTGCGTTCAAGAGTAATGAGCATGTGTTTGTATAATAAATAAAGCAGTGCACGATTATTTGTATGATTTAAGACAGATACTGTGCGCTTAAATGAAATAAGGAAACGAAAAAATAGGCAATTAGGAAGCGATGCCAAGTGAAAACGATTTACTTCCTTTAAGAGCTAAATCTTCTTGGAAAATTATTTTAAAAAATCAAAAGATTATTGATTTAGTTTCTAAAGAAAATCTAATGTAGTATTATCCGTTTTTAGATTTGTAAATCAAACTGATCCCGGAAAATGTCAAATAGGAAAAATTCTCAACCGCATAAATAATAATTACACAATCATAAACTGGTTGATCAATTTCAACAAGCAAATCAGTGTGAAGTGGACGAAATTAGGAATTTACGTTTACGACTCAAAGAGCGTAATTAATTTTCGTTGCATAAGTTTTTACTAACAGCTGTTTCGGAAGTAAATTAAAATAATTATCCGAGTACAATCGAAACTTCACAGAACTAAACTAAGCTTTTTGCAACCAACCACATTTATGATGGCTAACAATACTTTTCTCCTCATTATTTCTGTAGTACCTGACCAACATAATTGCGGCTAAAAATTTGAATCAATCGACGAAACAAACAAAAGCCGCATATCACAACGCACAATGCACTACAAAACGAGCAAATATTATTACAGCTATTTCTAAAATTATCGTAAGTATTCCCTGGAGGGTAATTCGGGAAAAAAGCCGTGTTCGCAATGCGAGGTCCTGTGTTAGCAGTTGTTAACGAAAGAAAAAAAACAGTTAACTGGCAGGTTCCGGTAAAACCTGCAATACAGACGGTAGCGTAGATAAGATCCTTTTTGACGTACACCGACAAGTAGTGAACACTGGGAACACTGGCCTAAAAACCCCAGCACGTACAAAACTCGAACGAAATATGATATTTTAGCAATTTCCTTATACAAAATTAACTGTAAAGCAAGTGAAGATAAACATCTGATTTCATTTAAAAAATCTAGTAAATAAGACTCTTATGAATGGATTTATACCTAAACTGATTCTGAAAACGTAGGTACTTTATGTAGGCTTTGATTGTTAAAACGCCGTTATGTCAATCGCAAATAAATTGTCAAAATCATTTAAATTTCAAATCGCCAACTACCTCGTTTCATTTTTTAGTAAAGATGATAAGAAAAGAAGAAGGTAAAACTAGTATGATAAAAAGTAAAAAATTCATTATTCTAACTATAAAAAAGAAAAACTGAAAGCAGTAGTTCAACGGACTTTTTGCTTATCAATTCTAATCACCACAATGGCCAATATAAATGTTAACGACATGGATAATATTTTTGCAATGCACGAAAATGTATTCACGACGAAGCATAAAATTTAAACTATGTAAATATTATTCCTAAAACAATCCTTAAAATTGCATTAAGTTTCACTGACAGCTAACTAAGTCTACGACTAAAATAGACAATCGCGAAAAATGAGTGAAACTCGAGCGAGTGGACTAAAAGCGAGAGTGAGCCTCATTTATTAAACTCCTCATAACATCGAGGAGTTTAATAAATCATTCTTACAGGAGAGGCTGAGGACTGGAAATGCATTTGCAGATCTCGCTTCAACTGGTAAACTAGATTTCTTTCTGTTTCTTTCTTTCCGCTTGGAGCAACTGGATTACGCTACATTGTTTGAAACATGTTTAAGGGAAAATAAATGGTACCAATGACAGATAGATAGAGATTAAAAATGGGAACAAGTTTAGATATGAATAAGAGTTAAAATCTGATGTAATTACTGGTTTGTTTGAGAGATTTTATTACATCTATTGTTTTTGACCATTGAGCATAAAATTGAAAAAAAATTTTAAATCCTGTATAAAAAATAACCTTGAAACTACATTTTTAAATGTGTATAAAAATGCAAAAATTGTCCTTATTTCCTCTAAAAGTAAACTACTAATTAATTTTAGTTTGATAATTCATGCAAATATTAAGACATCACAGATATTTTTTTTAAATGCAAACCTATATAAATTTCACTAAATTTTTGATTTCTGAATCATTAATGATTCACAGTCTTAATTACTGTAGATAAATGTAGATTTATAAAGATCATATTAAAGATACAATCTTCTGCTTTTGAAATTCTCACAGATTCATGGAATATTTTCAAAAAAATAATGATTAATAATCTGATAAGAACTTTTTTTCCATTGCAAACCACTTCATCAACAGTTTCATAATTAAACACAGCACACTTTTACTTAAAGTATATAGCTTTGAATGAAAATGATTAATATACTTGTAAGTAAAATAAAAGGCATATTTCAATTCCGATGCACTGTAAGAAAGTGCCATTTTACTTTTAAAAATTATTAATATTATATTCAGAAGTACCTGAAGCTCTAATTACACTTTTTCCCTAAGAAAATTAATGAGAAAGTAAACGAGAAATCTAGCGATTATTAAAACAATACAATATCCATCTAAAAACAATTTTTCTCCCTTCATAATTCACTTTGCCTCGACTCAAAATCGAAAGTAAACCAAAGAAGGATGCAGCAGCTCAGCTAAAGCAGCTCTTGGCAAAAAGCGAAGGAAAGCTGACCGTTGCCTACAGACACGCGTCCGAATTTCGCCAGGCGAAACGCTGGAGGAGTAAAGAGGCTGCATCGCGATTCAATTAACTGTAAACTTGTTCTCCCGCCGGCCGTAACAAAGCAGCCTGGTGGGGCTCAAGAAATATCGCGAATTATGGAGAGCAGCGGTGAAAAAAGCGAGCGTACGCACGCCAGCGGATCTGCTTGGCTGCGGATTGGAGTGCGCAGGCGCAAGGATGACGGCTGCTTTTTTTTTAAATTGAACGCTTAATTTGGGGTTGACGACGCAAGACGTTGCATTAAGCTGTAATTTGAGTAAGGTTTGGATATGCACTCTGAATTGGTTCCTTAAGAATTTGGGTTGTTTGTTATGCACGGTATAATGACTAAATTGGGGAAATTGGGATTCGTAAGTTTTAGTGATGTAAATGCGATAACTTTGTATATCTCGTTGCTTACTACTACATTTTTAAGAATTTTTAGACCAGAAAGTAACCATTTCTAAATAAATTATTTGTTATTCTAAATTATATTACACGTGAAATAATTTATGTTTAATTAATTACTTCAACATGAAGCATTTTTACACCATTTTTATTGAACATATACGTATTGTTCAAGCTATAAACGCTTAACTTTATGTTTAATACGAGTTCAACGTAACTTCATTTATCTTTCTCCGCAGCACTTTTATCAAATACTTTCACTTTTCATGAAAATTTACAACTTATTAAAATTGCATTTCACTCTTCCATTTTATCGGCAGAATATTAAAATCGATTTTTGAACCAACAATTTGCAAATGTAAAATTTCTCGATAAATATTTTATGATGATCTGAAATTGAGCATTAGTGAATCATGGAGTTTGCATATCCGTTGATGTGTAACGCAGTAACCGCAACACCACGAGGCTTAGAAATTTACAAGACCAAAAGACGATTAATCGTTGGCGAAAGGCGATCTGTGCTTGATGATAAGGATTTACAATGTAGAAATATGGAACACTAAGTTTTTCGAAATTTCGTTGACAGTTTATAGATACGTTGCGAATGTTGAAAATTTATAGTCCTGATAAAGTTAATATTATAAAACTTTATTTTGTTAATTATCTTATAAGGATAATTTTATAATTGTCTACTTTAGCAAGATTTTGAGTTACAAAAAGTATTAAACACGCTAGCACAAACATGGAAATAATATCAATAATTTTATCAGTACCGAGAAACCAATCTTAATCATTAAACTTTTACTTATCAACTTTCGAAAAAAGCTACACAAATTTTAAAATAATATTTAAGTTTTCAAAAATTTAAGGCGCACTGATGGTAAAAGACTAATTGAAAAACTTGATTCAGTTGGTGAAAGCGAATACTGCCGATTCGACCGATCAGCAAAACAGATTTCTACTACCGATCCGGCGAGTTCTACTTTCCACGATTTCCAACACTCTACGTTACCGACTTGATCGCTCCTTCAAACCCTCAACACTGAGTGGCGCGTCAATTCGCTTTTTCTTCTGCGTCCGGGACGTTTTTTACAACTGTTTACATGAATACAAAATGACCACTGGTAGCAAAAAAGAAGGTCTAGAATGAAAATATTTATTACCAGAAGGCGTCATCATTCATAATCGGCGATAATGACTATCAATTTCTGCAGCTGATGTTTTTAACGATCCGCCCACATATTGCTAGAATGGTGCTAAACGATTACTAATACGGCTTTGTCATGCGATTTTTCCTTTGACATTTCCGCATGTATTTGAATATAACAACTAATTTGTTAGAACTTTGCAATTCAAATTTTCAAAATATTTTTAAAAATCGGTTTCGCTTAATTGCTTATTTTAATTTTGTTGCCTTGATAAAGCTATTATGAAAATTTACTTTGTAATTTGGGTTGAAGCCAAAAAAGATAAAGTGATTTGATTATGGTTCATTAAATTATCAATAAAAAAATATTTAAATTCAGAATATTTTGCTTTAAGTTTTTGATGAGTCGTACACAAATTTTATATGCAAGCTTTAATAGTTTAATAAAACGTAATATAGTACATCAGATACATTCACGGAGAAAAATATGTCAGTAAAAATTACAAATATTTCAATAAAAATTACTAAACTTTCTGTTAGTGTAAGTACAGACTGCCAAAGCCCAAAAAGTTATCAAACTTTTTAGTAAATTTTACTGAAATTTCAGTAAAATTTAATAAAATGACACGAATTTTTACTAAATTTCATTAAAATTTACGAAAAAGTATGGTAATTTTTTGGGTTTTGGCAGTCTGTACTCGCTTTTCGAAATAGTATAGTAATTTTTACTGAGACTTTTTCTCCGTGTTCAGTTAAAAAAATTGTTGAATTTTCGTTTCTTAATTTAAGTTAACAGCGAACGACATTGCTTGCAGAAATATTGAATAACTTCTGTGATATATGTTTTCTTATGGGAAATGGTACACTTTCCACATAATGTTGTTTTAATACACCGTTTCTAATGTATATTAATTAAACTGTAATCTCTCAAAGTTCCAATTGGTACATGCATTTTTTCTACATTCTTAATTACTTATTCTCATAATACTGCCAAATTAGATTTGTAATACATCTCACTAATCTAATTTATTAACAATCTTAGAATTCCAGGCTACTGTATTGTTCAGAAAAATTCAATTTTTATAGGTTTATTAAATAATAATGTTAATTAACTCAAATTAAAGGTTAATTGGAAGTAGTGTTCGCATAATAATTACTAAAATCCGGTATAACGGTAAGTCTGACTTAAAACAGTTTCTAAAGCAATATAGTTATGTAACAAAATAATAACGAAAGCTTTAATCCTTTTTAATCCTTTCAATGCATATGCAAATTTTCAGAAGTAATCAGAATTTAAGCGAAATTTTGTTCAGCGAAAGTCTTTCTTCTGTACTCTCAGTAGTCAAAAGTACTTTCAATTTTGTAAGTAAAAGGACCTGGTTATGTAAGCAAGAATTCTCTGTTAATCCAAAAATGTTTTTCAATTTCTTAAAACTATTTTTAACAAAATAGTTTTATAAAGATACTTTATAAAAAAAGTAAGTAATAAATTTTAGTAACTATTTTATCTACTTAGCTCAAAGTTGATATTTCATTTCTCAAGATTTTAAGTAATATGCTTTAAGTATTTTAGTTTTGATATAAACTAGCAGTTACCACGTTTTGAAAGTAAATTTTTAATTATGTAAATATTGAGAGTAAAAGATGATCAAAACATACTTACTCTCTGTACAAGAATACTTACATAATAATTTCAGTGAAATTTTCGAAAATCATTATCCGCTTTCCAAAGATATAAAATTTACAAATGCGTACAAATTTACTTCACTATTATCTTGCATTAAAAACCAGAAAAAAGTATGTAATTTGCAAATGCTACTTACGCTCAGAGGTGAAATTCTAGAAAATTCATGGTTTTGAAACTTACCTAAAACAAAAAGAATTTAAATATATTTTTATATGTCCAAATTAACCATTAGTTTAATTTTTATTGTCTCTTACGTAGATGTAAATATTCATAAAATGCAAATTAATATTAAACCCTTATGAAAATAAGAAGATATGAAGAATCTGACTTCTGTAATTTACAAATTACGAAAACAGTAGCTTTTCAGTAGTTACGCGCGAAAATTACTCTCAAAATGAAATGACAAATTACAGCTTTTCACAGTAATTTGCTAACTAAGGCAAAATTAGTTCCAAGCCAGAATAACGATCATTATTTCCCTCCCCAAAAAAAGTGAACATCACCGAAACAATAACCCGGTACTTCTTATCTTAGCCGGCTCACTAATGGGGGTAGGCAAAAAGCCGGCAAACGGGCCGTTTACTCCCCGATTTCACCTTTTTCCCAGCGGCGGTCGATCGATCGGCGTGAACTTCACCTTCATTTTCCCAGCCGCTAATAATCGCCTGCAGAGCCAGTCGTGACAATACGGAGATGCGCGCGCCGGCAAAAAGGAGCAACAGCGGCATTCGGTTTCACCGGTCGATGCCGTGCAAGAAATCGCCGCTGCATCCGAGACGGCTTTCACCGAATCACGATTATCGCGTGGCGGAAGTCATTTCACTTTGGGACTTTAGCGGTTTTTTCTGCGAGCGTAGGTACATGTAATTTAGCTGGCGAGGAAAAATCAACGTGACCGATGTTTTGGACGTGGAGCTGCTTGTTTTGTTTTCCTGGGAGATTAAAGATAGGTGTAATTACCGTGTTTTCGAGGGAGTTTCCGACTTGGGAGTGAGAATCGATAGATTGCGAACACAAGGATTAGCATGTAATGGCTCCTAATAAATTTTTGTTTGTATAGTAAAACTTACTTTGAAGATATTTCCTACTTCACTTAGTTTAATAGTGAATAAATGATACTCTGTGTGCAGGCATTACTTATGTAAATAAAAGAATAAAAAATTTACGTTACGTATCGTTGAATAATCAAATTAAATATTAAATATACTACTTTGTAAATAAAGTAAATGATAATTAGAATTATTTATTAGGGTGCAGATTTATTAGGGTGCCCTATCTAATCTTATTTATTCATCAAAAGAAAACTTTCTTCGAAACAAGTACAGTTATTTAACTATTAAGTCACGAAGTTCGTGGTACAGCTAAGTGAAGCTTTTAGTGTGTACTTATAAATCAATTTATGAATATTTTGTTTTTAACCCTACTTTCTCCAACAAAATTAATCTTTCTTGGTGTAATTATTCAACCTGTAGAACTAATTTAAGCTGTTTGAAAATAAAAATTTTTTTTGAGCGTTATGAAAGAATGAATGCATGACTAGTAAATATTAAAAAACGGTCATAATAACCAGATGTAAACTTTTAGCCCAATACGTGAATGGGTAAATGGATTAAAAATACAATTTGCCATTGTAAATTGCATACGCAGTAAATAATCACAGTATGAGAATGAAAGTCGTAAGAGATATTTATTCTGATAGGGAAAGAGGTTACTGTAAGATCAAAAAATTACTGCATAACTCTACTTCTAATTTTGTTTAACTTGAAACATAACCAAAGAAAAGTCTGAAAAATAATTACCAGAACGTCTAAAGAGTCTAGCGGATCGTTTCTGAGGCTGTAATTTCGAATGGTCCTCGAGGGTCCTCTAATAACACTACCATCCGTGTACGTATAATCCCTCATCTCGCCTTCTCCTCTCGCAACGAAAATCACCGAAAACGCACAACTGCCGCTCTATCAACCAACACTTTGCAAAGATTTCTCAATAACGAAGCGAACGAAGCCAGAAGATAATAGGAGATCCCCGTTGAAAAGGCAAGTATTTCGCAGACTTGCGGCCGCGTGCACAATCGGAGAGTATCTGCGAGTAGTCGGCGCGACAAGGGGCCAGGTATGCGCTGCCGCCGCCGCCGCCGCCTCGCGTAAGAAGACAACTTTCCATTTCTACGGGCGCGCACGCGACCGACCGGCCAAAGTAGGGGGATCATTACGACGCGCAGCGACCTTTCTTACGCGCCCGAGAGTAGAGCGATCGGTTTTAGAGGATGCTCCTTTAGATGAGGATGCAGATGGAGACGGATGCGAGGGTTATGTAAGCAGTGCGCAAAGCTGCATTGTTTATTGTCTTGGCTTGTTTTTATTACTTTACGGTAGCTGCTGCAAAGCTTGGATTTTTTAACAAACAAAAAATGTCTTTTCAAACGTTTAAAGAAAATAATATCAATTTGATGTCAAATATTTTTACTATAATATATAATTAATTATCTAACTAAAATTAGTATTTTTATCAGCTTATTTTAAGGAAAAAGACTCTGAGAAAAAGTAGAAACTGATAAGAAAAGCAAAATGTACAAGAATCAGGTAAAATGAAGTAATCGTTTCCTCAAAGATGTAACAAAATTAATCGATTTTCTACTTCACAGCTCAGCGAAGCAAAAGCAGCCTTTTCATTTTTCACGCATCCACCCCGTCGCTGCAAATGAACCGATTTCGCAATTATCCAGATTACGGCTCTCTTTTATCAAGCGGATCACTTATATAAAGTCCTTTAATTATGCTTTAAAATCAGCAGCGGCTCAGGTGCGATAAAGCAGACGCGGAGAAAATACGTTTGTGTAACAGAGCGCTTGCCGGATGGGAAAAAGCGTCGCGGCGCGAAGCGTACTTGCAACAATGGCGCAATTGCGATTAGGAGCCCGGAACGCGCGTGGGACACATTTCCGAGGGAAAAAATTGTCGAGCGGCAAAAGAGTTCCGCCTGTCTTTCGCAAATAGTCGAAAGCGCGGCTAGGAATTTTGTTTCTTCGCAGGAGCTAAGCTATGAATATTCATGCGGATCAGGCTTTTTATGCTGGAGTTCATTAAGGCGAGTTCCTTTTTGTTGTTGTTGAAATATTGCGAAGATCAGTAGGTAATTGAATTTATTTCGTGAGTTTTTTATTGTACTGAATATTCAGTCTTTCCGAGAAATACTTTCCTACGCTTTCCTTCCTAATAGATTGGAATATAATTTTTTCAAAATTAATTAATACTGTTTATTGTCAAGCGACTTTTATTAGAATCATCATTTTTGCGCGAACTTACGGTTACTGAAATTTCCTATTTCCATCATTATTAAAGTTCAATGCTGTGATCATTATAGTTATTATCTATTAGTTTTTGTCACCGTGACGGACTTTCCTTCCGTCTACCGCAAAACTTTTAGTAAAGGCGAAATTTCAGAAGTCATAAATCATTTATGACATTAATTTTAAATTAATAGAGTCTCTTTTTAAATTAAAAAATACGTAACTTTCTGTTTTTAAAACTTTGTTTCTCGGCAAAAACTTACGCAAAATAATAAAACCTCTAAATTATTTATAAGGTGTTAATTTATTCTCTTTTTCTTGCACGTGAATTAATTATTTTAAGCATTCATGCACTCATTCTAATTAGAAAAATGATTTAGTGCTATTTTATCCTCAAAGATATTTTCAATCATAAAAAGATTGATTATCAAGTGACGATTAAAATTATTTTTGCAGCTTTACATGAAAAGCACAATTTTACGCGACTCTCTTTTTCATTTAATGAATTTCAACGTTTTAATTAAACCTTGAATTCAGACTTGAACAAATTTACGATTCTTTTTAATTTTATTTTAGAATTTTTATGAAAGAACGAATAACAAAAAAAATCTACTTTTGTATTTTACAGCAAACTCTACGATAAGAAAAGTTAAACAAAAAGTTGTAAAGTTTAAAAAGTCCATTCTCCATTGACAGACAGCCAGTAGCAAAAAGGCACTTCTTCAGCGACAAATTACCTCGATAGGATCTATCTCGCTCGCATCGGCTTTCACAGTCTGAAAAGCGCGGAAAGTATCGCCGGTAACGACTCATTCTGCTTTTTTCCGAGTGAAAAAAAAACGCCTGGCAGACGGGCCTTCCTGCTTCAACGACGCAGAACGCATAAGGCAAAGCAGACACGCACGTACGCGCGAAAGTCAATAGCCGTCAATTTTCGTTAACGGGACGCCGAGCGACGAGTCGCCGATCGGTCAATCAGCCATCTCCTTCTTGCATGGATGAAACGGTAAAGCTAGGCTTTTACGAGCATTCCATGAGTAAATCACCGAGATTTTGTCTGCAAAAGTTGGCCGTTTTTATTTGGTTACTTGGCTTTTAGCATTCAAAAGTTCTTTTCTGGGCAGGTAAAGAGTTTCCTGCATGCTTTGAAGAAATGACACGTTTTTAGAGCTAACATGTATGTATACAATAGCTTTATTTACACAGTCACGTCTCATTTTAGGTCTACGCAAGTTTAAAATTTTCTTTTCATTTATTGCAAGTGATTTTTATAAAAATATTTTTAATTTAAGATTGAGTAATAATGTAAAAATAATATTGAAAATAAGAAGTTTCTAGACTACTGGACACACCATATTTCGTAAACTCAATATGCTTATGTTAATTTATGGGTAAGTAAATTAGATGGCTTACATTAATACTAAGGCGTGGAATATGACTTAATTTATCTGACAGCTAACATAAATTTTGTTGATTTTTCATACAATTTCTTTCCTTATAAAAAAAAATATTAATAAGATTGAATCCACGCATGAAATTGTTTTTAGTTTTAATATCAAATCAACGTATACCTATTCTAAATTAAAATCAAATCAGATTGTCAAGTTAGAAAATAAACAACAAAGCCCCGTACCCAGTCTGTTTTTTTTGTCTTAAATTTTCTTGAACAACAAACAGACCCGTCACTATCGATAATTTTCGCAGTCACTGTGGGCAGCAAAAAGCATCGTGAGGCACGTGGCGCTCAAAAAAGACTCGTGGGCCAGGAAACGCTCCTGCGCAGGTTCATTCACTCGGCGTTAACGTGCCCTGGAATCCCACGCGTTGCCATAGCAGAAACGCCTCCTGACCTCCGCATCACTTGCTCTCGCTTGCTCTCTACGATGAGATTCGGGAAATTTGTAATTCATACCATTTTTTGCGGTGATTCTTTTCCTCTGGTAATGATATAGAACTTTTGACCTCGAGCTTGATCGATTTTGTAATCGGAGTAAGTGAGAAAGACTATGTTTTAATAAAGATGCGTATTTGACCTTTATTAAGGTTGAATGGAAAATATTTTTGGTTTGCATTACATATTATTGGGTGTACTATGGTCCCGCTCAGATTACAGTTTAAATTATAATTTAGCAAATAGCTATTTAGCAAATAGGAGAAGCAATTTTGGCAAATAGCTAGTAAGGAAATATTAATTTAAAAGCCAATATACAGTTGTATATTTCTTTTCAACCGAAAGGTATACAAATACAAATTTGAACGTTTAATATACTACAAGTCACGTAAAAAACAATAGCAGCTTTAACAATAGCTCAAGAAAGGCGCAAGAAAAACCGCTCATAAATCAACAAGGTGAAACCCAGCGCTTACCCCTGAAGCTCCATATCCCGAAGGCTGCCGGCCGCAAAAATCGCGTTTTCCATGACGCAATAATCGCGCATATTTTTCCCATTTTTTCTCCATCTCTTTGCAGTACACGACGACTCGGCGGAATCGCCATATCGAGCGAAACGCGTGGGATCGGCGACTCGCGATTATGTGACGAGCGCAATAGTAGTGAAAAAAAGAGGAGAAGAGTCGCTAAATCCGGGGAAAAAACAACGAGATGTTTGTGCTCAGGGACGAGCTGTGGGCGAACGCTTCAGGAAATAACGGCGCGAGGACGAAGTCCAGAAGCTGCGAGGCTTCTGCCGCTCATTTCTTTCTCATTTGTTTACAATGCTTCATTTTTCGATTGTCATGATCTGCGAGCGTTCTTGAGTATAGCCTTAAATATATCGTCATTCCGACGAAAACTTTTATATGGCAGTTGTTTACGTCGATCTGTTTGATGCTTTTTATGTTTTTTAGAGGATGCGTAGATCAGGATGATCTTATTCGATGACGATATTATGTCTTGCTTTTTGTGAAACGGCCGAAATTGTGTAGGCACATTCATTGATTTATAGGGGAAAAATTTGAGGAAACCAGCGAAACAATGAAATTTTTTAAAATACGTTTTTGATAAATTTAAAGAAACCTATTATTATACTATATTTAATAGATTTCACAATACTTATTTTTCTCACCTACGAATATTTTTTATTAATACTTAAAATAAGTAAAACAAATTTTGAGTGCAATATCATTGATCAAAAAATATGAACTAATATTGGAAGTTTCGATTATTTATTTTATTTTTGAAAGATTCCAAAAACTAATGTCTATTGAATAATGAAAACAGCTAGCACTCCTTTTTTACTCTTCTATCAACTTGAATCATGCGAGCCGTCAAAACACAATCACCTTATTCCGCTGACCTAGAACCGGTTCTCACAATGAAAAGGCCTTTAAGGCAGGTCTCGGTACTAGTACTCAGTGCTTGGAATCGTTTCGTCCTTATTACGTTCGATTGCATCTCGAGACTTTGAAAAAAGATCGCGTCACTTCTGGTCGTCCGGCGCTGGAATAGCTTTCGTAATTGAGCCCAACGAGAGAGACGGAGAAAAAAGACTGATCGTCTGATGTGGAGAGCTTCTGCACTTGGATTGCGAGCGAGTGGCTTGTCTTGACACTCATTGATACTAATTACCGAGGTACTCGATCTTATAAATCGCTGATTTCGATGCGCATAATCTTTAATTTTAATGGTTTATTCGTTAAATAACACATATATGAGAAGTCTAAAGTTTAAAAAGTATTTATCTTAGAGAGCTTATTTATAACGTAAATTTTTTTATATGAGTTATCTGATTTTTAAAAAATATTAAGTAAAGGAATCACAATATCAGTAACAAAAGTTTCACCACACGTCTTACCATGTCCATCTGTTTCTACTTAAGATGACTAAAAATAATTTTATCTCATCAATTTCACTCATACGTTTGAGCTGTCATCGTGGTTACTTTAAACTTTTTAAATTCACATTTGTCCAAATAGCTCCAACCTAAATTAATGTATTCCACCATTACCAAGTCTCTGATAAAAATTAAATTGAAAAAGTGAACTGAAAATGCTAAATTTTCAATTGAGATTGATTTCAGCAGCCCTCCTCGAAATCTAATGCACCGTAGCATAAAATTCCTTTGGAATTGATCGTATTCGAGCGACTCGCGCGAAAGCAGCTCCAGAAACGGGCTTTCCTCCAAGTGCCATCTAAAGAAAAAAGGCGATCGCAAACCGCGCGTGAAAAACGAGATGAAGAAACGCCGTCGCCAGAGGGAGAGAGAGAGAGAGCGAGACGGGAGTGACTAAGTGCCGCGGCCTCTCGCCATGCACGGCATACCGATGACGCGAGAGGCATATGCGCCGAGCAACACACCTTCGCCAGCCCTGACCGTCAGCGTGCGCGCGCAGTTTCCTTCAATTTTCGGGCTTTTGTCCTTCCCAGAAAGTGAACCGAAGAATTTTCGAGGTTTACCCTCCGATTTTTCTTGGGGCGTTTGGTCAGATTTACTTGGAGGAGAGACAATATTGCGAGGCTGCCTGGGAGTCGCTGGCGTGAGTCATGGGATCGAAATTGCGTTCCGCGTATCTGCACGTGGCTCTCTCGCAGTGCTTTGAAACTTTTAGTGAAAGTTTTTTAGCGCCGCCGAGAACGTTTAAGTGCTTTAATCGTCCATTGTTTAGCGACGCTGCTTCAAAATTCTATTTGGAAGCCTGTTGCTTTAACCTGTTTTTATTGGCATTTTTTAAAATAATTATTATTTTCTCTGCCCAAGTTTAGGAAATCAAGTAACATGCTAATGCTTTAAAAATAACCGACCACAAGATTTTTCTATCATTCCAATAAGCCTCTTTCTAGTTCATTCAGATTGCATGAAAGAAGTGTTTAATTTATTAGATTACAATTGAATGACATTTGAATAAATTAATTGATTCGAGTGTTATTTATAGCACTTTTTAATTGGTAAATAAGTTACTTAAATAAATACCCAAAGAACGATTTGAAGTACTCATACTCGATATCTTATCGTGATATCTGTTATTATAAAATGAAAGCTCGAGCATTCGCTTTAAAATTTGAAGAGCACTCAATTTCGAATAATTACGAGTCACTCTTTAGTGACGCCTCTATTAAAAGAGCTCGTAAAAGCTATCTGTACACGCCCTATTTACGAATCGAAAATAGCGTCAAATCACCTCGTCAACGCTGGTCTCGTAGTCGTTTTCCTCCCAGATGGGATCGTCCCATCCTCCGGACGAGCCAGACGATCCTCTGCGGGTGGGATCCCACGAGTGCCTCTTGTGCAGATTTTCTAGGGAGTCGGCGGAGAACTTCCTGCTGTCGTACGACGACGTCATCCTCGTGTCTTTGCCCAAGTTGCTCAACGATCCGGCCTTTGGATCGGTCTTGAATCCAACGTTCTTTAGAGTGCCGGTTGTATAGCCCTTCAAGTGGCTGGTGCTTTTGCTGAGGTCTCCGGAGTTGGCCAACTTTTCTCTGATTTTGGCCGTACTTGTGAGCACCGGGGATAAGGTTCCGTCCGAGTCCCTTCTGGCGAGGGTTGACTTCTGAAGGTTGGACATGGATTTGGCCACGTAATCTCTCCTCAGTGGTGAGTTGTAGTTGCTAGTAGTAGTATCTTTCTTCAAGGAGCTCATAGATCTCCCCAGACTATCCCGTCTGATATTCGGGTTGGACACCCCCACCTGGCGGTACTCCTTGTTCTGATGATTAATGGCACTTGTGCTCTTCCCTAGGGGATCCTTCCTCAGGCTGCTAGGGAAGCTGGATGGGTGCGCATCTCTTTGGGGCGGGGACATCGGTATATTGAGACTTCCTCTCCTCCCAGTCGGGGTAATGGTCGTGGTAACAATAGTAGAAGGAGCATTCCTGCGAAAGGCGCAGTTCTCCTTGTATCTGTTTCCATGGATCTCGCAGCAGCGGTCCACCTTCGTCTCGATGCGCACCACTCGGTTCTGCTTGGGATTCTGCTCCAGGCTGACGTCCCTGAATAAAGCTTCCAGCCGCTTTATGGCGGCCTGCTGGTGGTGACCCGGAGTCATGCTTGCCTTTTAGGATGCGAGGTTGGCGAGAGAACTCGTGCACTTTTACGGGGGATCCAGATTCTGCGTCGCGTTGCACAATTACATCGGAGTCTTTGGAAACTTGCGGATTGTTTATTTGGGTAAATGGCTCAGTTGCGAGAATTCTAATGAAACTCTATTTTTAAGTTCAATTAATAGTTGGAAAAAAGCGTTTATTCTGAAGACTTCTAAGGAAATATTCATCGCTATAAGCTAGATAATATTTTATGACTTTTATCTTCTAAGATTACGTCAAAATTTGTAATAAATTTGTTTATCTAGTAAATCGCTTCGCAATGAAGTGCTCTATTTGTCGTACAGAAGGAAAATTATAAAAATCTACGAAAAAATGAGTGTAGTAGAATAAATGAACAAAAACTTTATGTTTATTTTCATTTAAGTAATCTGCAATTTGATTAAAATACTGTTAAAAATAAAAAGTTAAATAACTTTTAAAATTCTTTTAATTTAACAAGCAGAGCATAGAAACTCGATAAAAAGACAAAACGTTATTCCTTCGTAATTAGAGTTTCTAAAGCGAGCAGTAGATGCATTCTATATGCCTTTAAAGAACAATGCTTGAACTTAAACGAATAAAGTTTCTAATTAAATAAAAGCGAAGAATCCAAGAAGAAGAAAATGCAACTGAGAGATTTACCCTTGCTCCTGCCTTTTCGCACAAAGAAGAGCTCCTGTTAACCGGCTTGCAGCGCGTGGCGATCGCGTGCTCGTCACGGCGAGCGAGCAGCAGCTAACCAAAGGCCCGTCCGCGAGGTACTGGGGGTCCCACGGCTCGTCAAAGGAGTAGTCCCGCGCTCTTTCTCTCGCGAGTACAAACACACGCACACATTCACAGTGCCGGAGCGATCGACGCGAGCGACAGTCGCGCGCGGCCGAGAAACAAACCGATCCCCTCCCGAGCGGAGGAGCCCAGAGGGGACCCTCCATATTAGGTCAAACTCATGGGTTTGTCGTGCGGCATTATGCACGAGATACGCGAGTCGTCGCTGAGACCCTGCCGTCTAAGAGCGGAGATCTTTTTTTAATATAGGTTCATTGGGATTTCTGGATTTATCGATTGAAACGTCGATAAATCATCGGAAATTGAGATATCAGCAGTTTTTTTCTAAGGGACGCCTCACGATATCCGGAAAAGATTCTCGATGCTAATGAAATAGTTGCTGATGATAGAAGCTGAGTTACGAACGATTTATCTTCGTAAGCTGATGATGGTATTATTGAGTATACTCATTTTTTATTGCTGCTGCGATTTTTTTAAAGAAAAAACTAAAATGTCATATTATTACATATCTGTCGAGCTTATAAATAACAGTGATTTTATGTTGACCAACATTGAATAAAGAGCCACACCTAAATCAGAATTGACATATCGATAATTTTAATCAAAGCGTTCTTAAGGAACTCAATTAGCGAGCTCCAAATTTTTTAACAAAAAGTGCAGTACAAAAAGTCATTCCGATCTCGAGATTATTATTCCACAGAAATTTCCAAAATAATTAGTTTCAGGAATTCAAAGCCGGCATACCTCCTTGAAATGAATGAAAAACATCGTAAAAAAACCGCTTAGAGCTGTATTTAAAAACGCAGCAGTTTTTCAATTTCAACGTAATGACACTGTAGCAACCACTATTTATTTTTCAAATTCCGAAAGATAAATTTACCTCCGTTTAATTTTCTCACAGTGAAAGATAAATACGAGGGATTCGAGACTTATGGGAGTCGAACGGTAGCGGAGGAAGGTAAACACGGCGAGTTTGCGATACGCGACACGCGACTTTTTGCGTGGATCAAACAGCTGATTTATGCGAGATCGAATCGAAGGATGCCGTTTTTTTATAAATTGAGAGCGCAGCGAGTCTGTCAGAATTCGAACGTATGGATGTCAAGTTCAGAGCCGCTTTTCTGCGCGCGATTTATTGTGAACCAGAAAAACAGAGATAAATTTTATAGCGTTTTGTGGATTGACGTAAATGTAATAAAGGCTGGATTGTTTCGTTGGAATGTCGTAGATCTGTATGTAATAATGTTAAGGTAAACGTCAAAGTAAAATCAACAGAGATTTAGAAACGACAAAACTAGATCAATTTTATTAAAAAATAATTCTCAACTTGAGTAAAAAATTTAGTAACTTTTCCTTAAATTTAATAATTTCTATGCTTATACAACAAAATTCGCTAAAAATATATATTCTACATTTTATACAAAAAGTCCCGCGTCACCTTCAGAATGACAATTGCACTCATTTCGACCAAAAATAAAACGCAAACATTTATTCCAACAGGACTGTCTCTGTGAATAGAAAAAAAATCACACATATTTACGAACAAGTCAGTAAAGCATCATCCGCACTGAACAATCCTCCATTATAAAATAGGGAGAGCAGGGCATTAGATCTGCAATCTGGAAGCGAAAAGCTAAACTTGCAAATCACGCAGGAAATCTCGAGCAAACTTCCCACAACGATGACGAGTATGTATTCGGGATACTTTAACGGTTCGTTCTCTCACGAGAATAATCCTTTGGCGGCGGTGTAACTGTCGCGGCGATGTAATATCACTGCGGTACGAGCACGTGATGTCGGAATGCGAGAGAAAAATCGCAAACACGTGCCTTAGTAAATCTGTTTTCTATTTTCGGCTGCTGCTGCGTTCTCTACAGCTTAGAAAGAAAACGTAAACGTTATTACTTTTGTAAGGACTGTTATTGTTTTATTAATTCAGGTTTTTGATAAGCAAGAGCTTGAGATTCTGTCGGGTTTAATCTGATCTGTGGCGAGAATAGAATGGCCTGATATAAAAGTGTCTTTTGCGTGCATGTATGACGTGATTCGAAGATTGAAATGTTGTTTATATGCAACGGACATTGGCGTTTATAATTAAAATTTCTTAATAACAGATTGATCAGTTCTTTTGAAGAATTTCATTTGGTTAGATCAAGGTTTGGAAAAATGGAAAATTTCTTAAGCACATTTTATTGTGCACAAGCGATACAATGGCTTTATCTTGTTTTAGAACTTGTATCTCTATTCAAAATTAATTGAAATTTCTGCAAAAATCAAGAGATTTACAAACAATATATCCATATTAATTTTCAATCTCGTATTTCACAACTTTCCTAATGTTCCAAATAGATAAAAACATTTTCTAATTGATAGGCACATTGACTTCTATAAAAACAATAATTTTTTTGTAAATTATTTATCTATATTTAACAATTAAAATTGTACTTTATTTTATTGCAAATTTACATTTATAATGTAATGTAAACCTTACGTCGAACAAGTTACGCCAATATTGCTTTCCATTGTAAACGTTTTGTAAACCGAGCGAAAAAAAGTATTACGCTGTTGGGAGCAAAGCGAACGTGACGTAAGATCAAGTTTCCGTATTAAGCGAAAAGGCGGTCCGCTGTGTCTTTGATCTTACTGTTTTACCGACTCTGTTAATTGAACGTTCTAATATTTAGTAGGCGATTGCATTCACACGAACGTACGCCGTGACTGAATAAAAATTTGCACTCGTCATAAACAAGCTTCCAACTTGCTTTAAAGATGGAGCCACCTCGTGCATTTTTATTTGCTAATCAATGCCTGTTAGTGTATCTTTTTCTTTATAACCTTTGTTTTTATTGTTAGAATTTTTTTCTGTATTGTTATGAAACTAAAATTGCGGGCGATTTTTATTATTTAAATTAGTAACACTTGTTTTAGTACCAAAAAATGTAGAATTTTTATAATAAAAATTACATTTTTAAATTACAATTTTAAATAATAGTTAGGGTAAAATTCTCAAAAATATGAATAATTTAAACGGAATTCGTCAAGACTAAAAAAGAATACTACATAAGATAATATGTCAACTACCTCAGCGATAACACTTAGCTGTAAAATGATTAGAGTTATGCTTGGCCGACGTAACCCAAGGAATTTTCAAAGAAAAAGTTAAATCTTTATCTTTCTATTAATAAAGAACTAGAGAGTCGTAAGTACCATTTCAAGTTCTCGAGTTCATGACCGATACGGAAGAAGCGCGCAAACTCCCTCGATTGACTGACGCGTTATAGTGGTAGATACACCAAGTTGCTAATTCCTAGTTATAAATATCGATTCTTGGTCATATTTTAAAGTGGTTTGATGTACGTTCATGCGTTCTAATAGATAAATGAATTGCGGATACGTGTGAAGAGTAAAACTTGGACGGTGCATAGCTTTATTTATTGTTTTTGTAATTTCGAGTAAGTATTTCGATTTTTGTCCCATACTTGAGTAAAAAGGTTTCACTTAAATTGAATTAATTACATTTTTTTTTATTAGAATATAGCTAATTAGTGTTAGTTTTACACTGTCTTACCAAGTTGGCTTTATCTACTTAATACATTTAATTATGTTGAATATTTAAAGCTTTTTCAAAGAAAAATTTTTTGTTATTAACGTTTTTGAACATTGAATACACATTTTGAGCTCTCCGTACAAAAAATTAATAAATTCAAGAGCTTAACCAACTTTATTTGGTAAAGTTACAATAAAGTTGCAAGAACATTAAAACAGCTCGTGACCTTGAAAACGTAATTATACGACGTTTAGCAGGCCATAATTACTCATACAATGTTTCGCACTCGGATTGCAATTAAATCTAAACAGATTTGTCCACTACCATTATAATATCTTACGTTACGCATCAAAACAAATCATTACAAGTTCTTATATAAGTTCAATTGTTTGATTTGCCTTTTTTGTTTTTTCATTTTCATTTTTAGCAACTGATGCAATGAAATCATTTTTTATTTAAACACTTAACATTTTTTCGTTTAAAATCATTCGAAAATTATTTCGATTCTAACTATTATTCCGGTACCTTATGTTTGAACAAACTTCTCTCCTCCCACCCAAAACTTTCTCTTCAGTATCAAACTACCTCACATTCGCAAGCTCAGCGAAATCGGACTTAGTCACGACGGATCGAAGCTCTCGCCTGCAGTCAGCTGTCGGGAATGTCAGGGGGATCTCCGGTGACCGAGGCTCTGCTTGCAAAACGTGCACCGCGACTATCAGATTACCTGCGACGCCCACGCAAGCGATTCCCGCTCACCTTGGCGGACAGCTGTGCGAGCCGGCCGGCGAACGCTGACGAGAGCTTTGATTCTTCCGGAGAACAGGGCTTGAGATTGTTTCATGTTAGTGGAATTGTATAACAGATTAGCGGACGATTCAAGTTTCGTGTTAAGAGGCAGTTGGTAAACGTTGCCTCTGTGAGAAGATGCTTTAAATGGAATTTGTAGGATTGCACACAATCTGAATTAAAGAGGATTAGTATTTATTTTTCAAAGTCAAGCTTATTACTTTTAAGGATAAGATAAGATGTGTGAATTATTTAAAATTAAAATGCCACTAAGGAGAGTTTAACAGTTGACGTTTTCGCAATATCAATTTCATCCATGAATTATGTTATATGATGAATTTCCTACAGAATTTATAGTGAATAAATTCGAAAAAGCTCAGCTAATTATGTGGTCAAAGAACCTCCGCTTACTGAAAAGCTATTACAACATGAAACCCATTACGTTTTATTAACTCGACAGGGTAAACCTCCCAGCCGGAGCAGCACAAGCTCACCTTCTCAAGTTCATCGCAATTATCCCCAAAGCCCCATGCGGAAGTGAAAAGCCACCGCCCACCAGCATCCCATTGTCCGTCCGCTCTTGGTCATAGCTCGCGCGAATTCACTCGCGGACATTATGCAAGAGCGGTTTGCGCGCGAAATAAAAATGCGCCGCGTCCGTGGAAGTGCTTGACCGAGTGGGTGTAAATAATCGCGCTAGCTTAAAGAGCCGACGTTAATTTTTCAATGATCTCCTCGGCCTACTGGAAAGTCGCCGCTAGCGTGTCGTGCATGGAAATTCAATTCTCGAGATTGAGAGGGTTTTTGCCGAGTGTTTTTAGCGATTTTAGCCGAGCTTCGCGAATTCGACTGCGTCATTGCATCACCGATTAAATGATTAATAAGCGATGATGAAACTGTGCGATGCACTGTGAGAAACTTGTGGATGCCTATATTAAATTATGAGCCATTGTACTTTGCTCTGAATTCAAGAAGACGTTATTTACACAGATTTTCATAAGTAAAGTTTGATTTTCAAATTATTTGGAGTAGTTCGTTAAAAAATGGTATTATTAAAATTCTTTATAAGATTGTTACATATTTTTAATTACTTACAAATTTATTCTAAATAATTCAAAGCAACAATTATCGGATTTAAATAAATTAGTAGACCGATGAGAACTTCTCCGAAAGTAATTAAAGAGCGGTGAATCAACGCTAATTACCGTTCGAACAAACAACCTCATCCGTGACCCATCGAGCTATTAAACACGCTAAAAAGAGTCAACGGTGCCAATTGTTTCTCTGCAGCTCGAAATTCCGAATTTTGGCGAACGGGAGCAGAAAAAATGAGAAAAATCGAACGCGACACTCATTCGTCGCGGAGCCTTGAATTCCTTTTTCTCTGTCTTGTCCTTAGCCTGGTTGTAAATTAAGCCATCGTGATGCATTTCTCATGAATGTGCATCTGCGCGATCGCTTTTGTAAAAATGTCTCTGGAAATACTTTCTATGCGTAAATCGCCGACTATCATTCGTTTCTCATGGTAACAATCTGTTTATTTAAATTTCTAATTTAATTACACATTGTTTTTACGTTTTTGGAAGGCAGTAAAGAGCGTTTATGTTAATTATTTATTTATAGTTGGTAGTGGTTTTAAATAATATATATGATTTATTAATGCACAGTTAATTTAATATTAAAACTGAGAATTTAACAGATCTGCGTTTAAAGCAATAATTTAATATCTAATTTTCACTTTATGAATATTAAATGAAGTGTAACCGTATTGTATTAATCAGAACACTACTGGTTATATTTGGCAATAAACTTTTAATTCACCCAACGTTTCAATACCAATGGGGATCCTTTTCAGGGACTAAATACAAAAATAAAAATTTTTAATTATAAAAACATTATTTAAAAAAGAAAATTAATTCTGCACCTCTGAAGGTGCTTATAAACGATTTTACCTAAGAATTCAACGATTTGCTACGTCTTTGAAAAAAATATTCAAAACATCTCATAATTCATCAGAAGCTCAGAAAATATGACAATCCAACTTGTAACAAAAGCTCGATTCCTAAACGACTTTTGCATACATCAAACCTCCACGCAGTAGACAAAACGGTGAATTCTCACGCGTACTTACGTGCCGAGTCGATATTAAAGGAGGACGAACGATAAATCAATGAAAATTCGTTAATAAATCAGACACAGATCGTTCTGCGAATCCAAATCCGTTCTGCTTCGGGAAATAAAGCGATTGTTTATGTCGCGCCGTAATCGTTCCTTTTGTTTTTCCGGTTTTTTCTGTGTCGGGCTTTTGTCAGGTGTGGGACATGACGACGTTTCCGCCGAGGCGAGCACAAAGCCTTTTAACATGTAAATCGGGAGCTGACGGCTTTCGCAATTGGTGAAATATCTCGGGTAATATCTTGGTAAGAGTTCTATGGAAGAGTTTTGCCCGGCGGAACAAATGACGTGCTAAAATTAACTCGCTTTGATAGAGTCCTCTTCTTTTGTGCTATTGTGATTTTGGTGATTAGTTTTTAATGATGCATTGACGTTATTAATATTATTTTTTTAATGTTACTGGTTTAAAGTTATCGTTATTGCATAACGCGATGCGTGTGCTTCGTTAACAATTGAACATAATATTAAATTCTCAAATTAATCAATTAAAAAAGTGTAGCTTTCCCATCTTTTTTTACCAAGGAACAATTTCTTGTTGAAATTTTAATTAGAAGCTTGTTACAGTTGATTAGTGAGACAATTACCTATAATTGCCCTAATTGTATCGAAACATCTTCAACATTGTAAAAAAAAACGTCTAAAATAATTAAACCTTTGGGTTAACAACATATTGTTTTTCAAATAATTAAAAATTTGAAATACATTCGGGTACAATTTACGTCACTATTTCCATTGCATGAAACTACATGCTAAACCCTTTACAAGAAATTGGAATTGACTCATCGACAGCGCGAAATTGCGCAATTGACGTATCTTGATTAACTTCGAGCAAGCGCTGAAGCAATGAAAGCACGAACTTTGACGATTTGTGCAGAGTTAGTATACATCTGCGGCTGCTTATTCGGTCAAGTTGCGGCAAATTGAAGCGTTTCGCGTTCCAGTGAATGTTATATTTTACTGTTCACTGCGGTACGTTAATTTAGACGCGAAGAAAGTTCAACTTAATACTTTATATTGACGTTATTTATAGAAGCAGTTTAAGGTTTTTCACGATTGTGGCTAGTAAATAAAGGAAATATTTACGATCGGAATGAGTTCATAATTTATTCTTTTTTTTTATCACTATGACTTAGATTGCGTGATATTCAATATTTAGATTTTAATGAGCGTAGAGGTAATATTTTAGATTTTCACAGAAATGTTCGAACTTTATTGTAAAATAAAGATTTATTAAATAATTCATTGAAACATGCGCTTTTTTATCGTTCAATTCTGAAGTTTGCAAAATGTAATTAAAACAAATTTTAAGGTAACAAGAAAATAATAAACGCCAGGCTCACCTTGAGAGGTTTAACGATGTCGTAATTCCCTTCGTGTATCCTCGTGTCAAAGTTCGACGAGGTTGAATTCTGCCTTCTGGATTATACAAAAAGAGCCCCATTAATGAATGTTTGTCAATAAAGGTCAATTCAAGCGCGATAGACCAAAACGACTTGCGTAATACTCACGTGAGTAGGTCTGAGCCGTTGGTCGTCGGTTTGGGTGACTGCACGCCGGACCTGGCGGGTGTGATCGAGTGTACCGGTGATTGGCCCTTGCTCAGTGGCTGTTTTATACTGGAACAAAGAGTAAGGAGGGTGAGACCACTGATTTGGGTTGGGTAATAAATTGTCCTTCATTGGGATATAGAACAGTATGGATTAATTGAAGTTTTCATCAATTAGTGTATAAATAATTATAATTATTAACTGATAATTAAATTTTAATGATTAATCAGTCCTGGTCCAGAGAACGGTTCATTTTATTTTTAAAAGTAGTACATTTGTCATTGTGCATTATCAATTGGATACAGATCTTTACTTTATGCGCACGTTTTGGTTTGAAATTGTAACACTGAGGGTTTAATAAGAGTGTCACATTTTATTTCAACTAAGAGTTAAATACTATATTTGTATATGCAAGTTACAAGAACATAAATTTGAGAGTGATTGACATGCAGACAAAATATTGAGTGAGAAAAAAATTATTTTACGAGTTGGAGTTCATAATTTATGACCCTTAAAATTTTTTACATAAATTTTAAACAAAATGTTTCACCATTACAATGAAAAAAAATAAAGATTTTTTAAATTTCACTATAAAATTTTATAAACATATTATTGAAATTCATGTCATATGTTAACTTTATTAGATTTGAATAATTTCTATTGCAGGTAGAGTTTAAAAAATAGTCTAAATTATGTTTAAATCACAGAGCAATTATCAATGAAAAGTGTAATTGCTACTGGAATTTTCCTTGAGATTACACAACCTTAATTACACCTTCAGTTGCTATAAACAGAAAAAAAAGTAAGTTTGCATAATGCTATCGTAACAGGATATTGATTGAATGTTATACTTATAATTAAGGAAGATTCCTTCCAATTAATTTAATTAACATTACTCTATGATCAAATGTAGATATTTAATAACTGACTTTGTAAATAAATATATTTGCATTTTAATGTGCGATTTCATCTATTTTAAAAATACAATTTATACTCAATGAATTGCAAATTTTGATGTCAAAAGTTATTAAAAAATTGTATTTTCATCCAAGAAAATAAGTCTGCAGGTTTAAGCACAGTTCATCATCCACTTCGATCAAATTATGTACAGTTACTCTTTAAAATACGATGAAAGCAGGCAATTTTTATACATCACCTCCCTCCTGTTCCCGAATCAGTTAAAGCGTCGATTACCTATAGAGAAAAATTTCTTCACATTTTCTCCCGGCACGGATCAATAAATAAACATAAATTTCCTCTCGGAGAAAAAAGCCGCATAAGATTTCGCGCCAGACTGTGATCGAGAAAGCTTCGGTTTCATTATGAGCGTCATCTCGGCGCTTCGTGATTTATGAAACTGAGAGAGATAGACCGATCATTGTTAATTTAATCGATCCGGCAGCCGTTTTATGTACAGTTACGGGAAGCGATTGGCAATTGTGCTGCTGTTGTCGTGGTTTTTTTTAGGTTAGGCTGATGAAAATGTAAGAAAGTTGGAATCGAATTGGAAATGCGAGTACTACAGAATTCATGAGCTTTTGCGTGAATAAACTGGCGACTTTCTCGATGAGTCTAGGCGACGTCGTCTTGAAATTGTAATTGGGAAAAGCTGAGACGTGAAAAATGACTTTTTAATAAGCAATTTGATATTCATTAGTTTTTTTGCTTTTTTTCTTAATTTGCATAGGTCAATGCAAAACTGAAATGTAGGTAAAAAGCTGTGGATAGCGAGGTATTGTTTCAGTCTGCATCGAGCATCTGAAATTGGAAAAGGTTATTTATTGATATACAAATCGATGTTTTAGGCAAGTTACGAAATAATTGTTGCTTTTGAAAGTAAAATAAATTGAAGCTTGAATGCGCAACTGGAACAGAGTTCAACATTGCGTTTCATAAATAACTAATTTTTCTAACAGTAAAAAAGTGGTTATAACACCAGTATTTCAATTTTATATAGTAATTACAATTAAATTTATAACTAAATGAAATTATAGATTTTCTTGCGGTTGAAAAGCATGATTAATGCTTGTTTACTATTAGTAATGTGTTTTGAATTTACAATATGTACCTTGAACTTGACTGCAGGTATACGTAAGAGGCATTCACGAGGCGCATTAGTTAAGTTTTGCCAGTAGTATTTACAGTGCTTTTATGACTACATGTACATGATTTTAAATGCAAACTTTCTTTGTAAACAAAATACTTTATGATTAATGATAATTTATTGTTGCTAAAATCTCAAGTTATTCACTCATGTAGGCCAGCATTTTTGCAAAGCAATTCTACAAATGTATTTGTACTTTCTAAATGATATGAAAGTCGAAATCAAATTGAATACATTACTGAAAATAATGAATCTTGCGAAAAATGAGGAGACGATAAAAAGAAGGTTAATAAACTATTCATTTATAAAAAGCCTCAAAGTGTATATTATCCAAAGCGGAAAAATGCAGTCTCATACGACGCATATGTTTACATGATCATACACGTTTCAAGCTCAAGAAAATGCACTTGACGACGCGTGATGACCAACGGTTTTTTCACACGTTGAAAAACGGTTTTTCATAACGGTTGGATAAAAAGTATTTATACTTCTAACATTTAGCTTGACATGTTTAATGTTTGTAAATAAAGCTTTTGTCAAGAAATACAAATAAGGCAACTCAAAGATATTTGTGCTCATTTAGGATATTTTAAACTTCACTTCTTCAAGTATTGCTATAAAAGTAGTGAGAATTAAACTGTAAAGAATTTCAGTTATTTATGCTTTGACATTTACAGAAATTCTCACAATAGGCCCGTTTTAAAAAAATTTTCCAAATTTCATGGAAGCTTTATTTTTTTAAATTTCAGATAGTTATTTATTTTGACTTTGTGACATTTTTCACACGGATATAGATAGAAGCACCTCAAATGTTGTTGACTATTTTAAAATAAGTGAAAGAAAAATTTATAATAATTTATCAATGGGTCAGATTGAGTTATCATAAAAAAAGTTAAAATAAAAAGCTATTTTGAAAAGGTATTTTAAATGAAAACTTGTTCGCGCTCTAACTTCGAAAAGCAAAGCATCCTCAAAGACTCGGAATTAGCCCTCCATACCCCATCAATCATTCAGCCAAGAGAAGCACGACTCATAAAGCAGCAAAGAACCGAAGCCTCGCTTCCTGTTTACCGGCTAACGCAGGGCGGCGTGCTTCCCGCGCTCCTCATACTGCAGGCGCTGCTGTGGCCATTGGTCTTGTAAACCGGCCGATTGTTGACCGACACGCTGACTCGCTCCGCGATCCTGAATCGCGGCACCGTCGGCTTATGGTACATCATCTTGCCCCCTTCTCCTATCTCTCTTGTTTCTGTTGCTTACACCGGCCGCTAAGTCAGCCCCTTTGAACTCATGAAACTTGCCTTCTCCCTCGTTTCCTAAAAAAGGCCCCGTCACTGCACTGTTTTAATTTGCGCACACGATCGATCACTACCTCGGCATTCAAGCCATTCTCCCAGCGCGGCTTCGTCAACCGAAACGGTTATAAAACCGACACGCGAACTTGCCGAGAGATGCCCGTCTAACGGAGGAGGCGCAGCTGCAGCAAGGAGCAGCGCACACGAAGGCGGACGTCGCTCGAGTGGTGTATGTAGCGGGCGCGCGTCTCGCCTGCTCTGCTCTCCGCCCCGCTGCGCGCGGCCTGCGTGCGGCCTGTGTGCGGCCTGCGTGCTCCGCGCCGCTCTTGTCTAGCGGCTGACTTTGACGATTTTTAACACTGTGCCTGGGAGAGCTTTTGGGCATCGCGTGCCCATGAACGAGCTATCGATTCCGCAATCGGGAATTAGCCTGCTTCGACGTTTTTTCCTTCGAGGGACTGCTTTCGCCTTATCGATTTGTTTTTATTTTTAGGAAGGATTCTAGCCCTTCTTCATGCTTGCTCCTACAAAGGGAATATTACAGTGTAAAAAACATTTTCTTCTTTGGTTTACTGAGAAAAGTTACAGTATACGCGTAAAAAGAATAATAAATTCAAGATTTTTATGGACAAATATACGCAAACTAAACGGAACTATGTACTATTACGTCAAGTTTTATGCTCTTGTCGCGAAGGAATTTCGTTCATTAAATACACTGAAACGCTACATAAATCTATGGATACAAAGTATAAATCAACGTGTCTTTAGTACTTTCAGTGCAAGCAATCCATCAAGTTAACAAAAAAGCAAATTTCTTATGTCCCATCTAATTTACGTAAGTTTTTTAGTATAAAAATGTTTTTATGTATTTTAAACAGTGGTAACCTTCTATTATATATTCATATCCAGTAGTTCAAGAAACATTAATATTTACTAATAAAATAACTGCAATTCAAGAATACAACTTCTGAGGCTTGAAGATGTTTTACAATACGCAGAATCACCCACATAGTACATCTCGACGCGTAGGAAGCTTACTGGTTTTTTTATCATCAATTGCCGTTCTTTACTTTACGATCATTCTGAAGACGCAAATAATTGAAGATAAGTACATGAAATTGATTTAAAGAAAGTTAAAAATAGTTTGCATGACTGACCGAACCTGTGAATCAGTACAAGTAAGGTCAGCTCTGCTATAATGACAATCTCATTAACCCTTTTAATCTAAAAATATCCTCTAAATACTAGCTATCAATCAAATTAGAGAAAATTATTCGAATATTGTAAATAAAGAATGCAATTAATTCGAAATAAGCGAGTTTTGGAGAAAAGTTGGACTAAACCCACAAAGCCAGCCATCAATCCCCAGTCCGTCAGCACTCCAACACGCTCGAAACTCGGTCTTCGGTCCGAGCTCGAAGCGCCTTCGAACTCGGGCGTACAAGCGTGTATATCGTGATGCGTTCCACGCGAACGAACTCAAAATTCATCGAGGCGCAGCGCGTGACGCCTCGGATCACGTATACACAGCCCCAATGGGGCCGCGTAACTATACACAGCCTCTATATACAATCGCTCGCACGAAATGCTGATGGGCGAACGCGAGAACAGACGCGGATTCGTAGATGAAAAAGTCGATTTCGAGAGTACAGGTCGTGCGATCGTTATCGGGTTATGCAACGCTTTCGAGAGGTCGCGAGGAGAGGTAATGGTGCCGTTCCTTTGCGATGCTGTGGAGTTTCTAGCAGAATCGATTCCGCGTTTTGCTTTGCTTTTTCAGCAATAATGCTTTCATGTTTTCGTATTTTTAGAGAGTAAATGTTTTTCGAGCTAAATTTTAAGATTGTAAATGTTATATTGTTTTGATTTCGCATGGAAAATCAGACAGAAAGTTGCATTTACTTTAAAAATTATTTATTAGTTTATTCAAATTCTGTGAAATAGTAAATCATGTAACAGAGAAAATGTTTTGATACAATAATAACATTTTTCAGATGCATATTGGATACGCGCGCGTGCTAAGCTTCACATTACGAAATCGCCTTAACTTATTAGG
This sequence comes from Ormyrus labotus, assembly GCA_035582975.1. Classification (NCBI taxonomy): domain Eukaryota; kingdom Metazoa; phylum Arthropoda; class Insecta; order Hymenoptera; family Ormyridae; genus Ormyrus; species Ormyrus labotus. The sequence goes on along the minus strand of JAWWEO010000001.1, from coordinate 18,537,286 downwards.
CAATATATTTTGCATTGTTTCAGGGGAGATCATCAGCAAGGCCCAATAATATTTTCCCAGCCAACAATGCAAACTCCACAAAATTCCCAATTGCAAGCAAATACGAGCAGGAATCCATTTAGTAATCTACACATGAAACGCCTGTTATAAAATCCTGCTTCCATTTTCGTTGGTTAAACAATATCTTGAAATACGCTAAGAATGCGTCGGTACGCGTAAAGCACGTATGTAAATGAAAGCAAGGGCTTGGCGAAAAGAATCCTCGACGCCATACTCACGAATATAAATAACAATAAGGAACGGAGAAAAAGGAGAAGAGATCGGGCGTCTAGCAGCTGTCGCGCGCCGCGGCAGTCCGTTATCTTCCAGCTACGCTCTTTCTCTTTCTTGCACCTTGAGAGCGCTTATATGCGCGGAGCTCGTAATAATTTCCCGACTAACTTTAATTCAGCATCCCTTTTGCTCTCTTCCGTCTTTGTAGTCCTCTGCAAGTGCGAGGCTGCCCTTTTGCGCCGGTTTCGCCCATATTTTCTACGTGTTTAAACTCTTGCGATAAATTTGTTAGAATAAAGACTAATTTATTTTCTGGTGCCTAGTTGAGAAATTCCTCGTAATAAAATGTGAGGATTGAATTGAATTTATTACAACAAATGTTTGCTGTAATGGTTATTGTATTTAATTTCAATTAAAAAATCAAGATGATCGGGCATAGTTTGAAACAAGTTTTTGGATTTAATTTCATTAGATAATTACTTTAATTATACGTTGATGAATTAATGCTATATTACAATAAATTTAACTTTTTCAGGATTATAATTAAAGTATTTTGAACTAAAAGTAAAGTGACGTTTAATTAGCAAACGGTACATCATAAGCAATTTTTTTGAGAGAAATAGGCTTTCGGTAAAAATTTTAAAGAAGATATTCTCGAGATAATAATACATTTGCGATTACGAAAACTTAAGCAACTTTATAAATGAAGATGAAAAAGGCTTTCAAACTTCTTTAGGTATTAACTATTCTCACGCGAGCAAAAAATTTAATTTCTTAATGAAATACGCCAAAGGAATTCGGCTCCTTTATTCCCCGAGTGATTTGCGAATGGCACGTAAGTGGTTTTCTCAATTAAGATTTCTTTCGTTCCAAAAACACTCTTTATTTTCGTCTCTCCCTCCTCCCTCTCTTCTCTTTTGACTTTTACGCTCCTCTTTTTCCAGCACGTTCTCGAAAGAGAAGTCAACGGCGGCCCTTAGAGCTCACTTTGACGAGGCCGACGTTCACCCCGCGTATAATCGAAAATAACTCTCGGACTCGACTTCCGCTGTCTTTTTCCCTCGACTCCGTGGAATACCGAATAAAGACTCTCGCGCCTCGCCGAGGATTTTCACGCTTCCTTCTTTTGCGTTTTACGACGCCCCGAGGCTGCGCTGCTGCCGCTCTTAAGCTTCGAGAACGACCGAGTCTGCTTGACGCTGGAACGCAGAATGATGGAATTAATAAACATAGGGAAGTACTTTGCTGGAATGCCGTAGGTAAAATTGATTTATTCGAGATGGTGATTGATGCTTTTTAAGTGGAGGGAAATAATTGGCTAAGTAGATAATGCCCCAGTTTGGCAAGGCCGGCAATATTAGAGCCTTACAAGGCAAAACTTTTATTACGCTGCGGAAAGATCGGCATGTGAAAAAGTAAGTTTTAGTACTTTGTATTCAACATTTTTTCTAATTTCATTAGATTCTTACAAAATTTATGAAAACCTACGTGATCAGAATAAATTCTTAAGCTTTGTAGCAATATTAACCTGTATAATATCCTGCATAGGCGTCAATATTATTTTTAAATTTATTTATTGCTTAAAATAAGTAATTAAGATAAAAAATGTTTGATGAAATACATAGTATCTAATCCTAATAAATATTATTAATTGTAAAAACAAACTATTTATGATCTCTTAGAAATATACAGTAAAAACTATTTCCTTTTCGTGTTAATTTATAGTTACATACTTTCTATTAAGTTTACACTGAATTAAGAAGTTCCTTAAAGCTTAATCAGATTCATTTCACTTGTAAGATCGCGCACCGTTAAATTGCTGTGCACTTTTAGATCGATAAATTGCACAAAACAAGTACATAATTAATCCATTCTCTGAATTAATTCATGATAATGAGTAGCGATCGACACGCTTAGAAAACAAAACAACTAGAAAGCCATTTTCTACGCGAGGGAAAAAACTACAGCCGCAGCAAAAAATACGATGCGTCAGTCAGGAGATCTCGTGGCGAGTGCAGTAAGAAGTTTCTTAGGAGGTAATAAGAGAAATGCTATGCGGTGCCGTGTTTTGCCTTGCAAAAGATCTGATAATCAGATACTCTCATTTGAAGACTGCAGTATGATCTTAAGTCAATGAACCCGCTTTTTATGTCTTGCTGTAGATCAATAGAAGATTATAAATGAATAAATCTTTTGAACATCCTTGTATATAAGATGAAATATAACCGAGTAATGCCATTTACGTAGGATCAGTTCTTTTAAAGATGTAATTGATGAATGTTAAATGCGATTATAAATCTGATTAAAATGATTAACATTGCATTTAACAAGTAAAATTACATATATATGCGGCTCAGTGGTCTAGGGGTATGATTCTCGCTTAGGGTGCGAGAGGTCCCGGGTTCAAGTCCCGGCTGAGCCCTTTTTTTGTTTAAGGAAAACTTGTCTTGTATAGGGTCATTTATCCAACTGGAAATTTCCAAGTACCTCGCCAGGGCTTTCTGAAGGGCGCAACAACTCCGATCTGGCTATTCCTTGCCTCAAGTCACCTGAGACATCAGTTACACTCCTCACTGAGAGCGAGCGTCGATTTCTTAATTTCTAAGCGGGACATTTTTTCAAGTTATACCATCATTTAATTTTTTGTAATTAAATTAAACATTCCGGTTTATAATAAAATTTGCATAGCAAAAAACGGTTAAACCTTTTAATACTTTTAGAATTATAATAAAATATTAAATATCTCCATTTAATCCTGAAATAGTTAAACTGATATTTTTTTTTACTTTTACGTAGCCCATTTAAAGAAAATAAAAATCCTTTATGAAATTGTCACGCTTGTCTACTTAGAGCTTAATTTTATACAAGAATACTACGTTGATGGAATCTACATCACTTTACTTTTACTTCAGAGACGTTCTACACATTAGACCTTTTTAGGAGAAAGTAAAATGTGGACGTCTTTAAAAATTGTGGGTAACATATATATATGGCTCAGTGGTCTAGGGGTATGATTCTCGCTTTGGGTGCGAGAGGTCCCGGGTTCAAATCCCGGCTGAGCCCTATTTTTGAAAATTTTTTAACTTTTTTATTTGTTTTGTTTGATTTTACGGTAACTTTTATATATAATATTAATTTTTCAGTATTCAGACTTCTATTACGTAAATTAATTAACTCCTTACAGTTCAGAATCATAATACTTGTTTGAAAAGTTGAGTTTTAAATCTTTTAAAATTATTGTGATTTTCTATTTTTTCTCAACATTTATCTGCAAATCTACACCGATTATGTTTACAGTTTTATAGATAACTAAAATGACTGCTATTTCATACTGTGCAACGAACTTTTATCTATAATAATTGTAACATCAATCTCTTCACTTTGTATCAACGGAATTTTAGTATATATAAACAAATACGATTTAGAATCAAATACAATTAAATTATACTATATAAATAGTATGTCATAAATCGGAGCAAAAGGAAGCGACCTTTTACATTACTGTTTATTTTTTCGTGAACTCAATTACTTACTGAGTTTGCGTTTTTCGATACTGCCAGCACGTAGCGCTTTGTCAACGCTGGGCTTTCGCAACTTCATGAGCCAGAACTGTCATTCTATAGCACTCAAAATAAGTACAATCAATATAATATATTAAGCTGTACTTATTTTATATTAGATTACATATCCAAAATGTACATTCAAATCCGTGACTCAAACATATGAGACTTTTTTCCTGTTTAATGCAATTCATATAGTAGTAGTCATTATCCCGATCAGAAAAATCTTACGGCTGCCCTAAGTGTACGTAAGGGCCTTTTCAGAATTTTGGTAAGGGCCTAATAAG
>JAWWEO010000001.1:18497745-18533066 GCA_035582975.1 Ormyrus labotus | reverse complement strand
TATAAGGGCCACAAGTTTATTTTAAGGCATCGGGTCAGGCCCTGATGTATGCCCTAACAATGATTCTGATCGGGATGTAGTTCGCCACTTTCACTTATCCTTTATTGCAAGAACATCTGATTAAAATTCAACATATTGTATAAATATACGGCTCAGTGGTCTAGGGGTATGATTCTCGCTTCGGGTGCGAGAGGTCCCGGGTTCAAATCCCGGCTGAGCCCGTTGGTCCTTTTTTTGTTTCTCAGTCGAAAATTATAAGAAATGGCTGCTTTATTGATATAAACTATTGTTATATGACAATTGTTGATATGATCTATTGTTATCGTTATATTAATTAGTTCTCGAGTAGAAATAAATGCGTAGGCCGGTCGAGGCAACCGTAGGTGCACGTCCGGCCCTCTTACGGTACCTTTGTGCCGTCCTTGCAAGGCACGTTGAATTTTTCTTGCCCGTCCTGACTGTGACGAGCCGTAGGTTATTGACAAGCGTAGAACAAGGACTGTAAAGGGTTCATGCAGGGTTTCATAAAGATTTTGCTTGTATCTGAAATATTAGATGATTCATTGCGCATGGTGTAAGCTTATATTCTCCGTTGAATATTTACAAATAGCTGGTATAAATGTGCAATCTACTGACAGAAAGGCCTGGCCTCCCTTAAAAATTTCCGCACTCCCCGCAAGTGCCCTAAGTGGCGCGCCTTATCTCATTACTACTCGGGTTAGTATCATACTTACAAGGAACGTATTGGCCAATATTTGAATCACAGGATTTCATTGTAATTTTGGTATATATTTTCTAATGATAAAATATAAAGAAAGCCACGTTCATTCAGTCCAACGCTTAATTTTTTTTTAAATTATACACTGTTAGCTAAAATTACAAAAAAATCGACTTCTTCAATCATCTATAGCATTACGACGAAAAATTATGTAATATTTTACAATTGTCACCATTTGAAAGATGATATTAAATTCTATCGATTGAAAAAAAATATCAAGGTAAATTAGTTGGTTTAAAAGTTATAGCGCAACAAAAGCTTAGAAAAAATAGTGCATCCAAAAGCAACGATTTACAAAGACTTACAATAAATTTGAACTAACATTGCGCCGATGTTAGTAAGGCTTTGGGTTTTGCTATAATTTTTTAACTAATAGCTGTCTTGATAAATTTTCCTTTAATCAATTAACATTTTGTTTTATGAAGAAGCAATAAGCTTTTGTAAAGTTGACAAAATTGTATAACCTCATCAGCTAATGTCCAAATCCCCCCCCCGATCAGAATCATTGTTAAGGCATACATAAGGGCCTGACCCAAAGCCTTAAAATAAACTTGTGGTCCTTATAAGGCGTTTAGCGGTGCCTTAAGTAAGAGCCTGATGTTCTAAGTGGGAAACTAAGCAGCAACTGAAAGTTTCAAATACGTTTGTAACACTGTTTCTTCACGTTATACATCTTTTATCACCTATTACAACTGTTTTATTATATTAATATAAATTTTATTGCTTATTTTATTCTAAACTTTATAATTATTTCATTTTTATGTGTATTATGAAGGTTATGTTCATACACGGGAATAGAAATAATGGCCTGCCACGGGCCTTATAAGCACCTGAGTTTTCATTAATTTTAGCTATTTAAGGGTACTATTCAGGTACATTCAGGTAAATTCTGAATTAAGGTTGCCAAATCAGGGCCTCGTGCAATACACCGCAAGCCACCTTATTAGGCCCTTACCAAAATTCTGAAAAGGCTCTTACGCACACTTAGGGCAGCCCTAAGATTTTTCTGATCGGGCATGTGGCGGAGAGGTCACTTGATCTATATAAAAGCGCATTGTCAAAAGCAAAAATTGGGCTCAGCCGGGATTTGAACCCGGGACCTCTCGCACCCAAAGCGAGAATCATACCCCTAGACCACTGAGCCGTATATACATATAAAATACTGGAAACGTAAATTGAGCTTCAGTCTCAAAATCTGAAGAAAAATTAAAGTGAAAGTTCAATTTGACAAATAAAGTTTCAAAAAAATGTACATCTAGCGCTTGTGTACAACAAGAACATCATTCGCTTTTTCACAAAACTTTTCATGTGTATTGGTAATTTAAAAATGATATTTTTAATAACTTTTTTTTCTTGATTATTTTTATTTAATTTTCCCGTAGTAAATTTCTTCTTTCTAGAGGAAGCTTTGTGATAGTAATTTTTGGAGTTGTTCGAAAAATCTATTACAATTGTTTAGTTTATTCTTTAGTTTATTTGTTTAGTTTATTTGTTTTCGTTTTATCGCAAATTTTCGATTTTCGGAAAATTTAATTTTACTTTTTTATAATGATAGTAGTATTGAGATACTTTAATCAAACTGATAGATTGTTGGGTTTTTAGAAATAAAAAGGAGATGGTTTAATTATAATATTAAGTCTTTATTATATGACACGCCAGGCGTCTACACTCAACAAAGGTCTGTAGGCAACTAAGCGACACGCACGCCGAAACAAGATCAGTACCTCGCTAAATAAACAAAAGACACTCGCCTAGAGAAAACAAGAGCGGTCGTCTTAATATCTAATTCGAACAAAGACCATTTGAAGGAGCATAAACACATTTATAATTTCAGAGAAAAAAAATTTACTCTAGCTCTTATGGTTCTTGTGTTTTTAACAAAAACAATTTTTTTTTTTAAAAAAAGCTTATAATTCTTAATTTAAATGATCAATTGCTCTGAAAAAAATTTTGCTAATTAAGAATATATAGAGCTATATTCTATAAAAATTTCAATCATTTGGTCAATTAGTTTTTGACTAGAAAGCTGAAAACTAAAAAAAATGCGTTTTCTAAAAAATTACTTTTTTTTATTAATAACTACGAGAAAAAATTCAATTTTCTTGAAATTTTTATATAATTTTCTTCAAAACGAAAATAGTGTGAAAAGGTAACATCTGGTTAAAATCACTTTTTGCTCCTGAATTGAACATTATTTTTTTATATGACTTATAGAAAGCTTGATTTAGCGTATGCATTTTTATTCAAGCTTGCGTGAATCGTGTTTTGCGTATTGAGTTTCAAAAATTCTGATTTTTACGACTTGAAATATTCCAATAACAAAATTTTTATTTAAATTTTGTTTGCTGTTCATTAAATTCTAAAATGGATATAGAAAAATAAAAAAATAATACAAAAATAAATAATTGATTAAATATAGAATAATTTGTATAAATCCATTGTTTTTAATGAATCTCGAAGGTAATATTGGAACGACAAATTAGTTAGGAGGAAGCTAAGTGCCAATGAATTGGCAGCGCTTTTTTTATATTATTATTTATATAACTGGTGTTGTCTGTTAAACAAGGTATTAGTAAGATAAAACTGGGCGTATTTCGCATGAGTGAAACTTATGAGGATCTGCAGTATACTTCGTTGTGGATCTAATGATATCTTTATTTGTTTCCGTTCACTACATCTACGTACAAGACTCATAGTTCGTGTTATATTTGAATTAAGTTATATGCTACTCGGATGGAAGTCCAAACTTTCACTCCTTTCTTTAATCGGATCATCGAATCTAAATTAATATTCTGTACATAAAAATACACGGCTCAGTGGTCTAGGGGTATGATTCTCGCTTTGGGTGCGAGAGGTCCCGGGTTCAAATCCCGGCTGAGCCCTTTTTTGCAGTAATTTTTACTATATTAATAATTAAAATTATTTTGATACTACACTGAAATATATTAATTTTTATTCAAACCCATAAAATCTATTGATACATATTAGTTCATCAAAAGAGTGCATCTTTTTGTGCTTTATTCAGGGACTGCATTAATAAACATGCAAAATATTTGAGTTATACGAACAAATTTAATAATAATTAGTTATATTAACCCTATTTTTTATATACAAAAAGTTCAATGTGAACACTAACCTTTCCTTCTACTTTTGAGAATAACTGTATTTTTTTTTCGTCAAATTAATTGTAACATTGGGATAAATTCAATTATACAAAAAATGTCAACAAAAACTTATCGTTTTACATAAGATTGAAATACTTAAAATCAAATCTTTAAGAACTGAAGTACTAGGTACTCTAAAAAATTTAAATATGTGCACTGAGAAACAATGATCAGTAAAAATTACTATGCCTTTTTGTAACGCTGGGGCAAATTTGCATTATCCTTAAAACTTACTATATTATATATTAAAATTTAATAGAACTTTATCAATTTTTGCTACAGTTCTATTAAATTTTACTATATAGTATAGTAATTTTTTAGGATAATGCGTTTGGCGTAGCATCAACAAGGTCTAGTAATTTTTATTCGAACATTTTTCTACGTGTACACGGAAAAAAATTAAAACAAATCATTTCATTTGCGATAGGTAATAAGAGAAACAGCAGTCCTGCGTTCAGTAAAATATACTGACTGCACGCGCATATTTTATTTGACTATATTTGCTTAATATTTTAACCTACAGGCGGCTGGGATTTTTTTTTATTGAAACAAGCCTACTTGCTATATTTCATTATGATGTTATATTTCATTATAAGTGACACCGATGGATTATACACGCGACTCATAGTAGAGCCAATATAGTGGCTTTCTGGACGGGACCCGCATAGAAAAATTTGGAAATTTTTTTTTTTTTTTTTGTTATTTTTATGAGTTTCTGGGTTGTTCATATATATAATTTATGAAGGACTAATAGCAAGCGTTTTTTCTATTCACTAGCGAACGGGAGATGTAGGTGCTAAATGAGTTTATCTGTACACTAAATTTTATTAAATCTTATTAATTTGATTATAAAAGAAGTTTTTGTTAATGCAGATTAAATTTAAGCAACATTTATTTTGCGAAAAAATATTTCATTAAAAAATCTAAAAAATAATTTTTTAAGTATAAGATAATCTATATTCAACAACTTATTTTTCTTTAAGAAAATAAGATTCAGTACAATATTACTCAGATTTAAATGAATGTAAGACAAATATAAACTGAACGAATTTTTACGAGAAAAAAAAGGGCTCAGCCGGGATTTGAACCCGGGACCTCTCGCACCCAAAGCGAGAATCATACCCCTAGACCACTGAGCCGTATATATATGTTATACGAAACTTTATTCGTCGTTCTTGAGCGTGTTTAAAAGAAAAAGTGAAAGGCCCATCCGTGGTCCGAAGTAAAAGTTCGATTGCATATAATGCCTTGCTTAAGGTACTATTCGAATTTAGCTTATGTATGAAAATTTGATTCTATTTTGCTGGATAAAAAATCAAAATTATAATTACTTCGGAGCAAAACTGCTTTTATAGTATCTTTAAGTCAAATCTAAATCTATTCAGGCGATAAATAGTATTAGAAATGAGAACCTGGCTATACTATCAGTTAATATTTAAAGGATACTCTTGTATGTTGATATAATGATTTAAAATTTTTATTCCTATCTCTTGAGTAATTCAGATAAATCTCAACTGAGATTTCTTGCAATTGTAGTGTGAATTCTGTTTTTAAAATTTTAAAAAATATCGATGTTTCATAATTTAACAAATATTTTTTTAGAAATAGTTGTTATTTATATTTATAGATGTTCTTTATAAAAGTAGGAAGAAAATATTAGTAATATTTTTAAAAATACAACCCTGTTGTATCATTTCAGCGATTTATATGCACAATTATGAAAAACGGCTTACAAATCGCGGTGAACTATACCAAACGAAAATAAAACTGTACGTTCTACTTAACATATATTTCTCATAAACTATTCTCGTAACATTTTTAAAACATCAAGTTTATTATTCGAAATAAGGAACTTTAAAGCTAACCAATAAAAGTTGACAAGGTGCAATTACAACATTTGCGTCTACTTATTGCGTGTATTTGATCTTCAAGATGAATTATGACTAACGCAACCGTTAGCAGTGTTTTTAGAAGAGATACTTGTATGGAAACAAGACAGACAATTAGATACTTTAGTTACGTTCTCTGTAACATTGAGAATCGTTCAACAGAATTCTACAGATAACTTTACTTTTCTAGAAAAATAAAGCAATGTGATTAAACTTTATATTTTCTGTTGCGTGTTGAATGCAAAGCGATGCCTAGGGCGCACATTGCTTACTTTAGGCCCGCTAGCGGGGCGTACAGTACGCACTTTCCGCGTGGTGTGTAAAAAATTCATTTTTCCCCTGGGGGGAAAAATAGTACAATATGCACCTAGGGAGTACAGTAGGCAATGTACGCCCTGCGTGAAGTTTCCCAAGTTTCGGTTGCATTCACGCAGGCCGTGCTTGCCCACTGCACTCCCGTGGTGCATATACTACTTTTTTACACATCAGGCGGAAAGTGCGTACACAAATTGTGTAAAAGAAAGCTTTCCTACGAATTGAGGTTCAGTCGATCGATGTCTCGGCGCTAACTTCATTTAGTATTTACATTTTAAAAAGGTTTTTAATATTTTATTATATACTAAATTATTTAGATAGTTTAATATATAATAAATAATAATAATAATATATAATAATTGTAATAATAATTTAATATATAATTAATATTTAATATATATTTTTATTTTAATTATTCATCGTCAGATGATTTTTCTGACATTTTGACTAATGTTTTGGATCAAATTTTAGACTAATTTATTATTAGTATAACGGTGATATAGTAAGTGGTTAGGTAGGATCAACTGGGCAGCGCTCGAATCGGTTTAGTCTATGTACATAGGCCTATATGCGTTCGCGACTGGAAATTGTCTCGCCGTAAAGTGATGCCTAGGGCGTACATTGCTTACTTTAGGCCCCGCTAGCGGGGCGTACAGTACGCACTTCTCGCGTGGTGTGTAAAAAAATAATTTTCCAGACTACTTACTGAGAGTTATTAAAAATACAAATTAAAAAAATGAACGACTCTATCTTCGCAAACTCGCATCCATAAGCTGCTATCATTCAACGATTTTATATAACCTCATCGATAAATAACGGGTTTTCATCGACCATCATCATAAGTCTGCATCTCAACGCGAGCAAACTCCTCGAGCCGGGGGTACTTAGTCTCGGGAAATTTCGCATCTCCTCGTCCGTGACGCTCATTAACGTCGCGATGATCCGCCCACTTGTTGAACATCCCTTTGAGCGCAATTCCATAGTTAGTGAAAAAAACGCGCGTATTCCCGCATGCGCGATGTGCGACCGACAAACCAGCTTCTGTCCCTTGCTCTGCTGCGTGGACGGCTTGCGACCTTTTTACCGCGCTCTGTTTGAAATTTAGATTTCTGCACGTGATGGTGCTGAGCAGCCTTTGTACAATTTCATGTCAGACTGTTTCATTTCAGTTCATTTATAGAGAATTAATTATTTGGAAATGATTTATATTTATATGGTATAAAGTTTAGTGTTAATAAAATAAGGAGGAAATAAAAACGTTGCCTTTAGCTTGGTCGAGTGGTGACCTCGTTAAAAATTATGCTGCCTTGCTAAATAAGCGCTTGCATCAGAAATTTTATTGAAAGTTACACATATTTTCAAAATTACAAATTTAAAATTAAATTTAATCAGTTGTTCTTAAAAAACAAAAATTAGAAAAAGAATTAACCATAAAATAAAAGAATCAATAATTTAATCTCCTTAATTACAAACATTTAATTCTGATTGATTAAGCTGATTGACCTTTTAAACTCCAATCACCAAAAATAATCCATCAAAAAAGTCATAAAAGCCTAATCATCTGACGTATCAAGACTGGCTTGCGGCAGGAAGACATTGTTCGATTTCAGTCCGAAAAAAGGCGCGCGAATTACGGGCAAGAGGCCAACGGGCACAACACGCGGCGCATTGCTCGCATTGCGAGCATGTTTTCGATCAGCGCACTCAGATGCTCGCTCACCCGTAATTGTTTTGCGTTTTTCGAAACAGCTGCGCTGTTGCAGTGCAAATTAAGGAGCGTAATTAAGTTGACGATTTTGACATTGCGTAAGCAGAAAGTGAAACGCGTGGTGCATGCATTTTTACAGGTGGCTTTTTTGGAATGGATTATTAATTTAGATATTCGAACATTTAAAGTAAAAGTTTTAAAGTGCTTTCTTAATAAAACATCTATTGAATGTAACAACTTCGTAATAAATTATTTTAGTGCTGAAATGAAATTATTTCCATGTAGTACAGAAATTAATTTATTTGATGGTTTTCTTTACTAAAATGTTGATATATGATTTAATATGTACTCGGATGCGTATACGTGAGACTTTCATTTGGGAAAATAACAAGTAAATATATTTCAGGGTCATCAAAAACATTTATAATTCCATATATTTTCAAAGTTTACGTGCAACGAGCATCACTTTATGGTAAAATCTGAAACTGCTTTCAGAAAATACCGATGTAAATAAGTTTTGAACAGATCACAATTTCTTGGCATCTGTATACGTACAATTTACTCCTTATAAAGCTACATTTATAACAACGTTTCCATCTTAGTTGGTCCTGAAATGGATAATAAAGATTGATCGGAGATCATTGACCGCTTGACTTTTCTCACTCATTCATCGGTGTTTAATAGAAGACCATGTAGAAGCAAAACTTTTTGCACACTAGATTTCATAGCTACATTAACGGTGCCAGTCATGAAAACAGATGAGCTTCATTATCATTAAGCAAATGTGATGAAGAGTGAATAATTTTCTGTTTTTTTTATAAACTTTTCAAATATTGGTAAGATCAAACATGAAATTATTAGTCCTTTTAAGTAATAAAATATTATACAAAGATTTTAGTTTAAGAATGCAACGAAAATAGAGATCTTTGTCCTTATAAAATGGTGTATCGTAATTAATCATAAATCACGTTTATTGAAGGCTGCGTGACTTTGCAAAAAGTTAAAAGCGCAAAACTCATGAAGATTCTGCTTAAAGAATGAATTCAACCTTATTTTATATTACGTCGAGTACATAATGAACATTATTATCTTTCAGCCCGTAATACAAATGATTAATTGTAATTCTACTAATATTTTTTTAGAAATTTTTATGAATTGAAAAAGAAAATGTTATTTCCATAAAATTTTTAAGAGAACAAAAAAGTTTTTAAATAAATACTAATTTTAAGAAAGTAATTAAATAGATGAGACAATTTGTTTGCACCTCATATCAAACATTAAACAATTAAAATTTTTTGCGCGGGATTCAAATAATTTCAAACTTCCGGTACTTGGTTTCCGGTCACGGATCGGTAATATCATCAATTGATGTCAACGAACCGAAAATCCTATTTAAAATTTGATGAAGAATTTCTACGGGCTCAAAAATGTATTTTGTAGCTTATAAAATTTAATTATTTAGTCTTAAAAAATTAAATTACGTAAACTATAGCTAGGTTATTGGATAAAGCTTTTATAAATATTAATATTAATCGAAATTTATTCAAATTATCATTAAGAATTTTTATGCAAGTTCCAAAAATTTATTGTTTCAATTTCTTCTGTCTCCCAGCGCAATAAAAACTTGCAGGTTTTCCGCTAATAAATGTCGAGATAAATTACAGTCAAAAATCTCTGGCATGACTCACAAAAAGCGACCACGACAACCGAAAGAAAGCATCGAGACGCGACATTCATATTATAAGAATGATTCGCGCACTTGACATTTCGCCGCGCGATAATTTTAGCCCATTCACGAGACGGAGACGTTTACGAGCTCGTCCCTACGCCACCCGATTTGTTTCGAGCGCTGAAAGCGATAAGAGAACCAGCGTCGTTCGGCTCTTGTAAACAGGTGCATTAATGTCGCCCCGCTCTTGCACTTTAATCCAATTGCTAGGCTAGATTTTCGCGTATATCGCCGATTTTACGAGCTGCGGCGGAGATTAGGAGAGCCGTGGGCTTAACGTTTATGGGCTTGCTAGACTTGAAAATCTTACTTCTTCGAGTTTCGAATTAGAAATCGAATCTATTTGATATTGAACTTTCTGAAAACAAGTAGTTGACGATAAAGAATGTATATTTTTTAATGAGGCAAAGTATTTTTCAAGTTTGCTATATTTAAATAACGTTGCGCATATTTATACTCGTTTATTTACAGGTAGTTCTTGTTTGTTTATTGCAATTTATTTGTGCATTTAAATGCGTATTATAATTTACTGCCAAGGAATTTAATTAACTTTAGAATTTATGGACCGCGAGAAAAGCGATAGGGGTGAATGTTCGCCGGTCGAAATTATTTCTCCCTCTCCCTTTCTTTCATTCTTCCTAGCGACATTCCATGCTGAAAACCTTGCTATTTTCATCAGCGACGCCTTGAACGTCTAGACCACATGCAGTCGCTATTTTCGACGTTATTTTCAAACCATAAAGAGAAATTTTGTCACAAAATTAAAACTTTTAATAAATATCTAAATTTTATCAAAAATTTAGTTGGTCAGAAAAAAATTAACGGAACATCTAGGACAAAAATGATACAAAAATTAAACAAGATTTTAATTAATTTATTTGTTTTAGAATTTTAAATAAGTAGTTGAAATCAGCGCCACCTTTGGAGCAAGTCAAATATTTGTAAGTCCAGTCGCGGATACGCGCAGCGTAAACCAGTGCTGGTAAAGGAGAATGTAAAGCTACTGTAATATCACGCGCGATATTGGTTACCGACTGCTCCTTATTTTTTAAATCTCTCTAGATAATCTAAGTTGAAATGAATCTTTTTTAAAGTCAACATATATATTTTCATTTTCAAAAATTCTTTAAATCGCATATTAATTCCAAAGATTTATATGATTTGTATATTATTCTCTGCACTTCATATCTATTGCAGTTGGAGGTTGTAAATTCAATCTAGTCTTATTAAAATCTATTTTTAACAATACTCACCTTTCGCTTTGCAGCCTATTATTAATCACTTGCGGGTTCAGCGGCGGGTTCGGTAACTGCCTCACCAGTTCGTCCCTCTGCTGCATGGTTTCTTGAAGCATCTGCTGCATGGTTTCCTGAAGCATCTGCTTTTGTCTTTGATATTCCTTTAACAAATCCCCATTAAAGCTCTGCTCTAGATGTGGATGTTTCTGCTGTTGTTGCTGCTGCGAAGGCAGAGGAGGATGTTGGTCCAGTACCCCTGGTACATTAGGCCTAATCGGTGTAGGTTCTGAAATTTTTGCTGCAACAACGCCCGTCGGTTTTTCCGCCAGGGAATCGCGTCGGGAGCTTCGAGCTGTTGATGGAGCAGGTGATTCGCGACCTGGGACACGACGTTCCGGGGTTGAGGCTGCTGAAGGTTCTGCTTTTACACCTGAAAAGTTGATGTTTTACGTAGGTTGAAAAACTAGATGAAAATACGTGAATATATACAATAAAATTTTTTATTTTTTTAAAGAAAAACCTATTTTTTTTTCTTAAATGGTACATTATATTTTAATTAAAAAAAAAATAAAATTTTGCAACAAAGTTTATTTGCTTTACTGATTATTATTATTATACTGCGAAATATTGAATTTAACTAAAAATAAGTTTGTATTAATTTCCACTGTTTAACAAAGACTTAGTATTAGTACAATAATGGCACATATTTTCGACGATTATATAAATGATCTATAATTAGCAAAAGTTCTGCTACGAATTACGCTCCACTTTTCGAAATGTTCCGTCATTAAATTATCATCGCAATAACAAGCCTGCCTTGTAGTCTCACGCGAACAAAAAAAGGAAACCAAGCCCACCTTCCGGACTCTTCGAGTGTCCCCTCGTCCTCGGTGGCGCCTTAGGCTGGGCCGCTGGATTAATAGCCTCCTGTATTGAGGGCAACTGCTGAAACTCCGCGTAACTCGAGCTTAGAAATACGTCGCCCTCATTCTCGAACAACCTAATGAAATAATAACGGACACATTAGTAAATTTTATATTTTTCCAACGATTTATATATCATTAAACATTATTACACATTTCCAAATGTATTTGGAACATTCAAAGTATCTTAGTATTTTGATTTTGATTTTGATTTTTATGGATTTTTTTATATTCAATAAAAAAAAATTATTCTTATTCTTATCTAGTAATTAGAAAACAATAGTATTTTTTGCGAATAACGACTTGTTTCAAAATTCCCTTATATTTACGGATTAAGTTAAAAAACTTATCGCACCTATCAACACTCGAATTCATAAGCTTATTATTCTTGAAACCCGTCAAATGAAAGCTAGCAAAGGAGCTCCTGGACATCATTGGATTATTAATATCCCCGGTGGATAACGCCATTAGCGCTGCCGAAGGAATATTCATGTTTTTCGGCCCGGGACCCCTGTTCCCGAAGCCGGCCTCAAGCGCTGGGACGAGACTCCTAGACATCATGTCGGCGGCGGAGCGCGGCCTCGTAAACGGCATAGCGCTGTGGGGAAAAGTCTTTGGCTTGATGGGGGTAATGAGCATGTGCTCCGTCCACGAGGTTTCCAGGGAAGGCTTTTCGAGACGTTCAACGTCTACGTTCAGCGTGCGTTGAGCGAAAGGTACTGCGAAGGTGTCCGGTGGGATTGATTGGAGCCAGGAGAGCAGGCTTAAGTCCGAATCGCTAAAGCCCACTGAACCGTCCAGCAAACGCGAGAAACTCATCTCCACCTAGAAGAATAAAAGCTTAAGTTCATTATTATTGTTAAAAAAGCTTTTTTCAAAATGATTTGACTTGGAGATTTAAATGCTATATTCTTAAAACGTCGGTAAATTGAAAAAGGAACTAAATATTCTGTAAAGTTGATTAAGAAAGTGGTTGCCTACATCAATAATACTTCTATAGCTTAAATTTTAATAATTTACGTATTAAGTATCTAAATTTAGTAATTCATTAAATCGACCTGCAACTGAACGATTGGTAAAAATTCAGGCAAGATCAAAGTAGCACAAAAGCTTAAATCTGTCGTTTAAACCCTAACTTAACCTGGTTTCGCCTAGGGCTCAATTGAAGATTATGCTCGAGAGGCAGTCAAAAGAGAGCTTTAGCATATTTTTAGAAGTTCACATCTGCATACTATAAAAAGAATATTTGCATTCAAATAATATGAAAAGTGTTCTTTAAATATTCATTAAACGTTAAACTTTCTCAATAAAAATGATGTAAATAAAATTTGTAAATTTCTAAAAAAAACTCACCTGTTCGCTCTCCTTGGAACCGGTAGCTTTGGCCTGACAGTAATTCACACAGCTCTCGTACAGTATCCCTTTGATAATCAGTTGAATCAGCCTATCATTCTTAGCGACAGTCAGCGGGTGATTCGGATCGACGCCTTTCCGATCTCCGGGAAGAAATTTCTCGACAAGGGGGTAGACTTCGCGGAAGCACTGGACGCGTGCATTACTGGGGTTCCAGTCCTTGTACTGAAGGTGATCGGTGAGCCTCGGTAGCGTCAGCAGCAGACACAGACTGCTGTACTCGTCCTTAGACGGTGCGAATTTTTCCAAGTCGTTTAGGACCTTTACTACTTCCTCGACTGCGTTGTCCACGCTGCCGTTAGTCCCTGTGCTGATTATGTTGGCTTCGGATTTTATGCAGAGGAGTTCTACATATTTGTGCCTGGGGGAGGACAGATTGTTAAATGAATATTTAGTTTCAGAATATTTAGTTCAGAAGATTCAATTTTAAATAAATAATTAAGTACTCAAATAATAATTGGAAAGCCGATTCGATCCTAAAAACAATATTTATTTTCTCAATGTAAAAAGTTAAGCTTTACTAGACAACTGCGTAAGTGAATAATCTAATTTCTGTTTTTGCCTAATATCAAGTTATTTTACTTTTTTCGAATTTCTACTCCTGCAAACAGTACTTCATTGAAAGCATTTGCAAAACGCTACGTTTTCTAAAATCTTAAAGTCTTTCGATCTCTCATACCATCTCGGCAGAGCAATTTCCAACATCAACTCTTATTTACATAATACCGCCAATCATCCGGCCAAAAAATGCGCCCTTCCTCTCCCGTACCTGAGTATGGAGTAGGTGAATTTGCGCATGTCGAAGTCCGGGAGGGCCTCGAGGGGCTGGATGAACTCGAGTACGTCGTCCCATTGTCCGTCGAGGATGAGTTGGCGAAGGAAGAGAACGTCGTCGCTGTACTGGCCGTTGATGACGCCGGTCTCGCGCTCGAGGGACAGCTGCGAGATGTGGAGGTCTCGGCTGTGGAGAAACTCCAGGGTCAGCCGCACCACGTCCTCCTCGCGCAGCGTCAGGTGCGCTGCCGGCATCACGTACCGAATACGCAACCTGTAATTCGAAAGGAATGCGTTATTAGGTTGGCTTCTTTTTCTGATTAACGGTGGGTTCATTAAGTTCAGAGGGTTGAAGGTCGGCAAAAGAAGAGGAAAACGAGAAGGTCAAGTTAGGGAACGGCTAAAGAAATTGCTGTATAGTTCTCGAAACTGGATAATGCAGTACAGTCTGTACATGATGCTGCTATTTTCAAATTTTCAAACGTAATTTATAACTATTTATAATAGTTTTTTCAGCATATTCTACATTTTAAATTATTCTACGATTCAATTTAAAAAGAAAATATTTGTTCAATTCATTATTACAATTCAAATATCATAAAAAATAAGAAAACGATTCTTTCCTTTTAATAGCTTAAATGAGGTAAATGCTATGTACACCTCTGTAAAGGCAAAATAAAAGACTTAAATACTAGTTTTAAAAAGCATACTTATATAATCAAAATTGTTTTAACGGGTTCAAAAAAGCTTTGAAAAGTAAATAAAAAATGCGTTATTGTGATAATTATTGAAATATTTGATTTGATTTGCAATAGAAAAATTTATATTATAAGTTTAAAAACTTGAATTAATTATTAGCAATTTATAAAATTAGTATTCTTACAAACCAATTAACACAAAAGGAATCTCAAATTAAAGCATTCTGAGTTTTTATGAAAAAACATGAGTGGATTCCCGTTTTTTATACATATGAATGACAAGCGTGTGTACGTACGTAGTTTACGCCGTTCTAAAATTACAGACCATAAACCTAAAGCCTTAACTGTTATTAAAAAGATACATCAAATTAGAAAAAAAATCTATTAATTTTTCCGATCACCTTGTTGTAATTGCATTTCTAACGTTCACTTGTCTTCATCGCTTAAAGTTCCTATTAATTTTAACTGCACTTTTTTTCGTCTAATTGAAGGAAAAACCAAATACCTTATTCTGATCATCAATCATGTTTTATAGAAAGTAGTATATTGCAGAATCGTATAAATCATTTAAATTCAATTGAAATTTGAAGATAAAAATTGACGATTATAATTTTTTGCATTCATTTTCGAAATCATCATATTTTCAGTACCTACAAATGCGTTAACCTTGTTAAACTCATTAATTTTAGAAGCAAGAATTCGAATTTAAACTTCTACCAAAGTTGTCAACAATTCAAAAAGCCCATTCATAAGGTAACGGACGCAAATTCATCTTCCTCCGCAATCGAAACTCATCCTGCCATCCCATCTCGCAAGCAGCGCATCCACGCGTCTCCTCGCGAAGCGCAGCGATAAGCATTTCAATGACACCATTGAAAGCTCGCCGTTAATATTCGGCTGCGGCTTGACAATCGGGGCATCGCGTCAGCGGCAGGAGCAACGAACTCGGCGCGCCGCGGCGCATTCTTCGGCCGGCTTCTCGTTTCGCAAGCTGCGAGAGACAAAGAGAGAAGAGGGAGCTTGCAAGTTACGGGGACGACGACCGCGGTAATAATGGCTTTTTCGCTGAATTTTGGGTGCGCTTTGAGCAAGACTTGCTTTCAGAGCTTTTGCTGGACCGGAAGTTTAGGTGAAGGCCTTCGATTCTGAATGTAACTGTGTATGAAAAATGATTGAAACAGGGCTTCAATTATACTTTCGAATGCTGTTCAAAACTAATTGAATAGAATTATTACTTTGTCTTCTAGGAGAAGGAAAACAATGAAATATTCAATGATGTATATAGCAGCGACAAACTTGAAATAGAAAATACTTATCAATGTTTATGAAATTTTACTAATTGGTAGACTACGAAATCCAAAAGTTTCAATTTTTTTTCAGAATTATTTGTTACTTAAACAAAAAACAATAAAAAAATGAAATTTAATTTAAAGTTTCATTTCAAGATATACTTTGGTCGATTTTCAAAACTTTCTTTTTATACGCTTTCAAAGCGTAACCAAAATAGTACTTTAACAATCGATATTCAAAGCTTTCCCTTATCATTTTCCAATAAACTGCGCACCGAAGAACGTTAAATACATCGCAGAAAAGTTTACTTGCAAAAATGTCAAATTTACATTTCTTCGAACACTTCCGCAACATCAAAATCTAATGTAGAGCAGTAAACTACATCTTGAATTTTTTCGCAATGCCTGCCATTCATTTTTGCGATTCATCGAATGCACGTCGCAGTAGGGATAATCGAGTGCTGAAACGTCAGAAAAATTCCGAGTCAACAAATTTTTGGCGAACATAATATTAGCCGCACCAGCTCGTGTTTAGCCAGTCTGAGCGGTGAACTGAACAGTGAACAAGTGAAACTTTTACAATGGCTGGTGCAAAGTGTATTCTGGTGAGTTTACGTCAAGTTTATGTTCTCTTAGTTGAAATAATTTGTTAAACAGATGACTTTTTGATTCGTGATTGAAATACAAGCTTTAATTTTTTATATTGCATTAAATTATTTAGTAGTCTCGTCTTAATTAACTTTCAAGATAAATCTTCTGGCATTAATGCATAAACTGCAACTTAAAAACAGTTTTTAATTATGTATATTTTAGCTTATTTATTTAAATTTATTAAATGCGTGCAAATATTTATTTTAAATGACTAATTAAATTAACTTATATTTAAAAAAAGATACAATAACCAATTTGGTTATTAGTATTTTACAAAATAATATTATCATTATACTAATAATTGTTTAAAAACTCACAGGTCTTTACACTAGGTATTTTAACAATAAATCTAGTCAAAGCACAACTGATACCAGGATACTCTTCTACATTATATCGTGTTCCCACAAATTTAGATCCACGGCTGAAAGTATATTCACCACAGGTAAAACATACTCAAGCCCATCAGATCTATTATTATTTAAATGTCTTACTAAATATACTTTGTAATATATGATAATGAAAGGGGATTTTTGTACAAAACGAATAATAAGCATGAAAAATGAACCAAGTTTATTGCATCAAAAGCCGTTGTGATTTTTATAACTACCAATTTTTAACATTTAGCAACATCAGAACGCAACCATCAAAAAACTTTTCTGTTCGCAAAGATCCCAGCAGTTAGACTACCAGCAACGCCGGCACTCGGCCGTCTCTCTTCAGTGGGCCTGCCACTGCTGTCCAAACTTCCCGACGGACTACCGCAAATTCCTCGGCTACCTGCGCCCGCACTTCCAGCGGGAACGGCGCTAAAACCACTTACCGGATTGTCTAAGCTTCTGCTGACGCCGAGTCCATTGACACCACGCGTGAGTAAACTGTTTTTGGTGTATGTTTAAATTGGCGTAAAAAATCACAATGGCGACTGATGCAATAAAATGTTAGGCGTTCTTATTGTATATTTATGATGCAACTTTTTAGAAATAAGTTTCCAAAACTGGAAAGAAATTATAGATTTAATTAAATCTTTAATTTCATTAGAAGTGATCATTTTTAACAAATTTCGTTTGGGATGTATCACATAACGAAAATAACATGTATTTTATATACAAAATATATGAGTATGTTTAAAAAAAGATTAAATCTATGCTTTGTAGAAAATAAAAATTATTTTCTTTTCACTACTAAATTTTTTTCTGCAATTTGAAATTTTTATAACAATCGTGAACATATTTAATACATTTTGCAGATAAATCCATTACAAGTACGATCAACTGACATTGACATCAATACTGAAGAAGAAAAGCCAGTAAAGGCTATTGATCCTTTAAATGAGGTTAGCGATGATGATCCCAAAATTGTCATTAGTTCTACGTCTTCAAATAATACCGCTTTAAACAATGTGCATCAAACGAAAATTAGATCACCTGGTAATTATCTTGTATAGTTTATCAATTTTGTATTTTATCATTAATTACTTGATTAAAAAAAATGTTAATACCGAAATCATTTTTTACAGATAACAATGTAGACGATCTTGATTATCTATCAAAGGCAGCTAATCCGGAAGATAATTGGGAACGCAAACTTGGCCATGTGGTTAAAGAAGTTGGTAAAGGAATTAAACATGCTGCTGAAAAAATAGATTCCACTTTTTTCCCAAGTCATGCTCAAAGCGGACCGAAGGAAGCCCAGACTGAAAACGGTTATGTGCCCTTCCAGACATGGGCTCAAAACTATCGAAATGTAAGTTTTTAAAAACTTTTTAACATTTCTAAAAATATCAATTATTTTCAAGATTAATAATTTTATTGTAATGTTATAGGACGAAAATTCAGGTCGCTTTGATACCGTCAGTGACATTATGAACGCATATCGTAAGGTTATGAACAACGATGGTGCTGTTCAGTATCCTCAGTTCCAGGTACCTGAAAATATTCAGTCAGATCTCAGAAATAGAGTGGATGACTTTAAACAAACCGTCTCCGACTCCAAATTGATAAAAAACGCGAAAGAGTACTTTGAAAAGTTCAATAATAATAATAATAACTACGAAGATGATCCGTTCAATGATACTCCTTACAAAAATAAAGAAGCTAGTCCTGTAAACAATATGTATAACAATAAGTTTTCTGATGACAGAAGTAACAATCCTACGAATCCTAATTACAGTAAAAGTGAATTGACTCATGTGGATAATAACAATAATCCTATAAAGCAGTTCTTTAATTCGGCATCTAAAGTTGCTGACAACATTAAGGACGTGACCAATTCCGCATCTCAGATAGCTGATGATGCTAAAAACGATTGGGCTGAATTCTACCAAAAAAATAATCCACAGAATTTCTGGGAGAAAGCAGCTAGCTGGGCTGGAAACTTTGCAGATTATGCTACAAATCCACAAAACAATCAGTTTTACGGAAATCCATCTTACAATGGATATCAAGGATTTTATCCGAATGAAAAGACATGGAATTCAGCAGCAGATATGGTAGGCAAAATTGGAAACATGGCTACGAACCCGAAGTATTTTGGAAATTATGAAAATAATCAAATGTTCAATCCATATTACCAACCCTACGGAACTAAATACTATCCAGGAAATAATCCAATGGGATCATATTTTAATCCAGCCTCTAACTTGCCACAACTTCAGTATAACAATAGAGGTCAGTATTATAAAAGAAGCCCTTCAAGTGAAACGTCATCAGTTACTGTCCCAACGTTCATATTCACCTACGGCAGCACGTCTCAACCTGTCAAGAGGAGTAACTCTTTTGGAAGTCTCATCAACTCCGCAACTGGCTTAGCAGGTAGTATTACAAATGCAGCAATGAATCCAGGTCAGTTCGGCAGTGGGCAAATCTTAAAGTCCACAGGAGATATTTGGGGTGCTGCAACTAATTTAGCTGGTGACGTTGGAAATTTTGCTACGTCTGCAGGTAGCATTGGAAGTGGTTCTTTACTTGGATCAGCAGGGTGGCCGTTGAATACTGTATCTAGTTTAGCGAGTAACATTGCTAAAGCTGCATCTCCTCTATCAGCTGCTTCTCCGATCATAAACACAGCTACTAATTTAGCTGGTAACATAGTCCAAGCCGCTGCTAGGCCTCTGCCAGATATGAGTCGCATACCTACTTCAATGAGTTTAAGCGACACTGTTTCTAGTGTAAACAATCCTATACAGTCTATCTGGGGTTCAGCAAATGACTTAGCAGATAATATTGCAAATTCAGCAGGGAATCTGGGCAATAACGAAATAATTGGCTCTTCTCCTATGAATATTGCAAACTCTGCAACTGACTTGGCCAGCCAAATTACAAATATGGCACTGAATCCTGGAAACGCGGCTTCTAGTAAGATGTTCAATCCAACTAGCCCTTCAGGTACAGTTTTGAATCGAGCAATGGATATGGCTGGTAATATCGTAAACGCTGCTGCGAACCCTTGGTCGTACAATGGACAGATGATGCAATCTTATTACCCGACTTACGCAGGAGGGTATTATCCAAGAAGCAGCGCTATTACACCCATTTGGAATTCTGCAAATCAATTAGCAGATAGTTTTGTAGGAAATCCTGCAGTTGGAAGTGGGTACAGTATGTATCCAAGTGCAGTACCATTTTCAAGCTCTGCAATGAATCTAGCAGGAAACATAGCGAATGCAGCGTACGCATACCCAGCATACGGAGTCAGAATATTTTAAAAGTATTTCTTAAATGAGTATATAAATCTTTGATTGTCAAATTACTTCAATTAAGGATAATTTTATTTTAACGTTCGAAATTCAGCTTCATCTCGTTAAAGTTTATAGATTCATATTCGAATTATTTATTTATTATTCATACTTATGTTCAATTTATTTAATTACGGCTTCATTTACATTTTACATAGCTGTAAATTACTAAGTATATTCATTGCGTTTGTTGTAAGCAATTCATGTATTATTCGTTTGTAAGTAAATTTAAGTTATGAGTATTACTCATTGCACATGCGCCCTTATCAAATTTCGTCCAATCTTTGTGTATAAGAACAGAACCTTATTAAAAATAAAATTTTTATTAAAATAAATCATATATTTCTGATTATTTACAAATGTGAAATGCCCATCATGATTTCAAAAATAAGAAGTATATAAAAATTATAAAATTTAAGTTTGTTCAAATTTGTTATTATTTACAATAAATTGATAGTTCATTTACTTTGAAATAGTGCTTACTTGATTTTATATTTAAATAGAAAATTATGAATTGAAAAAATCTCTTGATACAATATTAAACTTAACAATTGCATTCTAATACTTCAAATATTATTTTAAACAGTATAAATCTGATGATAAATGTTCAACATTATCAGCTGCTCGTTGAAGATGCAACGGCATTAGTTTTCAATGTATAATTTTCCAAAGCCATTACGGCGTCGGGAGAGGATGAAGCAGACCGTAGAGATTCAAGATTAAAGCATAATATGCGTAACGCACTGTAACGTTGCGTATTTTAGCACCATTCATAACCATGCTTAGAGAACAATTGTTGTTACGAAATGCTAAATTTATGCAAGATCTCAGCCTGATCTTGGGAGACATTCAGCACATATTCGGCTGCACGTAGAAACATAGTCGTATGTATATTTATTCGTAATTTTGACGTTATTTTAATCGCTTTATTTAGTTTCAAATAAAAACTGAAATGTTTTAATTAAGGCCTTTCATTACTTAAATAGATAAGTAATTTATTCCTTAACTGCATTTTGGCCTACATTGTGGAATGTTTTACTACCGATTGTTTCAGTAAAATAGTAAAACAGTTTTTGTGAAACTTGAAAAAAAAAGCATTAAAATAATAATAATATTTTTTACATTCAATTTATTACTATTTAAAAATTGGTAAATTTTTTTATTATTATGCACCCACATGTTCAGAGATTTTAAACTTGCAAAAACTCTTTTAAACTTGAACGATACTTGAGAACTTTTATGGATCCCGTTTCGCAACATAAATCAAAATTAATTGTCAATTTTGGCAATCGTAAATCAACAACGAACTGAAAATCACCGGATGTTATGAAACAACCTCAATGGCAATTTCAACGTCACGCCTCATTAATGCGCAATATCGATTCATAATCATATCCCTGTTTTCATAAAGTATCTCACAATTTTAATGAATCTCTATTAAAGAAAATTAAAAAAATCTCCACGATATTCCTCAAACTCTTAGTCAGGATTTTTCGCTCCGATTGGCGACATTCACAAGTCGGAAAACAGACTGACAAAACATTTCTCGCTCGAGCGAAGGGCTTATCGATTCTGGAGGAAGTTCTGCGCCTACTGCAGCAACTGCTCAGCACGTGACGTTCATAAAAAGGAGATTTAAAGAGCATCGCTCTTTTCAAAAAGATCACGCAGAGCTGCGCAGGTAAAGCCCCGCAATATCGCTCATGCACACGACGTTCGACGCTTTATCGACTTCGTCTGTCTGACTGCAGGAAACGAAAGAGAGGCTTTCTTAAATCTTTCTTTTGCCGGTTGGCTCGTATTTTAATGCGCCGAGGAAAATGTTTTCGAGTTCCTTGTGGAAAGGAAATTTTTACGTTTGCCAGAAGTGGTCGGTTGGTGTTGCGCTAATATTAAGGAGTAAATTACCGCTTAGGCAGGAAAACGTAGGTGGAAAAGTTTAGAAATAGAAGCTATGAAAAAGTCAAGTACGAAATAAAGATTGAATTTTGTTGCGCAATTTTCTTGGTGAGCTGGGTTTTCAATGACGAAATTACTTTTTTAATTAAAATAAATTAAGTGACAATGATCGCACTGTAAATTTATTGGCATATATTTATTGCTTTTAATACAACGTAAAAACGATTATAAATGCCAGCAAGTTTTATTAAATCATCAGAGAATTCTCCAATGATTCACTTGATCCTTAAACTTTTTTAGTCGTTTACGGACTCGTTGAACCTACGTCCTCGAAGAGACGTAAACTCCACCCGGAACACGCAATCCCTATCTCTGTGCGATCGATCCTCCGCGTTAATTCGCTATCTTTCCCGCGATCCAGACTCGCAGGCAGGGGCCTCGCACACAATGCGTCGCATCGATTGCGGGGAGAGGCTCGCCGGTCTGCGGAGCTGCGTGGGCGAGTAAAAGTTGCGTCGCGCGCGAATGCAAAGCAGTGTGGGCCGCTGCAAGTAGTAACAGCCGCGGCGTCGAGACAGAGCGGCTTATTAACGATTTCCTGGACTCTGCATTGACGCGACACGTGTCTGTAGTGTTTCCAATGGATTTCCTTGCTTTTTTCCGGCCAAGCGCGTGGGTAAAAGCCGCCGGGCGATTTCTCGTAAATTATGCCGGATATATCGAGGGTAATAAAGTTATGGGGAGAGATACTGCTGAGCTGACATGGAAAGGTGTTTTTTCATTGGGTGAGAAAGCTGGGAAAAATTAATGTGCTGCTGGATATGAGAATGATTTTCTTAAATGGATTGGCAGGTTTTAAGAGTCATCGTGAAATCTATAGGTGCTGCTGTTTTTTTTAATTTATTTCTTTGTTTTTGGAAATTTTTAGCTTTCTAAAAGATTCTAAGTAATCTAAATAATTTGCAGTTTTCTAGAAGCCATCGTAACACTTCCTTTGAAAGAAAGAAAGTTTTTACTTAAAATTAATTTTAACTTTTACAATGATGTGTATCCTGCACTTGAAAAATTTAATGTCGTTATTGTTACTGTATTTTTTTAGATAATTTATGCGTTTATTATACATTTTATATAATGCCCCTTCAAATTATAGCTTGAAATATACTAAAATGCCTTTGTGTAGGCTGTATATTATAAGATATTCTTAAACGCATAACAACCTTTTCTTCTATAAGTTCCAAGAACGTATTAAAAATCAATTTCCATTCTCACGTTATATATTAGAACTTTTATACAATTTTTGTACGATGTAAACATTTGACGCGAATATCTTGATGACGAAGAAAATCCGATAAATCGTGTCAAGCTTTTGAGTTTATCGAATTTTATGAATTTTGAATTTTTCAGCTCCTTGAATATTTCTTGAAGAAATAAGAAATACAACACGACACTCGGAATAAGAACATTTACAAAAACCATATCTCTAAAAACATTTTTACCGTAAGTTCAAATGCAATAATAGCGGTATTTAAGCATCGTCTTCCTCTAGAAAAACGTCTAGGCGCCGTTTGAAAAAAAATCTCCAAGATCTTTTACGGCGCACTGACCCCCTCCCAGCGTCTGCCCAAAAGCCCCAGACTTCCAGCAAATTCTCACGCAACAGTCTCTAGAGCGTCAACAAGCGCATCGCGCAAAGCGAGCCTCATTACCGGCGTTAATGGCCGAGCTTTCAAGCACCTTTGACCCCGCGGCTGCTCGGCTTTTCGCTGAAAAACGCAGCCGCTCAATTTTTCAGCGAGCGGAGCTCTAGCGGTTTCCGCTTCTGCGCGACAGATGCGATCTCGCCGAGAGAATGAGAGAACAATTCGCTGCTTATTCTTTGGAGCTTAACGGTAAGAAGCGCAGGAGTTAGCGGTTTAGTGCTGCTTTTTTCGAGGACGATTGAACGCCAAGTCGAGCGGTCAAATTAAGGCGGTGTATGGCGAGAATCGCGTGTGCATTGCAAGACTTTTTCTCAACTTTCGGCGAGGAACTGTTTTCCGACGGCGAGGTATGTAGTTTATGTGCAAAGAGAGCTTCACGGAGAGAAAAGTCTAGTAATTTTTTGGTTCACGGCAAGTCTGTTGCCGCTTTACCAAAAAGATAATTTTTCCTGAACTTTTCTCTCCGCATTGAGGCTTTCATTTATTTTAAGGGATTGAAAACGTAAACAGAATCAAATGTATATTTCGAATATTTAATATTTATGCTCTATCGTAAACATTAAAACGCTATTAAATAATTAAGTTGGGTTACAAAATAAAATTATGATAAAAGACATAGCGTAGCTTGTTTGCATAAGATAATCAATGAATGAAGTGAATAAAAAATGTTAATTATAGAGTTTGACGCAAGTAATTTAAAAATATAAATATAGTAGAACTTTCCGGTATAATTTTATACTCTAGACAACTTCCTAAGATAAAAAAAGAAAGTTGTTTAAACTATTTAGTGATTTATCCAATCTAGTTATTTAAATATAAAAATAGCTGCACAGCTTAGCAAAAAACTTTTATTCAACAATGATAAAATCGAATTAAAACTAATTCTGATTAACGATATTCGGAAAGAAAATCGGAAGGCTTACACTTTCCTTTATTCGCCCTGAGCAATCTCGTAATGCATCGTCTGTATCTTTGAGGAGGGTCTTTTTTCCCTAACGCAACGTGTCAGATTACGCAGACAAATAGTCTACCTCAAGAGTATCCTGGACAAACATATATAAATTGTATATAAGCCTAAATCTTAAGAATGACCACCCTTGACAAAAAAACATAAAAAGTATTCAATTTTTTTTCTTGGCCCTAAATAAGAATTAAGCCATCTGTGTTTTTATCTCAAGTGAAAAAATTATATTCTTTAAAATACATATTTTTCTAAGAATTATCAGGTATGTTAGAAATACTTTATCGCCCTAAATATTACTAACAACTTCATATGACATAATTATGAATATATAAGAAGCTACTCAATTTTATTAAATTCTTTCTCCAAGCTAATAATTTTAAACGCTTCCCGGCATGCAAATTCCAATAGCCACCAAAACAATGCTCGGAAAAAAGCCATTCACGAGTCAGCTCGACGATGATCTTCGTTTCTTCCGATATCAACGATAACCACAAGAGCGAAGCAGCCGCAAACTGCGGGGTGCAATTTGCTGCTAACGCGAGTCTTCTGCCTCCGAATAGAAGCCCATTGTGGCGCGCCATTCATAACCAGCGGCATTATTATTATTCGTCTGGCTCGGCGGGTTTTATGCGCCGGCTGAGCACGGAAAACCAGAAGCAGACTCAGGGGAAACGCCGCGATTCAAGCCAGATTAAGTGGACGCCCGACACGGCTGCTTCGTCTTTCTCTTCTCGTCTAGGCGAGTTTTTCGCCCGTCCAGTTGTTTTACCGATGCTTTTTTGAGGAAGCCTCTCGAAGAATGCGTGGAAGAAGGGAATTCAGACTTTCTAGTTTATTTTATTTATTTATTTATGGTTTCAAATTATTTGGGTGCTTGAAAAAAGTGTTGGGGAATGTTAACTAGATTAGATGATTGGCAGTTAATCGGGATTAATTTTTTACTCTAAGGGTTATACAGTTTTAACGTAATTGATATTCTAGAGGTATTTTTACGATATTAAAGTCCATTTTCTTTAACAAAGAAAAACGTTGCAATCAATGCATAATTGGCTTTGAAGATGAAAATAAAAACAAGTCTCTCTGCATGATCAAATAATGATGACTAAAATTTGCTAGCTCAAGCGTTTATGAAAGCCTTCAAGGTTAAAAATGTGTTGATAACTCTAGGTGACCGAAAATCTTTTGTTGTCCGAGCAACAATGGAATTAAGTACTTGCCTCGTTGTAATACGTTACATTTTACTTCAAAGCTTTTCTGATCTGACTGAAAATTCATTCTTAAGATATTTATATTCTCAGATTTTAATACTTTAGTAAATTAAAAAAAAAATGTTCAAACTGGATAGGGTCCCATAGTTAAACTCGCCTTATGTACTTATTTTAATTAGCTGCAAGCAAGCCCGAATACATAAAAATCCAACAGCCTGGGGGCACTGCAATGAGCATCGCGGACAGATTACACCGAGCTTGCGCAGTACAATGCGGGAAAGAAAGGAGACACGCGCCGAAGAGCCGGAAGTGCTGAGCGCGTGCCGGCAGTGCCGCTGCACCGCTAATTATCGGAGGGACGCACGGCACAATGCCGGCTGTGCAGATGGAACAGCGCGGCAACTTATGGGGTGTGCGCTCCGCGCTCCTCGGGTTAGTATGCAAATGTAAATGATTGTCTCGCTCTCTGCTTGCGATGCGAGCAGTTGCTGGCGAATTCAAGGAGATGCGCAATGAATTTTATCAATTATTAGCGTAAAATTGTGGGCTCAAGCACTCGGATTTATCAATCTTTGAATGGGCAATCTTCAGTGTGTCCTGTTTATGAATTATGGCTTGAATTTTAGGGCAGGAATTTGAGATTAACATTTTAAAATAATGGACTTTCAAGTTGCACGAATTTATGGCTTGAGGAAAATTCTTTAATACTACCTAGATAAGAGCACTGCAGAAGATATAAATTTTATCAAAATGGATCAAGAACTTATTTAAAATATTATACTCTGCAATAAAAATTATTTTTTCTTCAGTATCTATATGGCAGTTATTATTTGAATTGCGTCTATCGATATGTAGTATTCCAATACTAAAAATAACGTACATACAAGTTAGCTTGTAAAACTTTAGATTGCAATTCGAGAATTATTTTGAAACCAGAATTTTTGCAATATTAAGACTATGTATTTTTCATCTACATGAAATATTTCTTTTTCCATCTCTCATCTCCCACGTCACGAATTTAATTTCCCAATTCCGCAGCAAATAAGAAAAAAATTGTAACCGTACCCTGCCACTTGAAAAGCGAGCATTTCCAATTTAAAATTCTATCAGGCATATCGAGTTAAGAATTTGCACACGAATATCGAACTCTTCGCCCGCGGCGGCCCTTAATTCAACGAATCTCCCAGCGTTAATATTTAATAGGTTCTGCGTCGCGTAGTTCGCCACCCGTCACCCGGACTAAATTACGCAGCCGTAGCGACACCCTCGAGTCCCTTATGCGTAGCCGCGTCGATGCGTCGGCCCTCTCAGACTTAATTAAAGGAAGGAAAGTCGCGCCTCGTGCCTTTCCCGCCGAGTCACGTCCCTCCTGAAACTGGTTGGAGAATCTGAACGAGTGAATTTCGGCTTCCTCTGCTCGGTTTTGGATTTCAATTGTGGCAGGATATTAGAGTGTTTTTAAGGAAGTAAGGGGAAGATTTTAATATATCAGGATAGATTCCGTAAATAGAACGGAAGTAGGAGTAAATAAGAAAATAGGGGCGTTTGTAGGTCAACAGTTTTCATAAAACAACGGGAGCCGGCTTTTCAATGAAATCAACCACCTGCAGTGTATTTGCATAAGGTAATTATGCGAGTTGTAAGCTGATTACGGTAACAGGTTCAAGCTCTCGAACTAGAGTGAAATGTAATATTGAAAGTAAGATAAAATGTTTGAATACAGTATTTGACAATACATTACGATGCAAACGTTTTAATTAAAGGTGCAATTAAGCGAAATTTTCTTTTTTAGAAATAATGACAGGTGTAAGAGTGTATCATCAGAGTTAATCGATCATTATCAGCGTTTAATGCCAATTAGCTATAACAGACGAGATAAAAGGATTATCGTGAACTCAAACTTTGTAATTACTCCTGTTACTAAATCTGTTTATTATGCACTATATAAAATACTTTTACGCATACATAGAGAATATAATACCTAATCTGGAAAAAATTTTAAATATTAACCTATATTTTTAAACGACTCTTCCATCGTATGAATCTTTAAAATGCGTTATGTTTATACGAAAAAAATTTACTCAAATATTGTTTGATTTATTCAAAATCTTAACTGTATATCACTAAATCATAATATAATTCTAGTAAACTTAATCCGAAGAACCAGAATACAATTTAATTTTTAATAACGCCATCAAATAAACCACAATCCACCTGTGGCTTAATGAGTCTGTTTTAGCTGAGAGCTTCTTAACAATCTAAACACATCCATCTCCGCGCACCTAATTGGAAAGTGCATATTATATGACCCGCGCCGACGGTCAGTTTTGCAGCAACTTCGCAGAAACCGGAAGATCGCAATGCTAACCCTTTCGACGACCGCGCGATTATCTCCGAGTCTTTGGCGTATTCGTGTACAAGTACCTGTGTATTGAGTAATAGGCGTTTGCAATCTAGATAGATGGCAGTTTTTCAAAATGACTTACAAGATGGTGGTAACGGAGTTTGCTCGTACGAAGGATGTTTCATGTTTTTTCAGGATATTTCAGCTTTGTAAAAATTGAGGATGTGGTGGTTGCACAAGTATGCATTCGAAAAACTACGGAATTCCAGGGCAGTTTTTTTAAAATGGCGATTTTGAGGTTTTAGCTGGTTTTTATTTATTGTAAGTTGTCGAGGAATTTAAATAGCGGAGATGCTTCACGCCTTCTAGTTTTATTTAAAATAAACGAAAGCAGTAGGTAGTAGTAATTAAATAAATTATTTTGGCCTTAATTTTAAATAATTTTAAGAAAAAGAAATATTAAAAATCTCTAGAATGTAATTTATAATTTTTTTGATGTTCTAATGTATTTGTTTTGAAAAGCATAATTCTAATGCTATACTAAATTCAGGATATATTAGAAATAAGAAAGCGCTCTATTTTCGTTTCGCTTTCCAGCTGAAAATCTGACGAAACCTGACTCACAGCTTCATCCAATGCACAACATTTCAACTCAGATTTAATAAATGTCCAACCAGCAGCCCCGAAAAAAGCATCGAACCTCTTTCCCAATACAGACAGCCTGCAGCGGCATCGCGACTCTGGCAATATCGTCACCGTTGATTCCCGATCCATCACGAAACTACCGCTTGAAAAAGCTCAAAAGAAAGCATCCTGGAAAAAAGCAGCAGCGCCTTCGGGGGGAACAGAAGCAGGTCGCTTCGACATCCGACTCCCGACTGGAGCAACGTCCGTTCCGGACTGCGGCGCTCGCTGTAATTGAAGGCGAGTGCATCTATCCGTCCCAGAGGTGTGGGCTCGTGTGTACACAGCCGGGGAAACGCATAATCGCGCCGGAGCCCTCGAGCGTGAACTTTGCTACTCTGATGTATCGCCGAGGAGCGATGACGAAAGCTGCTCTCGTGGAGCAAGGAGCTGGATGGATGACAAGTGGCGTTGGCTTTTTGGGACTCGCCGGTAATTAGATAGGAACACGATGCTTCGACTGGGGTAATTCGTAGTGGAGGGACACTGAGATATCGGATTTATGATTTATGTAACGAAGCGTACTTATCTGGATTTCATTTTGGTGAACCATCATTTACGCAAAGCGCATTTTCCAAAAGTATTTTCATTTTTTTTTCTAGAAATGAAAATAGTCGGCGAAGATAAAAACTTGAAAATCTTGGTCATAGCACTTGTCAATTTTATAAATGCATAAAAATTCTACACATTTTTAAGCTATTTTAAATCTCGCTATCAATATACTAACATAAAAAAAAATCATAAATTATAAACTTTCATTAATAATCAGTTTTTTTTTAAACTTTTTGCATAAACGAATTGATGTACTAAATCTCTTTATAGATGTGTTTAGAATTCAGCAATCAAAATACTTTATCGAAAACCCGAATTTTAAGTGACATTTCTTCTAGATCAAGCAGGTTATTTCAGTGGTCCAATATTTAATGTCTTGACTTATATTAACCCAATATCCAAGAAAGTTACCTTTGGTCAATTTAACCGACGTATGTTTAAAACCTTGACAGCTGAATTTTACACTGACATATACCTACTTTATTGCATATTTAAAACACAGCCTCATCATCTCGCAGTAAAGCGCGAAAGTAAACCAGTTTTCCCGAAAACACTGTTGTTCACGAACCATAAATTCCCGAAATTCGCGCGTAAAAAACTTTCCTTATCGATATCTTTCTTAATTGAGTAACTCCCCAATGAAGTAACGACAGCGGCGCCAAAAAGACACTCGAAAATTGAAACCGGATATCAGCGTTCGGATGCAGGTAACGAGGCGACTCGCACCGCACTTGAGATTTCTCTGACCTTAAAATGCGCCGCTCGTTCTGATGGACGTCTCCGTCGTTTTTATTCGCGAAGCGAGAAAACGTCCGCTCATAACTTCATTGTAAGCAGCCGATCGACGAGCAACTAACAAAAGATCTGACGCTTAAAAGACTACTGGAGATGAATAGGCACGGGGCTTTTATTTATGAGATGTGTTTGGATGAATTATGGTGAGGCGTTAGGCGATTAAGGTGAGTCAGAATCTAGTTTTGAGAAAGTGAAAACAGCCGTTTAGGTGAGTTATTAGAATTTGATTAGAGCAGATGTCTATTAAATTATTTAACTTGTTTTTATGATATAATCATCAAGTATTGATCGTCAATTGATTTTGAAATATGAATGTATTGAAATAAAAGTTGAAAAAAAGTCCGAGGTGAAATTTTTTACTGATTTTAATTTCACATGTCATTTTAATAATGATATTCAGACTAAAATTTCATTTTGTAAACATGCAATTTTTGAAAGTTCATTTCATTAAAAACATGATATTTAGTTTTATTAAGCCTGAATCGAAAGTTTATAATTTTCCAAAATCAGAATTTTTTGTCAATTAACTTTTAAAGTTTTACAAAGGATCCTTTCGAAACCTTGAAAGCAGGAAGTCATAACTGCACTCGAGTCCCTTATTTTTCTCAATATTACGATACAAAATTAAAAGCTTACTTTATCAAGCTTTATTCCAGGCTTTAAACTATTAAGTTATTTCTTTGATTGAAAAGACAGGAAAAGCAAGGCTTTACAACTTTCAAAGAAGCAGAACTTTTCAGAAGCCGGCATTCGTCCGAGCATACCCACCCACTTCCCTTCAGCTCCACTCTTTTTACTCTCCGCTCTCGGAGTTCAGTCGGAGTGAAAAACTCGCTCCTACCTTCCAAGAGTGTCCTTCGAAAAGTCTTCGACGACGGCTTTGGCTGGAATCTCGGTCTCAACTGTCGTTGACGTCACGACCACCATCGTGAAATCCGAGTTCCATTATATCCACCTTAGAGTCTCAGCTGTTTCCTCCTGCTACCTCTGCTGATGTAAGAAAGGGTTATTTGCTGGATAGGAGAACTAGTTTTGCGCGCCGACGCGCCACTTGGTTGCACTTGCACTGATAGATTGGGAGCAGGACGTGACACTTTTGCCTTCCGCTTGCGAGAGGCTTTTCCACTCGATTGACATTTTCCCGGTGACGAAAACCTGGAAACCGACGGATTCGTTGTTGTGCAAAAGTCACGGGATCACAGAAACTGATTGATTTTCTCTTCGATTACTGTATTTCCTTGCATTTTATCGCCAGTTTATTTCGATCATTTTTTATTTCACCATTTATAATAATAAGCCACTTGTTGGAACCCTTTAGATAAGGTCAAACTGTCATGTAATAATTTTCTAATATAATGTTTATCGAATTGAATGTTGCGTGTATTTCATTGAGCTAAAAAAGGATACACATTTCATTTAACCAACGGAGTACGAGACCGCGCACAGTAAAGATCACTAATTCAAGTACAATGTACTCGAGTGTTTCTTCTACACAATACAATTCAATAGCTAGTATCAATGACTCCGATCTTTTACATCAGAAAGAGAGTGCAGTATCATTCCTTGGTCTTGACGATAAATTCATTCTTTATCTTAGAGAATTGGAAGTATGACGTTTGAAAAAAGTAGTCATTCAAGCAAAACGGATTCTTGAAATTTTCTCGCAACTTTGTTAAATTAAGATCGAATCTCGGGCCAAGCTAAAGAAAGAAACGACACTGCACCAGGAGACTGAGAGCTGGCGGTTCCGCGCGTGCGCGGCGCGGGTTCTTCAAAGCCGAGCAGCGAGACGACGACTGGCGAAGGAGCGTTCACCTTCGCGTCTCTCGCTCGGGCATCCGTCCGTCTCTCCCTTCTCGGTTCGGCAGCGCGCGCGCACGTGTCGTTGCGCTCGAGACGCCCGCGCCGCCACCGCCGCCGCTCCACTCCACTCCAGAGCCTCCAACCCCTTCGGCTAGTTCAGACCCTATTCAGCCAGGACGACAAAGGCGAGAGGGCTGTGCTCGAGCTTCTTTTTCGAGGCTGGAGGCTCTTTTTCAAGGTTGCTTCTATCTGCTGTCTTTTCTTCGGGGCGAAGGGGAAGCTTTCTTCATAAGGAGACGCTTTACGAATTTATTTTCTGTCACTTGTATTATTTCATTTTTATTCAGCATTTCTCAAATCTCTTCAATTTTACTTTGAATATTTTTCTTGGAGGTAGGTTTAATACCAGACTGCCTAAAACAGATGAAAGCGTCACAAGTGTCAAAGACAAAGGGGCTGCGTGTTCTTAATGTATTCTGCCCGTGTTTGTAGGTAAATGCACCGTATGCTTATATGTATTTTGAGAGGAACTGTTTCTTTTTCTTAGTGCTATAAAATATATTTCATTTACAGAGCAAAAATCTTAAAATGCTTTTTTCAAATTTTCTTAGAATTTCAATATTAATGTCACTTAAATTTCACATGATATTATTTTGAATGGTATGCCTTCCTAATCTAAGATAATAAACTTTACATATTACGAGTGAAAAAATCGAAAGTAGCTGTGTTGTAAAATTTTGTCACGCAGCAGCGTGTAAACAAGTCTGCTTATCGTCACTATCTACGAAAAATCTCAGCAAGTTCCATATTATACAGTTGAGAAATTTTGCAAACAATTTGAAGGTAAGATACTTTCGCACGTTCACAGTGCCCGGAGAACAAGGCAGTCAATCTATAAATGAAGAAGTTAATTATATCGAAATCGATAGTCCAGGCAGCGTAGCTAATTAAGTATGCGATATACGTTCGATGCTGCGAATTGAAAATTTTAATTTCGAATTGTAGCTGCGATCGCGCAGTTATCAAAAGTATACTGTAAATTTCCTTACAAAAGAAAAATGCAGTAAAAATCATCAAAAAATTCTTTAATTCTGACATATAGAATGTACGATTCATGACTAAATAATTTAGCAATTGATTTTAATAACTTCTAATAACGAATTCACATTCCCACTGATGACAATGCTGCACATTATAAATTCAGTTAACAGCAACGCGAATAACGGGAATACAGAAAATTATATCACAAACAAACTGGTCGAGTCATTTATAACTATTACCGTTAATGAACCAATCAAGAATTTTTCTTGCAAACAGGAGTCTAAAATTCAGAAATTGCAATGAGCGCGAATGACTCTGCACGTGTCGAATGCGTGAGAGAAAAGACAAATTGTCCGTCGGTCTGCAATCACGTATGCGACTCTAATTTCTCAGGGATAATGTCATTACACTGAATGTCTATGTGAAGGGACCTGCGCTTGCTTATTTAAATTACGGTCTTCTCATAAAGCACTTAATTCGAAAACTTCTTCGCGAATGAATAGAGACATTAGCGAGTAGTTTGCAGTTTGAAAATTATGATAAAAGCATTTTTAATTATGATATTTATTGTATCAACATATTTATATTTATCTTATATCTTTAGAAAATATTTGACAACTAAACGCTTTGAAAATCAATAATATAATTTTAAAAAGGTAAAATTTGTAAAAAAAATTTTAAAATGTAACCATTTTTTTTAAATTAAAGATAATTATTATACTTATACATATTTCCGTATTATAAATCCCATAATACAATTTTTATTTTCTATATTTACACCATGATGGAAAGCACCAGACAAGAATAATCAGTCAGAGTGCGCAAATGACAACTATTTAGAAAAGGTAAAAAAGTTAGTTACGCGTATGATCATAAAATGAAATTTAAATATTTGTTAGTAATGTTACAAATGTATTGTGTAACAAACATATGTGCAATTTCATGGATACACGGTGAAATGCATGAAATGACCAATAATTAAAAATTGTACTATAACATTTCAATGCTTGGTCTAATTTATTTCTGTCAAAGTATAGTCTATCCTTATCGATCTAACAATATCCTAGGCCCGAATCAAATAGTTTCCTTTCTAAATTATATTACCATTATATCACCTAAAAAAAAATTATTCAAAAGTTTTTAACATTACAGAAATTCGGATAAACATTTCTAAACTAAGATTTATTTTATCAAAAAGATCTGAGATCAAAACAAAAACTTAGCAGATAGCTTTTTGTTGTACCACAGCGAAAGCACGCAAACTAGTGCATCTTTTTCTACAACTGCTAAGTTGTGAATCGATATAACGACTGCTCGACGACATATACATTGCGGAGGAGAAAACGAGAACGTCCCTGTTCCTGGGTTGTTGTCGCTCCTCACATCCTTTCCGTATAGCAGCTTGCTTGCAAGAATCGAAGATGAAAAGCAGCGGGCAGGAAACTCAACGGAAAGCAGACAGATTATCGATTGATAGCCAAGGACTTGGCAGAACGCCATTACAAGCATTGCCATAATTGAAGAGGAAAGCTCGCATATAAGGCTAACCACAGTGCCAATTCTTGGAGGGATGATTGAGTTTGGACGATGTGCAATTCTGTGACTGTCATCGCACAAATTTCTTTATCGTAAGGATGCAACTGCGAAAAAACAAACACTGAATGTTTATTTCCTTGATTGAAAATAACTATAATGTGAATGTATGGAAGTTTAAGATTTTTGACATTGCGTTGATTACACTACACACAAAAAAAAGAAAAGTTGGCTGTACATTTCCAAATTTTATGGACCAGATTCATCCATCTATATGTATTTTGATATGCTGAATTCGAATTAGTATTCCGTTTCGCCTGTACACGTTTGCCTATTTTTAATACCAAAAGAAAATACAAAAAATCAGGTTTTCCGCAATTTACTATGTAACTTAAGTTTCACTCGTTGTAATTCATCGAAAATAGTATATTACGCTACAAGGGCAGAAAGAATGAAATTCCTGCACTGCGCGACATGATGCCCGAGGCGAAGCCGA
>JAWWEO010000001.1:18477566-18497645 GCA_035582975.1 Ormyrus labotus | reverse complement strand
AGGTTAGAAATTAAAGCATATATAGCAAAACTAAATATCAGTGAAAATGCTTAGAGATTAATTTTAATTTTTTATTATTAAAAAAAACATTTTGCATGTATAGTTTCATCAATATCCTTGAAACTTGATTACAAAATTTGTTCATTTTAAATTTTACGTCTTATACTTTGACCTAACCTTACGTTACTCTCTAACCAATCAAACTAAATCTTTAAGTCAAATATACTAACGTCATTTGAACCAATTACATTTGTTGATTCATCAGAATTAACCAATCCATTTTCGTCTTCACTTTTTTAATAGAGGATTTTCCGCGATCACTTTTTTAATAGAGGAAAATAGAGGGAATAAAAACTGGTTTTAAATTTATTGATTTCACTATTTTTAAATGAATAGGATGTATATTAGTAAAAAAGTTTATTGGTTCGAAATCAATTGCAAATTGACTTGTAGTAAAAGAGAAACGTATTTAACAACTTTAAAAAAGTGTGATAATTATTTCACGGTTTCAATAAATCGGGGACATCCGATTTGAACCTAATGTGTTTTTAAAATCTTTTTTAGTACACTGTGCGTGAAATTCGCTTATCGCACTGTTTTTATTGTATGAAAATGATACTTTTCGATACAGTTTACTTTTACAAAATACTTTGCTAATTTTATGTACAATGTATCAAAAAATCGTATGAAATTCATACGTATATTTTAAAATCTTATTTTAAGCACTTGTTGCATAATATACTATTCTGGAGCTATTAAAAAATTTTAGTTAAACAATTAAAAAAACATAATAAAATAATGTTAATGAACTTTAATGATAACATTTTTCTTTTTCATTTTTCAACTTGCAGTAAAATTTCATATTTTCTAATAATTCGAAATAAACGAGAATGTTTGTTCAAAAGTCATTTAAATTAACTTTAATGTTACTTTTACATTTTCTTTGGTTTAATCACATATAAAATATAGTAGTAGTATATAAAATATATATCAAATGTAAAAACTCAAGTTATAGCACCAATAATAAATTACATTTATAACTAAAAAGTAACTGTCATGAAAAAGTTTCTGAAAATAGTTTTGTGTCATTTGTATCATTGTACACTTCTAGTTCAGCCTTTTTTAATACTATTTAGCTTGCACAATTAGTTTAAATGTTACGTAATACAGAAAGAAGTAAATCAAAGTTACAGTTTTGTTGCTTCTAAACTCATCTGTAACTTAAAGATTTATTGTATTATAAAAGAGTTCAATAAAACTATAAAGCATGATAATGAACAAAATCTAAATAAAAACTTACTTTTCGAAGCTTCTCTAGATAGATTCTGAATTGCTACTCTATAAGCCAAAGCAGTCACAAAAAAATACAAAGCAGGTCAGTGGACCGTTACCACAAGCGCAACAATCACTGTCATGTTCGTACTCATTATTATAAGTTTTTTCATTGTATAAAGTATCTTGATTGATATTTGACAAGGATTCATTTTTTTGTACACTTGTGTTGTCAAAACCAGAATCATTTTGTACTATGTTTATAAAAGTATCTAATTCATCTTGTGATGGCGATGAAACTTCTTGTACTTCAGGAGGAAGACAATGTTTTCCAGCTATAAAATCATCATCATCAGCAGAAGAAGAAATATTTTTATCAGCTGAACAGTCATTTACCTAAATGAATATTTTGCTTTAATAATTTACAAAAGAGCTGTTAAAGTAATATTTTTAAACTTATAAGTCTTAATAAAATCTTACGTTTGAATAATCATTACTTCTGTCATATGTATTTTCTGTCTCATTATTGAATGAATATGAATTAGATTCATATGTATCTGTATAATTTGATGAATCTATAAAAACACATTAATTGCATTTTATTTCTTATATAAGTTTTTTAAAAATCACAAAAATATATTTATTCATTTTTTGAAAATATATTATAATTACATTTGAAGTATTTCTTAAGTTTTCATAAATATTAAGGAATAAATACACGTTTGAATATAACATAACCTAAAATCACTATAGTATTGATTTTTTCATTGATTATCGGTTATAATTATCAAAGGAAAGGATTAATCTGTCATTTCCTCAGATGTTTATATATTGCATTAAATGCTTCGATTAAAATAATTTTTAACATACCTTGTGCCCCAGAGTTATCATCCATTTGTAATTGTTTATGTAAATTGACACGTGAAAATACTTCTGTCAAGTGAATTACTTCCGTATAAACATAAAGGTGTTTTCATAAAGTGTGAATTGTACTAGTTTATATCCGAGCCATCCGAGGTAGTTCTTTATGCTTTCTTATTAGAATCTTTATAACATTGTGTAAAGCTTTTTATAGCTAAGATCTAGATCAACTTTATCTAGTTTACTTTGTCCCCTATTATCTTTGATTGAGCATAATTTAAAGCTGCATTATGTGCATGCAAGAACACTTTATTATGACCATGCAGTGAATGTAAATTTACAAATATTTAATAAGTAGAAAAATAGCGTTTAAGAATTAAATATATTGATTTAATTATCATTTTTATTTATATATATACATTCATAAAAAATACAGTTTTTATTTTAAAATTTTAAATCAATATAAAACTTTTTCGACACATTTTACACAAAAATACTTAAGATTTTTTAATATAATTATTAGTTAAAAATTAAGTAAATAGGTTTTTATTGATAATAAAATCAACTTCCAAACTTCCAAATATTTACGCTAAATTTTAATACATATATTTTACTTTCAAAATTTTCATAAATACAATAAATAGAGTATCTCAAGATTTTATATTGTTCATTTATCACAAATTTAGTAATAATTGGCTTTTATGAAAAAAATATTTTCATTTTATGTTTGCTTATTAATAATTTTAAACAAATCGTAAAAAATTAATATTATATTTAAAAAATTTTAGAAATATTTTTCTCTTAGCTTCGAATCTCAATATAGACTACACTAATAATTAATTATTTGAACATTCTTTTATAGTAGAATTTTTTGATAAATTCTTTAGTCATGATGGTAATTATTGGCAAGTGTTACTTATAAACTTGCATTATTAAAAAACTATGCAAAAAAATATGAACACTTGTAATCTCGTATGGCACATACATCTATAAAAAGTATCACGATCCAGCGTTTTACTTTTACATAAATCTATCACATGTCAACATTTTAAATACTTATAGCCATTTTCTTCCTAACACGAAGTATTTTGATTAAGTCTGCTCTTCTAACGACCTGCATAATTTATCGACTAGATACATTTTAAACAAGCATGACAGTATGCTAACGATCTCTACCGCACGACATGACATTAATTATTCATCAAGTACATACATATAGTTACATTTTTACGCAATCTTATTTAACAATCACCACAATCAAAATCTGCGGAACAACCATCAGCGTCGCAACAACCCTCACCGTCGCAACAGCCGTCATCGGCACAGCAATCGCAATCGGCGCAGGAATTGTAGTCTGTGCTGGTTGCTGCGGGCACCGCAGCTGCCGAGAATGTCGGTTGCATCATTATGACATCATCGGTACCGATTTTCGGTACAGAATAGACCTCTGGTTGAGTTGTTACGGTTCCGAGTTTTAGGCTGACGTCTGAGAAATCAACTTGATTTGGCACTGTATTTGTTACTGGAAGTGAGTCTGAAAATCAGTTAAATATTTCAACTTAAAACTCACATTTCATTAGTCTTTACAGGACCGGTCATTTTTGAAAAAATTTTATTATGAAAATTTTAGTTTAACTTTAATTTACTTCGATTCTACTTTAGTGTGGCTTCCGGGCCTGAGAACGGTAAATTTGAAAAAAAGAAAACATGTATCTGTCAACTGATACAAGACAAAACTATGAATTTAGATGAAACAGTTTAAAGGCACTACGGTGGCTTCCCACCCCGTAAAGGATAGAAATTGGAATAATTCCATGGATTTCACTTTCAAATTTTTGCTTAAAAAAAAAAAAAAAAAATTCGAGTTGTTAATTCAGGAGTTACGAAGAATAAAAAATGTATATACATTTTTAATGCAAAAAATTTTTAATTAAGCCTAGCTTGTAAATTAAATATTTTTTTTTAATGGATGAAAAATTATTTCAGAGGCTGGAATACAACAATTTTTTCGTACGAATTCCGTATATGAATATTTATTTTTCAAATAAATCGTTTACAAAATCAAAGAACCCCTTTCTGCAATTTCAAGTGAAATTACCTCTTATAGAAGTAAGGTCACCTACTCCACTCGTTACTTCACCTACTGAAGAAGACTGCACAAGTCTAGATTCTGCGACAGGACTTACAATTGACGATTCTACAGCAGAAGAAGTAGGCGCAGACGACAAATTAATATTTCTATCAGTTGAATTTAATACTGGATTAATTTCGATATTCTCTTTTAGATTTGAAACTTGTTGAGTGTTAGGCGATGAAATATCAGTCGTGGAAGGAACGTTTGAAGAATACCGCGCATTATCTTGATTTATTGGTTCGAGTGGAACGTTTGCTTCTGAATTGTTAATCATTTGATTTGATTCAGGCGCTGAAGTACGTGTCGATGCCGGGATTATTGCGTTAGGAGCATTACTGGTAGAGGACAGGCCGAACGGTGAATAAGTAGAGATTGAACTCTGAAATAACATAAATAAATATTTATTACCTCGAAAGCAATGAGGAAATAGAATTCATTAAAAATTTTTTATTAAACAAACCAGGGTGTCGACGCTAGTGTCGTATTTAAACGCGTTGTGCATTGGCTCAAAATATTCCCAATGTGCGGAAGAATT
Organism: Ormyrus labotus; assembly: GCA_035582975.1. Lineage (NCBI taxonomy): Eukaryota > Metazoa > Arthropoda > Insecta > Hymenoptera > Ormyridae > Ormyrus > Ormyrus labotus. The sequence continues at coordinate 18,492,843 of JAWWEO010000001.1, read as the reverse complement.
GCCGGAAGAAATGACATGCAGCAGATTTCTGTATATGTATAATTGGAGTTCCCAATAATGCAACAAATCGGAAAGAGAAAAATAATAACCGATGTCTGCAAGCTGATTTAGTATTTGCTTCCACAATACATTTTTATCTTCGCTTGTTCTAGCATTGACGAATTGGTCATTCATTTCCAATCGATTCGTGATCAATGCTCTAGTGGCTCTGTCATCCCAAGCTTCAAATCTTCGATCATTTAGCACGCCTGCAAGAATTTTTATTTATTGTCTTAAGCTTCATCTTCCTATTTCTATTACTAGTATCTTTCAAAAATAAACGATTTTTTTTTAAAACGGATCAATTCATCGATATAATAAAGTATAAACGAATAAAATGAAATAATACCAGGTAAGGGAATAGGCACATTAGATCCGTAAGAGTATTGAGCATTATAGGTTTCTAATGCAGGTGCGGATGGGTTCGGTGTAAGATGACTTGTAAATGGTGGATTTTGAATGGCTTCATCATAGGACGGAGGCGCTTCGATTGGTACACCACTTTGCTGATTAGTTGCATTCACTTCGGAAGATTTTTTCATACTGGAAGTATCTAAGATGTAAAATGGAAAAAAATTTTAAGTTTAAAGAATTTTTGTGCAGTATGAATTTGAAAACGACTTATTATCTTAAAAGATAATAGATTTTTTACACGTTCTTATCTTTGCCAGTCCGGATTAAAATTAAAAGACGTAATTCCGCTTTTTCTATCAAAAATTATAAAAGTTAAAAATAAAACTAATTTTTACATAAGAGAATGTTAAAAAAGTGCATTGTTAACAAAGTCTTACCTTAAATATTAGATTTATTCGATTATTAGAATCCACAGGTGTATGGAACAAGATACAAAGTAATTGGCACTTAAAATCTTTCAGATGATCGACTCAGTAGATCTTGTCGTAAAAATAATTTCTAAATTGATTTTATAGTGACTTTCCGAGAATTCAATTGGCCCGGCATTTTCAATAGCAGAATACTATAGATATATAATAGATGCATGCAACATTGGAAATTCCCGGATGTATGAGTTCGCTCATTTTTCCCATTTCATGCCTGACAACAAAGACGCATTGATTACCTGATGGATTACCTGACTTTTTTTTTGTTGGTAACATTTATATTTAGAATGAGCGGGCTCAATTTTCGTAATGTACGTACATCTGAAAACACTTTGATGCTGATCGTCTAAGGCGCAGGAACACTTAGGAGCTTTTTACCGAGCTTAAAAACTGGTATCGAAAATGTAAAATCGACAAAAATTATATTTTAGGCGGAAGCGCGAGTTGCTATAATTATGTGCGAGATTCTGGAGCCACGAGCTGCCAGTGAGATCGAGGCAAAAGAGCGTTCCTAGCGACTCTGATGACGCGAGCCACATCCCCGAGCTGCCAGACCGGCGCTTTAATGCCTGTGTCACGTGTGTAAAGAGTACAGAATGAGTCAAAAGTTTTTCCTTAGATGAACTGGGCTAGATTAAAATGGTTTAATAAATGAAAAATCGTACTTTTTTAAAAAACATCTAAAACCGTCATTTTTAATTACAAGTTTTCCCAATTAGTTAATCAATTTCAAAGTATGTTAGTATAAACAATTTAAAAATTATGTGCAGCTCGAAAATATAATAAACAAATTTTTTTTAGTACGTATTGAATTTTCATATATTTTTATTATAAAAAAAATACACTATTTGGACGATACCGCCGCGATCCTTACGGACAAAAACAAAAACTTACTGAGTATACGCACCAAATGGCAATATGAAATATTGAACCTTCTTATTCAAATTAAGTAGAGTATATAGTTAATTCGATTGTTAAAATTAACAATTGCATTTAACTTGCGGGCTGACATTCTATTAATTGTTGCATTTATAATAAAGAAATATTCACGATTTAATGTTAAAATTTTTTTAATGGCTTTTAAAAATTTTGAAATTTAATAAAAGTAATTTGAAATTTTTTGAGTTTTATTTTATTAATTATACAAAAATATAAATTTTTTTAGTTTTTCTTTTTTTATTTATGGGTACTACATTCTTTTTTTAAATTAAAAATTTTAATTACAAAAAAGTTGTTTAGATAAATTTAAAGCTTAGAAAGTAAAAGTTTGTAAATGTATTATACTTCTCTGATACTCTGATTCGTCCACTCTAAAATTTAGCTACAAAGCGTTTACCAATCAGGTATCCCCAGTCGAAACTCGAAATTCGATATTTCTCGTTTTCTTCGAGAGGTTCGTTATTAAAGGCTCGCAAGATTTAAATCGCGTCCTTTTACAGAAAACGCGAGTTGGGTCCAGCGTCTCTCAACGTCAACATAAGCAATTTTTATAAAATTTTAGTTATTACAACACAATAAAGGTATGAAATTATACCACTTTTTTGATTATAAATCTGCAATAATATTCTATCTGCCTTTACGGTTATGTCTTATCAGTAAATCACATAAAAAGTTTTAGGTTAATGATGCTTTACAATTATTATCAATTTTAATATTGAATTTTGTAAAATATTTGTTTGTATTTATTATTTTTAAAGCTTAAGCAAAATATAATTTTTCCGGATACATAGAGTTATTATTGTAGTAATACACACAAATATAAATTATAAAATAAAATAACTATTTTAAATCAAATAAATCTTTTACATGTATTTAATTTTTTAACAAATTTAGAGTTACATGGTATTATAAAAATTAAAAATGTGTTGATAATTTTATTATATTGGTTTTGAGTCATGCAAATTTTAATTTTAAAAGAAAACTTTATTTTTAGGCTTTTATAATCTTTTTTTTAATATTTTTAATATATTTTATTAAAATTAAGTACTTTTGTTAGTATTTTTGATTTTATTAATTTTACTCAATTTTTAAATTTTTATTTCATATATATTAGAATGGATCATACAAAATGGACTCCAACAAAAGATAAAATGAGTTGTGAAAGTATAATGATATTGAGTCCAATTACAAAAACTCCTATTCGTAAAAATGATGTAAAATTGAAATCAACTTTTCAAAATTGTACCAATAGTTTTTCAATGTTACCGACCCACATCACTCCTCCTTCGGGTTTAACTAAATTTATAGCAAGAAATCCATTTGATGCAGATTTAACAAGTAAACTACATATTTCAGTTATTAGCCCATCAGTATTTAGCAAGGTATAATAATGTTGTATACATTGTTTTAAACATAATTTTTCTTACTTAATTCATAATAACATTCTTAAACATTTGTTAGGTTTCTAGTCCAAGTCAAAAACGTTCTCCAGGATTTTCTTGGAGTATAGATGAAATAGCTCTAATGCAACCCGCTAAAATTGATGAGTTCCCAGTGCAACAAATGCATTGTTCAGATCCTGAAGTAGAAAAAAATGCACAAGAAGCAATAAGTAGATTTTTTAGTGAAAATCAGATTATACCTAGCCCATTTGAAGTTAAAAGGAATAAAACTGAAAGACCACTAGGATTGAAAACACCAGTCAGAATTTCAGAAGAAGAAAATATATCAAGAGATTCTAATGAATTGAAAAAAGAAAAGAGAGACAGTAAATTACCCTTGTTTAAAATAATTTAATAAATATTTTTTATTACTTTAATTACATTAATATTGAATACCAATCTCTTGCAGGTTGGACCCAAACAATTTTATCACTACCTCCAGAATTACCTGCAAATGTAGAAGAAGTTCTAAGGCCATACTTTAATTTTAATCAGGTATTTAATTGTACATTTATTTAAGTTTTATAAAATTATTTTACAATATGGTACTGATATCATTTAGTTTTATAATTTTACACTTTCTTTTTATTTTCTTTTTTTTTATTTTTGTAATTAAACAGGACCAAAATTGTGAAAGTGATGAAGCCAATTCAAGTAATAATTCTTTACGAAGAAAGTTATTTTCTAATCACGATGATTCTCATGATGAATCACAAAGTTCAATTCTTATATCACCAGTAAAACCTAGCAGCCCGTTGATGCATAATTTAAGTCCACCACAGAGTGGGATGTTCTTTCATGGTACTCCATTACGGGTAAGCATAAACACGAGTATTCAAATTTTATCAACAAAACTAAAAAATTTGTATTTTAGATTTTATTTAATAAGATTGTTTAAATCATGTTTTACAGAATTGTTCTCAAATTATCCAAAGAACGTATGGAACTCCACTTACTTCTAATAGAAGTTCTTCACCATTTGATGTTTCACCAATAAGTAATACAAATTTTAACATGTCCTGTCAAAGCATCAAATCTCGAAAATCAGTAACAAGATTAGATTTTACGAAAGAAATGAGTATTGAAGTTTTAGAAGAAGAAAAAGAAAGTAGGAAAAGTCCTATAATTAATGCGAATATATGTAAATAATACTTTTTTAAAATTTGTAATTTTTAAATTTGTACAAATAGTTTTTTAAATAATTCAATTATAAATTTTTAGGCAAAACTTTGTTTTCGGACAAAACTGAAGTAAACAGAATCAATATTGGTCAAATTCAAGCGGAAAAACTTGGACATTGTGATACCACTAAAATGACTATCTCTACTGATAATTGGAAGATGTTTAAGAATGAAGACAAGGAGAATTTTATATCACACAATTTTAACACCATTGAGAAATCTAGAATTATGGAGATTGGTAAAACAAATTTCAATGAAAGTTATGCTATGCAACAAAGTAATATGTTGTCAGGTAATTATGCTCAGCAAACGATGTTTAGTTCTACTCAAGACACTGGGTATCAAACATATAGTAGTAGTAGTATAATGGGTAATATGGACAGCTGCAGTACCTCCATTAAGCAAAAGTTACATTGGGATGAACGAGTTGTACAGACTGAAGAAGAAGTTCAATTATCAGACTGGAGGGACAATATAAAAAGTGTGATAAGCTCTACACCGTCAAAATTTAATAAGGACTTAAATATAGTTTAGAAAATATAAAACATAGTATAAAATTTGTAAATATTTATATGCAAGAGCTGTAAAGACAATGAAGTGCGTGTCTTTTTGATATGCAATATAAAAGTGAAAATATGAAAATGTTAGATTAATGAGAAAGCGAACTGGCATTATGAAATAATCTTAAATATTTTTATACTGGTCATTAAAAAAATAAATTTTGATGCTTTTATTAAAGTTTATTACTAATTTAAAATGGTTACCTTAAAATAACAATTTTTAAAAATTATAAGTAAAAATTTGATTTAGAAATTTGTGTACTTTTTAAATATTTAAGATTATTTCAAATCTCTCTCGCGGTAGTGTATAAAAAAAACTGTGTTTAATGTACTACATATTTGACTGAGGTACCAATAATTAGTGCTTCTAATATTTAGTATATACAAAAGGTTCCAATTAGTGATCTATAAGTACATTTTATATAAATAATTCATCTGATTTTTGCAGTCGTCATTGATCGCTAAAGTTGAATGTATTTGTGCAATTTTTTCATGCGGCAGGATAAGTATAGTGTGATTTTCTAGTACAAAATTTAAGAGCTATGATTATAATGTAATTTTACAGAAAAAAAGTAAATTTAAAAACTTTTTAAGTTTTTATTTTAGAAGTACTGACATAGCAACTATAAGTAAAATATAAATTTATTTAATTAAGTCGGTTTTAAATAATAAATATAATCAACAGTACGGGTCGAGTTTTTTTTTTCAATTACATTATAGCATGCATATAATCTACATTGCGATTCCCGTATACCGTAGGCACGCATTTTTCTATAATTTTAATCTCAATAAAAATTGAATACATTGTCAAAAAACTGCGTAGACATTTTTGAAATGTAAGACTGATTTATACAAAAGAAATATTTCTGGCTACTTTGGTTTACTACTTACTTAATAAGGTACTGTGGTATTTTATATAATATATGTATAAAAAATCATGCAAAATAATTTTTTAATTTTGTACGTAATCAAAATAAACAATATATTGTTTAATTATTATAAAATGCAATTACCAATTATTTCCATTTTATATATATTATTGATATTTTACAAAAAAGTATGCTTAATTAAAAATTCAAATCATCTGTAAATCAAAACGGAAATTTATAAGTAATATAAAAAAATTAAAATATAGCTCGACGAAATGAAATTTAAATACAAATTGTTGAAGATAAATGAAAATATACTCATATCACATTTTGAATAATTTTATTGCGTTATATTACATGTAAGTTTCTATGTTATATCACGTTAATATATATATAATTACAATTACACTTCTTTAACGCCGCAATTTCTCTTAATTATCCTTACTTAAATTTTTGACGATTCGTGCTTAACATTAATTATAATTATAATAACACTCAAAAAATTTCTTTTGAGTGAAATTTTTCAAGGATACACCAATTTTCTAATTACAATATGTTACATTTTATTAGTTGCATTCGTGTAAGTACTTTAGTTTCAATTTAAAAAATCTGCACATGTTTCCCTTTCACAATGCAGCCTATCTAATCTAATTGCAAAAATTCAATTGAAAATATTAAATGTTAAACATTTTAAAAGACGTAAATATTTCGTTTTCTGTTTACCATTTTAATTGCAAAAATTAACGAGAAATTAATGCAAGTAAAATAATCCTACATAACTTTATGATACAATTTCGTACGATTTCGTTTTAACGATTACATTTAATAATCGTAATTCATTCAGTACAACTTTTTTTGCAGAAATGTAGAATCGATTGCATGAGAAATGTTTTAATATTAAAAGAAATATCTTAATTTGTATTCGAAGTATACACATTTTTAATTATTTTATTTTTTGTGATTTGTTTTACATTTAGACGATATTGAGAAAAATGATTAAAAAGCTAAACACTTTTATATTAATACGTGTTTTTTTAATTATCACAGATACTTCGTATACTATAAGAATATCGTTTCTACTGATGGGTATAAATATTTTGATATTTCAATAGAAATACAGTTAGAATCAAAATTTTCTTTAAAACAAACAAAATAATTTAAAAAATTCTTTTTTAAATATTTATATAAGTCCAAATTTATTAAGTGAAAACATTTTTATTGAACGCAAAAGTACCGTAAAATTTTATGATAATTATTAATTATAGCGAAAGTATACTATGAATTTACGTAACATAATTCAGTTATATGCTATTACAGAAAAAAATATATTTATATTATGAAGAGCAAGTTTTTTCAATTTAACAGTTCATTTTATTAGCATTTTATATTTATTGGATTTTAAAGTTTCTCCGAAAAGAATCGTAGTCTTATTATAAAACAATTTACTGGTATAAGTATTATTTATAATATAATAAACTAGAATGTGTCCAAGTAAAAAAATTCCATAATCATAAGAACGCCAGAATATTATTATCAAAAGAAAGTATAAAGATCGATTGGAGTTTTTCATGTGAAATTGAATTCAAAGTGAATTTAGACTTTGTTAATACGATTTTATGACATTTGAAATACGACCATAACTGCAATACATTTTATTCGTATCTTTCTGTATCTATTGAAAAAACTCGGCACTGATCACTGTCATAATATAAATATAAAATAAAAAAATTAAATTTTGAGTATTTAACATCACTTTTCAAAATAATAAAAAAAAATTCCACTCGTAATCTGTTCCAGAGTATCCTTAAAAAAAATTATTGCAGTATAAACACTTAAACAGTATATTCACATTCTACCATAATTTAAAAATATTCAAACAAAATAATGTGAACTATACACTTTCAGGACATTCGATCGATGCGCCTACAATAATATTTTCGTGATGTCATTAACAGATCATATCGCTCAAATAAATAAATACAATTTTTATGTACAATCGATTCTGAAATATCCACCGTATAACGCTCATCGAGAAGTTTCTAAAGTTGATTATACTGATTAACAACTACGCCTATCCGTCTTATAAAATATTCGCGTTGAAAGCAAGTTTTTGTCGATAAAAATAGAACGTGTCTTTTCCATTCTTTAAGAACTGAAAAAAAAGGATGCTCTCTCAAAATTAATTATTTCATTTGGTTAAAAGATACGAAAGAAAGTGTTGTCCTTTAGTTTTAGAGTTAAAACCTATTGCCATGCCTATGTAAAAAATCATTTTGCTATTAGTTTGATTTGTAGAAGCATTTACTCTGCTATTCGTTGAACAATCTAATCAAAATATATAACTGACTTAGATGAGGCACACTTTACGATAATGGAACTCTTCGCAACGTTAGAGTTCTGTTTGAAAAAAATGTACAAAATTTTTGACTGTGAATTCAAAACTGATCTCCGAATGAAAGAGCATACTTCGCTCAATAAACTGAATACGTCCCAATTCCCGATAATTATTAAACATTCCGTCGTATCTGTAATAATCAATCGCAAAAACCGACCAGCACAACCAGCTCGAAAATTCACAACAATACTTTCTCGTACAACCTATTCGACCTGCCGGTCCTCTCTCCCCCCGAGCGATCGATTCTACACGCCCGTAAACGCATGCAGACGCACTCGTTGCCCGCGCCGCGAGCGAGACGGAAAAGAGTTCTTATTTATCAGTCGGTCGGGGGATTTTATCACGTGACGTTGATCTCCTCGTCGTCGTCGTTGTCGCTGTGGTCCTCGGGCCTCTGCGGCGACGTGAGCGGACTCGCGTCGCTGAGGTCCATCCGCTGCCGGTCCGCGTCCGCGTCGCTGAGGTCCGGGTTCGGGTTGTTCTTGTTCGGCAGCGTCTGCTCGCGAGAGCCGCCCGTCGCCAGGAGCTCGCGCTCCTTGCTGTTGCGCCACTTCATGCGCCGGTTTTGAAACCAGATCTTTACCTGCGAAAAAACAGAGTTTGTTTCTTATGTGATTGAACGAGCCGGCGGGAGAGTGGCTTTTCTTAGTTCGCTTTTGCTTTTTAAAAAAAAACTTTTTCAGCTACACAATATTGATGTGAAATTTTGAACGACTGTTCAAATGGTACCACTGTTCTTGAAAAATAATTTAATAAAAGATGCTACGGATTTAAGGGATCAGCTATTGTCTTAATTTTCATTTGTTCATAAAATATATATTTTCTATTATACTGAAAGTAAGTCCTTAAAGGCATAAACAATGAAATCATTTGAAAATTTCCCACCAAGAAGTGGTAAACACAATTTGATTACAATCTGTTTTCTTACCCCTTGATTGTTATCTAAAATCAATATAAAAGCCGTAAAGACTCATGCATAAACTGAAACTTCCCGTGGCTTATTTGATTCTAAACCCCTCGCTCTTTCTCTCTCTTAGTCTGTGTTGAAGTAAACGGCTGGAAATTACCATGATCGAAATCTCCTTAAGCGCGGTGGTCTCTCTTTAAACGGCTCATAGAGAATCGGAGAGAATTCAAATTGCTTGCTAACACACGCTCTTCTGAATTTGCACATCTTTAACATGTGAATCGAATCTATATAAAAGATCATTATGATATCCTAATGCCAATTGTCTAATAAATTCGCGATTAACAACGAACTATTAATTAATCTCGAAAGAATGATCCGCGCCAAAGGTCGTATAGCTCTCGATTTAATAGCCTTATGGAAAAGGGCTAATTATTCGCTACCTTTCCCTCGTTTTCGGCAAAGGGTCCGAAAGTGCCGGCCGGATTGGGGGTTCGCTTCTCTCCCCTCGGCGAAAAAGCCGAAAATACAGAGAAGGACAAAGAGCCGAGAGAGAGAGAGAGAGAGAGAGAGCGCGCGAGAAAATTGATTTACCTAAAACTGCTTTCCGAATTTTCACTCCGAAGCGACGGGTGTGCAGTTGACACTCCCGCTCTTTCCCTCCCCCCCCCGCACATACACACGAGCGGCGCCTTGCTAATACGCCGCCGCGGCGACACCCTCGAGGGGACAAAGCCGGCGAGAAGTTACTCGCTCCCTTTCTCTCTCTCCGCTGCGTGCAAAAGCCGCGAGCCATGAGCGCCAACTTGTCGCGCCGGGGCGCGAGATGTGCCACCGGAGAGCGTTTGGTTGAGGTGCGAGGCAGCGGACATCTCGCGAGAGTTTCTGCAGTTTCTTGTGTATTTTTGCATCTCGTTTCCGTAGCTTTCGAGCGAGTAATAGTATTACCGAGGCGTCAATTAATATTCAAGGGGTTTTGGGGTAATGATCGGAACAAGTTGGCTTTTCAACGTATATCTCGTTTCGGACCCTTTCATTACTTTTTAGGTTTGGATGGGGCCTGGGGGATAGGCCACGTGATTCCCGTCACCGACAGGCAGACGGCAAGAAAGAGAATCTAAACAGTTACTTACGGAGTGGCCTACAGCAATCTCCACTCCATTTAAGAGTTTTTTTCGCTGTCACGACACAATGATAACTTTTAATTTTTGTATTGATATTTAAACTACCATAGACTAAAGAATTGTTTAATTCTTAAGTGAACGAATACTCTATACCTTGAACAACACTGGCATTTTTCTGCACAGTATTAGAAATTGGCCCTTTAAAGAAGTTTGACATCAGACGAGTCGAATTATTGATACCAATTTGTCTTTTAAACTTTCAAGTAGTGCCAACAATATCAATAACAATGTCAAAAAATTACTCTCAGCAGACGATAGAAAACCAAGTCCTCGAATTACCTCGACGCCGATCGCCGCGGGACATAAGAAAAAGCCTTTCCAAAACCTTCAACAGCCGCAGGCGAGGACAAGACAACCGTCGATGCCAGTTCCGAAAACGACTTGAATCTCTCTCTTTCTCTCTCTCTCTCGAGCTCCACGACGTCGAATGGAGCATCGGGAGCGAAAATTGAATTTCGGCATAAGCAGGCCCATCCACTTGGCGCGGAGCGCGCGACGCCCCTCCAGGCGGCCGCCATTTGACTGCGAGGTGTGCGTGTCTGTGTTGTGCAGCGTGTTTCGAGGGGCGCATAACAGCGCTCTCGCGATATTCAGCAGCGATAATGCGCGATAATCCGATCCGCCGGCGGGGGCCGAACTGATGTCGCCCGCCGTACGGATATGGCACGTCACGATCTCTCGAAACGACAGCGAGACTTGTTCCCCGAGGACTCGGCGCGCGCGCGCGCCGTTGGATTTTTCGCTCGTTTATTTATATATGTTAGAATTTTGCATTTTTTTTCTTCCGTAAATACCTTGGGACGACGCGAAAAAGTGTCGGATAACGGCAGGCTTATTAAAAATTATTTCATAACCAAAATAGAATGAACACCGGCCCGCGAAACGGCGAGAAAAGAGCCCCGGTAATCTCAATAAAACTTCGGGAGAGCTCGGTGCTTTAAAAGACATTTTTCACATAGCGCGCCAAGTGCCTCGATCGGGAATTCAAAAGTATAAGAGCATAAAGTTTTCGCTCCCCTGTCCCGAGGAGCGCCTAATCGTTCGGCTCTCGGTTATACTTTCAAGACCGGAACACGCGGCGCGCCGCGCTCCTTGCGGCGTTAGGAGGACGGGCCGGCTCTCGCGATCACATTCGGAAATGTCTGATAGAGCCGGTAATCGTTAAACGATTGGCTGCAGAGAGTCGAGGAGGAAAGGACGAGGGCTGGGAATAAGTTACGGGGCTGATTAGAGAACGATCGGCTGGGCGGAGTAATTGTTTCTTTTGAAGGAATTAGACTATGTTTGCTAGGTTCAGAATGTAAATGTTCATAATAAAAATTCAAATTTTCGATGTTTGATTTGTCATTAAATGAGCAACATTGGACAAGCCTCTTGATGACCCATTCCCCACCCGGTCGTTTCTCGTTAGACACTAACATATTCTCGTCACATCTCGAGGAAGAATCCCATAAAAATTCATTTGAAAAGTTTTTTATCTTTAGAAACGGATTTATGGGTGCGAGAACATGCAAGTTTCTAATATATAACGACGACGCTTCAGCGATGACGACTCAATAGCGCCCTTATTTCCTCAAGATGAATTCATTTATGCTATATATAATTATGTTTTATTTGTAATTTCTTCTGAGATAAATTGTTATGCGAGAGGAGAGTTAGTTTCCGAATTGTCATCATTTCCTCTTAATATAAAGAATTCCCATTACATAGAGCCTAAAACGTGAGAAACTCCATAAAGTTTTGAGCACCATACCTATAATCCAGTCCAACACATCTTCCATTGCCCGCGAATTCATCGCGCTGCCGAAAATTTCGAAAATTTTTCCACCGCAGCCCCTTCTCATCACCGTCGCGAACCTGGGCGAGAGCGTCGATTTTCCGGGGGAGGGTGAAATGAAAAAAAACATAAGCGAGGCAGCGTCGAAATAACGACAACAATAACCCTGAAAAAGTCCATGAACTCCGCGGCGGCGGGGATATAGAAACAAGAGCCGAAATAGGCGCGCATGAAAAAAGAGAGAGAGAGAGAGCTCGCGAGTGAGCGAAAATCGAGCGTCGGCCTCCTCGGGAGAGAGGGTGCGGGCAGCGGTAGCAGCAGCAGCAGCAGCCGCCCTCCGCCAGGGCGCGCCATCTGGCGCACTTTAATAAAAGACGATCGATTATGACGTCGGCCTCAGGAGCGCGAGAGCAGCTCTATGTAGCCGCCCCCGCCGGGCGCCGAGAGGAAGAGGAGAGAAAGAGAGCGATATGATAAAGCGAGCGCGTGTACACGTCGAGTCGAGCTGCCGAGCTGCACGAAAGCTGCCGGGGAGACGGGAAATGTGGGAGCTGCTAAATTGTTGCTCCTGCGGCCGGTGTACTTTTCGCTTGATGATCGAGATGGAATTTCGAAAGTTGTTTCGCGGTCGCCGAGGGAGGGGAAGGTATTTCGGGTCGTCGGAATATTCGGAGGAACCCGATTAAAGGTCACTGACGGGTCTATTGGAAAATATAACAGCCTTTTTGTTCGTTATAATTTGAAAAATCATTGTAGAAATTTTGAGTGACGTTTTGCATTAAAGTGATGGAATGCGGCTTCATAATACTGATGTTTCAATTTAGGACCTGCCAACTGGATTGTCAAAATGCTTTCTCGCGGAGAATTTATTTTACGTTCGTACCTCGAAATTCGATGAAATGCGCAGGCTTTTGAATACATGCGGATTTTCAAAGTATCGAACGTTCGCCAATTATTTTTCAATACCATTTTATGTAATAATTTCAAAAGTGGGATACTCTGATCGAGGGAAAAATTTTCGCTTAAAATATTCCATTCGACTCCGCACTTCGACCGCAGTAAAATTTATTAAAATTTATATCCGCGCGTAAAATAAAAAAAATTCGTTCGTAAAAAAGAGCTGCCAATTATTTCGAACAACCGATATACGAATAAATCCAATAAAAAAGCCTCGAAAGAAAGAGCTGCCGGCTATAAGTACAGTGAAAAATCGCGGGTTAAAAAAAAAACGAACACGACGAGCGAACGAAAGCGCGGGGCGGCGAGCAACGAGGAGAGCGAAAAAAAAGAAGAAAACAGAAAAAACAAAAAAAAAATCGGCGAAAAAGCCAGAAAAAGCGGGGCCTCGAAAAACGCGCAGAGAAGGCTGCGGTGCGCGAAGCCGGAGCGGAGAAAGGCCAAGCCGAGAGGGAGAGAGCGAAAGGGGCGCGCGCGCGCGCGCGCGCACGTGCGCAGAAGGAGCGGCCGTGGGAAGGGGCAGCGTGGGAGGGACTCCGTCGGGCGAAAAAGCGAGAAGGGACGGCGAGCGCCGAATGTATGGCGCGAGAGAGGAGCCCGCGCGAGTCGCTCTCTGCCCCGGCCGAGCTTCTCCGTTGATGCGCCAAGTGCGAGGCTCTGTACTGAGCCTTGTGGCTTCGCGGATTTGGTTTTTCGTTCGTTTGGAGAGGAAATTTTTAATCAATTTATTCGTTTCTTCATTTGGGCTACGCGTAATTTATTTTTATTCCTTGAAGTTTATTATGTACTGTAATTTTAGGGTGACCGGCATTTTCGCGATGATGATGATGATGATGATGAGTTATGGAAATGGTTTTGTCGATGGTGAAAAAAATGAAGGCAACTACAAACATTGATTGAACTGCGTAACTTTTTACGTTCCTTCCATAATAATTGAGCGGTATGCCGAATCTCGCGAGCGACTGTACGACTAAACTCGCCTATCACTACTGATTTCGTTCAATTCAGCAATTCGCGCGATGAAAGAATAAAAAAAAAGGCGCTAAAGCACAAGGAGGTTTCATTAACCCCCCCGAGGAAGCAGCCGTCCGTCGAATCCTTTGTCGAGCACGAAAATCATTTGAGAAAGCTCGCGCGCATTGTCATCCGTATCCGCGCGCGGGGAACTTTCTCCATTCCGTACTTACGCGTACACTTTTCGCCAAGTTCTCCCTTAAAATTTAAGGGAGCCGTCGAGGGCCGCGCTGGATAGGGGAGAAATTTTCGCAAAGTGATTAAAGTTGATCCACAAAGAAGGAATCTATATGCATACCCGAGTATTGTATATTCATGGTTTCTTAGCTCCTCCCGGCCGCGGATGAGAATCTCTCCTCGGCCTGCCCCCTTCTCCCGGCTCTTTCCCGAGGTATAAAATCCATAATGCATGAAGGTCCGCGTGACGTCTAAGCCGCGAGCGACGGAGCCGCCGTCGGATATCTTGCCCAACGAGCGGTGGAAGAGAGAGAGGGATATTGCCGCGCCGTTGTATTCATGTTGCGCCCCTTTGTTTTTAATATCCTCCTCCGGTGGAGATTACGCCGGTGCCCGTCGACGTTACGCGCTCATTTTTTACGAATTAGCCCGCTGTGTACCTTCACGAGGTCTCGCGTTGGGCTTTCGCCGTGGGAGGACGAGCGCATATTGTATATTGTTTCTCAAATATAGCCAATCTCGAGGCGGAATAACTCTAACCGAAACACTCCTCTTCAATAAAGAAAGCTACAGTCCGACCGTGTACATACGTATACAGGAGAAAAATCGAGACTTGAATAACAGCAAACAAATGAGAGCCCCGCAAGAGCGTGCAACTCGAGCCGAGCCTTACATCCTTCCCCCCCTTCCCTTCACCGCAATGCCAGGGTCGCGCGGTAGTCGTCCTCGGTCCGCAGTCCCTTAACGGATAGTTCAGCTCGGTCCTCCGTCGACCGGCTCCTGACTCTGACGCGGATAGATAGATCGGCCATTAGGGCTTGTATTTCGACGGATATAGAATTTCTCCCTCCGGCGGGATTCCGGCGCAAAGTATCAATTTGTAGCCATTAGCCCCGACTTGTATGCCGACGAGCTTACCTTTCAAGCTCTCCGCTTCTCTCTCTCTCTCTCTCTCTCTCTCTCTCTCTCTCTCTCTCTCTCTCTCTCTCTCTCTCTC
>JAWWEO010000001.1:18433366-18469226 GCA_035582975.1 Ormyrus labotus | reverse complement strand
GTCCTTGCGTTACCACAAATTATAGTAATTTTTCGTACATTTATAGTAAATTTTAGAAAACATTTTTCTCAGTGTATTTGTTAATATATTTTAGTCTTATAATTTTAGTCTTTTACATGTATGGTTGATTGAATGAAACTGCGTGTAAAAGTATAGCTTTACCAATAATTCGTTTGAATATCTCATTTTTGGTGTATAATTGAGTCCTGATGGGATAATTATTAAAATTGACTAATCCCGTTGGTCCGAAAGTTTAATCACAACGGATGCATACTAATAAGCGATTAGTAACCATTGCAAAAATAATTCCTAAAAGCACAATCATTTCACGATGAAATATATTTTTCTCTCAAACTCAGCTACCTCATTTCAAGCTCGTTAATTACGACAGAAAAAAAGCACGGCCACTTTTCGAAGCCGTCAATATTCATGATCCCGAGGAAAGAAGTCTATATGAGATCGTCGAATGAAGCGTCCGCTCCTCTCGAGCGCTGTTTACCTTGGAGCTTAATCAAGAAAACATCACCGCGCGGAGGCTGGCTTTGAAAAATGGCCGCGACGCATCTGCCTTGTTAAAAAAAAGAAGGAGCGCCGACAAAAGAGCGGACTAAAACTCAACGAAAGCATCCTAAGCAAACATCCGAGCCCGCGAAAAAGTTCGCGATCCGCTGGCGCTTATACGCCTCATATCATCGGGAGAACGTTAATTGAGACGCTTCCCGAGGACTCAAGCTGTAAAATCAAAAAGAGAGAGAGAGAGAGAGACAGAGAGAGTGGAGAATAGCGTGTGCGCGAGCAGCCCTATAATCCTTAAAAATAACCGCGGGTTCGACGCCAGAAGTATTTCTTGAGAAAGTGCCGCGAGGGATTTCGATGTATAAGAGTATAATCGATTTCTTTTTCTCCTTTATTAAACTTTATTGTACTCTCGGGAATTGGTTTAAGATCGAGCAAGATAAAGCAGTTATTTTTATTTAAAAATCTTGCCAAATTGAATTGAACAATTGACAGATCTCAAACTATACCGGTCTCATCGGTGGACCAATTAATTCAATCGATTACCCGAACCAGCTCTTCTCGACACGAAACTAACAATCGGCGAACCGTCGATGTGCACTTGAAGTGCGTAAGCCAAATCCCTCTTACACCCCGAGAAGCTAAGCTGCGAAACCGCAGTTACATCTGTAACAACAGAGCCCTCGGCGCGGATCTGCGGGAAACGGGGCGGATTTAAAAAGCGGATTCCCATTCAGTGCCTCGCCGGCTCCGCGCGACCGCACACGTCGTCCCGCGGCAAAAAAAAAAAAAAGGGAGCACTCACGTATATATATATATACACATATACAGAACTGCTCATTGGTCGGCTAGGAAAACAACGATAAAAGGCGATGAGTATTTTATGGGGTCTGCCCGCTCACAATGGCCCGCGTGCTGCTCTCTTCTCCTTTTCCCGTCGGCGCGCGTTTTTCTCTCCCGCTTTGCGCGGCGGCGGCGGCGGCGACGGCGCATTGTCCGCGCGAGCCTCCATTATTTCATTATTCCCCAAACACGTAGTCGCCTTGCTTTTTACGCGCTCCGGTGGGCGTGGCCCGGCCGTATAGGTTACGAGCGGAGGAAAGAAGAAAAAAAAAAAACACGCACAACAACGGAGCTCCAACCCCTTCCGCACCCCGCGCATGTGTACAGAGCCGAGAGAGTTAAAGCTCATTGTCGAGCGAAGAGCCCCGAGTCCTCCGACGAGGATTTGCCGGGGAGCCTTTCCGCGGGACTTTGCGCTCTCTTTTTTTTTTCTTTCTTTTCAACCGAGAGGGAGAGAGCTGCATCATCGAGCTGCCCGATGATGATTAATTGCCGAGAGGTGTGAGACGGGTGTCTTTTGTCGCGGCGCGGTTTTGAGAGGTGGATTTGGATCTGAATCGGAGCTCGGAGAGTTTTGGAGAGACGAGATTTGGGCCTTAGTTATATATGTTTGGTCAGCGATTCGTTTTGAGAATTTACATTTTTTATGGCAGCTCGTTGACAAATATTTCAAATAAAGCGAAATTTTTCACTCGACAGATATTTCGAATAAAGTACGCTTTCAATAACAGACATCAGAGAGCATATACGATTGTCATTTGTAAATACAACGCCTGTCTATGAGGTCATGTAGAACGATACACAGCCGAGACGAAAATAAAATGCGTAATATTTTTATGGAATTAAACTTGATAACAAAAACTAATTAAGATTTTATTATACTTTCGTTTTATTATAATCTCCTTCATTAATTTAATTGGAAATGTACGTTAATAAAGTATTAATTTAACGTCATATTATTTACGAAATAAAGTATAATAATTATAAATTAAATCAGCTCTTCGGCAATTTAATTACGACGCGTTTTATCGACACGCTTCTCATATATATAAATTAAAAGAAATCGTGTTACGATTCACATTGGAAAACGAAGCGAGAGCATCAGAATCCGCCAATCGCACTATTTATCCCCACGCCATTAATCCCCCGTCGGTAAACTGAAAACTCGGCGGATTGATTGACGCAAAAACAAGAGGAGCAATTATACCCGCAGTAATAACAGTAATACGAGCCCATCATCAAATTGTTCTAACTGCAAACTAATTCCCCACTAAATCCTCCCGCGGCAATAAGTTAATAATACATTTCCACTCTCGTCTCATCCCCGCGCCGCTGATCATTTCCGCGGGCTGGAGGCCTCATTAGTCGGCCGGCGAAAAGCGCTATCCGAAAGCCATTACTTCTTCGTCGGTTTTTCGCGCAATTATTCCGCGACGCGCACCGACATGACGGGTAAACAGCGGCGGCGGCGGCGGCAGCGGCGGGGAGCGGCTGGGATGTAACACATGCGACTGGCACTACGGTCAACTCCGGCCCTCCCCCCCTCCCCCTCCCCCGCCCCGAAACGACGCTGCTGCACGGGGAATGCACTTTCCCCTGGTGATATTTTGCGTGCGAGGAGCGAAGCGCCGAACTTTATCGAGTCGTGTCAATCATCCCGTAAAAACGCGGAGCCCGGGCTCTCGGATGCGTGCTTGTATGAAATGTCTCATCTCTAATTCAAACGGACGAGAGAGAGAAAGAGAGGCTTGTTTCGTTTCGAAAGTTATTGATGCTGCCGCGGGACAGAGTTTTTTTTTAATGTTCAATTTATTGTCTTGTTAATATCGAGGCGTCATCGCAGTTTTCGGATTGGTTTCGACGAAATTGCTTAGAAGTTTTTTGGCGAAAAACATTTTTTTAGCCGATGCTGCAGGCGGTAACCCAAGTTATTTTTAGTGCTATACTGTATGTAGATAAAGTAAGTAATTTAAAAATGTTTTTGTCTTTGAAACTCGCTTGGAAAAATCCATTAATGTTATGCATGAGAGTCAGATAATAAAATAGTTTGAATTGTTATGCATCGCTGGAAAAATTTGCAAATATTTATGTAAAAATTTTATACAATTTTATTATCAAAAATAAACAGTCATTTTTATACAGCTTTTATATTTAATGCAGCTTATACAATATGCTGCGTTAGAACTTTCAGAGTTATATTAATTACAATCAACAAAATGAAGATTTCCTCAAATTAATATGAATTCCGATAGACATAAATTTACTTTAAATCAAGCTTAAATAAAATATTTACCGACATAATTTAAACATGACATTTAAAACGGCGCGCCGCAGCTTGTTTTTTTTTCCGAAAAAAAAAAAAAAAAAACTTTATAACCCAACATCGTACACCTGAAACTTTTCAATTTCCAATTTTCCCAACGACCACTGCATAATACGGCGGAAGATTGATGACCGCTCTGGAAATTTTATTGGCGATTCATTCCGCTCGAACGGCGCCTCGAATGCTCGCATTACACCAAACGGCATCGGCGCAGCGACAACAACAACAACAACAAGGGATAACCCAATCGTACCCGGTCATATTTTTACGCGGCCGCCATGTATATTATTCGTAGTCGCTCGGCGATTTTGATTGGAAAATATTCTCCTCACCGGTCGGCCGATTGCTCCCGTTATAATTTAATCGGGAATTCGCGCTCGTCTGTGTAAATGCCAGGCTTGTCAATTATTCGCGCGCGCGCGCGGCCAGCCGTCCGTATTTATGGTCATTGAAATTGTTTGATTAAAATGCCAAGGGGGGGAGGAGAGCGAGGAGCGCGCGGCTTGTTGCTTTTACGCCTTTTTAATTGTTGAGCAAAAAAAAAAAAGCCGGGAAAAACGTTACACGGGCTGTTTTTGCGTTATTAAAAAGTTTGACGAATTACGTCCCGCGCTCCGCTTTTTCACGGGAGGAGTGCGCGTCTCTCGCGGAAATTGTGTCCGGTGGAAATTATTTTCATTGTTGCCCCCCCGTCGACAAGCCGTCGAGTGACTTAATTGCTTTGTTTTTCGGAAAAATGAACCGAATCGCTGTACAGTGGGGTGCAATCAATTTAAATATAAATTTATTGTTTTTATTCAAATAACTTTTCTACCACTTCAATCGCCTCTACACAGCTGCAGCTTGCGTTGAAACAATTCCGAAAAAAAATCCACTTCAACGAGTCCAACCTAATAGTTTGAATAAAATCCACATTTTAAACAGTAATAAAGCCTCCCTCAACTCTTGCCGCATGAAAATTCAGTTAATCAATCTCGGAGCTAATGCGATTAGCAATGTCGCATAGACCTTCCGCCTGCAAGCACATCAGCATCAAGGGTTCAAAGATCTCGGCGAAAGTCTCGTGGAAAGCAGCTCGCGCCGTATAACTCATTGAATTCTAGGGTTCTCCTCTCTCTCTCTCTCTCTCTCTCTCTTTCTCTTGTCTAATATTATAGGCAGCAATCGCGAGGGCTTAATATTGGGGTGAAGGTAAGTGGCGGACCAGCTGACGCTGAGCAGCTCTCTCTCTCTCACCACCCCCAGGCGGGAGCGCACGCACGCTGCGCGCGAGGAGGCTCGTGTCTTGAGGGTGTGCGGATGAGATTTAGGGAGCGACGAGCGCCCCCCCCCTCCCCCCCTCCCGAGAAGTCTGCAGTCGACACTGATTTGTGGCCGAGCTTTGTTTGAGCCGAGGACGACTGCGAGGAGAGCTGCATAAAAGCTCGGCCTGCTTTTTTTTTCTTTTCCTTTGCCCGCGTCGGCTCGTTCTTAGGACAGCCCCCCGATTATGCGCCTCTGTATAATCGGCGAGCTGCGGATCGACCGGTAATTACGATGCTCCGAAGAGGTTTATCATGAATGCTGATCGTGAGCTGATGTACCCCCGAGGAGACGGAGACTCGCTTTATAATGTGCGCCAATCGGCGGGATTTGTAATTGAATGGCGACGCCCTCGCCTTTTACTTTTGCCTTTTGTTACCTTTTAATCGAGGCTTTTATCCCGGATTCTTTGAGATATTTTTCGCTTTGAACGAGGTGTTGAAAATTAAAGGCACTCGAGGGGGTGGAATTGAAAGGTGAGCGATTGGCTGCTTGGCCAATTTTAATTAATGGTGGATTAATAGTATTCTTAATATTTGTGCAAATCTACATGTCCTTCTAAAGCCATCATTAACATTTCAGTACCTTATATAATTATATGAAGAGGGACAGTTTCAAGTTTTCTAGCTTCTTATTTACTTTTTATATATAATTTATAGTTATAACGTGAAATAAAAATTCTACTAAATACATAACTAACTTTAAAAATACAATTGGTAAAAGTACAGGGATATATACAAGAATTGAGTTAAAAAGCAAGAAAGAAGGAAGTGCTACTAATAGTTAACAACGATTTTTTGAGATATTTTTTAAAAATATTTTATTCAAAAAGTTGGCATTTGATGCGCAATCATGCAATAATAGATTACGAAGGTCATTTCAACACGTATATATCCACATCGTCAGACAGTATTCTCTATCATTATTGCCTGATGATACGCTCCGCTCATACGCGAGAGATTCGTGCCAATAATACGCCTATTATGTAGATCAATATTAGACATTAATGTGTAATATATTTGATTCCGTGGACAGTGCAACATCACCCGATCTTTCAAAATTGTTTCTTATACAGATTACTTACGTTTTCTTAGATCTTTTTCTTGCATTGAAATACTTGGAAAAATAAAAATTTTAAAAGTTATTTTTTCGCGGCAGCGGCAATCATATTTTTGTCTGTTACCTGCTTGTTTTATAAATTTATAACTAACAATTGTTAATAATTACACATTGGTTTGTATAGTCTTATTGTTTATTATAAATTTGCAATTCTCGAAGAGAAATTGCCTTTCTTATTCCAAACGACCACATTTACCAGCAAATTCATTAATGGTTCCAGCAACGAAAAGTAAGTAAATGAAATTACCAGGATTCGGCCGTCGCTCGTGATTGCCCCCGAGTATGGCGTTGACGCTGAATTTGAGCTGCGGCTTCTCCTTCTCCTGGATCCTCCTGCAAGCTACGCCGCCGCTGCACTGCTCGTCCCCGCAGCTGCAGGTCTCCTCGCTGATCCTGCTGCTGGTCTCGAGTCGCTCCGCAGCTTCCCGCTCCATCCTGGCCTCCTCCTGCTGCTGCTGCTGCTGCTGCTGCTGCTGCTGTTGGGACGAGTACATCTGCTGCTGCTGCTGCTGTTGCTGCCTGACAAACTCGAAGCGACGGTCGGAGGTGAGCTGCACCAGCGGCAGTCTGATCTCGTCGCGATCGGGACCGAGCTCCTGCTCCGGCCCGGAGCCTCGGTCCTCGTCCATCGAGTTGTTCGAGTCCATGGCCGAGCCAGAGCGCGTCTCGATTCGCTCCGACAGCCGCTCCATGGCGCTGAGCCTGTCGATGGCCGAGCCTCCCTCGTACCTGTCCGCGCTGTCGGACGCGTCGATCAGCACCGAGTTCCTCGAGTCCTTGTCGTAGAGGAGCCTCTCGCAGTCCTCCGTCAGCCTCGACCTCTGGTGCTGCTGCTGCTGCTGCTGTGAGAATTGCTGCTGGTCCGACAGCTGCCTGCCGGCTTCCAGGTCCGGCTGGTCCGCCATGCGGCTCGACTGCTGGATGCGGACGAGATTCTCGGCGGCGGACTCGCGCTCCCGCTGACGCGCCACCAAGCTGGCCGCCCAGTTCAAGGTCAGGCTGGTGAGGTCCGCGCCGGCGGGCGATTTGCTCTGCAGGAGGTTCTCCATGAGGAAGGACGGCGAGGCCATTGCGCTCTGCTGCAGATTCTTGAGCATAGCCGCCGACGAGGGAAACATAACTCGACCTCGATGTGTAAAAGCGAATCTTTTCTTTCCCGATCGCTTCGCCGAGTAAAGGGGCTAATTGCGACTGCCGGTCGACTACTTCATTCGGCGCTCAGGGCGAATAAGTCCGGGAACGAGTATTCATGCGAACAAAGTTTTCGTTGTGCGATTTGTCTTGTAGCCTAATAACGAAAGTTCGTTTACCGATAGAATGGGTTTAAATAATGCCCGTTCGACTAATCGAATATAAAGTTCTCACGGAGAAAATGATTTCCAGTAAATGTCGCCGGGTAACACCAGAAAATGTTCGAATCATTGGTTAATTCGTCACTACTAAAGATCGGCGCACTCGTCAACAACCAAACTCTCACCCTCGGCGAAGGTGCCTTATAATCACAGTAAATGCTTCACAAAGATTTATACTTTCAATCTCGCACAAGTGCACCAGTCTCTCTCTCTCTCTCTCTCTCTCTCGTTTAAGGTGTCGTTACACCAGAGTTCACGTCAGCTTCCTCCTCATGCTCCGAGCGACGGCAGTCACACCAGCCAAGAGAGAGAAACCGAGGGCGAGCCGCTCGGCTCACGACACGAGGCTTGACTGCTCGTGGGGCTGCATTCGACTCTCACGCGGGCCACCGCCGGATCGAGAGACAGAGAGAGAGGGTATATATATATACGTGTGTCGGGCAGGCAGTTGCGTGCCTGCAGCCCTCGAATGATCTGCCTCTCCGTGACTGGTCGACCCTACGAGAGCGCGCGCGCGCGCGAGAGAGAGAGAGAGAGGCTCCTGACGTCCCCCCACCCCTTCGACCTTGCCACCCCTTCTCGAGAGCTACCCCCGGAGAGAGGTGCGAGGCTCCTTTTTAGCCGTGAGTAAATAGCGAGTTGCGCGCCGCCGCAAACATTATAAATATTTGAATACATACGTATGACAAGCCATGTATATCGATGTGGCTTGTGTATACATTATACCAATGTACACTCGGATGAGGCGGTGGCTTTCTACAAGGACGACGGATCCGTGTTTGCGCACGTCTACGAGGTCAGGGAAGCCGAGGGACTGACAGTTTTTCGCGGAGTGCTCTGTTTGCGAAATACGGATTTTCGAGCGTGAAAATACTTTTTGGACGAAAGCGCCCCTATTTTGAAATCAGTTTTTTTTTTCAAACGTCTCCGTTCTCGTTCGCCGTCGAGACAGTTTTCTTGAAGAGATTTCAGCGGATCGATTAGTAAAAGTAACTTGAAAATGTAATCCGACTCGCCTCGTTAATTTCCGCTTTATCTATATCTCCGAAAGTAAATCCAAACGCGTCGCCGATAATAAAACACTTATCCTCTCATAATAATCCTCGGCAATCCGAGCTACCTTTCCCCTCGAGTGAGAGCTCCCAAGAGCCTCGGCGCTTAACAGAAAAGTAATTTTATTCCTCGGCAAAGCCGCTCTTTCTCTCTCTCTCTCGTCTTCATCGACCTTCCTCCTGCGAACGATCCACACATCCGCCGGAGCTCTTATACAGGCGAGATAATACAGACTATAAGCGGAGCAATTCGGGGTTTGCTTCGCTCTATTTCCCCTCCCTCCTCCGTCCGGTAATGCTGTAATAAAATCATACTCCCATCAAACGGCGCTGCACACCCCCTTAAGGGGGGCGCAGCTCCTCTCCCTCTCTCCCTCTCTCTCTCTCTCTCGTGTTCCTTTACTCTCCGCAGGCTTGATTTCTCCGAGGGGTGGAAGGGGGGGTGGTTGGCGAGCGGCGAAAAAACGAGGCAGAGCGAGAGAGAGAGCCATTCCTTTGGTCGAGCGATTGGATTTTATTTGACGGCGCCGAGCGCTCGCCGGCCAATCGACGCTGGCCACGCCCTAAGCTCCGTCCCGGCTCTCTATTTACGCGCTGGCGATGGTGGGGGGGACGAAAGGGTGCGGAAAGAGAAGTAAGAGAAGGGGGTGAGCGGGCGCTACACCCTTATCAACTTTATTATCTCCAGGCCGCCTACCGCCTCTCTCTCTCTCTCTCGCTCTCTCACTCACCGCCTGGACGTGCGCGAGAGGGACGGTGGGTACTTCGAGATAAGCTTCGCGTAAGAAGATTCACGAAGGACAGATTGTGTGTATGCTTTGACGGGCTCTTAGTGAAGTGTATAGGTATGTGGGACCGCCTTGGCGTATGAAAGATTCGATAGCCGTCAGCTATGTGTGGTAAGGATCTTACATTGCGAGATAGAAATGTCAGGTCGCAAAAGCTGCGAGCTTTTTTTTCAGTTGATTCAGTAGCTTTTTGCAATGGACCTAGAAATAAATGGCTTTAGCAAAGATTTTAAAACTAAAGTTTAGAGTAAAATTGTTTTAAACTTTTGTTAACTTTTATACTATTCTTTTTACAACTGCATAAGATATATATATATTTAAGGAGGGTCTTGCACGACTCTCTAGTCAACAGAGACTCATTGAATAAATTGTTATTAATAATACTTACATACTTATAAAGCGTTGTAATTGAAATTAAGAGATTGTTTTTAAGGTGTATTAACCTAATTTATAATGCTATTTATTATAATAATATCAATTATAAAACATTAACTTGACTAACGTCAAACGTAAACATTTGGCAACATCGCAAGTTCGAAGAGGTGTGTGTATATTTATATATATCGATGTGGTAGTCCTCAGTAATTTTCTCAAATAAATTTCTCACATAAATTGTCGGCAGAATGTATTTTTTTTTTTGGTATCATTAGAAACGTTATGTATCACTTCTTTATTACTTCGTTTTTGGTTTATATATTCTGTTTTTTCAGGAAAAAAACTAATAACTTCCGTTGAAAAAAAGAGTAGTACCCATAAATTAAGAGGTGTGTTAAAATTGTAAATTTGAAATATATTTTTTTAAGTTATTTGTTCGGCGAAGTGTTTCATTTTTGTGTCAGTTGGTTTAAGCTATAATCAATAATTAATAGTTTCTATAAGTTACACCGACTTCCCCCATCATTCGTTTCGTGCAAGACCCTCCTTAAATTTTTTATAAAATCAACACCTTCATAGAAATCGAGAATTAAAACTGGTTATGCATGAACAACCAAACAAAATTTAAGACGCTATATTTTACACCATTTTTCAGCAATTTTACGGGCAATTTTCGAAAGATGCATTGCTACAAGAATTTAAAGGCAGACTGAAATAGACTGAATAGAAAATCCAAATAGCCGCTAATAAAACTTTCCAGCGAACTAATTAAATCCCGCTCCGGCAAAAAGCAATCTGTCGAGAAGTCGATTTCAAAAAGACCCTTGCCGGCGTAAAATCCAAGTGTACACCCTCGCGTGCAGCCCGCATAATAATTACGATAAGCTCATAAACCGAGAACGAAAAAGGGGTAGTAGCCCCGGTACATCATGAATAAAAATAACGCCGTCCAATTAAAAGCTCCGGAAAAGGCAAGCTTTATATCACGGGAGGCCTCCCGCACCTAAGAAGAGAATTTTTCGCTCCGCGATCGCGATTCAAAGGTCGGAAATGCGTACGAGGCTCGTTATCGCATTGTATATATCCTACACGCGTAAAACGGCATCGGCGGCGGCGCACAAATAATAAGTCTCCTCCCAGCGCCGAGGCGAAAAGGAGCATCGCGACGAGAGGGACCGTTATTGCCGGTAACGCGCATATAATTGATCCAGCTCCGCGAGCGAGTTTGTACTCATAAAGCGAGCGCTATATTACCCTCCCCTCCCCCCTCCTCCCTCCCCCCCTCGTACATTACTGCGCTTGCAAGGATTTTCGCGAGTTTTTCTTGCCGGTGTACGTGTATAGAGCGCTGCACGTGGCCCGGCCCCTTCCCCGAGCTCTGTCTCTGTCTCCTATAAGCGAGGAGCGCGGACTCCTCGCCACGCCCACTCTTCTCTCTCGCTCTCTCCTCTCTCTCTTTCTCTCTCCTGCGGGGACGTCACGACTTATCACCCGATGGGAGAGAGAAAGAGAGAGGGCAAAAGATGCTCCGAAATGGATGAGCCGGGAGAAAAAGACGGGAGGTATTGCGCTCTTCTTCTCAATTGAATCGCGATCGAAAGAGATTCGGATGAAATAGAAAAATAGTGCCAGGGTAAATGTAAAGTGGAGCTACCGAGAGCCAAGGGTTCTAGAAGGAAGCATTACAAAAGTGGAATTTTCGATTTTATCGAGACGTAGATTAGTATCGGTTAAGTGGAATCGACGGACTTTAATGGGACATTCATAAATAAGTGCCTTTCTTTGCTTATTTTTTATGATTCCTGTAATTCTTTAGGTTTTCTAAAAATAAGTCAAGTTGTGAAACTTGGTTATTTGAAAAATAATTGACAATTTGAAAACCTATTACATAAAGTATAATTTTTTAAGAAGACTTAAAAATGCGTGAGTCTTATCTGCAGTATGCCCTAAAAGATATAACACATGACTTACAAGTTAATTTAAAAATCCAAAAAATACAGTTGCTCAAATACACTTATCCACGATTTATAAAAGGCAAGAATATGTTTGCTAACTTGTCCCCGAAAAAATTTCAACGAGCTTGAAGTCCATTCTTTCTTCCTGAAACTGTTTTCTGAAAAGATTCGGTATTCACTACTTTTTTGGCCAGACAATAAAAATCAAGGGAAGCTGTTACTAAAAAAGCCACTTAAATATTCAAATTTCGAAAAAGGTGATTCAAATAAAAAGGAATAAAAGAACGTGCGAAAGGGCCTTGAAGTGGGGGGAAAAGGAGAAAGTGCGGAAAATAATAATGGAAAAGTGGAGGAAAAGGAAAATAAAGAGAGTAATGGCATAATATAAGAGAAAGAGAAAAATCGGCAACGAGAGAAAAAGGAGGCCGGGACGCGGGGGACGCGGGACGGGGGTGAAAGAGGAGAAAGAAAAAACGATTGAGTAATATAGAAAGGCGGCGGAGGAGCGCGCGAAAAGTGGGAGAAAAAAGGACGGAGGGAGGAAGAGAGAGAGAGAGAGAGAGAGAGAGAAAGAGAGAGAGGAAAAAAATAATGAAATGAACATCGGCCCTCTCGCCGACGGAATCGGGAATTATTATAAGAGCGGCTGGGGTTGGCTCGGCGGGCTTATATAAATTGAGGGCCGCGCGCGCCAAGCGAAAAAAGAGAAGAATTGGAGGAACGCGCGAAAAGAGGGGCGAAAGAAGAGAGCCCGAGAACGAATCGCTCCGCCCCGAGAGAGGCTAATTATGGGAGGAAAAAAAAGGGGGCTTTTTTTGTATTCCGGCCGCCGGGAATTAAATTAATATTATATATTACATCGAGCGTTTTACATTTAGGGGGCGATTATATGCAGCTCTGACGCGAGGAGCTCTGATGTGCGCTAAATGATTTCGCGCGCTCCGGTGATAATGTACTCGGTATACGGTTTAATTTCACTTTTATTATCGCACGAATTTCGTAATGTTAATTAACTTTGTTACTTTTTTTTTCTTTCATTATTAACGCTGCTTGAGAACTTTTTTGTTTATGAAACTGAAAAATAGCAGTAGCAAATTTTGAACACTCGTCCTTTGTAAAAATTGGAAAGATTGCAAAATAATTATTAAAAAGAAAGTTTATACATATTTATGCTTTGTTAACGGGATAAAAGTTTGAAAAACTTTGATAATCTTAACGATATCGCAATTTATTCGTTGAAAAGAATAAAAGGAAAGATTTAATTATCCCAGGGGCTTATAAGGCTATATACATATATATATTTCAATGAAAAGCTCCTTTTCAATTTCCGTCAAATTAATGCGCATTGGAAAAAGAAAGGAGAAAAAAGGATGGCGTCGAAAGTGATTCATTTTATCGAAGGAGTTAATTATTCATTCTCGCGGGGGGAGGAGGGAGGGACGAGGGGCGAGGCAGGATATCGAGTCCTTCGGACAGCTTTTCTCATATTTTTAATTGAGCTAAAATTCAAGGCGCCGGGCCGATTATTCGATAGGGGAGAGAAAGAGAGAGAGAGACAGAGAGAGAGAGAAGGAGGGAAAAACGGGAGGAAGGAAAGTCTGCAGCGAGCAGAGCTGACGTAGGAAAATTTCGCGGAAATTTCTCTTCGAGAGCTGCTTTCACCCTCTCGCAATACGCGCATTAGCGAAATGAAACTTGGAATATCTTTCCCACTTTGATGAATTTATAGAGAATTATTTCATTTCTAAAATTTATTCCTTGCTTATGTGATATATATTTTTTGCTGGGCTAATTAAATGCATAATATTTCAATTTTAATGCAGTTATAAAATTCTATAAATTACAAAAATCTAAAAGACTCCATAAAAGTATCGTTTAATGAGTCATATACATATAAATACTACACGTGGCAATATTTATGACATTATGGATTTTTTATCAGATTTATATTATCGATTAAATGTACTTAATGCAAGCATAAATTCTTTTTAAATCTTTTTTACTTTATAAGCTAAAAAGTAGCCGTTAAGTAACTTCATTGAGGTTCTTTTAAACGATAATACTATTTTGATAAAAAAAAAACGCCTCCGGCAGACACTGAAAAAAAAGAGAAGACTCCAAAATACAGCGGTACTCGAAAGAATCAAGGCACCACTATTTTCTTCATCAAAACAGCGGCGCAGCCCCATAAACTGCACCGCGAGAAAGGGAGGTAAAAAGTCATATAATGTTCGCATATACGAAGTCAAGCTTGACGGGCTTCGGCTCACGGACGTCGTACGCCATTATTCTCGTCGCAGAGCGATAACGAGCCGCAATCACGGTACTGTAATGACGCAGTGAAAAGGCCAGGCTCTAATACGGGCAACATTAATGAGCATTGCCTCGGTCGCTCGCGCCAAAGCTCCAGTAAACCGAAATAAAAGCAGGAAGAGAGAGAGAGAGACAAATATAAAAGCGAGGAGCGAAAAATGTGGAGAGTCGGAGGGTCCGCCGAGCTAATGATATTATACCGATATATATAAGGAGCGCAGCTCCGGGGGTAGTTATAAGCACATGACGCCTGCCTTTTAACCCATAACCGGCTATATTCGCGTTGCGCTCTCGCCTATGTATGCCCAATGTAATATTGGATTCTCGATGTTCGCTCTTCCTTTCTCTCGCTTCTCTAAGCCGCCGTTTCCGCCTCTTGTCCTCTTATCGATACTATCATTTTCTAGCCTTTCAGTATATTAAAAACTTTTCCTCCTAATTTAACTCGCGGCCAATAAGTCGTTTAAAAGCACTTTTTCGCCATTTAAATTTTGTTACTAAACGTACACAGGCCATTCGTCGCATCGTAAGAGCGTTATTATATATTATCCAAGAGTATAACGGGAGCGTGACGGCAAGGACAAGGCGCGCGAGCCGGGCAGCTCGCTGCCGACGTGTCGAATCGAGCGTGAAATCAACTTTATTAGTTTCGTTCTCCGCAATAACTTCGCCTTGAATAATGCTCGGGCAATTCTTGCCGAGCTCTCATATAAGCATGCGTCCGCGATGAAATGCCGTGTATAGAAAGTTTATGGAGAAACGCTCCGATTGGGGTGGCGAAATCGTATTGCTTTTAGATTGATATTAAGTGATTCTGACGTTATTTCTCCCTAATTGGCCGGCTTTTTGACGATCGATTTAGCGGATCTGGAGAGGAAGTATTTTTATGGCGTTGAGATTGTTTGCGGAATGTCAGTTATTTTGTTGTAATGCGAAAGTAATGCCACAGATTTTGAAAGTAAATAAATTGGAAATATTATATAATATTATCTCGCTTTATTTTTTTTTTTTTTTTTTCATTACTCAATTTCATCTGCATGGAAACTGCATCACGGAATTAGTTAACTTTAATTGCGCAATATTCATCGAACTCTATTATAGGATACCTTGTTTCATGAATCTATACGTTAACTTATCGATCTACTTTCTCAAAACTTTGAACGTTTCATTTACTGCCTGTCTAATAACTTTTGACGTATATTGTATCGACATCGCTATTATTGACGGTAATTTCAAAGTAAATATTTTCAGGTCCGCCATACCAAAAATTATATAAATATTTATATTATAAACGACTAAAAACTTTCGACGTATACAATAATAGTACTCGAAATATTCAAAAGAACATTGCCATGAAAAATTTGCCAGCTCTATAGCGCGAAATGAAAATCAATTCGACATCGAGCGGCGCGCAACGAAGTACCCTTTTGATATTACGTCCCAGCCGAGGCGACCATCCGCTGGACGCGATGGCATTGGAGAGCCTCTCGCCCTCGTGTATATATATATATATATATATATATATATATATATACGTACGCGCCCACATTCACGCGCGAGCTCCGCAAGCGGGAGAAAGACGTATCGAGTGAGTAAGTTATTATAGAAGTGGGAGGGTATATAAATTGTCACCTAGCAGCGGCATGAACGGACCGTCGCCGCCGCTGCCGCCGCCGCGGGACCGAGTAGAGCGGAGATTGCTTTGTTTGGGATAAAGAATTGCGGGCGAAGTCGCCGAGATTCGGCGAGGGTAAAAGTTCGGGCGTTGTTTACGCCTGTCGTTTAGTTGCTTTTGAACGCCAGGATTTCGGTAAGCGACGGAGAGACGGAGGAGCGGAAGATGATTTTAGGAAAATTTGCCGACCGTTCCGATTTGGTTGATAGAGTCCTCGTCGAAAGGATCGTGTTCTTTCTTGCTGTATTTATTGTTTATTCATTATACTAAAGCCACCATTCGTAAATCAAACGTGATTTTTTGATTACGTCACCGTAGTAATCTAATCATTCGGCAATTTTCGAAAACAAACTTGCATTAATCATACACATTAACCACATGCGACTTTATCGTGTAAGACACGGCAAGTTGATACGCCTACGGAAAACCGTTCATTAGCATAATAAGAGTCAGAAGCAAGCGAGGGTTTTAGGCCATAATCGCAAATTGCCGGGTGAGCTGATGTCATCGCTTTCCGTATGAATTTGCCAGTCGAACGGAAGGAGAATTTTCGTGGATTCGCGGAATAAGTGGTCGCGAGCTACCACCCGGCAATTTACGGAACGTATTTGTTTTTTCCCTTCTTCGAGCCTTATTCGAAGGGGTAATAAAAAGTTTTTCAAGTCAAACGTATTTGCCATACAAGTTCTCAGAGTAATAAGTATACATGTTTGACCTACCACTAAATTGCGGGTTTATTCTTTACATACAATTATTTCTGCGCGGTAAACGATCAGCAAAGAGCATTGATTATTTGCTAAACTATACGTCGTAATTGTCGTGAAATTGTATAAAACGAATTTCAACAACTTAAACAGCCGTGATTTCATTAAAAGTCTTAACAAAAAATTCCTACGAAGCGAGAAAACGGCAAGAACGTCGTCTCCAGTGCCGAGAGTCGAGCTGAAACGTCGAGAGCGACGAAACAGCCGAGGCCAAAGCACAAGGCAAACAAATTACCGGCCAGCCGTGAAAAGCCGCGCGTATCGCACGCGGACAGGCGGCGATTCAAAGTGTCGGGTCCGCTACAAACGACAAAAAAAAAAGAAGAAGAGAAGCGTACACACCTCACACGAGAGACGGTATATATACACACAACCGACTGTGCGGCGCTTCGTGCTTTTCCGGTTTCCGCTTCGGAGCTGTATGCGACCCTCCCGGGGCGGGCAGCGCCGCTCTATCCGAAGGGTTCGCGTTAATTAATATCACGTCACGAGCCACCTTCCGCGTCTTTCTCACCTCTCTCGCGCCCTCGCGCGTTTCCTGCGCGCTGCCCGTTTTAAGCGGTCTTCGGGGCTGGCGGAACGCTCGGGCTCTGTCTTCCTCGTTGGCTCGGGATTAAAGTGAAACTGTGAAAACTCGGATTTAGCTCGCAGCGTTTCAGGTATTTGAGTTAGGGTTTTAGAGGAAAGTCGTTAGCGGACCTATTTTTTTTTTTTTTTTTTTAGAATTTCTGCACTTCTCGGGAAGATTGCAGGTTCGGTTCAGCTCGACAGTTTTCTTATTTGCGAAATTTCCATCAGAAATTAGATTGTTGTTTTGCTGATGAGTGAGAGAAAGAGAAGAAATCGTGCAAACAAACGTTTTTATTAATGTGTCTCAGAAAGAATTCTATTATAAATGACTCGATGGCTTATATTTCTTGTTTACATTTTGGTGAGCTATCCAGAGCACTTGAATGCTTTTAGCAATGAGATATAAGCAGCTGAGTACGAAAGCTGTAACTTGATTCAAATCTATCAAACTTACGCTCAATCTATATTAAATCTTTCCTAATTTTCATGATTTATTTTTATATTTGAATTGCAAAGCTACGATGAGGATCAATCAATTTCTCCAGTGCCGTTGACATGTAATATTTTAACAAAAGTCGTTCAATTTGACGCAGGCTTAAAAGCTGGGCTGCGCAAGTATAAGTACGTAAAAAAGGGTTTATTGTTTATGATACGTTGTATGTTTCAGACTTGACGGAGCGTTCGACTTTATAAACGTCGTATAATACGTCCACGTTTACGCAACATCATCATTTTACGATGGAATAATGTAATGGTTTACGATATTCTCTTCATGTCGGCGAAAACAAGTTATTGCGCGCGCCTGAAACTTTAAAATAGGGGAATTGCCGTGACATGCGCCTCCACGGGAAAATAAAAATTCTCATAAGAGATATTTAACTGGAAAACTGAAATATTAACGACGATAACTTTTGGCTCGATTCGAAAATACTTAAGATTTGCGGAATATGTAAATAAAAATTTTGTTCGCGATTTATTTATCAAAAAAGTTTGTACATACCGACAAAGCTAGTCGAAATATTTTTTACCAACAAATTTGCCGAAATTTTTTTCAACCTTTTAGAGGTCTTAAAAACTACGAAAAATATAAAAAGACTTTTTTTCTCTTAAAAGTTAAATTTAATGGTTATTGATAAACAACAGTAATTCATTTGTAAACGCTCAAGCGAATTTCATGAATTTCATTCTAAATATAATTATATTACTTTACAACTAAAATAGACTGATAAAAAGTTTATGTTACATGTCTCCAAAATAGTTTACATTTCACTATTATACATTATTTAAAAAGTTTCAAAGTTAGTTATTATTATATACGTAATACGTAACAAAGCAATAAGAGTAGAAATCATTATACATGTCAGGATACCTGAAAGGGTTAAAAAATCAAGCAGGTACCTGCGCTTGGCAGTTAAAATAAAAATATTATAGATTTAACTGAACACTATATATAGGATATAAATTTATTTATTTTATAATTATATATTAGATTTGAAAAAATATATGCTATGCTTAACAGCTGGTAAGTTTATCTTTATTGTTTATCTTAATTTAAGCGACGTCAATCACGTATAAATTAAGCGCGTTACAGCCTCAAATAATTCCAGAACAGTTTCCGTGCATCAGAATATTATCCATCGTTAAAATCCGAACGTTATTTCCTCGTCAAAGTGGGCAACAATTAATGAAAAGTTTATATGATAACGTGGCTGAACGCATTAACGCGGCCTTTCGGGGAAATTTCATTTCACCGTTCGGCCTACCGCTGCTTTTGCACGATGATGCTTTGATCATTTATTGTTTCTCGCCAAAGCGTCATTCTGTCGTTTGAACGGGGCGGCGTACCGCGCGAAATCAGAATTCAAATGGACCGCAAAAGAAAAGGCTCATTTTATTATAATGCAAATTCGCGGAGAGACTACGATTTGTTTGATTAAAACAAACTATGTTAACAAAGCGGCGCGCTGAAATTTATAAAAGATTTTAAATTTGAATTTATTCTCGAGATAAAAATTCTTCGACGAACCTTTTAAAAAACATAAAAAAAAAAACATTTATCTTAGTTTCAACGAATGCCTTAATACGAAAAATGCAACCTCTCCAAAAATTGAGTCAGACATCGCAGCAGAGAAAAAAATCCCCCAAAACAGACGGAGAAGAATTCGGAAGGCAACAGCAGTCGCCGTCTAATTCGTATTGCCGATGTCGAGATATTAGGGGTAGTTATCGCGGCGTATTGCTCCTAATCGTTTCTCACTGCGGGGAGCGAACCGCCGAGCGGCGCCAACCGCTGAAATCCTGTAGGGTTTGAGTGGAGGGGGGAGCGGGGGGGGGAGTGCGGAACGATGCCCCCCGACGAGGATGGTGGGGGTGAGTTTCGGGGCTGCGAATGCACGAGACAGAGGCGAAGCGAACGAAAAAGAGGAAGGAAGACAGATGGAAGACGGGAAAGAGCAGCAGAGGATTTGAAAATATTTGGTTTTGTTTTCTTTATTATGTGTAATTGGAGATCGTATTCCGTCGACTCAATGATTTGTTAAGATTTTTCAGTTTTGCACTGCGATCGTTGAACGAAGAAGCTTTATCGTACAAAACAGAGGCGAAATAAAGAAAAGTTATTCCTAAACGTTACGTTTACAAATGAAATAAACTCGCGGCGCATTAGCTATTAATCACGTTTATTTCATATTATTGGGCCAGCATTTCGCAGCCGACTGTACGGCCAATACATCCTTACAAGAGGAGTGCGATGGGCAGCAGCTATATATATATATATAAGCGAATAAAAAGAGAGAAGCGAGAAAGGGAGAGAGAGAGACAGAGAGAGGGAGAAGGGAGTCGATGCGAGGAGGAAGAGAGGGAAAGAACGAAGCGGCCGGGGAAGCCGGCAGCGCGCACTGGTGTTTTTGACAGGCCGATGAATTGAATAATCGCAAGTCGAGTCTAGGGGTCCGCCGAATCTCAGTCCAATAGGCGGCTCGCTGTGTGTATGTGTGTGTGTATGTGTGTGTGTGTGCGTGCGTGTGTACGGGTGGGGGTGGGTGGAGGGCCGCCGACGCGCGCGGAAAGAGAACGAGATTTCTGCACGGCGTCGAGTGCGTGTGGGATGAAAGTGGAAAAAGCGCCGAGCGGCGGCGGCTGCTGCTTTCTCGGCTTATTAACGGCGCGGATAAGCTGACGAGTGGCGGTAATGAGGAGCGATCGCCGTCCTGGAAATGGGTTTCTCGATGTCTTTATGTACGCCTCTTAGACGGGAAAAATGTGTCGCTTGGATTGGGGAGGGACGCCTGGGAACTATTAAGGATATTAACTCGTTGAGGAGTCGATTTCTTTCTTATCAACTTGGCTGTCCGAGCAAGTTTTTTGTGATACAATTACAACTGATTTGAATAGTTTTCAGTGTAAATAAAGTTAAATGATACAAAAGTAATCAAAAACTTTATTTTCCTTGAAATGCTTTTGATCTCATACGTTAATGCTGCAAAAATGCGCCGTAAACCATTATAAAGCTGTATAATATAATTATACGGTTAATGTTCAAACGAATTAATAGCTTTAACGACTTGGTATTTGAATAAAGTTACTAAACCGTAATAGCAGTCAAATAGCTCTTCTGTTTCTAATAACTACTTCCATCCTGCAGTAATTATTTCTGATTATCCGTTTTACGGAAACAGTTATGCTGTTCGCACGAAAATATAGATTTTTACCCAAAAGCAGCAATCGAGGAGCCCGACAGATTTACGCAAACTTTTTTTCAAGACAAGCGCGGACCAATTCGAGCCTCCGTAATGCCGTATCCTACATGCCGATACAAATTTCCCACGAGTGCTCAGGTACCAGTGCCTGTACACCGCGATATGCATTTGACAAGCTCC
The DNA here is from genome assembly GCA_035582975.1 of Ormyrus labotus. Taxonomy (NCBI): domain Eukaryota; kingdom Metazoa; phylum Arthropoda; class Insecta; order Hymenoptera; family Ormyridae; genus Ormyrus; species Ormyrus labotus. The sequence goes on along the minus strand of JAWWEO010000001.1, from coordinate 18,448,401 downwards.
GAGTCGAGCGGGGCTGAAAAATCGCGCGCCGCCGAAAACGAAACGCAAGCGACAAAACTCCCGGCCGGAGAAAAGCAGCACACACACACATACATGTATATAATCAATCCTTTACGGGCCATTGTGCGCGCATTAGTCTTAGGCGCGTGCGCGCAAGTTCGCATGTATGCATGACGGGGCAAGAAATCGGGGCGGCCGGCGATCGTGTCAGCGACACGCGCGCCCGAGGATTACCGAACTGTCGGAGCGCGTAATTTCGAGGAGTCGAATTAAAAAGCATAAGCGATTCGACGCCCGAGGCTCGGAGGATTTAAGGAGCCCCCGCCGCGACGGGGCCGCCCGGCTCTCTCTCTCTCTCTCTCTCTCGACCCCTTTTCCATTACGGACGAATTTCCGGCCGCTCGCGAGGAAATGCGTTATTAAAAACGATATTCTCGGTGATTTAATCCTCGCTGAGTGTCGAGTGGGATCATCGTTGTTGTATTGTTTTATTTATTTTGATATATACTTTAAAACTTATTTTAGGCAGTATAATGAGAGAGTTTAAAATACTTGTCATGTATTTTGACTAGCATGAGTTTAAATGTTTCATTTTATTTTATTAATAATTATACTCGATAGATTTATATAAATAAATGTAATCTGTAAATTATATAATATAATCTCTAATAATAATAAATTTTGATTATTTTTGCAGGTTTTAAATAAAAAAGCAAAGTACATGTTTTATATATTGGTTATCGTGGTTATTCCTTTAAAATATTTTTGTTACATTTCACTCAAATGAATTCTAAAAGCTATGGAATTCAAGATTTTCAAAAATTTGCACGAATCGATCGTGACAGCTTTATTACAAGCGATGTCATAAAATTAAAATGAAAAATACATAAACTGTTATCAATTCTAGATTAGTCACGTTTTCAAGCAATATATAATTTTAGAAGAATTTAAAGTACTATATTCTCAGTATTATATTTGCATCCAGCCAGCATGAAGTTTTGGTATTGTACATTGGTGCTTGCAATAGTCTTTGCATCGGCAAATGCTAATAATTTCTTTATTGTTACAGGTAAATTAAATAAATGTGGCAAATAAATAATATTTTATTTTTTCGCATTTACGTAATATTAATAATAATTCATAATATAATATAGCATAATTTTTGTCTGCAGCCTTCAACAAAGTGTTTGGTTTGATAAGCAAGCTACTAACAGCTACCAAATTCAATGTGCAAGTGACGAATAACAGCAGCTTAACCAATACCAATGCCACTGAATCATCGAATAATGCAACCAGCACATAATAGAATCACCAATGTAGAAAATCGAGGTTGATGAAATAGAATTTATAATTATTTTCAAATGTAAGAATAAATAGAAACCAATAGAACCAAAATTGGATTAAAAATACAAGTATAAATTTATAATTTCCTACATTAAAATAATTTAATTGTTAATATAAAAAAAAAATTATTCTAACAAAAACACGGGTACGAAAATATATTTTTCCAGAATTTTTTTTCAATTCAGCACGAGTAGCGTATAGAATAACGTTGTTGCAAAAGTTTCCTTCAAATTCGTTTTATTATTCTTTCGGTGCTGCACAGTTTTATTGTTTCTGCGTGGTCTTAAAACAAAGTCAGCGAGTATAAATAAATAAAATTTTATACATATTTAAATGGTGTGCAAGTTCGCAAAATTCTGATGCAACGAAGCAGAACTGAAATCATGCAAAAATAGCGCATCCAACTGTACAAGCACGAAACATTTATTGCCCCGGTTAAAATTACATTTATCCATAAAATTCACCGTCGCTTTAACAAAACGACGTTTAAAAAATTCCCGGCTAAACGATCGATCGACCGAATGCAAAAACCCCGCATCGGCAAAGCCCGCGCGACAAACGATCCGCGAAATTCTCAAAACTCCATTCCGCCGATCGACGCGCAGCCCTCCCGGAGCCAGTCCGACCGCTCGGCAGCCCAGCGAAAGCTCCGTACGCGCGTAAAAGTGTAAGGGCTCCGCTCTTTTGCCGTTCGGTCGTCGCGGGTTTGCAAGATCGAGAGAGAGAGAGAGAGAGAACGTATAATGCCGGGGTCGGCGACGTACGTGAGCGAGCGCTGGCGGCTGGTGCATTTGACGTTGATATCGCGATAAGATGAAAGAGTCCCGCCGAGCTTATATCCCGAGCTATGGGCCGAGCGTATTGTTGCGCACGTCTAGGCATAACGAAATACCCTGTACACCCCCATCGGCCGGCGATCTTATTTGGAGCGCGAGAACGCCCTCTCTCTCTCTCTCTCTCTCTCTCGCGAGAAACGGAATCGATACGACAAAGGAACCCCCGCGCTCATATATATATATATATATGTATGTATGTATGCCGTTCTCGAGAGCTGTAACGAGTTTTATATTATGCCTGCGATAATACCGGCCGCGGTGGCTTTTGCGAGCGACTTCGAGATCCCGGCAGTTGCCAATTTATTTACCTCGACTCCGGCCAGGGAGAAATCAAAGTTGCGCGTAAGGGAATGTTTTTGCCGAAGTGTACATAGTCGACCTGGCTTCGAAGCTTATTTTCCTCGATACAAGTTTTGCTGTTTGTGTAAAGAGCGCGAAGCGCAGTCAGATTCTGAATTCGGAAATGTTTCGCTTGTAAAAAGGTTTAGAAGTTTGCGCCGTCGAATATTGTAAATATAACGTCTGAAAAGTCACCGGAAAGGCGGAAAATTCACAATTAAAAAATTACTGTCGTTATTATCTGCGTCAGCAGAATGCAGCGATTAATTTTAGTTATCAAAGCATTTTAAAAGCTAGAATTAATTAACTAATCCATCAGTTATGAAATCTGACGATTATTCCTCGAATACAGTAACGTTTATATTACAAATGAAATCGTGATGGAAAAAATCTATTATTCTCCAAGTTAATTTTTCAACTGCATCGGCAGCTCTGCTGTCCGTAAAATAATTTCAATTTCTCGAAAGTAAAACGCATCCTTTACTTGTACAAAAAAGACGAGGCCTCGCCGTCAGACCGAAATAAATGAAATTTTCCGGTGCAGCCAAGCGCCCGGTGCAATCGAAACTCCAATTACTCTCGCAAAACTTTCGTTTACGAATCTGGCCGAAGCTCTTGATCCTTCGAGCGGCGATCCCTTAATTGCTGCACTCCCAAAAAAAAACAATGAAGCAAGAGGCTGTCTCTCTCTCGGAGTCCGAAATCCCGAGCAGCGGTAAACTGAAAAAAAAAAAAAACAACGCCCGGCCGCTGCCGCGCCTCAAAATTGTTTCGCTCGCGCGGCACAGTGAACTTTGCGCGGGCGCCGCGCCGCGAGTTTAATTGAATTGGCCGCGGGCAAACGCCTCGACAACACGCCGGTTACACGCGCCCGAGTAATTCACTTATTCCGAAATGAGACGAGGCTGCTGCTGCTGCTGCTGATGCTGCAGTCTGGGGATTTTTCGCGGACTATCCGCGCCGGAGCCTGCCAGTCTCTCGCCCGTTTGGCTCGAGCGCTGCGGCACGGAGGCCGGAGGGCTGAAGGATACATATACATGCGCGCCGCGCGGCGTTTTTCAATTTTCGCGCTGATTGACTTTTCCTGGCCAATTTCGCGGCGAGGCTATTATATTACAGCGACGCGGTGCGCGGCCCGGGATGGTTTTTGCAAATGAATTTTCTGCCCTCCGGCCGGAAAGCGGCAACTTTCCGAAACGAAGTTGCCGCTTTCCGGCGACGTCGAGCAGACAAATAGTATGCACACCTTGGCCAGTAAAAAAGAAAGCCTCGGATCACACGTAATTGTTGGCCGAGGCGAAGCCGACATTTCTTATATAATATGTAATATACCATTGCTTTGTTATTATTTCTAGAGTCGTGCAGTTTTTTTTAAGCAAAATAGTTTTCTCTTTGGGAGAAAAGTGTTATTTTTTTTAAAAGAAGCTTTTACACCACATATACTGTGATTATACTGATTTAAATAACTTAAAAGTCTTAATACGCAGTTTTCTTTGCCATCTCGTGTTTCTCTACTTACAATACAGTAGATAAAATACATTACAGAGGTTTTTCAGCCATACAAAACAATTCTGTAGATATATGATTATATTAGCTCAGCTTTAGCTGCAATAAAAATGACATTGTCCAAGAATATTCAAATAAAATCCTGACGTACATTTATTGAAAGTTTAAAATCGGAAATATAATAATGAAAACTTGAAAAATGCTTACTGTTTATATTTGAAAAGACTCAGCACTTAATTGTCTTGAAGCCTCGAGCGCTATTTAGCGCCCGGAGCGCAAATCCGAAAATCGCGGTCCGAGGCCGCTAATCCGTGGGGATCGCAATCGCGGCAATTGGCCCCCGATGTAGAGAGCGTCGCTTGGCGCCGCTTACACGCTCCACTCGTGTAATGGCTCATGCTCGATGCATGGTGTACATAATGTCCCTCTCTCTCTCTCTCTCTCTGGCCGGCGCGCGGCACGCGACCCGCCGGCGTATCTGCGAACGTGCCGGTGACATATCCGCGCGCAGGACGAGTGTTTCTGATTGCCCCCGCGCGCACGAGGCGAAGACAGATAGGACGCGCGGGACGTACTGTGTTGTGCGTGCTAGCGAGTATCGAGCTCGCCGGCTTTCTCTGTCCCCGTTTATTTTCCCCCGTGTGTGTATATGCGAGCGCAGTCTGGAGGAGGATGTGAATTGCTGATCGGGATCTCGAGTCGATCGCTTTGTCAGTCCGGAATCGTCGTTGCTGTGGCTGTTTCGGGGGCTGCCTTTTGACCTTCTGCTTTTGAGGACGATAGCGCGTCGAGCCGGATAATTGAGCCTTGAATAATCTACTGTCATTTTATATTACTGTGCAATTTTGGAAATGAAAGAGCTCGGTATTTTTAGTGAAGCAGCAAGTGTTTTGAAGTTCAGCGACGGATTTTATAAGAGGTATGGCCCAATGTAGGTCACCCAAGCTGCAGTTTTTATACGTTTTACAAAATTCTAGCTGCTTTCTAAAATCGTACAAATAGCATATCAATCATAAAAATCTTACAAGCCAACCTCGAAATACGAACGCACAATTTCCATAATAATTCATATCTGAATAGAGGTAGATAGTTAATTAAATTAAACGCTTTCATCACCCTGAAAATTAGAAAAGCACCGCCGCCAGTATATCTTATTATAAGCTAATCCTCCTGAGGTAAGTTAATGAGATTCGAGGCACGAATCTCAAAGGGGAGCGGAGCTGTTGAGCGCTCGGCGAGACTGAACGAAGCAGTTCAATCACAGCCGGTGGATAACCGCGGAGGCGGAGCAGCGGCGTCGATCGCACTGGCGGATCATGCATCCTTGACGCTTGACTTCCGAAACCGTCGTAACCCAAGGCGATCTACCGAACAGATATACAATCGTCGCTGTATACCTTAAACATTAGCCGTCGTTGCGTCAAAGAAACCCTCGGCCCTCCATTACGAGGCTGCTTCCTTTTCACCTATAGCCACATCGAAAGTTTCCGCGACATTAGGCGCATCTCTCTCGTCTACCTGCCGCTCGCGGCAGGTTATGCAAATCCAGCTGGGAATCGACGCGGGCCACATCCAAGGGTGGGCCTCTAATTAAGGAATTATGCCGAATCTCCGCGTTACTGTCTGCTTATTGTTATTACAGGCGCGAGCTTGACGCAAAGGCTAATTGGTTAATCGTGCGGATACGAGCGAAGACGAGGGGCTGCTGCTGCTGCTGCCTGGCTTTGCGAGGATAAAAGAAAAAACGGGATGCTCTCCGTGCTTTGACGACGAGCCCTCGGAGTAATTAATCGCGTGATTTGTGGACGCGGTGAAAAATGGCGCGAGTGTAATTGCTTGTTAATGCGCGATTCCTTTATCCGACAGCTGGACTCGGGAGGCTCCTCATTGCGATGCGCGCGCTCCTTTTTTTTTTATTGTCTCCGGAGCGTTTTATTGCGCTCGTAATGCGACGTTTTGAGAGATATTGTTCTTCCTGGTTTGCTTATTGTGCAGTGACGCTCGTTACAGCGGCAGCATCGGAATAACGATATGTTATTAAATAAAAAGAATTCGTCTACTGGAATTTATCGTCCCTCCCAATTGTTTATTCTCTATAGTTGTATTCAGTTACATGTAACACTTAAAAGAGTAGACTTGAAATCTGAATGCCCCCCCCCCCCCCACAAGCCTCGAATCGTCTCTCCATCAAAACGATACACAAAACGACCCTCCGTCGCAAAATCTCGAAGCTCCCGCAACACCCTCGCAGCATCATCGCGACGTGCATTGGAAAAGCCAAAGTGATCGTCCTCTCGAAGCCTGTCACATATCGCGCAAGAATCCGTGTTCCTGTAACCCGGGCCGAGGAAGCTCCCCGGTAGTCGGTACATTATATAACGCGTGGAAGGGGCCCGGGAATACCTATTGTGATGCGGGAATGAGAAATGTGTGCCTACGCGTCATTGTAAGTGGATGCAAAGCAAGGACGTGTAACCATGCCGATAAATATATGATTTTCTCGCTGCTTTAGACGGCTGCGAGTCTGGAGCGAATAGGCATTCACCGGTTGAATGATGGTTATTCAGCTGATACTTGTTGTTCGAGATAAAAAAAATACTGCCGTTTAATCGGTCTCGCCTTCGACCGCTCTGGGTGGACAAAGTAATTCGTCTAAAAGGTTCGATCGTCAAATTAATTAATTAAGTATAATAAATACGTTGAAATTACCTTATTAAAAAGAATATTCAGTTTAACCGACATCTCGACTGAAGCGACACGCGCTCAAGTACCCGGCGAAATTCATAACGAGCCGGGATCAAAGCCTCTTTAGCCGCGAGCAAATCCGCAAGCAAACAACTTGCTTCCAGTCCCTCATTACCCCGTCTCCTCGATCCATTGAGATCAATTGATTGTGTACGTACGCTTTTAGTCAAACAGATAAGGAGTCTGCCGCTGGCGTGCATCCAATGGATCTTTTGCTCCCCCTGGGGGGTGGGTGGGGGAGAGGCACGTGCCGCCGGAAAGATTTAGGCTGCGAACGGGGCCGAGAGAGAAAGAGAGAGAGAGAGAGAGAGCGTCGACCGCACGCGTTTTCGTCTCTGAATTGATGTTTACGATGCTTGCCGTTTCTCGTGTAATTAAATAATCGGCCCTGCATGCCTTCGGCTTTTTGATGCAGCCGAAGGACTCGCGGCTCGTTTTTCGAGACTTTCGGGGTGGCCTGCGAGTGATTCTAGTTTAATGCGTCCGACGGAGGCCTTACAAATGGATTATTATACTGCCCGTGTGTTTCCGCGGAGAAGCAATTTTTTTACGTATTAACTTCATCTACATATATTTATTCAGTGAAACAGCTTTTTACGCGAATCGCCCGTTCGTTCCGAAGAACCGCGCTCGAACGAAAAGCAAAAGCAAACTCCCGCCGCCGGATTCTTTCCGAACGCAAAAGTTTTCATTCCGCGGTGAAAAACAGTAATTTCCCCGCAGCCCGGCAGGCTGGGCCGGACAGCGAAGCGCCTCGGGCGCCGGTCGGGTTACAAACATGAATCCATCGATCTCGGCGAACGTACGTGCAGAGAGCGGCGGCGGCGGCGGCGGCGGCGGCGGCAGATAAGGGTCGAAGAAGCGAAGAGTGAATACAGTCCCGGAGACCGGGGGATGAGCGCGGAGGGGGCGAAGTGGGCTCTCTCTCTCTCTCGCTCTCTCTGCATGTATCGTATAAGCGAGCGGCAGCTGCTATTGACACCTCGATACCCTGACTCAAATGGAACCAACCAGTTCTCGGCTTAACGCACCTATATAGATATATATACGGAGGCTGTGATGCCGGCCGCTCTTATACCCCGCTCTCTCCCTCTCTCTCTGTTTGCCGCTTGTTTCGCGTGTTTCTGCCTCTTCTTTCGCCGCGGCCTCGCGGCTCTTTGCAGCGGCAGCGAAACCTGCGCGCCTCCGATTTCGCGAGCTGCGGCCCTTCTCGATGACGATTCTCGCATGGAGTTATATGCATTTTTAACTTTTCACTTTTTTGGTACAATGTTCAATTTCTTGCTGCGCAAGAAATGATACTGGGTTGCAGTTGTCATTGATGTGTGTATCGAACATGTGTATCGAACATAATACGTCGATCGACAAATAACACAAACCTTTTTTTTCCCTTTCATTCACAATTTAAACGCCGCCATGTCGATTAAAGAGCCTCGGCCCTCGAGTTGCCGCCGCGGGCCCGAAATCCCAGCGGCGCCTTCAACCTAAATCTCCGAATCGAGCTGCGCGTCCTCGACGCGCGTAACGAGGGCATCAATGCGGCGCGCTAATTGTTCGGCGCGCAAAAGCTCAGTCACGGCGCGGGAGGGGAGCGGGATTACGAGGGCGCCCCGCTGTTTTTAAGCGCGCGGTGACTAATTGACGACGTCGCGTCCAGGCGTCGCGGCACACCCCCCGCGCCCTCGTTCCTACGTCGCTCTTTCGTTTCACCGCTTGTGTTATGTTAGCTCTCTCTCCGCGGGCGAACTCGGAGGCGCTTTTTCGAGGATAGGTCGACGGCTCGATAAGACTTATTGTACGAAGGTGTAAAAGTTGTTGTTGAGGCGCGTCGAAGCTAGTAAATTGAGGATCTATATATCATTTGGAAGTAGTACGTCTAATATTGGTTGTATGAAAATCACTTTGTAGCGTAAATGAATTAATCAGTCGCCCGATTGAAAACAATGAAGCATGGTGCTTCAGTATAGTGCTACTTCGTTAGTACACGCTGTTCTCGTCACCCTCCCTCTGCATGCAACCATTCGAAACTGTAGTGGGAGAATCCGCCTGTTTTCATAGGCCTCAATCATTGAAATCCATATAACAAATTAAGCACCAGTTCGATTAAAACATAACTTTTCATCGACTCAATAGAAATTTCACATTTTACTCGAACTAGTCTATAGGAATACTTTTATATCGCCGTCGAAGACATTGCTAATAATTGCGACTAGCAAGTTACACTTAGCTTTTCCCCGAGTTGTGCTCCTCCTTGGGAGCCGAAGCTGCGTCCCGCTCCGCTTAATCTCTTTCAATCTTTTCATTTTATCGACTAGCTGCAAGTGTCAGCGCCGGGAAGTTTGAATTACTCGTTGTTATATTACCGACGCTATATATATATTATAAGGAGAAAACAGCGGCACACGGTGCCGGCGGAAGGCGCGGCCCGCGCCCAAACGAAGGAGAGAAAGGAGGGAGGAAGGAGGCGGGAAGCAAGCCCCCGAATGGCTCTTGGTTAATGGCGTTGGTTAACACTTGGCTATATAATAATGTAATATACGGTATATAACGAAGCAAGCAATGGCTCGGGCCAAAGAGGCAGAAACTGCTACTTGGAAATTCGAATGCCGTTGCACAGCCGCCCACCCCCGACGCTCGAGCTCTCTGTGAATCGAGGCGCCGGGCTTCATAATGCCTTGGCAAACTTGCCCGGGGAGTTAATGCCTTTGGTTAAATTTAGCTCGATGCGAGCAATATTCTGCCTACCTGTATACCTCCATTTGAATATTGTTCGAGCGAGACTTTAAAGTGCTGCTTTGGGGTTTTATCACCGCGGCGGCGGATCTTTTTTTATTTTGGCCGTTGGTACGAGGATGAGAGAAAGGAAGATTTAGAAAGATGATAAGTGTTTTTTCAAGTTTTACAGTTGGCGAACAGTGGATGAAGTTAAAAATTTATTTAAGGCTTGTTAAATCGTGTAAACGACGAACGATTGTGGACACGAATTGCTCGAAGTGCTCCAGCAAATCTTTAAATTGGTTATTTAATCGGTCCTGACCCTCATTCAGATCATACCGCACAATTTTACTTTTAATTTTGTATTTTAAAAACTGACTTTTATAGTATGATAATAAAATATTGCAAATAATAACGAATGTAAAAAATTATTTACTTCGATGCAATTTTAAAACTAATAATTCAGTCGGACTCATTTTCAGTAAATTTTACGAAAAAACATGCTTTTGATATTCAAAATCTATTTAATAATCTGTTACATTAGAAGTAAATACTTTATGGGCAAGAATCCAATATGAATTTCGTTAACTTTTTTACCCTTCGAGAAAAAAAGAATAACAGAAACATGCAAAACGCCATTAATACCAATGTCACAAAGAGCTACAAACAATTTATTACAGCTCTGAAATAATACTTAAATCCAGAACGATACCGAATCCGTAATCGAGAAAAAAACCGTCCAATACACATCCCCGAAAGGCCGCTGACTCGACTGTGCAGCGAGCATTAGTTAGCTAATAATAAACACGCGCCCGCCGGCCGGGGGACAATGAGAATTGACCCCACAGGTCGGTAAAAGTGCGACAAAAAAACTGGGTAAAAAAAGCGTGAAAAAAACCGCGCGGATCGGCTTTCCCCCCTCGCACAGCGGACTCCCCTTTTTGCCGGATTTTCGGAAAAAGTTGCCCGGCCGATGTCCGCCCACTTTTTTTCCAAACGGAATCTCGGCCATTGTCGCGAGTCATCAGTCATCTTTCTCCCGGGGCCATTACAATGCGCCGGGCAATAATACGCTTCTCGCATTATGCAGTGCGAGCTTCTGCGTATTCTCGGTGCGAGTGTTATATATTTAAGCGTGGACGGAGGCGCGAGAGAAAGACTCGATTTGTCGAGAATTTTATTATGACGCATTACCTGTCGTTACAGATGTCGTACCCGACTGACGTGATTAGCTTTGCAGTGATTGGTAAAATCGTAGGCGAATCGAAATGTGTTCTTTGTGCCTCTCGAGCGACGGATGCGGAGCTGCGTAGTTTAACGACTAAATAGACGTGAGAGCTTTATTTTCTTTTTTTCAGGTTCGAATTTAAGAATTTTAATCTGACGATAAACATTGAAAATGTATATCGATGAGTAATAAATAAAAATTTCATAGACGCCTTAAACAACAAAAAATTCCTATCATTGAAAAATAAATAAATCGATAAGATAAAGCCCCGAAAAAGCCTATATCTGAAAAACCGTAAATGCGCGTCTCTCGGTCTGTGCCAACAAAGGGCAAAGTTTCATAATACGTATTATTCGGCAATTACTAATCCTTTAAACGTCAAAAGCAACAGAATCCTCCTCTTTACTTGTTCAATTCGGCGCAAGCCATTTGTACCGTTTCTCGTCCACAAGCCCCGACTCCCGGTGTTTACCCATCCCTTAGTAAATTCCTACCCGGCGGAACCGATCACTGTTACAGCCGGAGAAAAAAAAAACAAATCCTCCAGAAATTCGTCGGCAGCCGAGCTTTCCGCGCCACTTCAGCTGCTATCTCCCTCTCTCTCTCTTTTTCTCCCTTGGCGGCCGCTAAAAGGCGCGCGCGACTCTCTCCGATGTATTTGACCAAGCTGTGCAAATACAGAGGCTCGTGCGCGATTGTGGACGTGCGTCTGTGGGTGTGTGTGTATTGGGCAAACATTTTAACAGGATTAGAGAACACTTATAGCAGGGTTAATCTGGGCAAATATATACAGCGGAGCCCCCGATGGGAAACCGCAAAGTAGCTGTCATAAAGCTGTCGGATTTTCCAGAGCCGCGTCCGCGCCGATTCATGGATTGGCTTTTCTCCCGTGCTTTCCCCGAGAAATTATGGCTTTTCTCGGACTCGGAGGCGAAAAGTAGGTCGGGTCTTTGCTGGATTTCAACGAGATGAGGTTTTGAAAGTTCGAGACGTGTTCGCATGTTCTTCTTCTTCTTCTATTCCGCTACCTTTTGAAAACAAATTAGGTGGAGAGTAAGGCATTTACGAATAGCAATAAAAATAAGCAATTGGAGCATTGATAATCAATTTATTTTCGAACGATAAGTTAAAAAATTCATAATAACTGCAGATATATTGCAGTTATATTGCATATTACATATATTCTAGATTTCTAGAATACGTAATAATTCGAATACATATATTACACACTGCAATTTTTTTTCAACCATTCTACATAGAGAATTATTCTTTGAAATGCAACTAAATTTAAATATTACGTGCATTTAACTTAATTAAATTCAACGTACTGAATGTATCAGTACGTCAATGAGAGCAAAAGAACAATCGTAGCACACTCCATACCTCATTGAATCTCATCTCTATAAAACGCAAAGTGTACACACGTCCATTGTACACGTAAAACAACACAGCCCGCGCAACCCCGGCGAAAGAGCCAGGCGCAGAAAAAGGCCTTCCCCGCATTTCCATACGTTCCGATTAATCAGTGTTTAATTTCTGCGCATTGACGTCCAATTTGACGTTGCGTGAAAGGATTCGCGCGCGTATCGGCGCCCTATGTAAACGGCCGGCGCGCCTACCTATTTGACTTTTCTCCCTCGCCCTCGCACATTCATTACAATATTATCTTTGCATATACGTACGGGCGCTCGTACAGAGCGGTGTGTTTGCTCAAGCCGGAGATGCGCCGCGCGTCAGTCAAGAACGAAAACGAGGAAAAAGAGAAAAGAGGAGTAGGGCCCGCCCTTCGCGCTGTTTTAAATCCTTTTGTGGAGAGCCGCTCCGCGCGGAAACCTTTCATTTTCAACCGAGCCCCGCGAGGAAAAAATTCCGCTACTTTCAAGCTTTTGCCGGGGCTCTTTTTATTTTTCCAAAGCCCGCGATCTAATTACTGTAGGCAGAGAGAGGCTTTTGTGCCTGCCTCCGAGCTCTCCGACTTTTTTTTTTTTTTTTTTGCAGCGCCGCTCGTTTTTTGCCCCTCGCGCATTTTCCAGAACGTTCCTAAGAGAAGAAAAGTTACGTAATGAGATATGTTTCTGTTCCGCGGAGCGGCGCCGTTTAATTGTGTGCTCGTTTAACTTTTGAACTAATTTTAACGTGCTTTTATCTTATGACTGAAGTACAATGTAGGAGCGTAATGAGAAATGCAAAGGTATTATTAGTTTGTACTTTATTACGCTGTATAGCTAAGGCTTTTCTTATTATGTGCGTTGGCTTTTTATCCGCGGTTTCGGCTAACTAAAAAATAAGATAACACTTTGCGACCAGCCAGTTTTTGAATTGTACATGAAAAGGAATTTTTCGCAGCGAGAATTCGGGCTTCGCTGACATTGGGAGCTATATTTAATTATAAGGATGCTCTCTTGACTTGAAAGGCTGCTGATATAAAATTTGTGCAAAATTTTTAATAATGCTTTCGAGTAAGGTAGCGTTGCTTTTATAGATATTCTGTAAAACGAACGTTTTACAGAACATGAAGGTGTAGTTTTTTTATTTTATTTAATATATACTTGAATTTTTAACAAAAAAGTGATTAATTAAAAGTTCACTAATAATACTCTAAACAATTGTTTACCAAACAAATAGACAAAAAACAACTTCGTCGCCGTATTAAACAATTTTCCCATTTATCCTCCGTCGCAGCCATTAATCACAAGCCAAGTAGCGACGACTAATAATAAGCTTCCCATCTGCTAATTATCCGCTTTAAGCGAATCAAAGAGAGAGTAAGTCAGGTATAAAACTGCCGCTGCAGCTCGAGGAAGTGACTAGTCGATTCCGCGCGTTACGCGTACACGTCGGGCGCGTTGCGAGTCATGGGAATTTTTATGACGGCGCTCGGCCGAGGGGACGAGGAAGATGACTGTTTTTTTTTTCGCGCGCGGACGTGTGTGCGTCGCTGCGCGATGCGCGCGCGTCGGGTACTACACCGCCGGCGGTACTCGAGGCTCCTATATGTTTTGATTGATGATTTGTAGCTAACACCGAGCTATACGCGCAGCAATATCACGCCGATTGGAGCTGGCGCGCGGCGGGAGGGCCTTTGGACTGCGAAGAAGCTGCATCGGGACGCCGACGCGGAGAGGTAAAGGCTGGATATATGCACGTGGAAGCGATGAAAAGTCATAAACGTGCTTGTGTTGACTCATAAATGTATTGGGATTCTCAACAGCAGCCCGTTTTCGATAAGTGTTTTTTTTTTTTTTTTGCTAAAAACCAAAATTTGATAGTCTTTGCAAATTATTGATACTAATTTCGTTAAAAATTGTCGATTAATTTAATTAAACTATAAATGTATGACTAATAATTAATAAGTTTTATATTTTATTTGTAACTCTGATGAATAAATAAATAAATTTGTTAAATAAATACAATGTCATTTTAATTTAACGCTTTTATTAGTACTCGCTTAATTATCTAAAAATTATGAAGCAGACCTAAACCTTCTAAAAACGGAAAGGCCAGTGAGTAAAATACGTCCACGAAACGTCCTCGAAAGTATTAAAAATCCGAGCGAAAAGCTGAAATGTTCAGCACTCGATCGAGACGGCCGACCTCACTCGCGCGCTAATCCATCATCGCTCGTTCCAGTTTTCAGGCAAAAATCGATCCGTCATTCGTCGGCATTCTATACATTATCCGTCTGGTTGCGTCGAAATACGCGTAACTCCGCTGGCGCTCCTCGTTAGGACGCGCCTCTCTCTCTTCACAAAAGGAGGAGTATAGAGACGTCTCTGGCGGCGAAACGATTTTTAATGAGTCGACTGCCGGTCTTGCGTCAATGGGCCGGCCGACGATTTTTGCGCCTCCGCGGAGGCGAAGCGAATACTGCTCCGAGTCGTCGGGAATTTAACGATGCCGATTCGTTATGCCGCCACTGGAGCTTCTGGGCTGCTAAATGTCAGACGCACCTGGATGCGAGATTGGATGGGAGAAAATCGGGAGGCGTTTTTCATCCTTGTACGATGTGTCTTAACTTCGATTATGCAGCTATTCAAGTGTGTAATATAATTCTTTGAATTTTAATTTTTTCAATTCGTTTTAAAGCGAAATTTGAGGTAATACATTTTGTCATTTCGCCTCGGAAAACTTTATATAATTGAAATTTTGTTTTATTTTTGCTCGTAGACTCTAAAAGACTATAATAATGTTTCATTAAATGGAAATGCTAAATCCCTGGTAGAAATAAAAATATTAAAAATGGCTAGGAAAGTATAAAATACCTAGTCACAAAAGTATAAAATACCTTAGATGAAACGTTTTTTTGGATCATTTTCCCATCA
>JAWWEO010000001.1:18384187-18433290 GCA_035582975.1 Ormyrus labotus | reverse complement strand
AAATAGATATTTTCTCGGTATGTTTTTTTAAAATACCGAATAAATAGGTATTCAATTTTTTTCATTTCTACCAGGGATAAGCAATTTATAAAACCAAAAATAAAATTGTAAAGTGATGAGGGGCTTGAATTTAAAAGTTTAAACTAAAAAATAAATAAAGAATTTAATTTTTTTGAATGAATACATAGAAAATCGTACATTTTTCAATCTAAGTACTGCTACATTACATTTTTATGATTTAATAATACATAATTATATTGAGATAAACAAAATTTTAACCTCTTTCAAACAAGAAAATTCGCTAGCTTGGCCCCACATTAATTTCTTATTTTCATATGAATAAATTCAAAGTAATTCAGATTTTTGTATTCATTCATTGTTTTGGCTACGCAATACCAATTACAATTTTGACTGCGCCAAACGTAAACAAAATCGCGGGCAAACAGCCACAATCCAGCGCTTCGAATAGTAAAGCTAATCCTAACAATAATAAAAAAAAAACCGAAACTCCAAGCTCATTTAAACCATAAAGAAATGCATTTGTCAAAGATTAAGTACAAAGTTTTGACTCCGAGTCCTCGCGGGGGGGAGCTCGTCGAGGCCCGCGCACGCGCGTCCAACTCCCCCCACCCCCGCCCCTCGGCGGGAAGCTCGCTTATTCGCGCTTAATATCATTAGATCGGCAAGCGAGCGAGAGAGACGCGGCGTGACTTTAATAACGTTTCACGGGAGATTTTTTAATAATATGATAATAAAGCGAAATGAAAAGAGAACGCTTAAGGGATTATCATTCGGTCACGCGGCTCTTGATTCACTCCCTTACCCCGCTCCACTTCCTCTCTCTCTCTCTCTCTCTTTCACCCCTGACTCCGCCGCTTCGCTCTCCGCGCGCGCCAAACTTTTCGTTTCGGTCTTTCGCTCTGGATTTAATATTCCGATGTTCGACCCCGCAGTCGCAATTCAGTGACGGGCTGGTCTTTTCTATCTAAAGTGTGGCACGAGTTAAATGAGAATAGCTAATAAAGTGGGACAATACTTTTTGCCGCTTTGACAAAAAATGTTTTATATTAACTAACAAAATTTTTGAAGAAATAATAAGAATGTTTTTTTAATAGTAATTTTTTAGTATAATGTTTATAAATGTTTTTTAGTTATAAAAATATTTGAATTTTTTCTTAGAGGTTCAGTTTATGTTCTTCTTACTAAGTCGTTTATGTTATAACTGTAGTGGTTACAACGTATATAATTTCGATTAAATTATAAAAAATCTTTTTAAATCTTTAGTTAATATTTTACGCAATTCATGCGAACATTCTAGTGCTAAAAAAATAAAAAAAAAATCTTAAGAAATCAATTCATACACTTTAAAGCGTCGTCGATTACGGCAATACGTCGCAACAGAAACCCTTACGCCAATCACAATAAATCACTCGCTATCATTTCAAGGCGCTCCGCGAGACCTCGGCCTCCACGCAATTACCCGAGAGCGCAGCACTCGAACAAAGACATTAATAACCCGGCAAAAAAGCGGTGTCGCGCCCGGCCGAAAACCCGGCCGGAAAAAACGTCGGGGCGCAAGAGATTCATTTAATCGGGATCGCGCCCGTGATTGTTTCTCAAGAATGCGTTTTCAATGAAAAAAAAAAGAACAAAAAAAACACAAAACTCGAGTGAGAACCGAGTCGTACGCGCGGACGATCAATCACGCGGTGCGCCGAAACTGCACGATGACAGATCTTTCCTTTCAGTCCCGGTGGGCCCTTTTTCGAGGATGATATATATAAAGGAGTGACGAGGCCTCTCCCCCATTAAGGCCGGGTATTTTACGCTCGGTAAAGCACGAGAGCGGCGACAATGGCGCGCGGGGCTCATCTCCGACTATAGGTGTCAACCAGTTTTGTTTCGTCTGGCTGCTCTGCGTAAGCTTTTAGCGTCAAGTATAGACGGCCTCTTGCCTTTGATTTTTTGGGTTATACGCGGGACCCGCGACGCGCGGATGCGAGCAGTTTCTCGCGCTTCTTTGTCAGCAGCTCTTCTCGATTCGGCAAATCAGCTCGACGGCGAAAGAGTTGGAGTATCACCGAGAACGTATACACAAAAGTAACGATTAAGCTGGGACGCGCGGCTTTTCGAAAGAAAGGTCTCCGCTCGGTTTTTCCGACTGCCTATATAAGGTAACGCATCCGATTTAAAACTCGCTCAGTCACGGCTGTGCGCGGAATGAAAAATGTTCAATGTCGAAAATCGGGAGAAAAATCGGATCAGGCGCAAACACGTTCGTTTCGCAGAAACTGTTGGGCAAATTTAAATGAACATTACCGGCCTCGACACGGCGTTTTAATCGCGCGACGATCGGGGCCGCGATCGGTGGCCCGTGCGAGAGTAGCGCAGATAGCGCGCAAAATATTATTAATCTCTTGTCGGGGCGAATGTATTTTTCAAAATTTCAGCGCGGCCTTCCATAATGCCCCGATAGTTAATGCGAAACCATTAGTCAAACGTCCGGGGTGCTCTCTCTCTCTCTCTCTCTCTTTCTCGCTCGTGCACACGAAAGAGGAATTTCGATTTTAAATCGCTACATTTATCATGCAAGCAGGCGCATGTGACACTATTCTGATTTTATTTTATTCTACTCTCTCTCTCTCTCTCTCTCTCACAGACACACAATTTCTCGTTTCAACCCTTTCACAATGCCTACCTTTCAAACGAATTTTCATTTTCAACCTCTTGTACCTTTAAATACGTTCTATCATTCCTTTATTTCTTGTGTTACCATGTTTTGCACGAGACTGACTCCTATAACTTTATGTACATTATTATATAAAAACTATTATTAGAAATGTTATACTATTGTTAGAATTTTTTAAATAAAAAAATTACATGTTTGCAGAACAAAACCTGCCCTAAAGTCGATGCAATTTATTTTACCATTGTCTTCTATTAATTAAACGAAATAATAATTGTTTGAACAATTCAATTTTCGAACCTCATTGCAAAAATAATAATAACTCAAAGAAAAATGTTTGAACATTCATTTAATCGGCTATTTTTTAATAGAATATCAAGAGATTTAGAACGGTATCAAATAATAAGCTTCAGGCTTCCGCAGTTTTTCACATCGAGTTCATTCGGCGAAGGCACCCAGTGTCAACCCCCCCCCCCCCTCCTCCCCAAAACAAACGATTCTGTTAAAAACGGTCAGCTCTAGTTTTTACAATATCACTGCTAGTCGTCGCCGACGCATCCATCTTTTTTGCCGCGCGCGCGGCGTGCGCGCATTCCGCGTCCCTCCCGAATGTGTTGTTTTTTTGTTTCCCGCGCGCTCGAGACCCCCTTTTTTTTTCACCCGGGCGGTGCATTCGGAGCGGTGTCGCGCGCGTTGTCGCTGCACCCGCACTTGCATAAGCTCGCTTTACAAGAGCATTTCAAATACTCGTAAAAGCGCATTTCAACATTTTGACAACTACCAAATGACTCGACCGCCAGGCAGATCGTCGACATCTGCACTCTCGCTCTCTCCCACTTGCGACTCGGCGTGCATGCGTGTGCTTGCAAATTACCGAAGCGCGAGGCTATTTCTCTCGGTATTCTATTTTTTTTTTTTTTTTTTACGGCTGCTTTCGGCCCGCGGGCGTTGAAACAATGTTTCACGTACTCTCGCGTACGCTAACGTGCCTGTAAAGAGGCGCAATTAAAGAATCGTCTCATTATTTAACTGTTAAATTGATTGTTTTGGAATCGAGAGTTTTCGTAGACTTGTTATGCTCTCCGCGACCAATATGGTTTTGAAGAGGAGGTTAACGTTGTCAAATAGTTTGCAGTCCGCTTATTTCATTTCTAATTACAAAATTATAAAAACCTAGAGTCAGACTTTGGAAACAATTTTTTTTTTATTGTTCCTTACCAGTACTATATATCTGAATTTTTATTTTTTATATTCGCAATGTATCTTTCAATTCATTACCTGACGTTAATATATAATAAGCGATCATTGTAATATATCATCAGAATATTGAGGAATCACTTAGGTACGCCAATATTTTCGAAAGGTCTCTATCGGAATCATACCTGACCTAATCTAAAGCCCATATCGATCACACAAAGTGCGCTTTCATTCATCCAATGCCCCGAAAGCGACATCAGAAAATCATAAAAATCCCATCGGTCCGCCAATCGTAAATTCAAACATTATAACTTTTGCGTCCATTTACGTCACCTTTATAGTCCGGAATCGCGTATAATCAGCCAGTAAGCAGATCGTTAAAATGAAATGTGACTCCTCGAAGGTAAACGATACTTTAATTCGATTTCCAAATACATAAATTAAAATACAACAAAGACAACAAAAAAAAAAGGAACCCAATTCCTCTCACTTCGATGCGGTCGCAAAAGCAGCCGAACAACACTGCAGATTAAACCGTTCGAATCCACGCGGTTCCGCCAAGGTTCTCCGCTTTTCCCGAGGCCCCCGCCGGAGAGGAGCGCGAAGCCTTTCCCTTTGCGCGATCGAGCCCTCTCAGACTACAATGCGCCCTGGCAATAATGCCCGCGAGTCACTCCGATGCCTGCTTTTGCAGATCGACGTCGGCGCAAAGAGACGCTCATCGACAAGCGAGACGGGGAGAGGCCTTATTATATACGGAGGCAGCAACAGGGCGCCGAAGTGACGCCGGCAGCGCTTTCCTTTGATCAGGCGACGCCTCTCCGATAGTGCTTATCAGCGGAGAGAGAGAGAGAGAGCCTGCCTCGGCTCCATTAATTAGTTCGCCCCGCGCGCTCTGTGCGCGATTAATTACATCCTTAGCATCGTCGTCGAGCTCAAAGCTCCGAGGCGCAGACGGAGAAGAAAAAGTCGAGGATTGTTTGCAAGTGGCGTTCTTTGTTGGTAAAGATAGTTTTTTCAATTAACCGATAAATTTAAGATCATTTTACAGCTGTTACGTTTGTAATAATTAACAGATTTTTACAACTGCAATAACTCTTTTATTACAGTACAACCACCGCTGGCAGTAACGTTTTTGCCTAGTTACCTTTTGGTTCGAAAGCATCAGTGAACTTTATTTCCGATTTTCGAAAAAATACAAATGTAACAAAGAAAAAGCATCAAACGTAGAGAGAGAGAGAGAGAGAGAGAGAGATTAAAAGAGGGGATGAGAATGCATGTGGGAAAGAAGGGGGTACATTAGGCTGCGCGAGCGTGTTTGCGTTGCGTGCTCGACCGGAAGCATAATTTATATATGCGATGCAAATGAACTGCTCTACGCTTGAATCTTGCCAAAATTTCAGCGTGCGCGTCCGAGTCCGAGAGGTATGATCGCCGAAATGATCGTTATTATTGAAATTGAAGAAAAACAATGGACGAATGTATGAATGAAGCAGTGCGGCTAACGAAACTTTTTTTTTAGATTAATATTTATCTTTGCCAGAGGACTTTTTATCGGGTTCTACGTAAGAACATAATAATATTCATAATTAACTCAAATGTATCACATACAGTACAACTCGAGTTCTCAAAAATATTTCTGCTGACTTAAGAGAGTGCACGGGTTTCGGATCACCGATTTTATTCAAACTTTGAACACGCTTTTCTTAGGACAAAATATGAAGAAAGCCAAAATATTAGGGTCTAACACTAAAAATTTTCGACACAGGAGGTAAATAAAGTTATTTTTCTCCAAAACTTTGTATTTCGTTATTTGACGATAACTCACCTCCTATTAAACCTAAAAATTCCAGCAAAAAATCAAACGATTATCCATAACTCTGGAAGCAATAGAGATTTTTTAACGTACACCGTCTCAAAATACAAGTCTTTTCCTCTACTTTTGTTTGCATTTTTAGTGGAATTTCTAGTTTTAATAGGAGGTGTTTTATCATCAAATAACGAAATACGAAGTTTTAGAGAAAAATAACCCTAATATTTTGGCTTTCTTCATATTTTGTCATAAGAAAATCGTGTTCAAAGTTTGAACAAAATCAGTGATCCGTAATCTGTGCACTCCCCTAGTGAGATTTATTTGCCACTTCCTGTTTCCGAGCATATTTACGGACAAAAAGAGCTGTAATAATTTTCTTTACTCTGCTTGATAATCAATTTCGGGTTATTGTATCAGTATTTTTGGAAGTTGCATTTCGTCGCTTTTTTCCGCTAAGTACTTTTACATTAACGTATTTATTTTTGTTCGCCGCTTCGTTTGTAACGTTGCGTCGCGCAGTACGGTGGCCAAGACAAAGAATTTATAATTAAAAATTTCGAAACAAAGGCAAAATGGATTTCTCGTTAAAATTGCTTATTTTTCTCGAACGAAAAATAACCAATTTCCATGTTACACTCCCCCGTATAAATCATCCAGAATTCAAAAGAGTTGAAATTAAAAAATATAGTGTGTATAAATTTCAACCCAACAGCGAACCAAATACAGAAAATCAGTTGACTAGCAAATCTATAATAACAAATCATCCAAACCTATAATACAAATCCTCTATACTGCCGATGTAAAAATCATTAACCTCGTCACAGCTTGATGCCCAGCGTTTCCCCAACTTTTACGGCTGAAACGTTAAATCAGCCCACGCCAAGTGCCCCGTTATATACGCTTTGCATATAAGCCGAGCGTATTGCAGCGGTCGGATATATTGTGCCTAGCGCGATATGTATATACATATATATATGTACAGACTGGAGGGCGCGAGACGATGTCCTCGCGTTAAATACTTGCCGATTCGACAAGCCTCATTTAGGGGTGGGGGGGGGGCCCCGCGGCTTCAAACAATGCATCACCCCTTTGGACGAGCCGGCCGAATGCATTTAGGGCACGTGGGGACTTCGTCACGCCGATTCGACGCGGTGTCCATGCAATACAGCGCGGATCGCCGTTTCTCTCTCTCTCTCTTTCTCTCTGTCTCTCTGCGGATAACCGGCGTCAAATGCGATTACTAGGACTCTTTTTATGTAGGGACTGACGACGCGACCCGCTGCTTGGAGGCCAAAAGTCAGAGTCCCTTGTGTTTTCGTGCCGGTTCCCCCCGATTAATGCTGATTGCATAAATACGGATTTTGCTAATCGTTTGATTTAGAAGGAAAAATCGACTCTTTTACGGTGTATTTTTAAGGTTACAATGACAGACGGAGATTTATCGTTTCTGACGATGTACACGTGAAATTTCTGAATGGAATTAAATATTTTTATTTTAAAACGATAGGGTTAAAATTAACTTTTGTTCTTACAAGTTATTCGAATAGAAAGCAAATTATATGAATTGTATCGATTTTGGACAAAAAAAAAGTCTGAGATAACGCAAACCTTCCAAATTAATACATATAAACAATAAAACTGAACGAAATGAAAATAATGAAAATGTAATTATAGCTTGGCAAAAATTTGCAATCGCACCTCGACATTTTCAAAGCGCACAAACGGAACATACAATAATGGCCGCGGGGTCGTAATTGATCGCGCCCATAACTCATCGAATCAAGCAGATAACATGTAAATACATTTAAAACGACACGACCGCGAACTCCACGCCCCGGATCGCTGAAAAGGAGCAGAGACTTGACGAAGGTTCGGCGGGAAATCGTCGTGCTACCTGCGTCGCGTCGCGTCCATAAAGAGCGTCTAATTTATGAGGATCTATCAATACCTCACTAGCTGTTGTTCCCCGGTAGAATGTTGTGACAGGCTGTTAGGGGCGTTCACGGGCCAACACTTCCCTCCCCCCGTTCGCTCGGACAAATGAGAGATATTAATTTTAAAGCGCGTGCGGCGCGAACGAACAGTTTTTTTTTTCTCTTTTTGTCGGGGAAGAAAGAGTAGATTTTTTTTGTACGACGAGCTGGTTGAAAGAGCACTGAGAAAGTAGGGAAAGGCATATTGCGGCTGTTCGATTGCCGTTAAAATGACATTTTGGCTTTTGTACTGGAAGGGGGTGTTTCTCGACTGAATTTATAGAATTTTCGCTTTGATTCATTTTAAATATGATTTTATGCTGGATTATCTAAAACAATAATGCTGGAAATTACAATATAAAGCGGATCATTAAAATTTGATTATTACTTTTTACAAATTGCTATTATACTAAAAACTAATTTGATAGAATTGCAATATTTTAAAACACGTGTAGTATTAAATTTCTCAGAAAACTTATTGGCATATTCAAAATAGAGCGTATGAAAAGTGTAATTTAAAAATAATTATCTTAAAAATTAAACATGAGCCCCTTTTTTGACCTAAAAAAAAATGAAAAGAGTTTTTTGTTAGCTTAAAATAATGCTAACTAAAAGATAAACTCATGAGCCAAAATTGATCTAGAAACAATTTCTAACTTCGTTACAACGTACGTAAAATTTAATTCCACCAAGTAATAACCGGCAAATAGAACCGATTAAAAATGACTGGCAGTTTATTAAATAATTTACAAACTAATTCTTAACTCGTGGACTGACAATTTAACTCTAATTAATACCGAACCAATGGAAATGGACTAATTACTTTTTATATTTCTTCGACATTACGCTTTTCCTCGAAAATTCAATTAATCTCGAGCTGAATCCCATCGAAGCGCGCTTGAAGCTTTGAATTTCGTTAAATAAATTTTGCAAAATGCCAGCGTGCAGTCTCAGCTTTTACCTACATACATGAAATCAATTATTTCGTTAATTCATGCGTTACATTGGCTGTTAGCGGCTCGTCACTGTGAGCGACGCGCGGCCCGTAGGCACTATTTTTCAATTTCACTGTCGCCCTCGTGCTTTCCTCTCTCTCTCTCTCTCTCTCTCTCTCATTTTCTCAAGCGTTTTTTTGCTTAACTGTTTACCTGTTTCATCCATTTGCCAATTTACTCAGGACGTTTGTTCTTGCGGTAACAATGATTGTTTCCCTATAGCTTCAATGGGACTACTCTTTACTCAGTTTAATTTATAGCAATTTTCTCAATGAAAGTATGGAGTGGAAAGGTTTAGTTTGATGGAAAAAGCTTAATTAAGGGAGCAAGATCGTTTTAATTAAATTAAAGCAATTTCTTTACGTTTCAGTTGAAAAGTTCTTTAAGTAGAAGAGCAGCTAGAAATTATTAATTATAAATTAATTATCTGGCGTTTTGTTATTTCACCTGATCACATCAAGCATTCAAAAGAAAAATAAAGTTTTGTAATGCTCAAACTTACGATTTCTGCTCTTTCTTACGTTTTACCTCAACGAAAAGAGTTCCAATTTTCCTGCGAAGGCATAAAAAAAAAGCAACGAAATCTACTCACCTGGCCGTTTCTTGCAGTTCCACTCGCGGCTGCGGAGCCTGTTCGTACACGACATGCCCATCTAAATGCGGCAATGGACTTCGACGGGACGAAGGTCGCTTAGAAAAGAGCCACAGAGCTCAGAAAAGTTGTCCTGGGCAGAGTGGATGAGGTATTTCTGCCAAAAGGAATATTATTTTGCGAATGATGAAGAAGATGTCGGAGCGGAGTTTTCGCCGAATGGAAGC
The DNA here is from genome assembly GCA_035582975.1 of Ormyrus labotus. Lineage (NCBI taxonomy): Eukaryota > Metazoa > Arthropoda > Insecta > Hymenoptera > Ormyridae > Ormyrus > Ormyrus labotus. The sequence goes on along the minus strand of JAWWEO010000001.1, from coordinate 18,423,807 downwards.
GAGAAAACTCGAAGCATGGCAGTTGCATCGGAGGAGGAGCTCTTCTATAACTGTATTTCAAATAAATGGTTCGACCAAATTACTTTACTTACTCTTCTGAAGGTATATGCTGTGTTATAGTAAAAGAATAAAATAAAAATTTTGTGACAAATTGTACCATTTCATATTAAATGGTATTTTTAACTATTGCTTTGAAATCGTAAGTTTTTGTAAGTGTTATCAAAAGTTGATATGCAGCAGGTTTCTCCAGTACTTTTTGCTTAAAAATTACGCAAATCGATCCTACACTGCTTTTCTTACCACACAAAGCAAATGTTTCTTTTATTAAAGCAAATAACAAATAACGCGATGCAATAAGTCGAGATAAAAAAAAGATCGCACACATGTTCCCTCCGATCATATTCATTCAAATTATCATGAATCGGAAATCGCGTAAAGGTAAACGCCGATAAAAAAAACCTCCAAGGAAGTTTAATTAGTGTCCTTTCAGGCACTTAAAATAGTTATTATTATTACCGTCGCCGTCGTAACCTCCTCCATCTCCGGCGAAATCCCAGATCTACGCGGCCGCGCTCTTTCCAGCTTTATTTTCCCATCTCTCGAGCTGCTTTATACTTCCGCGGAGCTTTTCTCTTCGGCGAGAGTTCATTTGTCCCGAGCCGCTCGCGCCGTTGTATTACGCGAAAAGGGCAGAGAGATTATTCGTAGCTCCCCGGTATATCATACGATAAAAGTCGTCCGCCTCTGCCTATAGTGCGCCGAGAAAGCGAAAGAGGGCGAGAGGGAGAGAGGGGAACGGCAGATTTATATTTGAAATTAGATTAAGCTCCTGCGCTTGAAAGCTATATAAACGTCCCGGGCCGCCCTCGTTCCACTGCAATCTCGAGGGAGGGGAGAAAGAGGAACTCAATAAAGCAACCGCTCGCTCACTTTATTTTGCCCTCTCTCCTTTCTTTCCCCGTTCATTTCCACTCTTTTTCTTCGCCGTGTCTTCCATACAGTTCGCTCTCGCCGCCTGCCTCCTTTTTCCCGTTCTCCATTTCAATTCATCCCTTGTATATATCAGCACTCTATTTCTCAGGATTTCTATGTTGAATTTTCTCCTTTTTTTTTTCTTTCGAGTCCTATCTTTTATGGAGCTTCTTCCGCGGAAGCTTTACTGAACGATTCAAACGAAAGTAATTACACAAGTGCTTTATTGCGCGACGGGATATTAGTTTCCTCAGTTGCACATAAACCTAGATACAAAATTCTGGGGAATGCATTTTCTTTTTTATGAAAAGCTCGAAATTGATTTTTCATTTATTATTGTAAATATCTTATTATCTTCTATCTAATTGCTTTTTATATTTATATTAGTCTGATGAAACCTGACCTCTACTAACAAGCTAATACGACTCATTAGAAGTCTTTAAAAATCAGTAATACTAATTAGAACTGTTCATCAAGTCTCACAAAAAACTTACTACAGTTTAACAATAATCTATCTGTGTCCGTGTACCGCAAATACATCAACACTTCAGCTGCCTCCTCTTCGCCCTCGCAGTTTTTTCTCCCTTTTCCCTCGAGCCTGTCCTCTTTTTCTATCTCGCGGGCGTAAATCGTTTTCTTTCAACCCCATTCAATTCCGACCTCGCTTTTATCGCCTCGCGCGGCTCCCGGCCATTTTCTAAGCTCTCTCCCTCCCTCTCACTCTCTTTCTGACCCACCATCATCCTTTCCTCCGTACACCGACGTACACCCTCTGTTTTGCGTGTGCGACTCTCTCTCTCTCTTTCTCTTTCTCAATGGCGGTATTTTAAAGTCGAGCGAAGAGAGGGTGCGGATATGCCGCGCGAGTTTTAATGGATGTTTGAGTGGCTATAATGGCATTATATTGCTTCGCCCGGGCTGATATAGCCGCGTCTGACTATAATTTCTCTCCTCCTTTCATCCCCGCCTTGTGCAAGCGCGTTTTTTCCCTGCCTGCGCCGTAGGTGTAGCGCGCCTCAAGTGAAAAAGAGTGCTCGTCGGTGTTGATTTCCTAACGGCGAAGCGGGGCGGAGTTACTGCTTCCGCGCGGAATTTTATATCCCTCGAACAAAAAATTCAGCAAAGATTGATCGCTCAGATAATTGGGGAAAATTTTATTTCGAAGAATTTTTTTGAATCACCGAACTTCGATTTCGTATTCGTTAATTTCGTTTAATTGAGTTACTCGATAGTTATTTGATATTAATGTGTTGGACTAGAGTCATTTGTACTGCATTTGCGTTAGACTAAAGTCATTTAAACTGCATTTGTGTATCAAAAGCATAATTGTACAACTTAATAATGTAAATACGAGGACTGAGAACTTGCACGTAATCTTTGCAATACATTACATAATATAAGTAATACCATTTTAAGAAATCAAACGCTTAATAATTTAAAAAACAATCAATACCTTGTATTTACAAATGTATTAAAGCACATACTATTAATAGTTCTTTAATAGATGTTTTACTTTTGTTTTTACATTTTATACAAAAAATGTATCATGGTTTGTGTATAATTAACCTTATAAGGGCGTTTGTAAAGCTCCTGGATTTATTCCGTATCCGTAACCTTGCGGCCCGAAGTTGCGAATGTAGCATTCTATAAAATAGGAAGATATATTTCTTTAGTTAAGAACAGCCATTAGTTCTGAACAATGTAAGTCTCAGTAAAAATGAACTGCATCAGATCAATTCAGTTCAGATATTGAAACAAAACGTTTATTCTCACGTTTACAAAATATTTCCCCGCAGTGTTCTTCAAAGTTAAATGTGTCTAGAAATTTTCGACAGCATAAGCAAGTGAAACAAATTTTGTGGTACGCCCCGCCACATGCCAGCTGCAGTAAAAGACATGTTCGTTATACTTATTGCAAATTATTATCCATTCTCGTGTATTGTTAGACAATAAATTAATGATTGCTTTAAAATTCATGATGTTGCTATAAAAGGAATAATAAAATAAAAATTAATGCTAAATTTAATCTACTTTCAGAATCAACATTCAGTTCATTACAAAAATCTAGTTTTCAAAATTTACACGTAATTCATAAATAATGTAATAAACAAATTAAAACCTTTTATTTCATTCATCAAGAACTTATTAATTTTTATTATTTTTTGTAATTTAAAAAAAATTTTTAAATAACCGATTTGCAAACAGAAAACTAATTACATTATAAGGAATAAAGGAGAAATAAAAGAAATATTGAGTAAAACCTGCATTTCAGCTTGATACACTTTTCCGCCACATCTCCGACAGTCCCGACAAGCTATACAGTATCTTCTCTGACAACAGCACCTCACGTTATTGTACCTCGCACAACCCGCTGATCTGTGTATTTAAATATATATAAAAAGTCGCTTATCAGTTGAAAGGATTACTATTATAATGACATTGTAGTGTCGTTTTAAACTTTAGTGTAGCTAAGTGTACTAAAAGTGAGAGAAAAAAGTTCTTTTCTGCATTAATCATTTTAATGATTATCAATAAAAAATCAAGGAAAATGGAACGTAGAAAATAAATTTATTGAAAAAAGATTTGTTTAAACTGTACTTTGACTTTTCTTTTCAGTGTTATAAACTAAGTTTCAGATTTTTTAGATATAAATAAATAAAAATTTTTGCTGTTAAACACTTACCCAAGTTCAAATCCCAATAAATTATTTTTATAGATTGTTACAAAATTTAGCGCTCTCTTAACGCGAAAACAAGCTTGAGTTAATACCTATTACGCCGATGAGTTGAGCAATCAGCGCCATCGGTCCTGCTAAATTTGCATTGACACTTTCTGCACTGTCGATAAGTCGCAGCAGGCGGACTTTTCCCTCTGCCGGAAAAGTTGCATCCATTGCAGTGGGCTTGTTTAATGGAAGAAGGACCTTTTGTAAGATTATAGTTTTTGTAGCAATTATTTTGTTTATCCGTTTTTTCGTAACAGTAACATTTATTTTATTATTACTTAAATTTCTTGTATAATGCGGTGGTAACGGAGGATAATTTGTTGGTTTTCCAAGTGGATGTATCTTGACGAGTTTTTATAAACCTTGCATGATGAACTCTGTGACATTTCTTGGCATTATTTTCGAAAAAAGCATATAAAGCTTAAATACTTTGCAAAAATTATAATATTTTATATTATATGTACCACAGAATATTGTGTAAATTGAATTGTCTGCAGTTGATACAATAATTAAATTGTGTTTTAGTACATATATGTTTATGTACAGAAAATTTCATTAAAAAATGAATTTAGTTGTCAAAAATTTTAATTTAATTATATTATTTGTAACAAAATTACGCATATCTTGAGAAGTTAAATTTTAAAATTTATAAGATCTAAAATATGATGGTTATGTTTATAAAAATAAATATTAATGTTAATTCAATCACTTTCATACGAAAGTTTGATTTTGTTATATTACTTGTACTTTATGGATACGCCAAAAAAGATGTTAATTCTACAACTTTCAATTTAAAATAACAACTACTAATTTTCAATTATAAAAGAAAAATAAAAAATGCACTCTTAATTTCGTGTCAATATCTAACTTTCATTTTTATATATTATATAATATATATGCATAGTTTTAATTTCGCGCTAAAGAAGTCATGTGACATTTAGAACCAATCAAAATAAAGTTGTAGTATTTGGCCATGTGACAAACATAACCTAGAAATTTGAGTATTTTGTGCATTCTTCAACAATAGTTTTCACCGCGTGATGAAAATTCAATATGTTTATATGTATTAGATAATACGAATTTTGAAAGTTTTATTTTAATTATATATTAATATCTGTAATTATTTTATATAACTGAAGGTAAATAGTAACTTATTTTATAATTAAATATTTATATTATGATACTAAGAAAAAGAAGGTTAAGTGAAATAATTTAAATACTTATTGGATTAAATGTTAACGTGTATAAGAAATTACTTCTTAAAATATGAATTAACAATTTATTATTTTTACAGGTATTTTTATAAAAACTTTAAAATGAAGAGAGTGAAAAGTGATAGCATGGAAACTTCTCCTAATAAGAAGTTTAAAAAGTCAACAAAATTTTCTAAAAAAGGAAATTCTCAAGGTGGAAACAAAAGTAAGAAAGACAAAAAGAAGAAGCCTTCAAAAACTAAATATGAAAAACCTACAGTGCAAAACAAGGCTAGTGTACCTGTTAAAAAAAACAATTCCAAATATAAAAAAGGAAAACCAAACATGGATAAAATAAAAAGTGAAAAGAAAAGTCCAACTGAAAATGGAACAACTGGAGAAAAACCAAATTGGCTAGAGTATAAGAAAGAACAGAAAGAATTAAAAGAAAAGAGAAGAGCTAAAAAATTAGAAGAATCATATGATGTAGCAATCGAAGCAAAACGAATTGGGGAAAAACTTCGAAGATCAAAGTTATCACCAGAAATGCAAGAAAAATTAACAAAAAAACTACATGATTTAATAAAAAATAAATATGCTAAAATGATTTTTACTCATGATATTTCAAGAGTTGTTCAATGGCAAATCAAATATTGCAATCAAGACATTCAACTTGAAATTGCACAAGAATTGAAACCTCATCTGCGAGAAATGATGTTTTCAAAATATGCCAAAAATGTTGTTAGAACTTTACTAAAAAGAGGATCAAATAGTGTTAAAAAGTGTATTTTGCAAGAATGTTATGGTCATGTAGTTAAATTATTGAGTAGTGTTTTATCTGCCCCATTATTTGAAAAAATTTATGTTGAGATTGCTTCTGATACTGAAAAATCTGCTTTTAAACAAGAATTTTATGGTGATTTGTATAAAAAATCAAAGGATTTAAAAGTTAAGACCTTAATAGATGTGTACAAGAATTCTGAAGATATGAAATCAGCAACATTATCAGCTGTAAAAGCAAATTTAAGTAAAATTTTGAACAAAAACCTTATAAACTCAACCCTTGTACATACTGTTCTTTATGAATATTTATCAAACTGCTCGGCAGAAGATAAAGTTGAAATAATGGCATTGATTAGACCTTTAATTACAGAATTATCACAAACTAGGGATGGTACAAAGGCTGGTAATTTATGCATATGGCAAGGAACTAATAAAGACAGAAAAGTTATAATGAAAACTCTTAAAGAGCATATTAAAGATATAATGACATCTGAACATGGACATTTAATGATATTGGCCCTCTTAGACTGCGTAGACGATACAGTTCTTTTGAAAAAAATTTTATTACAAGAAGTATTAAATAATTTAAACGAAATCGTTTTAAATGAATATGGTAGGAGAGTCATTTTATACATTGTTGCACATAGAGATACACACTACTTCCATCCTGCTTTAATAGAATATTTGAAAGAAGGAGATGGCAATGCAACAAGTAAAAAACCAGCAGATATTCGTGAAAAAGAATTGTTAGAATGTGTAATTGATAATCTACTGCAAAGTATAGTAGCTGATGTTCAAATATGGTTGTCTAATGGTCCAATTCAATTGGTAACTTTAGCAATTTTGAAAGCTTGTCATGGAGATAAACCAAAATCAAGCTTCAGTGCCATTTCTACATTTATTACAGATATTGATTCTAAATTGCAAAAAGATACAAAAACATTTGAAGCTATTGAAGAACCTGGATTACACATGATCTTGAAAAAACTTATTCAAATGGACAGTCAACGCATTAAAAATAATGAAATAACATTTGGTGACGTTCTCGTTGAACATTTAACAGATAAAGTAATTGAACATTGGACAAATTACAACAGAGGTTGCTTTTTATTAATTACATTAATAGAAAATGAATCCGAAAAAGTTATTTCCGAAATAAAATCAAAACTTAAGATTAAAACACTCAAATCGAAATCGAGTAAAGGAGCAACGATATTGTTACAAAAATTAGAAAAAGTAAAATAAAAATATTTTGTAATTTTAATTTGTAACTTAGGTCTAACTTTTTAATAAATACTTGGTTAAAATTATAAAAACTTGTTTTATTAAATATCTGAAATTTATTATCAACCCATTATCAATTAATGTTAGTTTAAATATAATGGGGATAGGTAATAATAATTTATAACTTATGTTTCGTAGTTTAACGCTTTTTATTTAGTCACGATGAAGTATAAATAATTTTAAGCTACTATTTTCCTAGAGAAGTAACAAAAATGAATCCTTTATATAACGTACCCTTGTAATTAGAAGATTTCAATGAAAATCAAACAGTATATAAAATATACATGAAAATAATTTGGAATAAATTTTAAATTAATAATTATTATCACTTTGTAATTTATTATGCATGACTTATTATGGTATAGATCAATGTTCCATCAATTCAAGACATATTAATCGCGGGAGATCAAAACTCCCATAAATATTGCAAAATAAAATAAATATCATATGATGATTTAAATGTATTACAAAGATGCAAACACCTGACCATTGACCAAATCACATTTGATCATATAAATTAATATTCTTACATAAATATTATTTATAATTCAAGCATATTTTTTATATCAACAACCCTAGATCGAATTTCCGGTTGATTATCTTTCGATAATTCTGGCAGCATACCATGCATTAAAGCAGTCATAAAGTTCAGTTGTTTCCCATTTTGCATATCTTTTAATTTTTTTGATAAAGATATCACGATATTTAATGCTTCTTTCCTAATCCTAGTATATTTTGCAATACCTAAAAATAATTTATTTTTATTATATTATAATATTAATTTCACAAAAAGGAAGTTTTATGTATACCTATTGCATATCGTAAAATTTTAAGAAGAGTTTCACAAATTATATCCAACGTTTCTTTATCTTTTTCTGTAAGTTCATTAAAATCAGTTTTTAATAAAACTAATTTATCAACGAAACGATTTAGGGTTGTTAAAATAGAAACTTGAATAGGTCTAGTACTCGATGGCAGTGTTTCAAAACAGTGCATCACAAATTGTACACAATACTGGTCTGAAATGATTGATATATTAATAAAAATACTTCAATTTTAAAAAGAATTTGATTAAAGAAAATTAAAATATGTACCCTGAGTTTCTTTACAAGTTGGCCATGCTTTTCCAAGACTTTCATAAATCGTTTCTTGAAGTTTTATTTTTTCCTCCTTCTTTTTCTTATTTTCTTCTGCAGATTCATCATCTTCTTCACCTTTTTTGTTCAACTTAAAATATATATTCGTGAGTATGAATAATTAAATATGTAATATAATATTATAAAATAGCACTTACTTTAGGTAAAACTTCTTGCGCGATATCATAGACTTCAGTAAATTTATCTTCATCTAATTCATGCAAAACTTCCGTAAAAGCTCTTAAAGCATGGCGCTTGTACTCAACCCCTTCTTTTTTACTCTCTTTGTATAAAGCTTCTATAATCGCCTCCTTTAGCTTTGGATCATTTTTCAAAGCCTCTCTAAAAATAAAATCATATTTTAACTTATAATTCTAATATATTATTTAAAGTTATGTAAATTAAAAACTACGTGATTAGTAATAAATTAAAAATGCATTAAGTTATTAGTGTTCATACTTACTTGCTGTTAGATGCGAGCGTCGCTAAAGCAGTCAGCAGTCTATTTTTTCCATTCCAAGTTCTGCCTTGCAATCCGTTGACCAAAATATTCAGTAACGTATATCGAGGCTCGTCATCAATTGTTGCTCCAAGCTTTGAGGCTACTGTTGAAACAGCATTTGCAGCCTGAGCTTTCGTGGTCCATGAAGCAGACTCCAGAGCTGCTTTTAAATTGCTCGTAATGGCACTTAAATTTTTTCGAATACCACCTTCGGTACCGGGTGTTATTTCCGACCATAATTCGGTCCACAATTCTATGGTTTTTTCGTTTTCGTCTGGAATTTTTTCCGCATGCATTGCAAAAAACGTCAAAGGCATTACTACGTGAGAATACTTTTTAAGAATATCTTGATTATAATTGTTTATGGATTGCAGTGTTTGACCAATAGCCAATCGTATTGAATTATCTAAAAAAAAAACAATGACAAAATTCTATTATTTTCTTTTCATATTAATAAGACTATAATTACATATTAGTTATTTTAATTAACCTTCTCTTTCCATGTACCATGTATTTAACATATTAAAAAGTTTATCTAGACTAGATTCTTTTGCACATCCCACAATATGTCCGATTGTTACTGCGTTATTTGACCTTATTTCTGCGTTTCGATCTGTTAGTCCATTAATAAGGGCTGCAAGTATTTTTCCTGCAAATATAAGTTAATACAATCGATAAGAGGTACTATGTTTTAGAAATAGTTAAAATTTGTTCATTTTATGATATTAACCGGCATATGGCTGTAATTCGTGTTTCATATTAGGTAAACATAGTTTTATGAGAAAATTCGAGCATGTAACTTTTGTTTCGAATTTCACACTTGTTTTGATGAGATCTATCACTTTAGGCATCAAATCTTTTAATATCTGCGCATCAATGTATTGTATACACTAAAAGCAAACAATTAAAATTATGTTTTATAAGAACATTTTATCAACAACTAATAATGCACTTTACCTTTGCCATTGTATCCGTGGCATTAGCGATATAGTTATTAAAAATTTTTAAATTAGTTTCTTTTAAATCGCCAGTACAATTCATAAGAGCAGGAATTAACACAGGAAGAGAAGGTTTTAACGTATTCCCAGCAGTTGATACAAGTTGAGAAATTGTTTGTAAAGATATCACCCGAATCTCATTTACCGTATGATTTATTCCTTCTTCCATAAAAATTGGTAAAATGGCCTGAAGAACTTCATCTGCAGATTTTCCATGAGAAGGATCGCATTGACGTATACAAACCTATAGTTTTTTAAAGATACAATTATTTATGAATGAACCTTGTTAAATAATTGCATAAGTTTTTATTATATATATATGTGTGTGTATATTTAAAAAAGGATAACACTCTCATATTTTGATATTTTTTATGAAAATAAAAAAATTATCTTATTTCTTAAGCAGTATACTTTAAATAATGGTAAAATACTATTAAATAATTATATAATATAATAAGTAACTTGTAAACTGATAATTATATAATAAGTAACTTGTAAACTGATTAAAATTTTATTAATCTTACCCGACTAAAAATTTTTGCAGTATTCATCGCTTCCTGTCTTGTACCTTCATGTCTATCATCCATTACTCTGAAAAGCTCCTGCCACAATCCAGGTGCACATTCCGCGTAATTGATTGGTATATTAGGTAATTTCAGTAAATCAGCTAAAGCCAAACAGCAGCTAATTCTGACACGAAAATGAGCGTTGGTCAAATTTTCTTTAATATCTTCTAATATCTTCTTATGATGAAGTTCAAGCTGTTCAATTCAAATAAAATTAATATTAAAATACAAATTTTCACTCACTATCCTCTTAAGAATATTATAATTCAATTAACTATAATTGTATAAAGCACATCTTACATCTTTCGTCGGTGAAGGTACAAGATTTCGCCAAATACTAGCAAAACTTTGTTGAACCTTTGGAACTGGATCAAATTGGTACCTATATAATTTCGGTATGATATTTGGCAAATAAGCAGTGATATCTTCATTGTCATCAGTAGTGCTGATTTGCGGAAACTTCAAAGCAGCACCTTTCTTTGTCGTCCAAAAAGCATTATGATTTGCCAAATTTAAAAAGCGATAGGTTAACTCTGGTTTTTTTAATTCTGTAGCAAGTAAATTTATTTCTCTGTATGTTATAAAATTTGCACTGAAAAATATAAATGTATATTAAAATATTTTCATTTTTTTTAATTTATAATTTTTTTTAAATAGTTTAAAAGAAATATAAATTTAAAAATTAGTTATAAACAAGTCTGTAATTTGCTTTTCTTGATCTATTTTATTAAAAGTTAAATATTACAAACCTGGAACTTTTTCCTGATTCAACTTTTCCTGAATCATTAGATTTTCCTGATTCAGCAGCTTCAGGAGAAATTTTTCTTCCATACATCAAATGTTTTGTTAAACTAGTGACTAATGTTTGTCTATCTTTTTCTTGACTATGAATGTAAACCATATATAAACCTTTTGCAGCAATATCTTGGACAATATCTGACAAAAAAAATATATTAAACAAATGAAATTTATTTTATTTTTTATTTGACTTACCATTATTTTCGTATAACAAATCCATAAAAACGTTTTGTATTTCTATAAATTTTTCAATAATGCATTGTCGTTTCGAATTGTGTTTTAAAATTGTTAGCAACCATGTGCAAACCGCCTGAAATAATATATGGCATTAAAAAAGTATTTTTGCAAATGATATGTAAAGTTTCCAAACCAATATTTATTAAATTAAATTTTCTTTTTGATAAGTAGAACCCGTAAAAAATTCTTTAAATTTAAAATTACAATATATAAATGTTCATAAATTAGAGAGATCATAAATTACCTGTCGCGAATTCGGATGTGGTTTATCAGCAATCGACAATAGCTTATCAACAACAAAAACTAGTAAATCATTGCTTTCTTTTGAATAAGGAACATTGTGTTCAGAAGGAAGAATTTTCCAAGCATCTCTTGCTTCAGGTGAAGCTGGACCTTGAACACAGCATACCAAAGCTTCTCCAATAGATAAATGAATGTTGATATCTTTTGTCTGTATAAATAATAATTAATTATTATATCGTTAATTTACAATTAGAAAAATTGAAACTCACCTCACTGGCGATTTCAAGAAACTTTTCTACGATTAGTTTAGTGTGAGGAAACTCTTCCCCAACACAAATATACCCTAACGACAATGCAGCCTTTTCTTTAATCTGAAAAATGAAAAAAATTATTTTTTTAAATTATAAAGTAGCTTTGAACGAAAATAAATTAAAAATATTACAAACTTTTGCATTTAATTTCACATTCATAAAGATCGAAAATAATTTTTCTGCAACACTTTTTTTATTAGGTGCTTTTTCTGCCTCTGACGGTAAAGGCAATGAAAACGATTTACCAATAATTCCAATACCCGTGATTGCAGAAGTCAACAGTGCCGGATTATTCACATTAAGAAATTCACCTGTTTAAAAAATAAAAATTTCATATTAATTTAGTCTTATAAAAATTTATCAGTTTCCGTGACCAATAATATCAATTGAAAGAATGTTTTCATTGATGTACAGGAATAATACTCTCATTCGTGCACGATGCACAATAATAGACTGCTAGGAAGAAAGAGAGGGAGAGAGAGTTTCCATATTTATATTAGTTTCCTATTCTAATATAAAGTATAATGTATAAAGTCTTACAAACTGCTTTCACGGTATCGATGTATGTATTCCAATTTATCAATGTATTTTTGTCTTCTTGTTTTCGTAAAATTAATTTTCTTTCCATTGAATAAGACATTGCCAAAATTGCTCCTTGTTGATTTTCTACAACTTTGTCTTTAGTAGTTTTCAACATTTTTGCAATTTGATTTTCAAATTCATTTGTGGGAATATACGCCATAAAAACTGCATAAATTTTCGCTGCTAAATCTCTTATATATTCCTTTGACGATGATAACAATGCCTGAACCCACGATCGCTCTTTTGCATAACGTTCTACTACATAATTGGGTATAGTTCCGATTATTTCAAGCAATGCACTCAAAGCAACTTCATCTAAAATTGAATATTTATATATTAATTCATTAAAATAAAAAAAAAAATTAATATGTACAGTAACATTTTGGTAAATTACCTCCAGTAACTTGACCGTAAAGTATTACAATATCTACGTAATGATATAAACTATCGGGATTTTCCTTGTATAATTTTTCTAAATAACGTCCGATTAACGGAGTAAATTCACAAGGATGTTCTAATGTATCATTTTCCAAAACAATTTGAGAGCTTTTCGCAAGACAAATTCGAAGATAGGAGATTATCTAAAATAAAAAATAATACATTTTAAAATTAAGTTCAATTGCATTATTTAAAGTCTTAAAATAATTCTCTTATTTCTTACCTCTATAAAAGTAGCAGTATTAAAAGGCAAGACTTTATTTCCAACTGTTACTTTATTGTTGCTATTCATTCTTGTTTGAACTTTTGAGTGAATATAAGACATAAGCTGCGGAAAATCTGGAACAGAAACTTCTTTAGTAAAAAACTTAGAACGTTCGTTTTTGTATGCAGTTCCATAAAGAGATTTTAAAGCTTCCGTTTGAACTTCTAATTTTGAATCACCAGATGCTAAGAGCAATAAATATCTTGATGGAGTGTGATCTGATGGAAAAACTGTTGCTGAATAGTGTACTGCTACAAATCTAAAAAAAACATAGATAGAGTAAGATCGAAAAAAAATATAAAAATTAAAATTTTCATTAAGTTTGAAACTATTATTATAAATTTTAAAATTTAGATATACAAATAATAAGAGAATACAATATATATTATACCTGACATGAGCTTCAGGAGATTCTATGTGAGAAGATAGTAAAGCTACCATCAAAGATATTCCAGAATCATCATTTTTATTAAGTACAAATGCAGATGTCATGCTTATTAGAGCATCCCTTATGGTTCTTCGTAAATCACCATCAGTCTTTGTTACAAATAATTTTAAAGATCAGTTTATTAAATTATTCAGTTGATAATATTATTTATATACTAAATTTGAATACCGTTGCAAGCATATCAAAGAAATTCTGAAGAAGGCTCAAATCTTTATTAACAAGGCTTGGAATTCTTTGGCCAAGTTGTCCAATAATTGTATATGCCATTAGCCTATGAGTTAGCTCAGCTTCTTCAGCAATTAGTTTCATCATACCATTTAGGATGACTTTTGCCACTCGAACTATTGGACTTAAGCTACATTTAAAAATTTCATAAAATTATTATTATTGATAAAATTAAAATTATCTGTAAAGCTTTGTAAACTGCAAATCAAATTAGTAACTTACTGTTGAACAAGGTTAGATGTAAATTGAAGAGCTAACGATTTTAGTTTAGAATTTGTATTATTTGCACCATACAGAGATTCAAAAATAACCTAAAAATTTAAAGTAAAAAGAGCACATAAAAATTATTATTTTTTAAACGATAAAGTAATACAAAAATTTTTTAACACTCATAAAAACTTTGTAAAGTACCTGAATACATGGTGGGATAATAAAACCTGCTTTAGTTACACGGCACAAATAATGCAGTAATTTCAGTCGAATTCGAATACTAGCTGGAGTTCTTATCATTTCTTGTTTTACTTCTTTTTTTGTTGCTAAAGCGTCTGTACCCAAAAATAATGTATAAAGTGGTGCAGCTAATTGCATTGATGACCAATCTAATAAACTTTAAAAAATTATGGATAATAAATTAATTAAGTAATTACATATGATTTTGTAAAAAATGTAAATTCCTTACCTGACTATTTTTTTTAGTTCTAAATCTGCTAAATTAGCAATACTGAATCTTGTATCAGCTGCTGCAACAATTAAATGAATAAGAATATCTGAATCTGGAAAAAATCCCCCAGCAAGAAATTTTACAATTCCTAGTTTTGTTTGTTCAAGTTGCTCTGGTGTTGGAGGGTTTTCACCTGTAACTCGCTTAAATGAATATTCACTTAATCCAGGTGGTACTGCATTCAGAGCAACTGCCCTGCAATAACAAATTTTTAAATTAATTAACACAAAATAATAATTTAAAATAAGTACAAAACTAAATTGTAAATAAATTTAAAATTTACCCATAAGGTAGTAATAACATGTCCAGCATGAAATTAAGTAGTTGCTTTGCTATTTGGGGTTCTTCTTGCAATCCCAGAAGTGAGGCTCTTTTCTCTGGGTCTAATGGTATTGTGATATGGGTCAATGCTGGCATTATGATTAGCATCAAGCTAAAAAAACATTAATAAATTGTGATGTAAATATAATCATATTAATGTAAACATATTTATAAATTATTATTTTATTAAAAATAATATTAATAAAAGTTTATCAACCACCTTATGGATTATAATTTATTAGTTGCAGTTTAAAATACTTTTATTGTTTATTGCAAAATAAAATTGTCCTGGTTCAGATGACACTACATTTTACTTTTTTTAGATTTATTAATTACCCAAGATGATTTGAAATTAAACTTTTGGATTAATTCATTTACCTTAAGGATGAGTTCATTTACCTTAAAATAAATGAACTCATCCAAAACTTACCTATCTTGATGAGATAATGGCTTCCCTTGAAGGGCAGTTAAAACACTTGGAATTAACTCGGCTTGTTTACTTATTTCCATTCGAGGATATCCAAGCTTAATATATATAATAGTAAAATTCTGAAAAAAAATATGATAAATATCATTGAAGTGAAATAAATTGTTTACATAGATTGTAATAAATTTAATACATACAATTACAAATGAACTAGCTGCTGGATCTTGATACTGCAATAATAAAGCCTCTACAGGAAGTTGAACTTGAGGCCTGCTTTTGATTCTTCTGTTTATGTGTATTAAAAGTTCCATGACTTTTTTCCTGACCCCCTCCTGAGAACTGGAGAGTTTCAACAAAACTGGAGGTAAAAATTTGCATATTGCTGCCTGCAGCTGCTCATCTGTATCTGCTGAGCCCAAGCGAAGAAAAACTCGCTCAAGCAAAACTAAAAGTAAATTTATAATTAAAAAAGTAATTTCGTTTGTTTGACTTTAATAAACCAATAAATTATTAAAGCTTTAAAAAATTTAATTCAAAATGTTCAAAAAATTAATATTTATTTGTCTAATAAGTAAAAATTACTGAAATCATATAAATAAATCTAGTGTTTCAAATAAATTCACTTTTAAATTGTCGCATAAAACTGATTTCAAAATATTTTTGAAAAATGACAATAAAGTTTATTATTAATATTATAATGAATTTAACTCATTTCAAAACTCATTAACTTAATCATGTACAAATATGTTAATATTTTTTTACTATTCTTTGATAGGTAAAACAACTTTATCAATTTTTAACAGAATTGAAAAATACTATTATGAGAAAAAAATACTTTAATAATTTTTTCACTGATTTTATTTTTACATTAAAATAATACTACAATGACTAAAAAGAATGAAATTTTGTAAAAGTACTTTGAGGTTAGATGACACATCAATTTATACATAAAAAATTAATTTTTATCAGTATATTTTGTTATGTCATCCTATAAAATGTGTATCAATCATTAGTTGATGGATATGAGTTTTTAATTAATTAATGCAAAGCAATATTTATAATATTACTTTTTAGTAATTGATATTTTTATCGATATGTTACATAATCTAAGAAAATAAAATATTGATTTTAAAAAAATTTTAAGAAATGAAGAATATTAAAGTAATTAAAAATGTAATATTGTATTCAGTTTATTAATCTTACTTTTAGACTACTCAACTATTGATTGATTTCATATGCAGATTATTATTTAAAATTTTTTAAAAACATTGACAAATTATTGTTCATTAAAATAAAGAATATTTAGTTATTTAAGAAAAATATTAAAAAATAAAAAATTATTAGAGATATTGTACCAAAGCAAAATCGGAAAAATATTTAGGGGTTATAAAAGCGAAAATCTTTAAATTCATCATCAACCAATTTATACTTGATAAGTTTCAAGTCATAACGCAATTCAACATTGAATAATTTATCAAGCTTAAATTTCTATAACAATCAAGAACTGCAAGTAAATAATACAAATCTTGTAAAAAAAGATTTTAATATATCCATTTGATTTCCTAAAATTTGTTCAAGTAAGTAGATTTTAGATAAACTATTGCTTATCTTTTTGAAGGAAACGAATGATGTGATATAAAATATAATAGATATTGAAGGTATACATGGCTACAATTTTTCCACAAAATATTTCAATTTTGCAACATTTGCATAATATCTAATAAATTAGCCTGAAGATTTAACTATGCGTCAATGTATATATATAAAATAATTAATTAAATGGAGTCTCTCAACACTGGAGTGCACAACTGCAAACATTCTGATTCATATTTGTTTTACAGTCACATATGGTCTACAAGCCATACCCTTTTTACCTCCTAATCAATGCAAACAGACACATGACACACAATCTTCACGCAAAAAATACAAGCACAAACCAAAGCACAAGCACGCGAATTTAAATGTCCTATCGTCTGTGGACGTTTAAATTCTCAGAATCGGGAGGAGATAAATTTACACGAACTTTTGACATCCAGTGGATGATCGACCATGTTAATCCTTTCAACACAGCATCGGACAAATGGGACACTCTTCGACAACAATGACAACAACGAAAAGCCCGTGGGCTGACGGGAAGCTATCTCGCGAGTAGTAGAATCGCGATTGAGCGAGACAGAGAGAGCGAACCTTCAAACTCGTCCACTCCTTTTGACAGTTCTCTCTCTCTTTCTCTGTCTTTCTCTCTATCCCTCTCTCTCTTCCTCGCGAAAAACCACGTGTTGCGGTGCAGTGGTGTGTGCAATGGGCGCAAACGAGAGAAAGAGAGAGAGAGGAAGAGAGCAGAGCAGCACTGAAAACGCGTGCGCGTGCCCGGAGATTCAACTGGGAATGTACAGGGCTGTGCAGATAGATACTACGCTAATGTAAGGGTTGGTAGATAAAACGAGAGAGATGGACGATGTGCGAAGAAGCAGCGTTCGTAAAGCCGCGCACGCACACGCGCCTGACAAGTCGGAGCGTAAGCTAAAAGCCGCAGGGATCGACTCGCTGTGACGATCGCTTTCCAGGACTCTAAATACTTTAGAGGATCCATTGGAGAAGGTTCGAAAACCGGCTAACCGCTAATACCGAGCTTTTCCAGCGCCAAAACCAATACACCACTTACTCAGCTCGTCCGTCGCCGCTGCCATTTTGGAACCGCGGATGCGCGCGACGACCGCCAATGATTGTACTTGTGCGCCCAGTCCGCCGAGCAATGGTCACCTCTGTGTGTGTGCATGAATTACACGCTGAAAATGTAATACATGAACGCGCTCCAGGGCTGCAGGCTGCAGGCACGCGGTTTTCAAAATTTAGCTGAATTATTATAAAAAAGTTTAAAAAATTTTATTATAAAAAAGTTTTAAATTGAAAATTTTGTTTAATTTATTTTATAATTTAAAGCATAAAGTTAAATATCGAAAAAATGGGCTGAGTTTACATTATATGGTAGAGAATGTAAAGGACATTTTGAAAAACAAAAGAAATAGTTTTGTCTAGTTTTTATCATATAATTTGTAATTTCAAATTTATAATATTTATTTTTGAACTATTTCCATTTTATAGATTAAATTAAATTAAATTTGAAAACAGAGTTAGTTCAATTACTACCAAATAGTTTTATAATTTTGTTTCTGCATTCACAATGTAAAGATTAATTTTTTAGACAATCTCTATGTTTTATAACTTTAAGAATGTTTTGCTAAATCTTTTCTACATTACTATACAATAATACATTTTTTGACCTACATTTATGACCTACATATGTACTAAAATGTTTTTGTATCTGTAAAACGAAACGTATGTATAGTTTATTTCTGTACATAAAATTTACTTTTGGATGATGTATATGCACATACAAATGCAGTTTTTAAAGAAGAATAACGATATTTATTACATTACTGTAAAAATTTTCGTCCAATATTCAAGATGTTTCAAAATTTATAATAAGTAGAAAATTCTACAAATAAAAAAGAATATTTTCCACGAAATTTAAATGATTAAAGACCGGGTACGCATGCATGTAGATGTAGATCGTGACATACCCGATCGAGAAACTGCATGCAATATTGCGCAAACTCAATAATCTGTGATTGTATAGGTACACGTGGAGATAATACTTTTTAGGGTAAATTTTTTAAAAATAAAGTTAAAAAAGGCAATATTTTAAATACTTTGTTAACTTTTTTTAAGTAAATCTACTTTTAATTTAGGATTTTTAAACTGTATTTGATAAAAGTTCAAATACGAGACTTATATCATAAAATAAATTATAGTACTAGTTATTTTAATAATATTTAATTAATAATAATTTGAAATTTTATATCTTATAAAGGGTGTTTTCAGTAATTAATTATGAATTAATATTATAATTTTGGAGGTATTAAAGTTTTTTGTTCTAATTTTAATAATGATTTTATGTATTTTGATAAGAAACATATTTGTGTTAATCGTTACTGGGATGTAAATTAAATAAGACCTTGACCGAGGCGATTTCAAAATTTGTTTTCGTCAATGATGGAGTTTATTATTCTGCACGACTTAATTCTAATTCGATATAATAACTTGAGAATTCTATAACATAAAGTAGAATTAAGAAATTGGATATAAATAATGTACTTATAATTATTGTTACTATTATAATATTCTGGTGTTTATATTTGAAGTGTTACATTTCTATAAAATTTTCAAGTCCAATAAAAATTTCAATCTCATTTAAGATGAAATTCAAAACTGCCGCGTCGGATTATCGACCGAGTTAAATTTGCGCAGAAATTGCATGCACACTAGAATGAGCAGTTTCCCCTCCCCAGAATAATCCAATAGGCGATTCGATTCCCAGATCCCAAGTCCCAAGGCGATCCCATCACGTACGATTTGGGGCGCGCGTGTCGTGCCGTCGTCTTCTCTCGCGTGTTTAAAGGGACGAGTACTCTCTCCTTCTTTCTCACTTCGCCGTGTTGACCTTCACATTGTTCTCGTCGTTCGAATAGAGGTCGAATTCGAAATAAACAATCCGTCGATACGCTCGGAGCGGTGCGTTTCGCAGCAGAAGGTGACTAGCCCATATACAGCGCGCAACCCCTTCGTAGGCACAAAATATTTGTTCTCGCCGCGCCTTACGTAAAAAGCTGTAGCGATTATTAGGATATATTTTGAACTAATATAACTGACGAAACTGCTAGGCTCTGACACCTTGCGTATTATACCTACTGTGTGCTTGTCCGCTTTTTTGTCTTGCTTGCGGCTTACTGTTTTTTTATTCGGTTTTTCGTCACTTAAAAGCATGTGCGATTCACGTGATGACTAAAAAGCTATATAAGTCCAGTGGATTATTAATTAATCAAGCAGTAATTTCCTTCGACGATTTTAGTGTGAATTTGGGGTTAGAAGAAAAGATTATTGTTGCCGTATATTGGTTATAAAGGTTTGAATTAAATGTTGTGTAGTACGTTAAAATTGATTGTTTCACGGACTTTTTTTTTTTACCTTTTAATGTCCATCTTTTATTATTAAATTGTAAGTAAGATATTCTTAGTTTTTTTCAAGTGCTAGTCTTGACACATATATCTATATAATATATATGTAGATCTTTATAATCTATATAATATGTACAAATAGATAAGTTTTCTGACACAAATTAAAAAATGTAACTGATTTTGTAGATTTGAAAAAATTATAATAAAGTTTGTGAGATTTAATATTGTTAGTTTATAAATTAATGAGACATTTATTTTAAAAGTAATATATTTAATTTAGAAAGTAGCAAATGTTTATTTAAATATGTTAAAAATTAAATTTAAGAGATCTTTACGATATGTAAAGAAATACCATTTCATTTTTGGAGCATGTTCAATTCACACACTGTTGATTTTTATTAACACTAACTTGGAATGCTTCCAATTTAACTTTTATAGATATCTTGTGCATGTTTGTTATTGTAAATTATTATATGTGCATTAATATATATATAAGTAAAAAAGGAATGTTAAAAAATATTTAATTGATCTTGGCTTATTAACGATTTTATAGATTTCTATTGGCTCAATTAAAGAATGGAATGAGGCATCATATGAATCATAATTGAAACAACTTGAATGCTAATATTATTTATCTTACAATAAGAATTGACTAATAATACATTGTTGAAAGGTGTATTTATGGATAAATATTACATTAGTAATTATTTGCATGAATAAATAAAAATGTCAATAATCAATGTAAATATATATATTTATATCCATTGTTTAAAATTGTTTCTGCATTATGAAGTTTTTAATATTAAATATTTGATTATTGAAAAATAAGTAATAATTAAACAGTTTGTCAGCTCTTCAATGTTTAATGTAAAATATTTTGTTGATTTTAGAATCCCACTGTAAAGTACTTTTGTGTTTAAATTTTATCAAACTTGTGTGTTTTTTGTTTAAATAAATATAATAATGATTAAATTTTTACAAGTAAATAAAACGAAGCAAGTTTTTGTTATAGGTAATACACAGTGAATAATTACATCAAGTAAAAATGTAAATAAGTAATACAAAAATATTTTTAAGTGATTATTGGTTCCATTTTTAAGTAATTAAAGTTTTTTAAGTGTTTATTTAAGTTGTTCAATTATCAATGAGTGTGATGGCAGCAATACAAAGTTTTCTTAAGAAGATAGGACGCTTCTTTCACCAATGCTTGACCTTATTTTGCACTTATGTAAGTTCCAGTAAATGCATCATAAAACTGAATTGAAAAATAGTATCATGAACTTTGTCTTCTACAAATTTTTTGAAAAATAAATATTCAAGCCAATGCAATAAATTTTCTAAAATTGCAGTTACATCTCCAACGTGCAATCAGCGTTTCTGAAGATACAGTTACGTTTACATTATATATTTTTATTTAATTTAAGCATAGGTTGTTTGTGAAGTTTAAAATTAGAATATTTTAACTAAAATTTTGTAAAAAATTTGTGACTAAACTTTTAGTGTTTTTAATGGCAATTTATTTTTTAATTTTTTTAAATATAATTAAAGAAAAGAATACATATGATTTGAAAGTTGTTTATGTTGACAGTGCCCAACCTGTTAATTAAAAACTGAATTTTTATAGAAGAAAATTCTTTTTTTTATCTCTAATAATGCCAAAAATTTGTCCAACTTTAAAAAGTAAACTAATGAAATTATATAATTTAAAAAAAATAATTGGAAAGTAATTTAATTATTCATAACAGTTATTAAAACTTTTAAACGTATTTAAATTTTTTAATAGTATTTAAATTTTTAATTTTTAAGTTCCTTTATTTAATAAAAGTATAATAAATGTTGAACAAATATTATTTATTTAATAATGGCAACATTTATTTTTATTTATTTTTCAACATTACATCGCGCAAAAAATCAAATACATGAGTAACAGATGTAAAGAGTATATTGGTACGATTCCCAAGTTTTCGTCCGTTTAATTACCTACGTTCTTAAATTTCTTAAAAATGCAATTATTTTTTCGAACGTAAAAATAAATTTTAACGATACTGTGAAATGATGGATTATTTCGATCGGAATAAATACGTTCAGTATGTTTATCTTCGCTGTCTGATTAGTATTTCAAGCTGACAGACAAGGATGGTGATTCTTCCTGCGATAATTCCAGATAAAAAGAAAAAATTTTATCTATTTTTATTTATTAATTGATCAGTTAAAATATTCATTTTTTATATGTACGTATATCCATTCCGGAAAAAAGTATATTTTTAAAGATAGAAATAGGAATTCGATATGGTATGACTCTTATGCCCCTATATAAACATTTCTTAGAACTGTAATAATTGTTTCAAGCGTTATTAATGTTACGTTAAACATAATATAGTACTTGCAAATACTGAACTCTTTATTTTTTCATCTTTTCTTTTATACCATCAATCTATACTTTTTGAATTTTTTCTCAAACAATGTTTGTCTCGTTAATAAGTAATCTCAACGCTCACCAGTAATCCGTAATTTTTTTCCAATAATTAGCCCATTGTTTCTAATTAAGAACTACAGGGCCAAAATGAATGGAAACCGAATTTCATTAGTTTATCAGTACAAGCCAGTGTTCATCTTTTTTTCAATTTCAATATTTCTATCGAAGGATAAAAAAAGCTGGATAAAAAGCAGCGTCGATTCCTTGACACTTACTTTTAAATAGATAATTGTTTATGTTACTATTCCGCACATCATTATAAAACAGGTCTGGTAAATATCGTTGATCCCAAGCTCACCAGACTGTGAAGCCACCATAATTGTTACAAATGTACTTTTTAAAGAGACAAACTTGACTCTGTCCCCGTTAAAAGAGACACTTAACTCTATCAGGGTTTCAACAGCAGGTCTGATGCTCGCAATGTAATCCAAGCGATTGTAATGAGAAGAACCGGGAGCTTTGTGCATGATCTTAGAGCATAACCGTAGTAATGCAATATTTCATTTTTGCACGCCTGGTAACTGCATTGTACTGAGAACTTATATTAAAGCACGCGCCGAGAGCCATTCTTGTTTTGTGTCGCGCGTTCATCGCGTAAGTACTCGTCCTCTTGTTCAATTCGTAGACTCATCTTTAGCTGCTTGAGCACGGAATTCTTTTTTTACTTCTAGAATTTCACCTATTTATTGGATTATTTTTTCAATTGTATTAGAGATGTGCATTAATTTTTTTTTTTCATCTACTGAGTATAGCTACGATGATAATATATTAAATTCTTAACGTTTGTGAAGTGTTGAACAAACTTCCAACTTATAGTTCCATGATAAACATCAAATTTGAATTCGATGAAAAATCAGCATATTTTAAAATTAATAATTTATGGATAAAAAAAAAGTAATTGTAATACAATTGTAATATTTTTTATAAATGTTGTTAAAAATGGTTTTGAACGCGGGTGAATAAAAATGTCGTTTTTTTAAAATAATTATTATTTACACAAGATTAAAAGTCTAAATAAAAACTTCAGAATCTTATTGTAAATTTTATGTAAATAATATGTAATAAATTAGCTTTTAAAACTTTAGTAAAGTACAACTAGAACAAATTATTTAATATTCGTGCGTCATACTTATAATACTCTTTCGTTCTCTGAACTAAAAGTTTATATATTAAATCGCAAATTTAACTATTTTATTTGCAATTAGCTGTAATTAATATGCTTTTATTAATTTTTTATCGCAGTGGTTAAGAGCTTAAAATACAATTTTAAAAATTAAAATTTGCTATTTGAATGGTTTCTTGCTTCGTTAATATAATTTCGAAAGAAAATTTGTTATTTTACAGAAAATTTCTAGTTTCAAACCGGTTTCGAATCGAATAAATTTATTTAATGAGAAAAAAGTATCTTGACTTTGACAACGATTATGTTTAATTGCGATAACGGGTACTTTAGCTTCTTAACCAGCGCGATTATTTAGTTTTTATTACTAGTTTTCGTGAAAATTCTAATATTTCGTTGAGCATATACTAAAGAAAACTATTTTTTTATAGAGAATAAAAAGGAAGATGGAAAATCTTGGTTTTTCTGCAGACGTTGAAAATGATGACCAAGTACGAGTTTTAACTTTAAATAAAGGAGAGCACCAGGATGGAAATTTATACAAATTAAAGAAAGGTACATGGTTTATATACATTTTTATAAAAATAGTATAATAAAATTATCAACACTTATTCAAAGATACAGTAAACAGAAAAAGGCACAAATATTATTTTGTCAATGCTATTCAATATTAATTTTGTTAAAGTAATTTCATAAAGTTAAAGTAAATTAAAAAATGATAAAAAAAGATTATGTCATCAAGGCCGTTGATCTGTTTCAGTATTTTTATACTTATATAATTTATCGTAATAGATAATGATTTTAAATGAACATAATTTAAAGCTTTGAAGAGTCAAATTTCGAAATAAAAAGAGTTTCGATGCCACGTTCCCACAACAACTTTCAGATAATAGACTAAAAATAGAAAGATAATAAAATCAATTTTTTTGAAGACTTGACACAAATTTATTGTTTTCATTGTTTCTAGATCGGTTTTAAATTTATTCAAAGAAATTGTTAAAGGCTAGATCAGTAAAATTTGTTTTATTTTTAGTATTGCATAATTAATATTAACATCTTATTTTAATTCCACTATCGTTAAACAAAAGTGAAATATTTTTACTAAATACCTGTCAATTAGGATGGGTGGTCGACTTCAGATTAGGAGCATCACTTCTTGGACACGATGTTGATGTTTTTACGAATCACCCGCTTTTGAGCGGTACTCCATTCGAAAGACAAACCTACTATCAACTACCATGGAATCACGAATCAGCTTTCTTGAGAGTATCGATAGCCGGTTCATTTCACTATTACATAGCCGAGTCAAGGTAAAACAAGTAAACTATTTTAGAAAATGCTTTCTCAGAATTAATATGAATTTAAAATTGATTAAATCTTAGCGGACCAGACGCTGGAAAAGTAGTCGCTTCTGGTTATTTATTAGTTGATCCAGAATTAATAGTGGGTCAAGACGGTGAAGTCTTGCCATTAGACTGCATACAATGTCACACAGTACTTTCTAAATTATTAGGATCATTCTCTACATGGGAAGAAAAATTGGAAGTTTCTTACAAATCTGGATACAACATGATTCATTTTACACCTATACAGGTATTAATTTTGCAGCTGTAAAGACGAATAATAAATAAATGAAAAAATGTATTTTATATTTAATTTAATGTTTTAACTTTTAGGCAATAGGGGAATCTAAATCAGCATACAGTTTAAGTGATCAATTAAAATTGAACCCTTCATTTCACGATTCGGATAAAGAAACGACATTCGATGATATTCAGAAATTAACAGATAAAATGCGAACAGAATGGAACGTAAGTAAACAATTTTTTTAATACGAAACATGAAAATAATTTATATTTATCCGTAATTCGATTGTTTAACAGACATTGAGTATTTGTGACATCGTCTTAAATCATACAGCGAATGAAAGTCCATTTTTGCTGAATCATCCCGAATGCACTTACAATTGTATTAATTGCCCGCATCTTCGTCCCTCGTATCTTTTAGATGCCATTTTATTTGAATTAACTTTAAGAGTATCAACGGGAGAGTGGGAGCACAAAGGAATTCCATCTGTCGTCGAAACAGAAGATCACTTAAATGTCAGCAATATAACATTGATTTTTAGTTTTTTACATGAATTACGACAATGAAATATGCAAAATGTTTCTTATTTTTACAGGCGATTCGTCATGCTTTGCACACCTACTTTTTACCACTTGCAAAAATTCACGAATTGTATATTCTAGATATTAATGAAATTATAGCTGAATTTTTAAATCTAGCGCGTAATCAAATTCCGCAAGAAGACCTAGAAAGTGTCAAAGACAAAAGTATTGTAATCATAAGAGATCCAGAATATCGTAGATTAAAAGCGACTATAGATATGCCTCTTGCTTTAAATTTGTATAATACTTATAGGTATGTATACAAAATTGTACATTGTAGCAATAAGTGTTACTTTATTGAAGGAAACAATCATTTTTTTAGAGTTGACTGCTTTGATGAAGACACTCGATTGAAAAAGTGCGCAGAAGAACTGAAAAACAAATTACAGGAACTTAATGAAGCTATAAATAGTGAAATTCAGAATCACTTAAATGCTGCAATAGAAAACACAATAGCTGGAATTCGATATTTTAGAGTACAATCTGATGGGCCAAGGATAAAAGAAATAAGTGAAAGAAACCCTCTGGTACCTAGGTAAATTACAAAATATATTTGTTTATTTTTCAAATTCATCCAATAATCCAATAAGTTATTTAAAATATTTGACTATTTATTTACGTAGGTATTTCACAGACTACGGCAATCCAAGATCATTTGTAGAAAGAGAAGATATAATGTATTCAAAAAATGGTTGTTACTTAATGGCACATAATGGATGGGTTATGAACGGTGATCCTTTGAAAAATTTTGCTGATCCTGAATCTAATGTTTATATTCGACGAGAACTCATTGCTTGGGGTGATAGCGTAAAATTAAGGTTGCTAAAATACTTATGTTATTTAATGTGAATGATTATGAAAAAAATAACTACCATTTTTATGATTATGTAGATACGGTAATAAACCAGAAGATTGCCCAGCTCTTTGGGAACGCATGACGTCCTACGTCCAACAAGTAGCAACAATTTTTGACGGTGTTAGACTTGATAACTGTCACTCAACTCCCATACCTATCGCTGAAGTACGTATTACAATCATTTTTAAATAAAAAAAAATGTTAAACGTAATGAGCCTTTTCCTTTTTAGTATATGCTAGACGCCGCTAGACAAGTAAGGCCAGATTTGTATGTGGTCGCAGAACTTTTTACAAATTCTGATCAAAAGGATAATATTTTCGTAAATCGTCTCGGAATCACGTCGTTGATTAGGGGTAGAGACTTAATTGCGATTGAACTACTTGAAGTTAAAAACTGCCGATTCAGAAACAATTTTAGAAATCAATTTATATTTTTTCAGAGGCAATGTCTGCATGGGATAGTCACGAAGAAGGTAGATTAGTTTATCGATACGGAGGAGAACCAGTGGGAGCTTTTATTCAAGCACGACACCGTCCATTAGTACCAAGTATTGCACATGCTCTTTTTATGGATCAAACGCATGATAATCCAAGTCCCATAGAAAAGCGTAGTGTCTTCGATCTGCTACCAAGTGCTGCATTGGTGTCCATGGCTTGCTGTGCCAGTGGCAGCAATCGCGGTTATGATGAATTAGTTCCCCATCATGTAAGTATAGATATTTTTTTATTCTTATTACAATTATTATAATTTTAACATTTTTATATTACTTTTTGTACAAGTATTTTTTTAAATTTTTTAATTTTTATTTTAGATACACGTTGTTGATGAGGACAGGCAATACACTTTTTGGACTGATGATGAAGAATTAACGAAAAAAGATGCAAAATACGTTAGTATTTCATCGGGAATTATACCTGCAAAAAAAGCATTGAATGATCTTCATTTCTGGTTAGGACGAAATTCATTTTCACAAGTAAGTTGATGTTACTTTCCTAAAAAATTATAAATTATAAATAATTTAATAAAAATGTAACATTGTTCTAGGTTTTTGTCGATCAAATGGACGTAGATGTCGTAGCCGTTACAAGACACTCGCCAACAACTCACGAGAGTGTTGTATTAGTAGCTTTTACTGCTTTCAAACATCCAGATCCTAACGCTACTGATTTACGAAGACATATCAGACCGTTAAGGGTTGAAGGTGTAGTTGAGGAAATCATTCTTGAAGCATCTCTAACGCACGAAGAAATAAAGTAACTATTTTATATTATTTTGAACTCGTTAAGAATAATAAATATATTTTCTTTCTTTTTAACAATATTAAAAAAATATTGTATTATTTTATAATAATTTTAGGACTGGTGGCCCACTTTTTAAACATTCAGAGAAATTTGTAAAAAATGAAGATTATATTAATGGTTATACAGAATATGTAGTTAGTGTAAAAGAACATATTCAAATTTGTGATTCTACAAAAGTTGAAAAGGTAGACTCTGGCGATCCAAAAATAACACAATTAAACTTTGTTAATTTCCAACCCGGATCTATAATTGCCATTCGGTTAGCTTGATAAAACTAATTTATTTTTTTGTATTTAGTTTTTTTAATATCCACTAAGTTTTTTATAATTTTATTTTATTGCTTGTAGAGTATCTCTTCATGTCAATACGAAGCCAGCTCTTGGAAAAGTTAATAATCTTATTTCGGCGCTTACGTCTCCAAATAGTTCGGAATTGCGAACCATTGTTTCTCGAATGAATTTTGCTGATCTTAATAAAGCTCTTTATCGGTGCGATCAAGAAGAGCGCGAAGAAACTGCTAATAAATTCGGTGTTTATGATATTCCTGGATATGGACCTCTTGTTTATGCTGGTCTGCAAGGTATATTTATCTCTTGTTATAAACTATTAAATAATAAAATATAATTCTATTCAATAATGTCAATTTGCATTAGGTATTATTTCGTTACTTGCGGATATTCGACCTCATAATGATCTCGGACATCCACTTTGTACAAATCTTCGACAAGGAAATTGGTTAATAGGTAAGCATTTTTTTTTTTTTTTTTTTTTTTTTTTTTCTTCAAAAAATTGAATTCAGTTTACTTAATTAATTATTAATATATTTTCAATTTATAGATTACATTTGGCAGCGTCTTAAAGAAGATGAAGGTACTCTTGCTCTTGGTGAATGGTTAGAACAAGCTACAGAACCCTTCAAAGTGATTCCCCGTTACTTAGTACCTAGTTATTTTGACGTAATCATTGTCAACGTATATTCTACTGTAATAGAACAGTGTTTTAATCTTATGACTAGGTATGCATTATACAAATTTGTGCTTATGGATTTAACAAGATTTTTTATAAACTTTTTATTATTTTAGTTTTGTTAAGGATGGAACCGATTTCACAAGATTATTATCATTAGTATCTGTACAAGTGGGAGGTATAGTAAAGTCTGCACAACTACCCGATTTGTCACCTAATTTAGAAGCACCAAAACCAAAAATTCGAGAAGTTAATGGTCAAAAGCAACAGGAATGTTTGACGTTGTCTGCTGGATTACCACATTTCACTGTAGGATATATGAGAAACTGGGGAAGAGATACGTTTATAGCACTTAGAGGTTTATTATTATTAACTGGTAGGCAAGAAGAAGCTCGATTTATTATTTTAGGATATGCTGCTACATTACGTCATGGATTAATACCGAATCTTTTAGATAAAGGAATTAATGCTCGGTATATCATATTTTTATTATTAAATTTATTTTGTATTGATTGTTTTTATTAATATTTTGCATACTTACCATAAAAAATATTTTATTTATAGATTTAATTGTCGAGATTCTGTTTGGTGGTGGTTGTACACCATACAGTGTTATGTCAAAGAAGTTCCAAACGGTGTAAAATTATTGTCAGATAAAGTATCTAGGTTATTCCCTACTGATGATTCACCAGCACTTCCAGCAGGAGAAGTGGTATTAATTTATATTAACCCAACCCTATAGCAAACTCACATCTTTTTTGAAATTCTATAATAATGTAAAGCTACTTTTTGACAGAATCTAAATATTAAGAAAACTTATTTTACCCTTGCTTTTGTTTTTACAAAAATCACCAACAATAAATTTATATTTTTTATTTATTTTTACAGGACCAACCATTACATGACGTCATTCAAGAAGCCTTATCCAAACATTTCCAAGGCCTCTGTTTCCGTGAACGTAATGCCGGCAAAAAAATCGATGAACACATGACAGATCGAGGCTTTAATAATCAAATCGGCGTACATCCAGATACAGGCTTCGTTTTTGGTGGTAATGAAGCTAACTGTGGCACTTGGATGGATAAAATGGGTTCTTCAGAAAAAGCTGGCAATAAGGGTAAACCTGCAACTCCTAGAGATGGCTCAGCAGTTGAAATCGTTGGTTTGAGCCACGGTACTCTCCTTTTCTTAGCTGAGCTTTATAAGCAAAATTTATTCCCTTACGGTAGTGTTCAACGCAAAAATCGTGATGGTAATAGTTAAATATATTAAAAAAGATTATTTTACACTAAAAATAAAAATTGTAAATAATGAATAAGTAAAAGTTTGTTCTTTAAGTGCAAAATATATCGATCTTGATTTATAGGTTCAACTGTTACTTGGAGTTACAAGCAGTGGGCTGACAAAATAAAAGTAAATTTTGAAACTTATTTCTATGTAAATGAGAAACCGACTGAAGGAGAATTACGACCAGATTTAATTCATCGCCGCGGAATTTATAAAGACTCACATGGGGCGACTCAGCCATGGGCAGATTATCAACTGCGACCGAATTTCCCAGTAGCTATGGTTGCTGTAAGTATTTACTCATTTAAAATTATTAATTTGTTGTGACAAAATTAATTATTTATGTAGAATTACCGATATTACAGTTTTTTAAACGTCACTTTGTGATGTTCTCTGAGGTATTATCTATCAGTTTTAGTGCTTATTTAAAATTGAATAATGCATTATGAAATCTAAACAATTAATTGTTTTATAATCTAAATTATTAAAGAAAAAGAAAATTTTAATTTTAAAATTAAAAAACTAATTCTCTTATTTTCTCCAATAGTCTCCGGAACTTTTCGATCCCGAACACGCCTGGTTAGCTCTGAAGAAAGCCGAAGAGATTTTGCTAGGGCCGCTGGGTATGAAAACACTGGACCCGGCGGACTGGGGCTACGACGGATTCTACAACAATGCGAACGATTCGAACGATCCGAAGGTGGCGCACGGCTGGAATTACCACCAGGGACCCGAGTGGATCTGGCCGATAGGGTATTTCTTGCGTGCCCGATTACATTATGCGCCGCTCGTCGGCGGTGAAGATGAACTTCAGCGTACGATCGCTTCGACGGAGGCTATCATCTCCAGGCACTTGACTGAGGTCTCGACGAACCACTGGAGAGGCTTGCCGGAACTTACCAATCGGGAAGGCGAGTACTGCGCTGACAGCTGCCGCACTCAGGCCTGGAGTGCTTCTGCTGTATTAGAAGTAAGCTTATTTTTTCTATCAAAATCAAGTTAGCGGCCAATATGTTAAAGGATAATTTATTCTGTGTTTCAGGTCCTTTACGAATTAAATAAGCTGAAAAGTCAATTAAAGTCTGAGCCGGAAGCCCTCATAAATTGATGCAATTTCGCGTGTGTTCACCACCGCTACATACACTTAGCATACGTAAATTTAGAAAAACAACAAAAAGTGCACGATATCTCGACGACTGTTCACGTTAATTCAAGTCACGAGAACCTACGTAAAGACGACGATAGTTTTTGTTACGATGAAAGCAGCCAGCAACGCACGGAGACACACGCATTTGCGCACACGAACGACATTGATGTTGTTTCATTTAACACATGTTCCTCTTCATCATCTGGACCTCTTTCCAAGCTGCAGCAGCGGCAGGCTTTTGAAACATCTAATGAAGATCTGCACAAAATCGACAATATTCACAGAATCAACGATAAAACCGTCCACGATTTAACTGAAAATGAATCTCCAATAGAGCAAAGAAAGGAGAAATTCAAGGCTAAAGTCAAACACATTTATGATGAGGATGTAATTTTAAAAGATGATGACTGTTACAAAATTGATGATTATTACAAAAAATATAATCCAGCTAAAGCTAAGCAATTAATCGACGTATTAGATTTGCCTAGGTATACAATTTGTGATAGCTGTGCAAAATTTGAAGAAAGTCCAGTATATAGCGACAAATTTGTTTACAAAAAACAGCCCCTTTTAGCTCAAGAAATGACCCTGTTGCAAACAAACTGGAACACTGTGATTTTTAAAAATGCTTCGGAAAGAAATATTTCGGTAGATTTTATGCCTATTTATAAGCTAGTAAAATCTAACGCTTCAGGAATTTTTTATAGCAATAATTTACGCCACGATATTTTTGATTTGAAATCAAGTCTCGAACCAAATATTATTCTTTTAGATCATAATAATTCTTTTCATAGTAGGAGTTCTAACAATAAGCAAGTGTACCACAGATTTTTTTTGGATAAAGGTTATAGTCGAATTTCGAAAAAAAGCGTCCATGAACCAATTGTGTCTTCCTCAAAGGATATCAATCCTAAATTAGATTATAGTGTCAGCATAGATCGAGAAGTAGATTCACAAGAATGGATGAAAAACATAAATAAAAGTGAAGAGCATGGAGAGCTTGAGCAGAATAGATCAAGTCTGTTGATGTTGGAGCCCCTATTATTGATGTCATCTAAAGCAGCGATAGGCAAGAAAAAAATATATAAAAAGAATCGATTAGCGCACTCGGAGCATTTGAAACTTATTAGAATAGTCGTTGCTTATACTCTCACCTTTATTGTCTTAGTGAGCATAACATTTTACGTTGTGTACTTTACATAAGTGATTATGAAAAAATATTTTATTTTTATTGAAAGAATACTCAAAATATAAAATATTACTAGAACTATTAAAATTTATATAAAAAATATTGCATAAAAAATTTATACAAAGAATGTAATTTTTGCTTTGTTATAAAAATGCTATGTGCAAAGAATTCTGCTTTTGTAAGTGTAGTTGTGAAATTTGAAACAGATTTTTAAGAGCGTATAAAAATACATTGTATAAACGAACTTATTTAAGTATAATCTTGCTAACTTAGTTTTCTTTTTCGTCAAGACTGTGTTTATTAATAGGATTTAAAATTTTTTGTCACATTGTTATCGTTTTAATTTTGTTAAGCGTCTATTTTCAGTTTTAATTTCAAAGTGTTTTATATATTCAAAATGTACATGTTTATTGACAAATTAATTAATTATTGATTTAATGATTTTATTCAATTGTAAACTATATAATCAGGGCTAACAATTATTGTTAAAAGTTGAATAGAAAACAATTTCATGCGATTTAATTCTTCAACACTAGAGCGCACGCGAAGAGAATTTTAATTGTGAAAAGTTCATTTCAAAATTTATAAATTTATTTTTTTGTAAATAACTATACGAATAGAATTGTATGCAAATTAATTAAATAATTACATTCAATTTTGTATTTCAATGTTCAATTATATCTGCATATAATTGTACGTGAATACATATTGTAATTATTTTAGCGTAACTTTTTATTAAATTTATATTTCTGTATATAATTCATGTCTATTATTTTTATAACAATTTTTATACCGTTGCGTATTGAAGAACGTTTAAGTTGCGTGACTTCATAATGAACATAAAAATTGTTTTTAAAAATCGTGTGATTTTGTTTTCAAATATTACAAATAAAAATGCTGAAACATCTAATTGTTGAAATTGTAAATTTTGCAACAAGGCAATATTTTGCGTTGTACCGAAAATATATTTTTACTATTTTTTCATATATTATACACCTGTTGTAAAATTTAAATATTACTTATAAAAAAGCTACAATAGAAATAAGACAAATGCTTTAAAAAGATGTATTCATTTTTAAAGGCATTAATTAAAAATTAATCTATTTTTATATAGAAATTATTAACATCAGATAATCAAATACTTCAAATATAATTTAAATCTGTTTAAAGTAATTAAAAATTAGTACATTTGGAAAGTAGTGCAAAAGAAGTGATTTTCATTTAAGTATGACAATCACACTAGTCGAGAATTATCTTTTGCACCTGTATGGAATACTATTTCAATACGAAGCGCGTAGTGAGATATCGAGGCTAGCGTGCGCAAAAGCGGTTCTTTACGCACGAAGTATTATCGAAAAAGTTTTTATTAATACATGAAATAAAACATGATTTTAGAATATTTTCTACGTGTCTTAAATACGTACTTTACATTATCATATTTATATTATTTGTCAATATTAACGTTGAATACTGACAAAAGCAGTTTTAACAAGGATAGCTTTATATAGGTAGGTAATTTAGATTGCTAGGAAAGTCTTAATTAGTAAAATAAAATAATATTAAAACAACTAATGAAGATTCATTTACAAAAATTTTATGATTTCGTTAGAATGGAATAACATTATTGTTCTTATAAATTACAATGTAAATGAAAATTTTGATTTTAATAGTATAAATTAATACAAATAGTATAAATTAACAAATAAGTTCTTACTAAAAAGACGAATTACAGTTGATGGTTAAAAATGATATAAAGATATTTTACTTAAATTAAAATATAGGTTACTTCTTTTTTGTGATTTATTTTGAATAAAAGCCTTAAATTATTATTCTAAACCTCTGTATATTTCTCTATCTATATTGTACAATATTTTAATTAAGTTATTTTAATATCGTACTTAAGGTTACCGTAAGTATGATATCATTAATTTATCAATCTATACACTTTTATGTGCGTTTTTAAATAATTACTGACTTTTTAACTTTGTGAATCTAACCATTTGATTAATGTTTTAAAGTACTTACATATTTTTCTCAAAATGCAAAAATAATAATATAACTTATATGCTTTCTTAATATAAATATAAATTTATAAACTTTCAGTTTAAACAGTATTCCGTTGGCTAAATTCAAGAGGCGCGGTAGCATTTCGGGGCAAGTATTACAATAAAATCTTGGCAAATAATCCGTTTAAATTTTATAACGTGTTACACACGAGTTATAACTTAAATTTATTTACGAAAATAAATTAAAGTTATAAATGCAATACCCAAATGCACTAACAAAAAGTGATTATTATGCATAGTTGCAGTTTGCAATCAATGACTTCCAAATACAAATAACAGATTCTATTAAAGCAAAAGGCTAGCTAGCTATGATGACCATTACTTCATTGAACTTCACTTTTTACTATGCATTTGAATAAATTAATTGCAGTTTATTCGTTTTTAATTTTGCATTTGTTGTTTTAATTCCTATTTTACTTGGTTGATAAAAATTGAATTTTATTTTCATTACCAAGTGTGAATTTATTATTTAAATGTCATCGAATAAGCCTCTGGGCGGAGGACCTACACGACTACTGTTCACTGAAAAAGTTCTTAAATTGTCTGTAGAAAAGTCAGAGTAATCATCCCCTTGCGTTCGGTGATCGAAGCGATCATTAGCGCCATAATTTTCATTGCCAAATGATTGAGCGCCAATATTGTATTCCGACATAGGTTCGAAGTCTCGCAACAAGCCAGCTCTCGCCGACTCAATTGAATCATCCCTTTTCAATGATCGTACTACAAACATTTTATTAGTAACAATTTGTAAATTTTAGCTTTAATATTTATTTGAAATTTTTACAGAAAAAATAAGCGTTCAATCGGTGTTTACAACGACTATGTTACAAATCGGATTCAAAGAGTTCATGTCCAATCAAACCAATAGAAAATACATATTTTCAAAATTAATAAAGTAGTTCCCTTCTTTTATTAAACCAATATGAATATATTGAAGATCATAAAATCTTTGAATAAAACTAAAATAATTGTCTATTTTCTTAAGATTAAAACAAATCTATTTATTAATACTTAAATTAAAAATATTACTTTAAAGAACTATATTTTTATATTATTTATCCCCCAAAAATCCATAAATATGCAAATTTAGAAGATTTGAACTTTTTGAATAAATTTGAAGCAATATATATTTACAATAAAAATACAAAAGCAATAATTGATTAACTTCATGCATTTAAAGCTGTCAGGCAAATAGCTTTTACGGATGGAACAATATCTAGAAATTATCGCGAAAGTTTTTCGTGATCCGTTGTAGTGCAGTGTGCAATCGTTCCATCCCTAGAGGCTTGCATTCAACTTATACTTATAAAATGTTTGCTCAGCAAAAATTCGTACTCCTATATTCTCTATATTTCATTTATAGTGTACACACCCGTATCTGTACTTGGCCTCGTTGTCCTATACCGTGAGCCATTTCCCGAGCCTGGAATTCTTTCTTGGAATTCTCGCCGACGGCTCATTAAATCTTCTACACGTTGTCGTTTTCGTCTTTCTAAATTGAAAACAATATTTTTTACTTTACGATTCTTCTTAATAATATTAAATTTTTTTTCCCAATTGTTTTTTAGCTGAAAGTATCAGCTAAATAAGTTTAGATTACATAAAGCTAAATTTACCTCTTTTAATCAATTCTCGACCTTCTTCAACAAGATCAGTTGTGAGTTCATCATCTCCTAAAAATTGCTGAAAACCTAGCATGGATAACAAGCGACTACCGAGACTAAAGTATGTTGCTGAGCAGAAACCAAGTATTGCCATTGGGAAGTATATATTAAAACCGTCTGATATAATTTTTATAACATCCATGTGACCCATTACCTAAAATTTATAAAATTAATTATATTATGGTTATATTAAAAAAGAAAGTAAAATTATTAAACAAGTACCTGAGTGTATTGTGTTTCCATAATTTGCGTTTTTATAACATGAGAATCCATGTGAATTAAACTTAAAAAATTGAGACACATGGGAGGTGTTAATCGACATAGCATCATTCCGCTAAATATTAAACTATACTCATTGGTTTGATGATGCGGGGCTAAATAATATAAATTCAGTACTCGAATTTTCAAAACCGTTGAATATGCGCAATAACATAAATAGGCAATCACTAACGTTGAGAGTACCTAAAAATCGATAAATTAAGAATTTATAACTATTCCAATTCTAATATAATAAAATGTTTAAAAATCTCCATACTTCGATTGTAAAGTAATCATATTTTACTTTAGCTAAATTGACAAATCGGGCAAATAGAGATAAAACTGGCGACTTGTTAAAGAAAGTCACTTCTGACCAAACAACGGCTACTGATAATGTAGCAGCTAACACAGCTGCTGCTTTTTGCACATAGCTTTTAATAAAGCATTTCCAGTACCATTCTGAAAAATATATAAATTAAATGTACAAGAAAAAGTATAAAGTTAGAAATTCATAGTAAAAAATTAATACCTATAATAGGGTTATACAAATAACGCAATAATAATGAACGTTGTACAGGAAAAGAATGTTTAAATCTTCTATCATGACTAGCTTGATTTCTTGAGATATCCTCTAGGTCCAAAATATCATCCACTAAAATACCCCATTGAGTTTCTGTCCTTTGTAAAGTTTGCAATGATTTAATAGTCTAAAAAATAATTAAAGTAATTGATAAATTATTCAGTTTAAATATTTGTGGATAACCCAAATTATTGCAAATGTTTGCATACATTTCGATGTAGTCGGATTAATGCTTTTTCTGAGGGTATATCAATAGGAGTGTCTTCTGGTAATTGCCTCCGATTCATTTTATCCTTAAGTTCAGCTGGTACTTTTTGAAATATAGTTTCTAGATAATAATGAAAGGGATGCCCTGGATTGATTGCTAAGTTAGCAGCTTGTAATGACTAAAAAAATTGTTATAATTAGTACGTGCAATTACACTTATAAAAATAGAATTATTTATAAAATAATTCTTTATAAATCAACTACCTCTAAGACATCATCAACATTTTCTTCAGCTTCATATTTATCTATGCTTAGTTTTGCTGCTTTAAAGTAGCTATAATTTAATGTATATCCAGGTTTACTAGCATTCCATAAACCTCTTGGAATTTCAACAAGTGCATAACCAAGTAGTAGTATTAGCAAGAATAAACCCCAAGTATTTGATGCAGAAGAAGCAATGGCCTTTATTTTTGGTCTGTTTGAATATTAATTTCAATTAAAATGTTATTATACATAAGGACCATTATTAATTTAAAAATTTAAATATATATGTACTTAATATTGAAGTTAGAACTTTTATGTTTTAGAAAAACCAACTATGCATAATTATGATAATACATGTAAATATACTTTAATAATCGTATACATACCCATCGAGATCTACACCTGGTTTTAATGCTAAATAAATTAAGAGAACCCCACAAATGAAAAGATAACTTCCATAATAAATAGCATTATCTATTAATGCTGATTTTAATTTTCCTTGTATTGTGAAATCTCCAGCTTTTATATATGATTGCATTAGAGGTAAAATTAACCACGTTAAAAACTGAGAAGTCCAATAAACAACTCTCCAAAGGTTTTGATATACAGTTTCTGGTGATTCGACTATAGACCAAGGTTCTCTACATTCATGAGTTGGCTTCAAAGTAGTGTTTTCAAATGAACTTTTCATAGATGAATTATCGATAACCTGTTCCATGCATTGCCGAAATACAGTCTATAATGAAAAATACATTTTCAATTATTACTTTTTGCAGTAATTCTAGTTTTATAAAATTAAATGAAAGCTTACCGATGATACATCCAGAGGTAAAACGAATATAATTAATAATGAAAAATACCATGCTATTAAAACTGAAAGAGTAACAATTGGATGCTGACGAAATATGTTGCCATATTTATACAGCAGAGTTGTTGCAAGGCAAAAGGCCAGGATAACCTCAGTTAAAAGTGGCCCGAGTCCCATTTTGTGCTGTTTTGACGGAATCACATTTAACCTCTTTACAAATAATACTTAATAAATCTCTCTGATTCTAAGATCATCTCAGTGTTCACTATTCATGTTCTCTGCATTCTGCATTTCCTTTAGTTTAAGTTCAGCATCTTTTTGCATTTTCTCAAGTTTTTCTAGAGTAACTGACTTTAGAGGCATTAATTTTGGTTTGCACAAAATATAGTCTGGTTTGTCATCGCTATAAAGTATTCCTTGTTGAGGCAAAACAATATCAATATTTTGATTTGTGTTTTCTGTAGGCTCAGACATTTTTTTAAAAATTCTGAAAATATAAAAAAATTTTTAAACCTATTTTTTAGAATCACGATTTATTAATTGATATTTGAAATGAACACATAATTTTAATCAAATAGATCATGCATGTTGCAATCACCAATTTCATCTTAAAACAAATTTTACTATTATTTAATTAACTTAACCAAACTTGACTTGACTTATTTAGAATAAATATTAGTTAAATATGTTATGTTATGATCGAATTGTATCCAAGTAAAACGGATTTTGTTCACCTACCAAGCGAAGCTAAGAATATTTTATTCTTTTAGAAATAAATTCGTTAATTCAAAGAAATTTTTACTTTGAAATATAAATCGAAACATTCTTGTTTTAAACCTTCCGATAAGAAACTTAGAAATTTGTTGTGAAAAAGCACGATATCGACTACTTTAAAACCCGTCACGTCACTTTCCTCGCAACGACGACTGCTTATAGAGTGCTAGAGCATACCACTACAAATGCAGTAGCGGAATGTGTGAACGGGATGTGGGCGTGAATAATGTATACCTACGGTAGGTACATTCGATTTCGTATTTACCAGCTTATTACATTTTAAACTATATATATA
>JAWWEO010000001.1:18322102-18384087 GCA_035582975.1 Ormyrus labotus | reverse complement strand
TTAAAAAAATCCTCGATATCTCATCGTAACACAAATCGCGTGACCTACAAATTCTCTCTTCTCTCCTACCTTATTTTTATCCATCCTTTCGCGAAACGCTAATCAAGAAACACAATAAACTAAGCACAAGGAACGCTGTTAAAAAGCGTAAACGGGCGATCGATCAGCGGCTGCGCGCCGATTGATCGGCGAGTTTCCGAGAATGCGGAGCTTCCCCACCCAGGAATGGCTCGTACTTTTCTCAGCAGTCAACACACAAAGCAAAAGGCGCTGCTGCGTCACACTCACCGTCTTGACGCTCTCACTGGACATGTTGTTGCTGGCTGCTTGGCGGCTAAGTACTGCACTGCTGGGGGGCAACGGCTGCCGACGGCGAGGAGCTGCAAACGGAAGCGGACGCGTCGGCGGGGGGCAGGCGCTGCATCATCTGCATGCGTGTGCGCAAGTGCCAGCGAGGCGTGGCTCCGATCTTTTTTCGGCCTGCTGTTGTGTTGTGGGTGCGAGCACGCGGGGTTGCGATGCAGGCTCGAATGGCACCCTCGCTGGACGCATGCGCGAGTTTGAATTTTAATGCAAAAAGTCAGAGCTTTTTAAAGGGTTTCGCGGTGGAATTGCGAGGAATTGGAGAATGACGTTCGAGGATGATTAAGAGTGCTGATGATTCTTTTAACGCTTCGCTTTGTTTGTAGCATGTTTTTTACTTCAGACTTTTATTTGCAAAACATCAATAGAAATATTAGTTCGAACTGCCAAAATTATTTGCTTATAATATGAGAACGATTCTGGTTCATTTTGTTGTTTTCTTTTAGTTTAATGAAATTTTTCTAATTGAAATAAATGAGTAGTAGACCGTTTTTTTTATCAAAGGAAGCTCTTATCGTCTATTCTAGCCGTGTATACTTGAAAGAAGGCTGATAAATATTTATAGATAAAAAAATACTTAAAGTAACGCGAAATTAATTTAACAATATAAGATTATATTTATTTGGTACAAATAAAACATAGTTATTTAATTATCTACTTAATTTAAGAAATTAAACATTCCTGACTAGATGAGAATTTAAATATTGTAAAATTAAATCTTTTTGAGTATCGTATAAATTCTTCAAAGTATTTTACTGTAACACCACATTGATTCATACTTCTCAATCGTGACATCGACAAATTACGCTAACTGACCTAGATTTCAAGATACCGAAAAGGAATGACATTCTTTTGAGTTTCAAGTGATTGTTCGTGAAATTATTTTTTAAATAATTGAAAGATTTTTTTAAATTTAATTTAAATTATATCAATTTTTAAAATCATATTTTATTAATTCCTCAAAAATATGAAATTTTTCAAGATTTTTATCACTTAAAAATAAACGGTTTATCGAAGTTCATACATTAATTCAAGGTTCTTAAATATTTGCAATGCTAGGATACAAAATGCGAATATCACCAGATAGAGTTGTTTAAAATAAATTTTGATATTTAAGGCTTTTGAAATGAATTTTTGAAGATCTTAATTTTAATTTTTTATTTTTAGAAAATGTTTCGAAGGACAGACTTTGTTTAGTACGGAAACTTAAGTTTAATAACAAAAAATGGAAAACTAAAACGAATAAATGTCTTTTATAATTTTATACTTTTAATTAGTTTTTTCCGCAATAATTGTATTCATAAAAACAAAAATTTTCTCAAATTACGTTTATTATGTTACAAATAGTGTCGCAAAAATCATATGAAAAATTGCAAAAGAAAAGAATCATCAATTAATTTCTACAAATTCTCAACTATAAATTCTATTTCGGAAAGCGCGCATAAAATCAAATTAAGAAAAACATTTCAGTATGTATTATCTCTACATATGCGTCTTACATCGGGAAATAAAGAATGCAAAAGGCACAAAAAGAGTGATCAAATCAGTATATATATTAAAGGATAGCTTACAAAATACATTAATGATACTATTATATAGCAGTAGTATTCACAATTCGAATTACACAAAACGTCCTTCTAGCTTTCTGTTAATTTTATTTTTTTTAACGACGACACATTACACGGATACGAGGCAAACAGCTACTTTTATCCACGAAATAGTATTTCATATACAAGCATAGCTTTACATAAAATTAATTCAAAGTTTTTTCTTTTGTAGTTCTATTCACTATTATACTCCCATGTCGTCATACGTCGTTTTCCCTCGTTTTTCTCTTTTGCAGTTTTTTTAGTTTTTCAACATTTTGTTAGTCGATCGACGATTTAAACTTCATCATAGCACAATTCGCTTATCGGTAAAAATTGTATTTTGCGTCACCTTTTTTTCAAGAATGACCCATGATTATATACGCGCTTTAATGTAATTTTCATGTTTCATTCTTATGATTCAATAAAGATCGAACGTGTTCGAAACTCACGTAAGTTCTTTGGATTAGCTACACTTGCTCAGCATTGGTTTACAATTATTTTAACGGCGATGAAGCAAATTTTCGCAGATTTTCTCAGTTTGCAACTTCGTATTGCTCACTTTTTAGTCCACTTTTCTTTTGTATCTACTTACGTCCTTCATATGTGAATTTTTTGTTTTGTACAGAATGATAGTAAAAAGGGAGAAAAAGGCTTCGAGTCAAGACTAAGGAAAAAAAAAGAATCTTTAAAAAAATGAGTGGAAAGATGGGGATTTCACTAGCTTCTTTTTGTACTTTTCGAAAATAAACGGAGGATTAAAACTGCACGGCGCTTTTTCCTTTGTTTTGCCTCTATTTCCCAAAGAAAAAGCACGTGCTTAAGCGGAAATTGTTTTTTTTTTAATTATCATTATCATTACTTATTTTGCGCACCGTGCAATGCAACTTTATTTACTCTTATGATTTATATGCATCGTCGATATCGTTTACAAGTAGAAACACAAAATTTATCTTTCCGATATATATCTGCATGAATATTAACATGTATTCGTGCACACTGCATTTTTAATCTATTTCAATAGTCTTAATTATTCACATAAATATTATCGATATTCAGACATTTACACGCCGTATTCAGCTGCCTGTATGTGTATCAATTATTACTATTAATTTTTTAATTCATTTCGTTTCTCATCTAGGAGTCTTTACTAATTATACGCTTTTTATCGCAAGAAATTGCGATAATAGATTGGAATAGAAAATTTCAACTGTCGACGA
Source organism: Ormyrus labotus (assembly GCA_035582975.1). Classification (NCBI taxonomy): domain Eukaryota; kingdom Metazoa; phylum Arthropoda; class Insecta; order Hymenoptera; family Ormyridae; genus Ormyrus; species Ormyrus labotus. The sequence goes on along the minus strand of JAWWEO010000001.1, from coordinate 18,380,918 downwards.
TAAAGCGCAGATCTAGTTTGTTCTTTTATATTACTGAGAGACAGGTATACGTAATGTTATATGAAATTGATTTAATCAATGAAATATACCGAACAATACAATGTCAAATGGTTTTAACAAAAATGCAATATCTTTTCGCCACATATCCTATTTTGTTTAATAAGAGCATCGACTACAGTTTTTAACTTTTCAAAGAAGCATGTGTAAAGCATTACAAATTTTTTAGGATCATTTTTTGTAGTAAAAAATTACCTACATTTAATAACATAAATTTTTTTTATCAGATTGAATATATACATTCAAAAACAATATTTTGTGCAAATGATAAATTTTTACAATTGGAGATTATCAATGCTCTTTAAAGTTAAAAAAATCCAATCAAAAATGCATCATTCTCAAACTTAAATCTTTTTACAAATACAAATAACTATATGTGTATAGACTTGACTCAAGTAAAAAATTCCTTTAAAAAAATCATATTTAAATTAAAAATTTATAATAATTTTCACTGTTTTCAGCAACAAATACAATTTTTTTTATAACACAAAGAAAAACTGACTTCCTAATTTCTCAATAGTATCTGTCCTCTCAAAAACTTATTCAGGAAGACTCCCCCCATGAATGATTTTTTTTTCACATGGTACGAGGTCGAACACGAAACATCTATTTTAAAATGAAAAAAAACCATACATCTTTGGGGAGATTCTGCCCGTCGACATCTACCAGGAAGTTGGAAGGACTCTTACTTTAAAGTTTGCTTTTTGTTTCAATGAAATTTGCTATGAAGGAGACTTTTTCCCCTTAATGTTGACAAGGAAGAAAGAAACTATTACAGCGTATGGTACGTGCTTTTTACTTTTCGTCCTTCACTTTCTCTTCTCGAGGCTTAGCTTCGCCGTAGATTGCACTACGAGTAGCAGTTTCGGCTAGCGCGTTTACTGGATCTTGAACAGTTCTTGGTTGTAACTGCAAAGGTTTTCTACCAGTCGTATCTGAAAAAAATATTTCTCATTAAAATCATTTCTCGTTAAAAAATCAAATTAATAATTCTGTTTTAATCAAATTCAACAAACCTGGAAGGGGTTCCTCAGAGTATTTCCTTTCTGGTGGGCCACCAGGGGTCCGCGGTGGTCTACTGCCTCCATATCTGGACGAGTTTCCAGGTGGACCTCCTGGGCCGCCTGGGCCGCCTGGTCCACCTGCACCACCGCGGTAGTTCCAGTCTCGACTACCGCCCGATTCTTCACTAAAGTTACCGTAGTTGCCGCGGTTACCCCGCGGTTCCCCGCTAAATCCCCCACCACCTCGCCTGTCCTGCATCCCTCGATCATTGTATCCTCCTCCTTTGAAATGTAATGATTCGATTAGTGAAAATTTTTAAAAATTTATTTTAGAATAAAAAGTTGACTATTTTTTTCAAAATTTACATTTAATTATTACGTCGAAGTGAATTGTTCTTTTAGTAGTTAAAAATATAAATCATTGCTTTTCAAATTTAATATGAATAATTATGTATTAATGCATGACTATGTATTAAATATTTACAGTCAACTTTTGATATAAAAATACAATCAAACTTTAAATAAAATATTAATTATTAGTAAATTTAAAGAATATGCTACGTCTAACCAAAAAACCAAAATAAAAGTCATTAACAAAATTAGAAAATAAATCTATGCTATGAAAGCAAAAGTAATAAGTGACTCTTTTAGTTTTACTTTTTAACTCAAAAGTAATGTTAATTGACACGTAGACATTAAAAACTGGTTTTCAGGTATAAACAATAGCATAACGCAAGCGTTACACTGAGGTATAACGCTTACTCGAAAATGAGAATGAGCTACCAAAATCATCGCCATAGCCTCCTCCTCTTGGGCCACCTCCATCTCGACCTCTATTAAATCCTCCGCCAAGACCAGCTCCACCTCTGCCCCTTCTGTCGAAACCACCTCCTCTGTCATTTCGTTTACCTTCGGCTACATCGACTTTAATGAGACTTCCCTCTACGCTAACTAATCCATTTAATTTGATTGCATTTTTTAAATCATTTAGATCCTCAAATTCCACATAACAAAAGCCTTTAAACCTGAAACAAATATTATTAATTATATATTTATCCATTAAATAAATAAGAAATATATGCATAAATGTTTATTTTCAGAGATTGAATACTGATTTCATCTGGTATACTAAATGTTATGATTAAATTAGAACATTATAATTGAAAAAGTTTAAAAAAATCTTCAATGTTATTATGTATCCATTGGTACTAAACAATAACAATTAAGAAATACAAACCTATCTGTTTCACGATCCTTGACAAGTCGAATGTTCTTCACATTAAGGTTTTCAAAGATTTTGTCTACATCTCCCTGAACAATTCCATTCGGTAGATTGCCAACATAAGCAGTGTAAGGTGGCTCTGTGGGTAGAGGTTTACTGCCGCGTCCTGAGTAATCTCTGCAACATATAAACATTTCAGTTTAGTAAAAATCAGTAAAAATCACGCCAAATGACGCACGTGTGCGAAAGAAGCGCGAGCCAGACAGCAACACGTAAAACTCCTAAGCAATGTTTATCCGTCCAGGACAGCGGTGCAGCTGAACGTCAATTTACGCCGCATCAACTGCACCTATCGATACTGTTCTCTCAAAAGCTCGAGATTTCCCTCGTCGAAGTAATTCTCGAGCCCTGCCGGGTCCGCACTCCGAGGAAGGACATTACGCGCGGGTGTCCCAAGACTTAACCTCACAGCAGGCAACCTGCTCGATGCCGAGGTAATTCGCGACATCAAAGCAAGATTAAACCTCTAAACTTGGCGATTCTGGCTCGTGCTAGCAAATTGCACTTGAAAAAATTGACCCGGGTTGCAGTTAATACTTGCCTCAAATCATCGTAACGTTCTCGTCCAGCCATGTTGGATACACGAATAAACTCACCACCGAAACGGCGTGGGTCGTGCAGAGAGGCGCCACAGCAGCAGCAGCGCACCACTAGCACAAACACTTTTGCAAGGGCGCCTAGCGAAAAAACAGCGCCATTTTTACCGATACACACACTACGTGCGTCAGTGAAGCTGCATGACTCGTTCGAATTTTGGGCGATTTTTAAAGAATCCACTGAAATTTTTTGGGGACAAATTCTGGGGATTTCTTGCTTTTTGTCAGATCATGCAAAAGCTGCAAATGAATTTTGCAGTAAATTTTTTTTATAAGTATATGTATATATGTATATATATGTATGTAAGATAGACAAATCAATTGAATATTATTGTGAATCAAAAAATTGTCTCTCCTTCAGTTTTATAAACATTATTTATTTAGAGATAATTAGGATTACACATTTATTTGTTTATGAAAAATTAATAGGTTTTATTTGGCTGATAGGCTCGAAAAATATTTACCAAATTCAATACTTTCATGTAGAAAATATAAAACATTCTAACTAAGGATGAATACTAATAGAATGAAATTAAAAAAAATGCAATTATTAGCATATTAATCAATGCAAACAACGAAAATATGTTAGGTTTTATTTGTGGAATATAAATACAAAGCACTTATTTGTATAGTTATGCAAATTAAAAATAATATAATAAGAAATTTCTGCAACATTGCAATTTTGATCATTATTGCTGGTAAAAATAAAAATAATATTAACATTATGAAAAAATTTGAACGTGTTTATGAAAAGATAATAATTATAACATAAAAGGATATATAAATTTTGAATTTCCCGCGAGGTGACGTACACGCCCCCTGTCTATCTGCATATATATATATATATACATTCTATTCATCCTCCAGTCCGCTGTCCGCATTGCATTTGCACGTGTAGTTACCTCGTGGTTAGGATCCACATGGAGCATTATTAAAAATATAGGAAAAATTGTGATAACATTTTATATTGGAGATGTAGTAGTGATAAAAGTAATTTTATACGTTTTTACATAATTTAAAAGCTAGACTTCAAAATGAAAACTAAACCAACAAGACATAAAGAAACTAATACATTTAAAGTAAGTATCAAAGTATCAATTCACTTTTTTTTTAAAATTTTTTAATGGTAAATTAATTAATAATCTATAAGTTTTTGAAATTACTAATATAAAATCAAGAATAACACATTAAATAATTTTCTTTTTATTAAACTGTTTATTTTGGTACCAAACATACCCTCACAAAAAAAATTCAATACGCTTTTGTTTTTGTGTATATACAGATGTAAAAAACAAGGGTGCATAAGGTTTATATTGGTGTAGGGTATGTTGAGTGTAATTGTCTTCTAATTGTATTACCATAAGGAAAGCAAATATTTTTTTTACGCTTGATTTTGCATACAATTTTCTAATTGATGTAGTGTTTAAAATGTTTCAAATTTTTAATTCATGTATAATTTTATTTTTAATAATTTTATTTCTAATTTACAGTTTAGACCATTCTCTGAAAGAGTAAATGACATTGACGTTGATGTCTTTCATAAAGTTAGTCACAGAAATGAAGTAGTTTCAGAAGAAACAGAGACATTCTTTTATCAATGTCTTCAAAAATGGAATTTTCTCAATCTTGCAGAAAATTATTCCAATTTCAGAAAGGAAGTAACAGATATAATTACTCTGCCTCAATTACTTAATCGCAAACAATTCCTGATTGATACATTGTTAAAATACTTAAAATTAAAAGATCCTTTATGTCTGCAGACAATTTTTGAGTAAGTTTTTTAAATAAAAACCTATTTTTAGAGAAGCAAAAAATATATTTATATTTTTAACTTTTTTACAGTTTGATCATTGCAGTAGCTAAAGATTTGCAGGTAGATTTTTACCCGTATTTTCCAGAATTTTTAACAGCTATCGTTGATTTATTGCACACAAAAGATGCAGAACAATTAGAGCAGACATTCACTACTTTGGCTTACCTATTTAAATTTTTATGGCGATATATGATAAAAAATATCGATGTCATATTTGATTTGCTTGTACCATTATTAGCAGATACAAGACCAGTTTATATAAATAATTATGCTGCTGAGAGTTTTGCCTTTGTGGTACGAAAAGTCAGAGATAAGGAAGCCTTTGTAAAATTAATGCTGGAAACATTAGAAAAAAAAGAAAATGGACTAGAAGGCTGTGGAAAATTATTATTTCATGTACTTGCTGGTGTTCCAGGACAGTTTCATTCTTGTGCAGAATCTATGCTCTCTGTGTACCTTAATGCTCTACAAGATCCATTAATAAATCAGCAAATTTTATTTGAAGTACTGTCAACAGTTTTCAGGAATATCGCTACTGAAATTCATTCACAAAAGTGTGATGTTCTTTGGACAGTCCTTTTCAAAGCAATAAATAAATTTTCTGAAAATGGTATAGGTCCTTTGTTACAATTGATTCAAATTATTATTAAGCACAAAGGAGGTTACATGGTTAAAGATCCAACAACTTGGGTAAAAAAATTAGGAGATCTCTTAGATAAATACCAAACCAATGATAAACTTTTAGAGGAAATTACAAATACATCTGTAATAACGCTTTTAGTTCCAAATATTAAATTACTACAAGAGACTAACAGCTATTTAATTTTAAAATTATTATCTTTTGACAGTCAAGATTTGCTATTACAAATCACAGAGAAACTTATCTCCCACTCTTCATTTGAAACTCTAGTCCTAAGAAACATACTAAAGAAAACTGCCTTCTCAACTTTGGATGATAAGTTTTTACATTTATTATTAAAAGTAGTAGAAACAAAGTCACCTCCCTGCCTCAGTGGTATCAACTTTGATAAATGGAGGAGGTTTTCTTTAAATATTAAAGGTGAAGGTAATGTCAAATATTTATCTGAGCATTTAGATTCTTTAAAAGAAGGAGAAATCAGCGAAAATGCATTAAAAGTTTTAGTAATACTACCTCACTTAACTTCTTTGCAAAAAGAACTTTATAACAAAATAATTGAAAGTCTCACTTTTTTGTATAATCGTGTAATCAAACAAAATGAACGAGAACAACAAAGGATAAATTTTGCATTTCTATTAACTATGGAGTGCGTAATTCGTATTACAAAAGTAGATGACTTTCATACTATAATAAAAGAACTGACTTCAAATACAGACTTGCTATCAGCCGTTATTTCACACAAAAACGATATTTCTATATTAAATGCCTTTGATTTAAGTCTCAGTTATTTAAAAACTTCAAGTCAAGTGGATGAATTTATTAATCCAGAAATTTTTGAAAAAATTCATGAATCTTTGGCTTCAAAATTGGGTAAGAAACTGCTTTTATGTTAAATTTATTTTCTTTATTACATGATTATATATTATATACTTATTTTCTTTTTAGGTTCACCAAACTCCTTACTTCGCCTCACAACAGCGCATCTGTTCTCTCTCTTTTCAAACGTGCCAGGCCTAGTTCACACATCGGAAAATCTAATTTGCCAGAATGCCCTAGAAATTCCTTTCCTGGGCGAAAGCGAGCAAGTGACTGTCCACAAGTACCGTGATAGACTCTTGCGTGTCCAAGCTTTGGACTATCGTGGTGTGACGATAAACCAGCTGAACTCGCGGTACCTCGACTTCCCGATTCATTGGCTCTTCGGTAATCTTTACGTCAATTTTTCCCTGCTCTGGGAACCTACTGTACAGGTCATCACCTCGTACGCTACGAAAGAGTGCCAGCAGTTTTGGCCAATTTTCCTTGCTAAACTGAAGGGTGAGGAGGACGTAACGATGGTCGAGCAACCTACTTTTGGATGCGAGATACTGACTGAGCTTTACAATAAAGTTTTTAAAGTTCAGGATAAGGTGGATTTTGAGAATTATAAGCTGCTGCTCTGGAAGTGCATGGGGCAGTGTGTCAGCTATTGCGAGGTGAAGAATAGGGACTATGTGGGGTTGTTCATTGATTTTGTTGAAAAGAATTTCTTTAAGTCGAACTCGGAGGATGCTAAGTCGTGCAATATTAAGAAGCACGAGAAAGGACACCAGCCATCTGATGAATCTATGAATTTAGGTAATTGAATTGTGTATTTTAAAAAATAAAATGAATTAAATTCCGTTACAAATTTATAAATCATTTCATTTTAGATTTGGAAACTGTTGAAGAAGAGGTTGAAGATTTGGAAACTATTGAAGAAGTGATTGAAGAAAACGCTGAGGAAACCGAAAAGGAATCTGAAGAAAAATCGAAAGAAGAGAAAGGAAAAAGCGGCGAAGCAGAAAATAAAGAAAAAGATGACGAAGAAACTAAAGTTATTACAAAATCTCAACTCAACAGAATGGAGCGCGTGAAACTCTTGGTAGCAATGCTGCAAGTCTTCGGCAAGTTCACCAACACGCGTTCGCTCTATCGAGAACCAGAAATTCTACGAATATATCTCGATTTATTATCTTCGAAGAATTCGGAGATTCAAAAGGCAGCCCTCAACTGTCTTTACACTTACAAGTACCAGTACCTGCTTCCCTACCGCGTTCAACTGGATAATATTCTTGATGAAAAGAATCTTAAGAGCGAACTCGCGCGTTTCCAGATTGGCTTCGGTGAGACCGCAGAATCAGTTATTCAGAATGAACATCGCGAGGGACTTATGCCTATACTTATGCGAATCTTGCATTCTAAGATGACACAAAGAGTTGGTATGAGAACTGGTGGCAAAGCTGGTGGTCTCGTCAGAAGAAAAACTATTCTCAGGTTTGTGCATATTAATTTTTTAAAATAAAATATGAGAAGGGGTCAGAATTTTTAAATAATGTAAATTTTATTTATAGATTCTTAGCTGGAGTACGCGAGGATGAAATGATGGTATTTGTGCGAATGGCATTCAAACCTTTCCAAAACTATTTACCTATCTTAAATGTCGATCCGAAGGACCAGTCTGAAATAGACCTTCTTCAAATGGTCCAGCAGATCTTCGATAGCGTGGATCTTGAGTCTGTAGTTCCTCCCAAACGTCTCCAAAGCGCCGCCAATCTTCTAGCAGTCATGATCGAGCAGTTTGGTGGAAAAATGACGGAAAAGCTCCTCCCACACCTATTAGCTATTCTTATTTGTATTCTGGCGCAGGTCACCGGAATCCTTGCGAAGTTGGAGCAAGTTCACTCAGGCTACCTGACGGCGCTACGTAATGTCCGTAAGACTTGCATCAATACAATTGCCAGATTCTTCGATCACTTTGAGAACTATAAATGGACTGCTTCTGAGATCGATGCGGTATTTGAAGTTGCGGTCTTTCCGTGGTTGGATAAGCTGCCTGCTGATAGTGTACACAGTCCTACGCCGTTATTGAAACTTTTCGTGGCCTGGAGTCACAATCCGAGATATTACCCACTTCTTGTAAAACTTAATAAGGTATCTATTTTTTGTACGAAAACTTTTTAATATTTTAGAAAAGAGAATGTTAATAAATTTAGTTTCTCGTCAATCAACTATTTACCATAAATCTAATATTAATTTAATTTGTTTAGAACAATCAAACACCAATGGTCTTTGTAATTAAATTACTTTTGGGACCAAAAATACACAAGTCTGTGGAACATACAATTCTGGATATGTTGGAAAAAATGTTAACTCTTCAAGACTTTGAAAAGGACGATCCCGATCAAATGGAAGTCGATGAAAACAAGCCTCCTTCATTACTACCTATTGTAACAAATAAACTAGATATCGTTAGGAATGATTCCATCAACTATGGTTCTGCCATCCTTCTTCCTCACACTACTGATATTCTTTGGCTTATTCAAAGAAAATTGGCCCGACAAACTCGTCAAGGAGCGACTAGGATTGAATTGGTCATTCTGTCGCGCATTTCCGAGTTTGCGCAAGACTCTAAAACGTGCAACACACTATTATCTCTCGTACTTCCAATTCTACACAGAAAATCTGGCGACTCCGAGGAAACGGTCATTCAGTTGTTGACGACTGTTAAGAATCTTCTCCAACGGGTTGATAAACCAGATATACATCAAAGATCTATTCAGTATCTTTTGGCGCAGATTTCCGCAGCACCTGCTAGGAAAATGTTAATGCAGCTGCTTGAAATAGTAGTGTCAGGCGACGAAGCCTTAAAAAAGAATCAATTGTTGCTAGTTGAGTTGAACGCTTACGATGCGAGATGGATCGAACAACCAGATTTCCAAAGAAGGCTGGATGCTTTTGGAGAAATTGAAAGATTGATCAAGGTAAAATATAAAATATTTCTGAGCACTATTTATTAAGTTAACATTAGAATTTAAGAAATTTATTCTTTTCTTTGCAGGAAGATAAAGTAACATTAGAATTCGGTGTAGCCGTTATTCTTAATTGCTTTTTTTTCTTGAAAACTGAAAATGATTTAGCCATGAGGGACAGATCAGGTCAGTGTATGAAATCGATGGGAGTCCATCTCGCCAGAAAATTTAAAGATTCTTCAGTTGATAGAAAATACCTAATTGATGAGACAATCTTAACAATGATTCGCCAAGGAATAAGAAATAAAAATGAAACCGTAAATCTCCAATCAATCGCTTTCCTCGGTCACATGGCAATGGAATGCCCCGAGGTGCATCCCATACTTCGGGACTTAAATCTGTTAACTAACAGACAAGATCCCGAGGTTGACTTCTTTGAAAATATGCAGCATCTTCAATTACACCGAAAAGCCAGAGCGTTACTAAAGTTCTGCAGTATTGCCAAAACTATGACGAAGACACCGAATGTCCGGACTTTGACACATTTTATTTTGCCACTTGCCTCGTCCTATCTGTGCAACGAAAAATTTGCGAATAAAAACAGCATCGTTGATGCTGCGATCGACACTATTGGAATCGTTTCTAAGTTATTACCTTGGAATCAATATGAGATTGTTTTAAAGTGTTATTTGGATAAACTCAGAACCTGCGTTGACTTCCAAAAGCAACTAATTAGGATTGTAGTGGCTATTTTGGATTCTTTTCATTTTGATCTGTCCAAGTATAAAGAAGTGGTTGAAGAAACTGCTAAAGCAAAAGATAAAGCCGATTCAGCGGATGTTACCATAAGCGAAGGTGAATATTTAAAACATTTTAATTTAAACGGAAAAAATAAGCAAATTTATTTACTTTTTTATTGTTATTTAAGTGACTGAAGCAAGCGATGAGACTGAAAAGAGTGCCGAAGAACCAGCTGCTGAAGAACCGGAAGAAATGGAAGAAGCCATGGATAAACAGCTCGATGAAGTAGTCGCAGTTGTGGAAGAGGCAGAGGACCCTGCTACAACGGACATTCTTGCCGTTGAAAAACAAACTGTATTATCACAATACATGGCAAAACGATTGATAAACAGCATTTCTCATGGATTTTTACCTCAGCTTCATCGATCCATAGCTATGCGAACGAAACACGAAGCTAATCATAAAGTGAATAAAAAAAGAATCAGTACTGATCAAGAAGAGGAAGAGCTTATGAGGGTTCCCATCGCTCTTGCTATGGTCAAATTACTGCAAAAGTTACCTCAAGGCATGCTTAGCGACAACTTAAGAGGGTAAGTTTTTGTTAGTTTTATAAAATTAAAACTGTTAATAATTATTGTTTTTTATATTTTTATTTTATTTTTATAGAATATTTACGAAAATTTGTACCTTCTTGAAATCTCGCTTGGAATCTGTGCGGCGAACAACTCGTGAAATTTTGCAGAAAATAATGATCACCTTAGGACCAGACTACTTACACACTTTACTTAAAGAAATGCATGCCTTACTAACTCGTGGTTATCAAGTCCACGTGCTTGTTTACACTATTCACGCAGTACTCGTTTCTTTGAAACCCTATTTCCAACCAAAACACATGTCATCCAATCTTTCATGCATCTTAAGTGTTTGTAAGATAGATTTGTTTGGCCCATCAGCTGACGAGAAAGAAATCATCGGCATCGTAAAGAAAGTATCCGAGGCCAGATCTACAAAAAGCTATGACATCTATCACATTTTGGGAGAGTTTATAGACCAAGATTCAATAATCAAAGTTATACTGCCTCTAAAAGATGTGCTACTTCGCACTCGCTTGCACAAAACTGTGCGAAAGGTTACGGAAACTTTAAGACAGTTAGGTTTGGGTTTAGCGGATAATAAGTTTATTAATATTAAGGAGATGATCGATTTCTTGTACGGCGTGACCTCTGAAAGTATTCCGCAATTATTGCCCGAGAATAAGAAGAAACAACAGGAAGAAGAAAAGAAAAAAAAGGCAAAAGTAGAGAAACCAGATATCTTCATTCTTGCTCCTGAACCCAGGAGGAAAACTTTACAAGTTAATGCTAGGATTTCTAGTGATACAAATGCTCATGTTATGGTAGAATTCGGTTTAAGACTGTTTCATGTATTACTTAAAAGAGATAAAGTAAACGATCCAGAAATTAAACCCTCATTAGATCTTTTCGTACCAGTCCTCAACGACTGTCTAAAATCACGCCATGTAAAAGTAAGTAAAATTAACTTGAAAAATAGAATATTAGAATTGTAAGATTATTAAAAGAATAAAATGTTTTGACCTGGACTGAACGTTGGTCCTCGCAGTCAAAAGATAGATAAGAATTCAACCTTGATGAAGAAATATTTGTACACTTTAAAGCAATTATCCCCTATTTAGTTATTTTTTTGATATAAGCTTTGCTTCATACATCATTTAATAATAATAAATAAGATTCTTTCTATGCTTGCAATATTTATTTTTAATATTTTTTTACGACGTTGGAATTCTAACTTTCTACCTATTTCCTAGTATGGTTGACTATGAATTTGTAGTTAACCATGCACAGAGTAGAGAAAGCTTTGAGTTAAAAAAGATCATTAAATTTATAATTTATTAATTTTAGTTGAGTACATTAACATTACAATGCCTGAGCTGGATGTTGAAAATGGATCTTCCTCAAATACAGGCTTTAGTACCAGAAATTTGCACATCATTATTTAGTATTCTCCATCAATATTATGGCAAAGATATAAGCAAAGGTAACAACTACGATTTAGTGATGGCCGCATTCAAAGCTATGTCCACTCTTGTTCGAGACGTTAAATGCTTCACCGTTACTATAGATCAACTCAAGGTAAACAAAAATGACTACAGAGCTAGAAACTTTCAAATTTGCTCTCACACCTGTACTTAAAGAGAAAAAATTTTTCTAAACACCAATTAAAAAATTTGCAGAAGCTATTGATCTACGCAGATGAGAACCTGTTCGCCAGCGACAGACAAGCCACAGCATTCGGTTTGCTCAAGGCCATAATTCACCGGAAACACGTAGTGCCCGAGATGCACAAGGTGATGGACAAAGTGGCGGAGTTGAGTATCACCTCGGAGCTTGAAAACGTAAGAAAACAGGCGCGAGCTGTCTTTTACTATTACCTCGTGGACTACGTACCGCTGGGTAAGCGCGTGAAGGCAAGCATTTCGTTCTACCTTGCTCAACTAGCTTATGAAGTCCAGCCCGGAAGGCTCAGCGCTATTGAGATGATATATAGCATTGTCACTGGTTTTCCATTGGTGAGTATTCAAAAGATTAAATATTGCAAATGTTGATTTGCATTCAAAATGTAATTTCCATTTAAAATGTAATTTCCATTTTAGGAAGCATTGGAGCAACAGGCGGAACACATTTTTAAAGAAGTTGGGGCAAGACTTGAGAATGACGAAGATTTAATTTGTAAAAAGGCTTGTGCTAAGTGTATTGAGGAGATGTTGATAAGACTTCCTAAAAATTCGAGAAATAAACTATTTAAATTAACGACTAATCATATGAAAGATAACAGGGTATGTAATCAATACTTATTTTATTTTAGTATAAACAGATAATACGAGTGTTATTTTTTGTTACAGATAGCATATAGGAAATGGGGTGCTACATTATGCAGTCTGTTTGTAACGGTAGAGAAGGATGAATTTGAATCCAGATTCAAAGTACTTCTTCCGCTCATAACAAAGCAATTTTATGCTACTGAAAACTTTGATGATGACGATCAACCTGGTCGATTTGTTAAAATTCAAAAACAAGAAGAGAAATCTGATGAAAAGATTAAAGATTACGAAAGGTTGAAAGATCATCATTTGTTCCAAGTATTAAGTCTATTATTCAAAATATCAGTAAATTGTACAGATTTTTTGCAAGATGAAAAGTATCGGGAATACGTGAATACTTTTGCAGGTAATGCATTTTTCATAAAAAATGTTTTCTATTAGAAGACAATTAATTTCTTTACTTATCCGTTACAGAATACAGTCAGTCATTCTTGATGCATCTGCATACATGGGTCCAGTTAAGAGCGTCTCAACTCCTTGGTATTATTTTGGCTTCTCTTGATACTGAAAAGATAATGCGTTTAATGAACAATCCCGAAGCTGTCGATCCCGATGATGGATTTGTATACTCCAATCCAGTTGAAAAAATCAGAAGTTTGATACTGGATTCGGTGGCGCAATTACGACCAGATTCAGAATTTGAAGAATTGTATGATCAGACAATAAAGAATTTAATTTTCTTGGCAAGACTTCTTAAAATTTCAAGCAATGATCAAGAAGAAGTAAACAAAGAAGATCAAAGTAATAAAGATGAAAAGAATAAAGATGAAAACAATAAAGAAATATCCTTACTTTGGTTAATCAAAAAATTAAGAAGACACATAAACTTAGAAATGGCTACATCTCCTAAATCTACAATTGTTGTAAGTAAAATTCTTAATTATTTTTATAATTTTATCAATATATCTCATATTTATTTCATATTTAAAAACTTTAAAGTTCAAAAAACTTCTTTTACTTGTAATTTATGATGATTTACCAATTTATAATATTTTATATTTTCGCAATTTTTCAACAAAAAGAAAAATGCCGATTATTATTAAAAGAGATTTTATTTTATTTTTCAACAGAGATCTTCAGTCTTCAAATGGATGGCTGGCATAATCGCGACAATAGACATTGATTTACTAAGACCAATACTCTTCCACTTTATATCTCCTTTAGTGAGAGAAATGGCCACAACCGAAGAATCGAACGCTCCGTTGCGTCAGCTGGCGAAGGAAGTCGCTACCATGATAAAGAAGAAAATAGACATCGAGGAATATGCGCGATTATTGTCTCAAGCGCAACAAAAATTAGACACAAGAAGAGCAGGAAGAAAGAAAGTGCTCGTACAACAGGTAGGAATTTCTTGGAATCACGTTTTATGCAATCAATTTTATCTGTTTTTATTAAAGTATTTCTACAATTTGCGAAATTATTGCACGTACTTTATAATACAATTGTATTTTTATTCGTTTATTGTAGTACGTGACCCATCCGGAATTAGCGGCTAAGAGGAAAATAGCGAAGCAACAGAAAAAGAAGCAGGCGAAAAAACGAAAACTTGAAACTATGAAGGGCAAGAAGAGTTTCAGAAAAAAACCAAGAAAGGAGGTGGATTTGGAAGCTGCATAGGCAAATAAATTAAAATATTTTGTAAATATCTTCCCAGATTATCTCGAGAAGACTCGTTCTGAAACGGCTGTACATATTGTTTACATAACTAAATGTTGTTACGTTTCCAAACGTGATTATTTTAAGTAATCAAAAACTTACTAATTGTAAAAATTTATTATAAAGATAAATTTATAACGTTTTCTTACGAAAAGCATTCTTATTTCTAATTCACCTTTTCTTTTCATTAATATGTTTTTAAATCTTACTTTCCAAGTATTATAATTTAATTTATTGTTACTTTGAAAGAATTTTTGTAAATATTATATGTACAAATTTCATAAAAATCAAATCAGTTACAAATGTAACATCAATATTTTGAGTAAGATATAATACATTGTTTAATTAAAAATTCGACATTTTTTTGTTTATGCACATTGTGCACAATGTTTAAGTATGCACACGCCAAAATTTCATTCAAAAAAATACTACAACTCCGTATCAATTAACAATGTTGTTAACGAAAAAAACGACATTAATCGTGAATTTTTAAAATTCTAAAACGACAATACTCATACAAACTACCTAAACCCGCAGCCGAAAATCTGAAAATAAAAAGCCAATCGTCATCGAAAGCTCATTAATCCGATCCTGCCCTAATCCGCCTTTTATCGCCGCCTCCGAGATTGGCCTCTCATCTGGTCGCCTTACATAAGAAGCCCACAGCGGCAATTGAAACATTAGCAGTCGGCCCACCCACGCGGCCGCTCGCCACATGGGCGCGCGGAGCCTCTCTTCTCATCATCCGTCTTCTTTCTAGTCCATCAGTCCGATGGCGCTACTTAGCGCAACCGCACGCGCTCGGGACGAGATCGCGCCGTTACGCAACGTTAATTCAGGCTAACGTCTGCGCCGTCGTCGTCGTCGTCGTCGTCGTCATGTGCAGCGCGTCGTCGTCGATTATCGCCGAGCTACGAGGGGGTTCGTAACGATGATACAAGCGCTGGAATTCGCCGACTGATCGATAGCCGAACCGATATACTGCCTCAGGTACAATCGCCTCCAGCCGAGAAGGACACGTGCGCGCCTCGAGTACAATACACATCCGCGCCTAACTCGAGGGCTCCTCTCGCGGCTTCTTCCTGGCTGGGCGACGTACACGCCGCACGGGGAGACTCCGCGTTTTCGAAAATTAAATCGCGAGCGCGCGGAAATCTCCCTCTCCCCCGCGCCGCCGTTCATAGAAAAAAAAAGGCGCTGCGAGCGCGCGCGGAGCCGCGAGGAATGCGACCGCCGGTGGATGCCCGAAGGCGGCACGAGCTTTGACGGACCGATAATCATCGTCGTCGTCGTCGTCGTCGTCGTCAGACGTGTGGGAGCCCTTCGCAGCCGAAGACCTTATGAGATGATAGCGATCGAGCTGCTGCTCTTTCTCGCCGTCGTCGTTCTCGCCTTCGTCGCCTTCGCCGGCCGAAGCGCCCGCAGCGGGAAGTCACCGCCTGGTGAGTGGATCGAGCACGTTTTTCGAACTATTTTTTTTGGTTTTCTTTCTTTTTTTCTTTTTCAAACTTAGAAGGGTGCTTTCGCGAAGTTTGGGAAAAGATTTTAATTTCTTTTTTAGAAGTAATGGAACGACTATTTTTTTTTTAAGAAGGGTAAATTTTCGTTTTTATTTATTTGGTTTTTTACAATAAGTTTAGCGTTGAAGATATCGATGTTTTATTGTAAGAAATACTTGTCCTTGTTAAAGATTAGTTAATTTAAATTAGTTTGCCATGAATATTGAGAAGAAAAGGTATAAAGTTCTTTTTTTTAAACAATTATTTTAAATGATTTGGAGTAATATCTTTAGTAACTTTTTAAGTATCAGAAGTATTTGTTTATGAACACGATGGGAATATTAAAACAAAAATTGATTTCCTTAATATTCTGTTAAGTATTTATCAGTTTTTTTGCACAGCTCAAAAGTACCTCTTATGACGTAAAGTTTATGTAAACTGATATACACAATATATAAAGCCGCTCACGAATCATTTTCGAAATAATTCTACTCGTCAAGTTTTTTACTTCACAAGTTCATTTTTTTTTTTTTTTTTTTTTGTTAATCATTTTATTAAAATACT
Organism: Ormyrus labotus; assembly: GCA_035582975.1. NCBI lineage: Eukaryota > Metazoa > Arthropoda > Insecta > Hymenoptera > Ormyridae > Ormyrus > Ormyrus labotus. The sequence continues at coordinate 18,364,397 of JAWWEO010000001.1, read as the reverse complement.
TCATTCTCAATGTGTCATTCAATTTCTGGTGCTATGTAATCGACACTTTCATGGGCTTCACAGTACTACATAAATTGATGCATCATACAGCTACTAAAACGTAAAAACTTTTTATCTTCATTTTTTACCCCATGAAATTCTTATCAATCGTAAGCTGCTAAAATGACATCTCTAACGTGCCTTTTTATCCTTTGAATTGTGCATCGATACGTTAAATAAAAGCATTTCGCAAAAACTTACCGTAACAGGATTTTATTGCATATCGATATATGTTTCATAAAGATAAAATATTTAACAGATATGCTAAAATATTAAATAACGATATATTATATATATTAACTTTCAAAAATATCTATTTCGCTCAATAACGCTTCAGAATTGATTCCCATTCTGTTATTAACAATTTTCAAACAGGTCTTAGCTTAAAGATGCAAATACAGTTATGTAGGAGATTGACGTCTTCATCACCTGTAAACAAAAATTTAAAAATTTGACTCTGGCACTTTCAGTTTTTCGAAACAAACCGAGACGCGAGCCAAAGTTTACGGCGCCTCTCGACATTACCAACAAAAAGTTCTCGAAATTCATGATGTACATCCCTCCAGCCGTAAGCAAACAAGGCGTCGAGCAGCGCAGGGTTAAAAACCTTAGCAGGGTTTTCGCTCTGGCGGAACCCTCGTACCATTCGTTGGAGTATCTAAATTAACAATTAAAATCCGTTATTTTGGTCGTTACGCAGCATGTCGTTTTTTTAATACAATCGGACGCAGTTGGACCTAAATTACTACGTCTGGCAAACGGGAACTGAAACTTACGCGTCTTCGAACAGACCAGTGCTGTGATCTATGAGCTTCTGTCCCGGCCAGCTTAGGTAAAATATGTGTACTATTAGGCCGAACATCAGCATAAAGTATCTCATGGCGTCGATCGGACGAGTTCGGAAGCAGACCAATATCTGAAAGCAAGCAAACTCGGTATACTCGATCGAGTTTCACCTTTCTTTGGGGGACACTTTTTGGCTTTACTCACTAAAGCGCAAACGAGACTGAAGTAGATGATGTTTATACCCATAATTATTAGAAAGGACGAGGAGTACGAAGTTTCGAGGGTGTTCGTGAATCTAAACTCGTCGATAAATTTTAATTATTGAAACGTTTTGTCTTGTGCACAATTATTTTTTGTATCACTTAACTTTAAAATTCTTTTGTGCAATTTGATAGTGTGCTTCATCCATTCGTACGTCGGATCATCTTGTTTTGACACGTAATGCGTTTTTTCGTTGAAGACCAGTTTATTCGGCATTCGCAGACGGTACCTAAAAATCTTGTTTCATCTGTACAATTTTCTATTATTTTAAAAGCCCTCTTTTAGAAGCTTCAAATGCTAGATTCTGATGTAACAGTTTACATTCGAAAAAGCAAGGAAATCGTTCAATTATGATAAAGCTGTATAAAGTATACATTTTAAGGAGAAACGCCTGAAAAATAGTAAATTGTTCAACAAGGGAAGAAAGTAAGCTATACATGTCTAGCGAGGATGAAATAGCTTTTCTTCCCGTGTTACAAGCCGTATTTTTTTTTCAACGAAGGCATGAAAAGCCCTTTTTTGGTGTCAGAAAGTTGGATAGACAATCGTACATCTCAAAATAATTTTTTACAAGTTGGTAAAAATAATTTTATACCCTCGAATACTTACTTAACGATGGAGAACAATCCCACGCAATGCTCGATGCAAGCAGCGTACATCGTGTCGACAGCCATGATAATGGCGCACGACAGAACGCAAGTCGCCAGGTCGAACAGAAATATCATCCCGTAATTCGCGTCCTTGTCCACGAGGAATTCGCCGTTCAGGACGTAGATGTAAGGCCTGGATTCGTTTAGCGGCATTAGCTTGTCCAAAATTATCGGTGTCCAGGGTAATGAACAGAAGACAACCAGAGCGGATATCATGTAGACTAAAAAAATTGAAGCATTAACTGTTTGGAGTAAGTGGAATCAATTTGGTACTAAAAATACGCTGCATCCTAGCTTAATAGGCTTGTTTTTACAAATGAAACTAGGTTTATTGTTATGTAATGATCACTTGTCTATTTCTGGAAAAGTATAATGTGTCTGTTACGATTAATAATGTAATTCCCGCCTAGAATGGAAGCTTCCAGGAAACTTTCAGTCTTCTCAAGACATTTAATGGCATTTAAGCTTCGCGAAAGCTTTCGCTTTTGCTACGTGAGAATTACATTGCGAATCATAACGGAAATTACTTGTAGGTATAGAGAAAATTTTTAAAATGTCTTATAAGTCGAAAAATGATGTATAGACTTCGATTTATTAATTCCACAGTGTTTTCCCTTAATATGAATTAACTCTTGTAAATTGTTTGATTAAACCAATAAATAAATTAAAAACTATATACGCTATATTATGATACCACTCGAGAACTCGTTCGTCTCCAAGAACCCTTTAAACAGCTTTCGCAAAGAATGATCGGAATAACCGAAGAGCAAATAGGGGAAAAGAAATAATGACCGGTAAAAAAGTTCATTCGAAAGGAATACTTAATAACACACGTATGTAGGCTATCGTAAGTTTCCTCCCGTTTTCCGAATACTCCACCAGCTTCTCCATCTCCTTTTCGTCCTTTATCACTTTCCAGTTACTCGACAGATCGTCGTACATTATCTTCAGCTGCAATATTAAATTAATCAAATAATTAATCGTCGAAACTGATAATTAAATCGTTGCTTTTTGGAAATTGGCGTCGAACCTGTTTTTCCGTTACAATGGACGTAATCATTTTCATTAAAATAAGCCCCGTGTACATAATCACTCCGCAGTGCTCGATAGTCCTCTCAAATTCCAGGCCGTTTTTCCGAATGCCAATAAACTGGAGAGGAATCAAAAGTTAATATATAATATACCCCGTATCGCCTACGGAAATGCAATATTCCTCGAGCTTTCCTCGAAACTGGAAACTCCCGCGGAAAATCTTACGTGCGGTATCGACATGAAGACCAAAAGCAGGCAGTAATAGATCCTCAGGCAGACTTTCTTCCTTCTGTTCTCGTACGGCCAGATACCGAAGAACGACAGCAGCTTCTTATTTATCGCGAAGTATCTGCTTTCGTAGATCTCCATTGTTTTTCTTTTTTTTTGTTCCTCGAGGAGAAAAAGGCGACGAATCACCTTTACGGCGTTGTCGCTGCGACGGCCGCGCAAAATTTCGCGCGGCGAATGAGCTTCTCGTTCTTTCGCGATAGGCGCCGCGTCATCTCTTATTCATAATATTGGTGGCCCGTCTTCTTTATTGATGCATGCATCGACAAAAAAAAAAAAAAAGGCCGCGGGACTATAAGGCGAGCTATTAAGGCCTCCAATTTGAATATTTGAGGAGGATAGAAGCGTTCGCACTGCGGGGGTCTTCTCGGCTATGGGGAAAGGGTTCGTTTTTCGCGACTATAGCTTTTATCGCGGTATCAGTGTTGGGAAATCGAGGGGAATAATCGAGGGGAAGCGCGTTTGAATTATGAAGGCGAGGAATCAATCGATGAAGTTTTTCCACGAGCGTGGATTTTTAGATTTTTTTTTTTATGTAAGTATTAGGAGAAATTATAGTAAGGAAATGATGGATCTTCGCTCGAAATTAGCTTAAAAATTGTTGTGACACATTTTAGAATTAATCTCCATTATAAAGAAGCTTGTTTTAAATGATTTTCAAATATAGTAAATACTGTATGAAAAATTCATATCTAGAAAAGTTAAAGAATGCTTATATAGTAGGAAGTGTTTGACTGTTATTACGGTACATTAACAATTTAAGAAAAAAGCTTTAGAAGCTCTAATAAATTTTTAAGACCAGTATTCCGACCTCTTACACACTTTGCATAAGTAAAGCTCTATTCTATAAGAAATTTAAATTCCTTGTTATGCCAATGCAAATTTAAATTCAGGGTCAAGCCATTGTTAAACATTAGTATAGCTATACGTAAGCTTTCTAAAAAAGTTAGAAAAGACGTTTATTTTTTTCTTAATATTTATCACATAAAAAGTACAACCGAAAACTCGCGTATTTTATAAAATTTTTATTCCACCTTATATTATACAAAACAACTTTCACACTTAATTATATACTCCAAACTTAAAAATCCATAAACAACAATCGACTCACCATCCCCGACCCTCCCCGTTTCCAGGTCCCGTCTCATGGCCGTTCGTGGGCAACATGAAGGAGCTGCGCGAGTTGAGCGCGAAGCTCGGCGGCCAGCACGAGGCGCTGCTCGAGCTCTCGAGGCGCTACGACAGCCCGGTGATATCCCTCAAACTCGGCAAGAACCGGAACATCGTCGTCTCGGGCAGCGAGTGCATCAGGCAGGTCCTCGACTCCGAGGCTTACGACGGCCGGCCCTGGAACTACTTCATCAGGCTCAGGAATATGGGCAAGAAGAAAGGTTCGTATACATATATGTGCGATTCGTCGACGAGCCTTTTTATATATATATATATATATATATATATACACTTTCGATTCAGGGATCACGATGAACGACGGCCCGGACTGGCAGAACATACGCAGCTGGTTCGTGAGGAGCATGAAGTCGGTCGGGTTCGCGAGGAGGGAAATGTCGGAGTACATTAAGGAGGAGCTCGCGACGATACTTCAGACTATCCAGGACGGCGGCGTGAGGGAGATGAAGCCGATCATCGTTCCCGCGACCATAAACGTGCTCTGGAACTTCGCCACGGGGAGGAAGTTCAAGCAGGATAGGTATTGGGCTTGGGTAGCTTTTGGAATTCGAGGCGTTCTGGAATTTTATGGTTTAATTAGCGTAAAATATTTGTTTACTCGGGAGTTTAACGAAAGCTTCAAAATTTAGGGAAAACGAAGCAACTTTTTTTTTACTTGATAAATAATAAATTGGAGTCTGATGGTTTTTACTGGTTAAGAACCATAAGACTCTATTCTGCGTAGTATATCCATTCATTATTTTCATACTTTCTTATTCAATGTATACGCATAAATGCAATTTTTTGTTGAAATGTTGAAAAACTGCATTATCTAAACCTGCCTAATTAACGTCGTCATCATCAATGACGCGAAGTACCACCTTACCTCTCGATCATTCGCAAAAGTCATAAAGAAACCCCACCCACCGAACTTACATACATCCTGCTTGCAGACTGCAGCAGTTCATCGACATGATGAACCGGCGAGCGCAGGCCTTCGACATGACGGGCGGCGTGCTGTCGGCCTACCCGTGGCTGAGGCACGTCGCCCCGACTTACTCCGGCTACAACCTCCTCGTCGCCCTCAACGACGAGTTCAAGGCCATTCTCATGGTGAGGCAATTCGCGCGATTCTTTTTTATAAACGCGGATCTCGATTGACTATGATGGATTCCTTGGTTTTCAGGAAACGATCGAGGAGCACAAGAGGAACTACGTGCCGGGCAGCGAGGCCGATCTCATCGACATGTTTCTCAACGAGATGTACAGCGGGAAGGGCCCCGAGGCTGGATTTGACGGTAGGAGGAGGGTGATTTTTGCTTCTTTTGCGGGCGATCGGGACCGCGTGCGGTTTCTGTTTTATATATTGGGAGTGCTTGGATTTCGTGGTTTTTTTAACATTGATTTTATTTGAAAAAAAAAGTATGGTATCTTACTCGACGTTTTTCTTTAGACATTTCTTTAGAAATCGACAAGAATGATTCTTCTGTCAAAGTATAATTAAATATTGTTTTTAAAAAAGTTCCTTTCCACAACCTCGTCGTCGATCAAAATCCGTGACGCTAATTATCTAAATTAATCCGTTATACGGATACTCTGCCTCGACATTGCGTCGTCGCGCAAGAAAGATAAATAATATATTTGTCCGCTCGAAACAAGACGCTCGGCTGCGCGTTTTTCTCAGCTCGAGAACAAAAAGCGCGCGCCGGGAGAAAGCCCTTTTACTCGTGCGAACCAACTGATTCATCGGGTCATTTGCGGGGAACTGCGATTTTTCGCACGTAATGCGGCACGTTTATGCTCTCGCGGAGAAAACGACGAAGGAAAGGTGTGCTTTCGGAGCATTTTCGTAATGCGCGCAAGAACGTGTCGTTTTTGCGACTTCTTCGATCGTTAATCATACTTCTTTGCTACTCGAAGGATATACATGCTTATTCCAAGCTTTTTTAGAAGAATTATATCCAAGTGGGCTCTTCGAATATCTCCGTCATTCTCTAATAAATAGCTTTATTTTATCTCGAAATCGTAATAAAACGCAAAACTTGCTAATATTCCCTCCAAGAATTTTTATTCTTTCCCTTCTAATCTAATAATCCTCGAATTTAAGTGCGCATTAATTTCAGATAGATTTATATCCGCGCTTGATTTACTTTTGATGTTTCAGAGGATCAGCTGGTAATGATACTCGTGGACATCCTCCTCGCCGGGCTCAACATAACCGCGACGACGATGGAATTCCTGTTCCTGAACATGCTGATCAATCAGGACTCGCAGCGAAAGCTCCACGAGGAAATTGATCGCGTGATAGGTCAGGAGAAGCTTCCGGATTTTAGCGATAAAGCGAAGTAAATTTTTTTAACAATCGCTTTCTCTTTAACCGACTGACCGATTGCCTGCCGAGTGGTTGACTTTTTTGTATTGAAATTATTTTTAATTTAACGTTTTGGCGTTGACTGTATTTTGTTTAAATTGTTTTTAAATCTTGTGTATTGAGATAACGCTTGTTACTAATTTTTAGATAGAATATGTTTCGTCCTGTTGTTCAGTCAAAAAAGATAGTTTGCAATTAATTTTCCTTTTAATTTTGAAGTAACAAATTTTAATTTAAGACTCCTGTCTTCATATTTATAGCAAATAGTGTACGTAAAATGCTGTGTAAAATTACACGCTTAATTACATCTTTGAGCATGAGCCATTTCTGTCAAAAGCTACTTCTCAAAAGCTACGTCTCTGTCAAAGGATACTTTCCATTAAACTTCAAAACGTTTCACCATCTCGAAAACTTCAGCTTTCCTTTCCTTACTCTCAAAACTAGTCGGGCAGATTTCTTCCAAGCGTCCGTACTCCGCTTTGCAAGCGCCAAAAAATAGCCCCATTCAACCCATCAAACCAAAATTTATCACCTCCAAAGGCGCCGTATCAGATTCCTCTCTCTCATTCGCCTTTCCGGAAATAATGGAAACGAATCGGCTTTCGCGCGACGACTATATCCCCGCGAATATAATCGCATGCAAGCGAGCGCAGGCGCTTATCAGCGATACAAATCAAATAGGCAGTCGGCTCGCGTCGCCGTGAGAAACGCATTGCCGCCGATTATCGCGACGCATCTCGCAAAAAAAAAAACAAAAAAAAGAACGCTCGACTCGCGCTCCACGTGAGAGAGTAAAAGCGGGCACGTACATATATATATATACGAATACGCGGGGATCCGCGGCGAGCCAGGAATATTCTCGCCGCGTCGAATGACTTTCTTCGTCGGGGAAAAAGCGGTCGTCGGTGAATATATCGCGAGTCGAGCGCCGCGGTGTCGTGTTTGGGCTCAGCCGCGTATCGGGAGACTCCTTTTGGAATGCGTCCGGTGAGGACGGGTTCGGGGAGATGATTTAGCGGAGGCGCCGGGTCGCTTCCGTTTTCCTGTTTGGACGGACGAGAAATGTAAAGAGTTTAGTGGCGAATAAAAATAGTATTATAAGTAGCGAGAGTTGGAAACAGGTTTTTTTTTTTATTATTATTAAAGAATGTATTTTTCTTGTTAACGAAGGAATTTATAAGAGTGAAATCATTGTAAAACGTGTGATCGATCTTTCCACCTTATGAGACAATAGGGAAAGTTTGTGTTATTTATATAACAGCGCTCTTTTTATTCCCGATGTTGTCCTGCGATGCGCTGAAGATGCTCGCGAGATGATTTAACTTTTTGCCTCGTGTTTTAAACTTTTACTTATACGTGTACTTCTTATTACACGAATTATCCTTTTTTAAATTAGAAAAACGATACAACTATTTAAACTGTTTAATTTTAAAAGAAGCGGTAATGCATATCTCTAATTTTCAACAAAACTCCCAAAAATACTTTCCACCTGCAAAAGAACCCAAGTATTCAAACACCTTCCACCCATCAAAACTCACCCAACCGCCTCTCACGAAACTCGGCTCTAATTGCAGAATGCCGTACCTGGAGGCGGTGATCCTGGAGAGCCAGCGAGTGGTGCCGGTGGTGCCGATAATCGGGCCGCGCCGCGTCCTGCGCGACACGAAGCTCCTGGACTACGACATACCGCGCGACAGCGTCGTCCTCATGAATCTGCACTCCATCCACGCGGACCCGAAACTCTACCCGGAGCCCGGGAAGTTCAAGCCCGAGCGGTTCATCAGGGACGGCGCTCGAGTGAAGGACGACAATTTGCTGTTCTTCGGTAAAGGTCGGTGTGGATTTTGGGGTGATTTTTTAGCGAATAGAGTTTTAGTTTTTTGAATCGGAATGTAAAGATATCAGATCTGAAGAGAATGGTTCCTTAATTTACTTGCCTAATTTAAAGTTGTTCCAAATCCGTAAAACTCGGTAGGAAGTTTAAAATATTATCTTTGCAAAATCAGATTACTCGAAGCTCACGAGACTTTTAATGAAATCATTTCCGAGATAACGGCAATCACACGATTAGCATTTACACGACGTTCGCATCTCAAAGATAAATCATTAACTCCGAAGCGGCGACAAGCCAAGAAACATAAACAAGCAAGCGCCGCGCCAATTAATCAAGCTCCAATTAAGAAACTCTTAACCCGACAAATGTAACGAGCCTCTCGGCATCGCGATCGGCTTATCGACGCGCGCCTGGCACAAGGACAATACGTATATATACTCATACCGCGACAAGATCTCGGCACGCGGCGCGAAATCGAAAGTCGACACCCACGCACGCCGGGGATTAGGATCGGGGAGAGAAACGTGTCCTCGGCTTTTCGGATTTTTGAGACGTCGGACAACGACGCGGGAGGAAGGGGATTTATGCGAGGATCGCGGCTTGGTAATGAGCGCGAGTTACGTAAGGGCACGCGGGACGCGATTGGAATGTATTATCGTGCGGAGGTGTCAATTGGGTTTTTTTACGCAATTGCGTAGATGATGTTAATTGGCTTGCGATATGCGTGCGCGAGTCGGGCTTGATTTTGGATCGGTTGTTGCCTCACGTCGCGAAACCTGCCGCGGCGATTGTTCTTTGTAGTTTTTGTCGCCGAGAGTTTTGTCGTTGAATGGCAATGTATACTTTCAATTCGGATTCCATGAAGATTTAGAAGAATAACGAATACTTGTACACGATTGTTTAAAATTACTTCATTTAGTTATTATCTAATCTATAATAATTTTAAAAGGTATCAGCCATTTAATTATTAACGAAATTTCTCAAAACGAGCCTCCTTCAGTAAATACAAATTTAATATTCACCTAGTAAAAGTAAAAATGACAGATATACCACGTATACTCTTACAGGTCGGCGCCAATGCCCTGGAGTATCCCTAGCCCAGACGGCGGTCTTCCTGCTGTTCACCGGGGTGATGCAGCGCTACGAGCTGCGTCCGGTCCCGGGACAGGCCCCGCCGAGCCTGAAGATCAAGATGGGCATGACGCTGTCGCCGCAGCCCTACGACGTGCTTCTCGTGCCGAGAAACAGGGACAATTGACCGTGGTGCGAACCGAGGAGTGCTCTGTGCTTAGGAAATTTGCGAGAGTGAGGTAGCGTGAGAGTATTGTTTGGATGAGAGAGACCAGAGTTGTTTGTATCTGTTTTATTTAAGAGTTTGATTCGACGCTGAATTTAGGGTATTGAGTAGAGGGTTGACTGTGAAACTGTGGATTGGTCGATACCTTTGGAAGGTTGTGATTTTTCTGGATCAGTGGTGTGCGTTTACGTGTATCTGTGGTTTGGGATTAAATTTTTTATTCATTTTTTTCTCTTACACGTTGATAATTGATATTGCACTTGATGTGGAATTTGAAATTCTAGAATTCGATAGGATGATAAGATGCATAATTTAATGAAAATTTTGCAAACGCGTATTGTAGTGTATTTCATTATAATTTGACGTTCTAATTGTCATTTGATCTAATTTTATTTTATAAATTGAAGGCCGTCAAACGTATAGCCCTAAATACGTTGAATAAAAAGATGTGCTTTTAGAAAAATGTAATAAAGCAATGGTTTTAATAACTAAAATCTTTATTTTGTCGTAATAGTTTAAATAAAATTATTTTTTAGTTTAAATTTTTATTTATATTACTTGCCATTTCTCGTAAAGTGTAATATTATAGTGTTTATTTTATTTTATAAAAAGTAACGAAGTGCATGACGGTTCTTCAAATGCCACACATAGCAATCAAAATTAAAGAGTTTAAATGTTTTGAAACGATTAGTAATAGGTAATTATATTAGATAAAATCAATATACATGTGTATTATATTAGCTCGGAATTCTGTTTCAAACGGAAACAGAAACTTCATACATTGTGCATGTGTGCACTAAAAGTATAATAATTGAAAAATAATTATAATTTGTATTTTAAACTGTTTCTTAAATTGTCAATTTTATATATTTTAAATATTGTAACTACATTAAAATGAACTTTCTTAATTAAATTCAATTAAGATTTTTTGAATTCTTGAATTCAGACCGAATTATTTGTAAAAGCACTTGTAAGTATAAATTTGAAAAAATAAATTATATAAAACATTTAATTAAAGAGTGCATAGTTTGTTCAATTACAATACCGCTTAGTTTTATTTTAAAAAAATACCTATCAGAATAATACCTATTTAGAATTAAATTAAAGCTACTGTACTCCCCTACTTGCTAAAGGAAAATAATAGACGATGTCAATGTTGTGATTCAAGCTTGCCGCCGTGTTGTGTATTGAAAAGCGTCTGCTACGACGTTTGTTTTGCAATTTAGCGTGAGTGTTTTGATTTAGTAAATAGTTTGATTTTTGTTGTATTTTGTGGAAAGAAATAATCTTTAAAATGTCCAGTACGGTAAGTTACTTATTTTAATACATTATTTACTATTTTAGTGTGTAAGTTTAATTGATTAATAGTTTACTTTTTAGAAAGCTTTGAGGTTAGGTTTTTTAGAAATATTTTAATTAGTATCTATACAAATATGAGAAGGATAAAACATCTAATAATTATTTTACAATTATTTTTAAACTTATTGATGTATATTTTCATCTAAAGCTACGTTTTCGTATGCATTATTTATGTATACTAAATTTGTAAACAGTATTACCCTGTAATTAGAATTTTTTCCTATAAATACATTTTTTAACTATTTGAGATTATAGTTAATTTATCTTAGGCTAAATAATGCTTCCTTTAACATATTTAATGAATTATTTTCATTTCATTTTCAGCGACCAGAGGATCATAGAAGAAAGTGGGATAAGGAGGAATATGAAAGACTCGCCCTTCAAAGGTTACAAGAGGAGATTGCAGAGGAGGATTTGGGCATTCCAAAACAGCCAGCAGTTAAGAGAGAGTTATTAAAACAAAGGGATTATAAAGTAGATTTAGAATCAAAGCTTGGAAAAAGTGTGGTGATATCAAAGAGTACACCATCGTCTCAAAGTGGAGGGTAAATATTAAGATATCTTTTTATTAATCTTGATTATGTATAGTATATAATTTTTAAATTTATTTTGTTTGACAATATTATTTGAAATAAAGTGAAAACCTTTAAATTTAATTTTTTGTATTAGCTATTATTGCAATGTATGTGACTGTGTAGTGAAAGATTCCATAAATTTTTTGGACCACATCAATGGCACTAAACGTGAATATTTTTAAAAACTAAGAAATATTAAATTGATAGGCCTGAATATTAATTATAGATTAATTTTTGTAGATCAACGAAATTTGGGTATGTCTATGAAAATAGAACGATCAACTTTGGAACAAGTAAAAACCAGGTTTGCTACCAATAAAAAGAAACTTGAAGAGAAAATGAAAGATTATGATTTAGAACAAAGAGTAAAAGAATTAAAAGAAGAAGTACGTTTACAATTTTTTATTAGATTCAAAATTTTAATAGATCTCTTGTCTTTTTATGATACTTAAATATTTTACTTGATTTCAGGAAGAGAAAATGAAAGAATACAGGAAAGACAAAAGGAAAGATAGAAAACGAAAGATTAGTGATAGCAATGAAGACGAAGAGGCTGAGCCCATAGATGAAATGGCTGCAATAATGGGTTTTTCAGGATTTGGATCATCTAGCCAAAAATAACATTAAATTTTGGTTTGCATAGAAGTATTTAGTGTAAGTTTGTATAGAAGTAGTATTTAGTTTAAGTATTTCATTATTTATGAAATACTACTTGAATAATTTTAATAATGTGATAGAAAATCTAAGAAAACCATATAACTTTGTTAAGTTTGCAAAAACATACTAGCTTCCAAATTTTTAAGTAGATATAAAATTAATTTTAGATGTCCGTACATATATAAGTTTAAGTATTTTAAAGTATTTAACTTGTAAAAATAAAATTATACAAAAGATTTTATAGAAATTTATTGCTTTTTATTGCGTCAATTCAACATCAAATTCGATATATATTTAAATATTCAATTTTACTTTCTGATACAAGAATCTTCAAAAGCATTACCAAAACATCTTACCTCAAAAAATAAATTAATTCGATTTCACATCAATCAATAAGTCTTTCCGATAATTTCAAAAGCCACGCTTCTGCTGGCTGTGTTTGACAAACTCGCGACTTCAAAGCAAAGGTTCCCAGCACATGGCTGCACTTTTAAATAAATAACAGAATTTCGTACGTCAGATATCGAAGCCGCCGCCGTTTATTTATGATTCGAGGTACGCGAATATCGCCGCGCTCAAAAGCGAGGCTGTTGCGCTTGAATCCACGTATGATGCATTGCTTTGAAACGGCACTTCGAGTAAGTCAGAAAAGTTTGTTAGTACATTCTATTTGTGTTTTTGCAGTTAAATATTCAGTGATCTTAATTCCGGTTTATTTTTTTATTTGTTTCGTGCAATAAATAGAATCTGTTAGGCAGTATTAGAAATAACTTTACCATCATTCGTTTTTTTTGTATTAAGAAATGATTGTTTCGCCGCAAAAAACTTGTACGTTTTAAGTGCTCTTAAAACTCATATAATGTACACGTATATGAATGCGTTTTTCTCAGATTCAATGTTTTAAAGCTAAATAAAAAAACATACACAATAGCGCATTGTTAGAAAAGGTGAGTTTAAATACCAATAATAACAGAGCTTCTGTATTTTCTGTTTCTCACGCTATCTTTTCTGTAATACAGCAGTTTCTTTATTGCAAACATGATCTAAAAACTAAAATTATACATCTCATTTAAAGTAAAAATATTAAACACATTCTTTAAAGTACAATTTTGTAAGTCTTATATCAAAATGTATCTCTAAAAATTTAGTTTTATTATTTACATTACACTCTAACGACAAAACAATAAATAGTCAAGTACTCGTTTTAGAAGCGATTTCGCGACATAAAATTTCTAATCTCTTCACACTCAAACCGACAATTACCTCGTCGCCTCGCGCAGAAGCATTATATTTTTCCAAAACTTTTAACATCGTTAATCCTTCCGTTCTCAGTCTCTCAAATCCTCGGCTTGAACACAAGGCGGTAGGGTTTCGGCGAGATCAGGAAGCCGTCCTGGCCGGCGAGGTCCGGTATCTCGCTTCCCGGCGGCAGCTCGAAGTCCAGGTGGTGCATCACGTAGGAGAAGAAGAGGAACAGCGAGTGCCGCGCCAGAGCCTCGCCCGCGCAGCGCCTTTTACCTGTCGCGGTTAATCATATTGTGAGTTAGGTCGGAGGGTTTTTTTTGTATACCAGTAGTTTGAATTGCCGTGAAACTTCGGGCTTACCGATGCTGAAAGGCATGAAGACGCCGTTGGCCCGAAATTTGCCCTCGCCGTCGAGGAACCTGCGCGGCTGGAATTTCTCCGGCTTGTCCCAGTGAGCTCTGTCGAAGTTCAGGCTGTGAAAGTTCAGAAGCACCGTCGTCCCCTTCGAACGAGCAAAAGGTATATATACATATATATAGAAAGACTTTTCACCCGCTACGGTACTGATGATAAATCTATAGGACTTACCTTAGGAATCAAATAGCCTTCCAACATCACGTCTTTAACAGCTTTGTGCGGTATGCCCAGAGGCGCGAGGGGGATGTACCTTTGTCCCTAGAAAACGAACGCACACCGTATTACCGCCTATAACTGTTTATGCACTTTCTCACACCTCGCTTTACCTCGGCGATGAAGGACTCGAGCCTGGGCAGAGAAGCCATGTCGGCGATGGTCGGCGATCTGTCCCTGCCGACCACCTCGTCCAGCTCGTCCTGCAGCTGCCTCTTGCAGACGGGGTCGCGCACAAGGTAAGCCAGCAGCGAGGCGAGGGTGTCGCTCGTCGTTTTCGAGCCGGCGAGGAACAGGTCCAGGCAGAGGATCAGCAGGTTTTCGCCTTTTGACAATGACGATTTTGTTAGAATGCGATTTTGTTAAAATTTTAGACTTAACGGGCTTTGGAGTCGATTGCCGCTGAATGCGCGTGATTTGGAGGCTTTAATTGAATTTAAAAGAGTATCAAGAGTAATCAAAAGTGGGATTATTGGTATTACAACTGGATCTAAGTAGCTCGAAATTTTTTGATGTCTTACAGTTAGATCACTGGTTTTGCACCCTTCAATTTGTAAAATCTTTTGTAATTGAACACTTTATCCGTTTAATTAAACAAACAAATAATAAGAAAAACAAGCCCAAAAAATTAGATCTAGTTTTATTTAAACAATTTAAACAATTTGCATGGTCAATATAACCAAATAAACTGCTTGAAAAGCTCGCTGTTCAAAGCTTCTCATCGCTACACAACAGCTAACTCACGATCGAAAATCCCCAGCTCCTCCTCCCCGGCGGCCTCCTTGCTCCTCGTCTCCATGAGGAAGGCATCGATGAGGTCCCTCGGCAGATCCGTCGGCAGACTCTCCTCGTGCTCCTCGATCTCGTCCCGGAAGAAGCCCCAGAACTTCCTCAGCACCCTCATCAGCTCGCTGAAGCCCGAGAGCTCCGGGGCGACGAAGCGCAGGAACGGCAGGTGCGATAGGATCCCGCCCAGGGAGTCGTTCAACCTGCGCGAGAGCGCGCGCGGATGTAATGTGTGGACTTGCGTAACGCCGGGTGTACAATGAGCGTCGCTCGCGAGTAGAAAGCGCGAGAAAGTCGAGCGCGGAGCGTATATTATCGTCTTATCGGCGCGGCTGCCGGGAAAAATGGGCCGCGGCTTTCGAGATACGGAGGGCTGTTTTCGGCTGACTCTCCGCGCGTAATGCCCGATGAGGCATTGTGCGATTAGATTGTATACGGAGGAGAGTCGCGGTGTCCGGTGGACGATGTGTATTTTTAGGAGAAAGCGGACTTTGAATGGACGGATATAAAACGACTTCTTTTTTTGCAGATCGATCTCCGCGGTGGAAATTTGTTTGTGGGTTATTGAGATGTTTATTTTCAATGGCCCTTTCTTCCGTGTACGTACATGTAACTGAACTGGAAGAGATCTTGCAGGAGAGTAAGAGCAAAAACTACTCGAGCGAGGATAATTGAAAGCGGAGAAATTAACATATCTTTAAGATAATAAAAATAAAAAAGCAGGTTTTTATGGATATTACAATTTTTGGTGCATGAATTGCAAATTTCGTCCGAATCTTACGAGTTTAGTTTCAGTCCAGTTTATAAGCTAATATTAATGAATAATATTTTGCTAAAGCAAAGAAATGCAAGTAATAATGACTCACAGAAATCACCGTAAAGCCAAAATACTACCATGTAATAGACGAATCAAGTGACATAACCAAAATTCGTTTAAAACTCAAAACCATCATGAATCAGCAAATTTCAAATTACACAATATCATAATTTCTCTCTGCTCTCCCAAAAATCCAGTCGAAAGAAATCTTAAAAACGGCGCGGTTCCTATACGCGTGGGTTTACAATCGCTCGGCGAAACGCCGCGCGATTCCACGTCTCAAAATTCATTCCGAAAATTTCGTATATCCGCGTCGTCGGTGTGCATATTATTCGCCGCTTCTTTTCCTCCGCGTCCGGAGAGTGAAAACGCCGGCCGCGACACGGAACTTTCTGCGAACCTGTTTCGCGGCGAGGATGCGGAGGAGATATCGTATAATAAAAATTAACGGAGACAACGCCGCGGTTTTAAAAGTTATCATTATACGCGGAGATGTTTTCGCTTCGCGTGTCGCTGTTGCCGCGAGGTAATCAGCGCGCGTAAATTGGGAAAATTAAGTATTTTGGACGAGAGCGACGCTTATTTTGGACGATTGAGGTTTGGCGATTGCGTAAGTTTGAAATATACGGGAAAAAACAAGAAAGCGAGGAAACGGGATTTACGTTCGAGGTAATTGGCGCGAGTGCGAAGTGATATCGAGTCGGGTGAAATTTATACTTTCTTAAAAGAGTTATTTTTAGAAAAATCTCCGATACCAAAGGGAGAAAGATGCGAGCATTTTTCCGCAGGTAGAATTAAAATCTAAACAAAACAAACAAGCCAATTCTGCATTTCTAGACTCACTTAAAAACCTGATGATTCAACGCCAGGATCTCGTTGAGCTTGGCGTCGTTGTACTCGAATCTGTGCCCGGCGAAGGTCGTCCAAAGCGCGTTCAGCACCGCGATGTCGAACGCCTTGCTCATGTCCACGGGCCCGCTTTTGCTGCTGAGCAGCAAGAAATCAACGAGGCTCCGGGCCTCCGCCGCCAGCTTCTGGGCCGCCGCGTTCTGCCCGATGCCGAAGGTTTTAAAGTGGCGCATCGTGAAGCGGCGTATGTGCGACCACTCCGGGCCCTCGGAAAACAAAATTCCTGGAAGACAAATATGATGTATTTTCTTGGTGAATCGAACGGCGAAATATCCCAATAAGCACACCTCCAAAAAAGTCTACTTCTAGTATTCTTTTCCAATTCTTTAGTGTCCACACGCAGAAAAATACCTCTTTAAAAATTAGTATAATCTATCCTAATCGAAGGACAAACTTGCACTATCTAGAAAAATTGCTATAAAATATACTAAAATTTGATAGAACTCTGGTAAAAATTAATATAGTTCTATCAAGTTTTATGTATAAATTATAGTAATTTTTCTGGATAGTGCAAGTTTGTCCTTCGATTAGGATAGACTATACTAATTTTTTATGAGGTATTTTTCTCCGTGTGGGCACTAAAGAATTGGAAAAGAGTACTAGAAGAGTACTTGATTGGTAGTCTAGAATTGTGTGCTTATTGGGATCGTTCGCACTGCAATCGGATAACGGAGCGAACCTCTCATCTTGCCGAAGGAACGAACTCGGAAGAAGAAACCGTCCGGTCGACCGCTGAACTCCTCCGTCAGCAGAACTTTCTTCACGAGCTCGTAGGAGGAAACCGCCACGAAGCGCTGCCGGCCGAGCTTGAGGCCCACTATCGGCCCGTAAGTCTGCGCCAGCTTGTCGATGGTCAAGTACAAGTAGCCGCATTTCTTCCTTAATTGATGGCACAACGGAAGACAGCCAATCAAGGGTAACCATTTCGGGCCTGCGTTTACAAGTGGTTCAATGGTAGTTTTGATTGACGGAAGCTTCTTTACGAAGTAGTTGATAATATTGATAATTAAATACAAGTATTATTTTGTAGTATCGCTTATTAGTTTATCAATTTCACTATTTATATAAATTAAAAATGTAATATCTGCAATGCAGGTAAAACCGAAAATTTAAACGATCGATCGAACAAGTTGCCCAAACCAATTGCCCCAACCAATGCCCAAAAACTTATAAAAAAAAAACTCCGAATCCCAACGGAACGCTCTCCGACGCACCTGGCGGAAAATTCCTCGGCTTGACGCAGCTCCTGCAGGCGAGATAGAATCCCGCGAGCCCGATCGCGATCAGGAGGTAAAAGCTCGCGGTCAGCATCCTGCCCTAAACTGAGATCGCGCGCAGCGCCGACTTAGGCTTTATACCGGCTGTCGCACAAAGAGCGCGAATGAATATAAAAAAATAAAAAGCAACGAACGCCATTGACATTCCGTGCCCCTTACGGACGGAAATAGACGTTTTGTATATATTGTCGAGATGCGCGTCAACTACGCCGAAAACGCAAGCTGCCATTGTGCTCCCTTCCCATTCAATCCGCGACGTGTCTTCCGCTCGGTTTTTTTTCCTTTCTTTCTGGGTACCGACGTGGTTTTTTTTTCTTCTTTTTTTCATTTTGCCGACGAGCGTAATTCGGGTTTGGTCAAGCTTGCGGGCTATTTTTGGAGGAGAGGGCGGCTGGACGCCGAGGTTTTAACGCGCCTTTGCACCGACGGAGGTGAAGCTACGAAAATCGTTTGAAACTTTCGTTTGAAATTGGAATACGTTCCTAAAAAAATTATTGGTGGATTGTTGAAAGTACGAATTACGTGAGAATCGATCCAGCCGTTCTAACTCGAAAATGCTTAGGTATTTTGTTTTAATTATTATTTTCCCTAATTCTTTAAAGCTGTTCTAGAAAATATAAACATTTAAAAAATTTAGTATCGACTCGAAGCCTATCGTTTCCCTAATAAAAAAAAAGTGCATCTATAGGAAATAAACAACAACACGCTATATAATATAATCGAAAGTCCGAAAATAAAAGTGAAAACCGCACAATGCGTCGTCGGCGAATAACGGCCCGTTACGTCCGTGATCGTGAAAATCGGTACACCCGAAGACCTTCACCTCCGTTCTTTCCTCCTTTTTTTTTTTGTTTCTCCGACGAAGTTCGCTCGACAAAAAAAACAAGCGAAGGCGCGCTGTACCGGTCGAAAAAAAATCTGTCTATATACTGGATCCGAAAGTTGCGGCGTAACCGTATACGGGGCTTTCGTGTTTTTGCTCGTTTTCCCATTACGCCCGTAGAAAGCTACATAATGCGGAATCGCTCTCGAGACGTCCGCGCCGAAAACATTTCGCGACAGCTTTTTGACGGCGCTGAGCGGGGGATTTTATTTTGATTTTTAATGCGAGAAGTGTACGAGTGGGAATTGTCCGAGGACTTTAAGGTGAACGAGAGTGAAAAATGATATCGTGTTAATTTGGCTTGATTTACCACTTATTGGAAATGGATAAGATTAAACCGTTACAAATCCTTTTACCTCGTGGTAACGCGATGCAAATTGCATAAAATTTTGTAATTGCGTCAAATAAATACAATTTTATGTCTCAAAAGATTGTATTAAGATTGTGTAAAATCCATTTCCTCAAAAGTAATATACATTCTGATCATTATCGAAACTTTTATTTTTAAATAATTAAACTGCAATTTTTTCGAAAATGTATAACAAATTTACCAGTATTCGTTGCTTATCAAATCAATGTAGAACGTTATTACAACAATGTGCAAATAAAGCCATTCGCAACCGCTCATTCAAATCCGCAGAAGCCTCCTTCTCGAAGGACAAACACACTAACCTCGCTCGCCCGCAAACACACACACACTCGAGAATGCATCGGCGCGCGCCGTCGCTCATTATTCCGACTGCGTAAACGCGGCGAGTATAAACACGTGTTCTCGCGCGCGTCTCCTCGTCGCGCGTAAGCGAGTTTCGACACAGACGCACCATCACAAGGTTCGATTCGTGCCCAAATGTTTTTTTTTTTGTGCCTTTTTCCCGTTAGAATCGGCCGGCGAGAGTCTCGGGAGATTCCCGCGGGGGCCGATGTGCGGTAATTATTGCGCGCGCGCCGCCTTTTTTCGTGAGCTGGATTGCGCGGAGGATTACGCGCTTCATTCATGGTTAATGCGAGCGGGAAGGAGGGTATTGTGTGCTCGGGTTTGAGCGCGATTTCGTAATGAGGGGAAATGGGAGCTGAGGAAGTGTAGGGATTCGAGTGCTTTTGAATTTGTTGTGGGATTTATTTTTTGGACTTTTATGAATGTAGTGGTAAAAATGATTGTCGAAAGAGTAAGAAACTGGAACTGTATAAATTGTCTTTAAAATTACAATGACAAAGGACTTTTTAAGAATACAATAGAAAATTTTCACCTTTTGCGTTTTCGTGAAAAATTACATATACATTTGACGTTCCGTACACTCCAAAGGGTGCCGTAACATTGAAAATTTCCGTAAATTTCCGCGCAACGGTGCCTTCGATTCCCCGCCAATTGGATCACTCCACCAAACCATCCCGGAAGAATAATAATTCCTCGCTCGCTAATATATTCACGCGCTCGTTTTCAAATCCCTAACGACCCAGACGCCGACTCGCTTTCTACCCGACATACCCAGTGCCCTCCTAAGCTCCGGAAAAAAAAAAGACTAAAAGCGCTACTCTCAGCGCAGAGTTGACGAAACGCGCCGCTACGGTTTTCCCGCGAGAGTCGAGAGCGACACTCATTTGAATTTAAAAGCCGGTGTTTTCCTTCTCCGGGAGAGAGATTCTCGCGATCGCGCGCGGAAAAAGGAAGCGGGAAATTTATGCGCGAGCGAGCATCGGACAATGCGCGAGCAGATATATATCGTGCACATCGCCGAGAGAGGAAGCGCGACCCGGCGCTCGATCGAGAGTCGAACGTGGAAGGCCGCGGGTGTCTTCGAGACCCGTCGTAATGGCAATATGTGGCTTTTCCTCGTGCCGCCGCGTTGTTTTTTTTTTCACTCGGGTCGACGCTCGGTTTCGACGGGGAAACGCGCGCCGAGAGACAAATGAGAGGTGATTTAGAGGGATATTCGTTTCCTTATGGAGGATTTGTAAGTTATTGAACGGAGGCTTCTTTTTTATGTGGTTTATTGCTTTGGGTTGAAATACAATGAGAACGTTCGTTTGCAGTAGTTCTGCGTTTGTTGGCGGGTAGCAGAAAGCACTGTATTTACGGAAAATAATTTGATCGTGTTATAACGATCATAAATTTTAATTATTATACATGTACCTTCAGGCTTTTCAACTATTTCTGCTAAGCATCGTCACGTTAATGCACTGGTTTACTTCAGGGAGAACATTTGTTGCTGCATTAACTGTAACATCACCGTGCAGACCACAACAGTATTTTTTATGAACCTCATAATTGTTCGGTCAACCGCCTCATGGCACTATTGTCATCAAATGAGGATTAAGCACGACACCTAAATTCGTGATTAATTAAAAAAGTGATGTACGTTGATTTTTTATTACCAGGATAATTGTAAATTAAGAATCTTTGTTTGCAAATTTTTAGACCTTATTTACGTACACATCCTTAATTCATCTAACAGCATTTTCTAATGGTTAGAGAATTTTTAAAGTTGATCATGACGGAATTGATAATAAAAGCGCAGAAACTTATTTTTTAAAAACTTCTACTCCTAAATTGACTATAACTATTTGCACGTCCAACTTTGAGTAACTAATAAAATCAGTAACTTAAGTGCTCGCTTTAAAAACGCATTCAGAGGTCCAACGACTGCCTTAATTGGACAGCATGCTCGACTCTCTTGCTTTTTAAGTCCCAGACTTTTTATTTGCTGAGCTAGAAAAGCTGCGTCCATTGCTATTAGGAAGTGACGCTTGCCGTCACGGAAGACTTCCAGAACGAATTTATTAGGTTCAGCAAGTTTTATAGAGATTAATATTCAACAAAATATTTTTTTACGCTGCGATATAATACATTGGTGAGCGATTCGTTTTTGTATTTAAAATTGCAATTGCAAATGCAATTTGAAAGTCCTAATTTTGATCTTAAAATGACATTTTAATTATAAATAAATACAAATAAATTTTAAAATTTAATCGAAGATTGATTGAAACCAAGAAATAAGATATATCGGATACAAAATTGAAATTATATTTTTAGAAATTGATTAATGCCTATTTGAAAGTAAATTAAATCGTCATTTTTTATGTAAATGCAAAAAAGATAAGCAATCGCGAAATTTAAATTATAAATATTTGCTCGGCAATAATTTTAAAGCAAAATTTCACACACACTAGAAATTTCGAATAATAATAATATATAGAATTTCTCTTCCTCCGACAAAAATTGATATGATCATGCAAATACTAAACCGCCGCACTCTGATGAATAGTAGAAAGTATTTTTAAAAAATCACGTCTCATCCTCTCTGCAGTTTTTAATGGCTCTTTGTGCGTACGACTTTTGTTTAAAATCGCGGTCTTTAACGTTCTGTAAATATTTGTCGGTATAACACTAGTCGCTTAGCATAAGTAAACAAGGTGCTTATTCGAAGCTCGTAACTAAGTGAGGTAAGTTTTATAATAGCCTGCGATTACGCGTCGGCGTTTTTATAAAAGCAGTAATTTCTTCGGCTAAGGCCTATTGTTAATTTCACCCGATTTCACGCTCTTTTGAGGCTGCGTTCGTCAAAACTATTATCAATATATCTTCGACTTTCGGGTTCGAGTACTATCTCGCTCCTTTGATTAAGTGGCGATTATTAACAGTTTAGCTTATTATTTTGGATTGCAAATTATACATTATAGAGTTCCAACACTGAGAAAAAAATTTCTTTAAATCAAAGAAAGCTTCAGTTAAATATTTTTTTGATTCAAAGAAAACATTCTTTTATTCAAAGAAACCCCTTTTTAACGAAAAGAAAGTTTCTTTAAAAAAAGAAAATTTTATTTAAAAGAAGAAAATTACTTTCCTTTAAAAAGGGGTTTCTTTGAATTAAAAAAATGTTTTTCTCAGTGAATGACTTGTAGAATAAAACAATTTTAGACGTTGTTTGTATCAAACTTAAGATTTACACAACAAACTTAAAACTAGTTATTTAAAAGCAAGATCAATAAACTATTTTTAATGTTGATATACGTCTTTCTGTAAGCTAACATTGAATTAAATGAAACTTAAAGAAACGCGTGCGAAAGAGAAATTTTCATTTAATTGCTCACAGGGGGCAAACGAAACACTCCAAACCACTTATCAAAATTTCAATTACATCACAGCTGCCTACGTGAAAAAATACAGCGACTCATTCGAATTCGAGCGCCGCGTCGAAGAACCTAATCGACTCGCGCGACGCAACACCTTTTCACTTCGAACCCAAACTCGGCTACGCCACATTTATCAGTCTCGATCCGAAATTGAGTTGTAACGAGGGGGGAGCATAAATCCTATCGGAAATTACGAAGAAGTAAATTGGCGCGGAAACGTCGCCGCGTAATTAACGCGCGCGCCGATAGGCGGCGGCGTAATTAATGCGCGACACGCAAGCGACCGAGTCGCCCGATTAATCATCGCGCTTCGCTTTTTAAGAGATTCCCGCTTGCGGACCGACTCGGGGGATTTTTGTTTTATGTACTGCCAGGTTCGTAAATCGCGGCCCCGCGATATTGCGGGACCGCGAAAAGTAAGTTTCTCCCGGCAGGCGTCGGAGGTCGTTGTTCCGAGAGGCCCGTTCGAGGATATGCTTCCGATGATAATTTCGTTTGAGGCTGGAATTTTAACGATGTTTATGCGAATTTTTTCGTGTAATAGCGGCTGGTCGCGTGATTTTGTAATTCTAAATTAGATTCCGTTGAGGTTTAAGAATGCAAAGTGTCCGGTGGACGGTGTCTACGGGGTTTCGGAAAGATTTTACTACTTATTTTTTAAATTTATTAGGAGCTTCAGTTAGGAATTTGGTTAAAATTGAGTGTGGAGTAGAGGTAGTTTAAATTTAAATACAAAATGGTGTGAAAAAAGTGTAGATCTAAGAATAAACGTTGATAAATATGAATAATATTATATATCATAATTAAATTTAATTATCACTATTAAGCAGTTTAAAACATCTAAAGCAATCCTTAAGGCTATTTTTGAATGACAAGTTTACAAATAAAATAACATATTTACGTTTCAGTAAACATCAACAAATCGGCAAAGTTTCCAAATCAATTCCTATCAAACCAAAATTATGAACCATCAATAACTAATACAAAACTCTCTAAATTACAACTTCCTAAAGCAAACATTATTTAATTATGCTAATGCATACAACTAATAAGAATAAGGATAGGCTTGCCGGCGATTTCAAGCTATCAAAAGGCAACGTCCCAATTACAATCACCATAAATACCACCCGAATAAATAAAACTCGCCTCGACCGTCGGAATTCTTTCCTTATTTCCCGGCCATCGAAACGATATGCTCGGCGCTCCTTTTATACTTCTGCGGTGAGAAAAGCGCATATAGCCGCGCCGCGCGGATAAAGAAGAAAAAAAAATACGTTTTACGATCGCCCGAACTCTCGGCTTTCACGCGCATCGGCAGCCGCGAGTTCTTTTTTAACATTTTTCCGCTATCACTGCACCCGCGGGTTTCCCACCGTTATCTCGGTAACTCGGAGAGGAAGGATGTTAATGAAACTTTTTATCGGGTATAAAAAAAGCGAGGCGCCGCGAAATCGGTACGTTGCACCGGAGATATATCCGGTGTTCGGTTTCCATGGCGGCCGATTGTAATGGTCGAGATAAGGATCGCGAGAGATCGAGCGCCTTTTGAGAGCGCGGATGCTGATTTTAGTGCTTCGAGTGCAAGTTAATGACATTATGTTTCGTACGTGACTTTGGATTAAGACT
The DNA here is from genome assembly GCA_035582975.1 of Ormyrus labotus. NCBI lineage: Eukaryota > Metazoa > Arthropoda > Insecta > Hymenoptera > Ormyridae > Ormyrus > Ormyrus labotus. Next base: position 18,339,777 of record JAWWEO010000001.1, on the reverse strand, counting down.
GTATCGGGGCAGAAATTCTAATGAGGAAAATTCAGGCGATATTATTCTAAAAGCCCGATTTACGTTATTAGCCGAATGATACCGTTATGTGCTAATCTTAAAGTTAGCTGAAAGAGGTATGCCGATGTACTTTTTTATCGATGGAAATGTATAGCATTAAATAAATATGGCTTTTCGCTCCATCTAGATACATTTAAGTCCGTATTATTTTAAATACCGAGCCAACTTTCGAGCTTTTAACTAAATTTATACATTTAAGCGAATCCGCTTCCCATAAAGTTTTTGCTTCAAACGTATTCCAAAGTTAATCCCTCTATTTTCTATTTAATGTCTTTTCAATTACATTTCGAACTTGAAAAACACGGAGACCCGTCCGTTCATCCTGAATCAACAATACGAAAGAAAAAAAATTATTGGACTGTTGCATCTATCCTATACAATATCTATCTCTATTTAATAACCCTTCTCGAGTCAGCGCCGTATTTGTCTCCTTCAAGCAACACATTAACGCTCAATTAGAGCCGTCTTCACTGAAATGGTTAAACGCCGCTTTCACTCGGTGTATCCATATCGCTGCACCGAGCAAAACTGTATAGTCGCGCGTCATTACCGATCTGAGCCATATTAACGGATCAAGTCACACTTCTTCACCATGAAATTATATCGACCGTTTAATTTACTGTAACGATCGTTCAAGGCGATACGCGTAAAGGATTGATTATTTTTTAAGAACATTTTTCGTATACTATTGTCAAAAAATCAATCTGGTTATCTAAAGGGGAGGATGTGATTTTGTATTAAATATCCTTCATTCTTTGACCTCAGTATTAAACCTAATTGTAATTGTAAATGTTAATCTTTTCAAGTACACAATTATGATAAACACGCACTTGCGTGTTAAAATATCCGCTAAATTAATTTAGCACTCTAGCAGAAAATCACTATTATACCAATCGACAGTATCATAATACGTTGCTATTACCCACGAAAGTAACTTTTACAAACGATCTAAACTCCTCGATATCCCCTTTGCCGTCTCATAATTACAATCGAACAAATACAATCTCTACTCATATCCCACCTAACCGCTCGCCATTACGATCCCCGCGCATCTTTCTCGCCGACTCGGTCATGCAACGCGCGCGCTCCCATCGCGCTGTATAATACGAGAGAACGAGGAAAAAAAAGAGCGTCGAATGGAGTCGTGACTCGCATCGCGAAATTACACACGATCATCATCCCACGCGACGATTTCGTACGGAAAAGCAAGCCTTCTCCCCCCCTCCCCCCGCGGCGATTAATTTATGGACAAGGAGCTCGTACACTCGCGCTTACGTCCGCGCGCGCGTGTGGGTGCCTCGTCGCTTTCTCCCGGCGGCGCAATTCCATATTTCCTTCCTTCGCGCTTTCACCCGAGAGCGACCCGTGAGCGAGCAGCCCGCGCACACACAATCCGCGAGAGCCGCCGCGCATGAATATGTATAACGACGCGCAGAGCTGCTCTCTGCTCCGCGGAGCGGACGAGCGAATTACAATCGAGGCGAGCGCGCGGCGCAAGTTGCGTCATGAGGAGCCCGCCGCCGCCGCTGAAATCGCGGAGGTGTCCGCTGCGCGCGCGCGCCGAGAGGCCGATTTGACGGTTTCGTTCGGTTATGCAATGGACGGACCGATCGAGCGGCGGTAGGAGATAAGCGATTTCTCCGCGGTGAGGAGGGTTTTTTTTTTTTTTTACAAGGAAGGGGACGGACTTCCGGATTGGGGCTCGGAAACAGCTTTGGTTCGCGCGAAAGTGGCGAGCTTACGGCTTGTATATAGATTCTAATAAATTAAAGTAGAACGTTGTTAAGAGCAGGCTTATATTTTTTACTTGACGTACCGATGAATTTTAGCGAGGATTATATTGATGCTGCGAAAGTTTTAATTTCTAAGAAAAATCAGCTTTGATATAAAATTAGATAAAAGTTTATCTTTTAGTAATTTAAAGTTGTAAGTCTTCAGAAAGCTTAAAAAATGTCGTGTTTCAGATCGAAAAAGTTGTTTTTTTTTTAATAAGAGTTTGAGTTAAAAGAAAGGACGTCGAGGTAAGTAAAAGTACAGGTATTTAACAAAAATTAATCAACTTTATTCAATAGCATTAGTTAACAATAAGTTGGACAACATTTATAACAACGCATTTGCGCTCGAGTATAAAAAAACACAGTAGGGAGAATAAAGTAAGAAGTAACGCGCAATCGGGGGCGTTCGCAATTAAAAAAAAGAGAAGGAAGAGGAGAAAGATAGTCGCGAAGGCACGAGTGGGTAACTACGTTTTACAAAAAAGGAAGACATACAAAAATAGAAGGCTACAATAGAAGGGCCCTTCAGTCGAGTTTAGCGAGACACATACGTAATAAAAAAAAATCGATGCCTCTATAGTTTTACACAGCTTATCAATTAATATGTACAGTGGCTTACGTTTATCATACAGCGTAAAAATATATCTTATACGAGACAGACAGACAGACAGGTAGAGAACGGATCTCAGATATTTGTACAGGCATCAGCTCTCGGCATCCCCTACCGAATTAGGGGAATTTGAAGCTCTGCTGTTGGTTCGCCGGCTGCACCAGCGGCGGTGGCACGAGATCCTGCGAGATGGACGGCAAGGGAGCTGCGTTCTGCGCAGGCGCCGCCACCTGGAACGACCTGTCCCACCTGACTGGGTTAGCGCTGCTCTGTAATTGCTGCTGCTGTGGTAGTTGCTGTGGTAGTTGCTGTGGTAGTTGCTGTTGTTTTACTGGCTGTACTTGAGTTTGAGAGGCGACTGTGTCCTTGCGGTCCTTCCAGCCGTGGTGGTCGTGGTGGTCGTCGATGGGGAACCACTCGGAGATCCAGACGGGCTTCCAGATCTTCTTCCAAGCTGGAACCCAGATCTCCTTCCAGGCTGGCACCCAGATCTGCTTCCAGGCTTCCTTCCAGACCAGCTTCTTGTCCTCGATCCATTCCTGTTTCTGCTCCGTCTTCCAGATTTGCTTCCAGTCTTCCTTCCATTCTAGCTTCTTATCTGAAACCCAGATTTGCTTTTTGCCGGGCTTCCAAATTTGTTTCCACTCTTCCTTCCAGGCGAGTTTCTTGTCGTCGACCCAGATTTGCTTCTTCGCGGGTTTCCAGATCTGTTTCCATTCTTCCTTCCATTCCAGTTTCTTATCTTCGACCCAGATTTGCTTCTTCGCTGGCTTCCAGATCTTCTTCCAAAGGGGCTTCCAAATCAGCTTCTTCTTCCACAGGTCGTGACTGGTGTATTCCCAACCATGGGCATCGGTTCCTAAATGTTTCTCGCCAGGGATTCCAACCTTGATCCATTCTGGGATCCAGATCTTTTTCCATGCTGGCACTTGAATATCCTTCCACGCGGCAACCTTGATGGGTACCCATATGGGTTTGTAGACCTTCTTCCAGTCGGGCACTTGGATTTCCTTCCATGCTGGCACCTTTATGGGCACCCAGATTGGTTTGTAAACCTTTTTCCAGTCAGGGACCTTGATTTCCTTCCACGCCGGAACCTTAATTTCCCTCCATATGGGCTTCCAGATCTTCTTCCAAGCTGGCACTTGGATCTCCTTCCATATAGCTTTTTTCGTGGGGTGCCACTCGGGCTTCCAGATTTTCTTCCACGCAGGTTTCCAGATCTGCTTTTGGGCGGGTTTCCAAATCTTCTTCCAGCCGGGTTTCCAGATGAGCTTCTTTTTCCAATAACCCTTCTCGTGGTGGTGATCGTCGTGATGGTGATCGTCGCCACCACCGCCTCCGTAGCCACCGACATCACCACCTCCAAAGTCTCCGCCGCCTCCGTGGCCGCCTCCGAAGTCACCACCGCCTCCGTGGCCGCCTCCGAAGTCACCACCGCCTCCGTGACCACCTCCGAAATCACCGCCGCCGCCGCCTCCGTGGTGATCGCCGCCACCACCGCCGCCGTAGCCCCCAAAATCGCCACCGCCTCCGTGACCACCCCCAAAGTCACCTCCGCCTCCGTGGCCGCCGCCACCGAAGTCGGAGATGCCTCCGCCGTGGCCTCCGAGGTCGCCGCCCCCGAAGCCACCGCCTCCGCCGCCGTGGTGGTCGCCTCCGCCGAAACCACCGCCGCCTCCGTGACCACCTCCGAAATCACCACCGCCTCCGTAGCCGCCACCACCGCCTCCGTGGCCGCCACCACCGAAATCGGAGATGCCTCCGCCGTGGCCGCCCCCGAAGCCACCGCCTCCGCCGCCGTGGTGATCACCTCCGCCGAAGCCACCACCACCGCCGAAATCACCTCCTCCTCCGTATCCTACTCGCTTTTGGGCTACTTGTGTTTGTTGGGCTGCTTGGGCACTGTAACTATTGTAAACGAAAACATTCCTTTATTAATTACTATTGAAATTTTTTTTTATAAGTAGGATTATCACTTGAATTATTTATTTGCCAAGGCGATTTATAATACTTTTAGCGGATGCGAGTTTTTAAATTTAAATGGAGGTTAATGGAAATATTTCTCTTTCTAAGTGATAATAACAGTAGTAATATTTTTGTTTGCACCTTTGCAAGTAAAACTCGTTTTCATCTCAAATATATCATGCGCGACAGTTAATGACGCCGAAAAGAAAGTTTTAACGATCAATCACGTCGCGCATTAAAATACTCGAGTGCATCCGAGAGCATTCAGGAGACTCGTTTATTCAAGCGATGCACCTGCTGAAAGCTCGCGCCACTTTGAAAATAACCAGTTCTCGAGTGCTCCGAAAAACGGTGCTTTTCAATTAAATCGTTCAATTAAGAGTCCGTTCAAAAAAACTTAACAAGTCACATTGAGACACAACAAAATTAGCGTATTGATAAATTGTGCAAAAACAAAAACAGCGAACATAATATTATAAAACTATTGCAATACGTAAACTTCAACTCTTAAACCCCTCTACTCGCTAACGCAAAAGAAAAGCTACCAGTCTAACAGTCATTATCCAACTTGTCTGCTCCCAAATCTCATCAGAGCAAACAAAAAGCCTCGGTGCACCGTCGTTGTCTCGTTTAGAAAAGACGAGTTAATTGGCGAACGGTACGTGTCACTTTCCTCTCCTTAATTAGCGTAGGCAGTCGAGTTTAAAGAAAGTGAAAGAGCTCGGAGTCAGGGGAAGCGGGGGTGGGGGGACTGGGGATCTCGTTCACTTACGGTATCTGCTGCTGCGACTGCGGCTGAGGCTGCAGCAGCTGCTTCTGGTCCAAGGCTTTGCTCGCCACGAGCGCGACCTGCAGTAGCAACGCTAGCGCGGCCTGAAACCAATCGAATCAAAACGCATTGCCGTCAGAGGTAAGTATATATATGCATATATATTATATATCCCGCAGATTCCGCGGCGTCGCGTTTCGCGGCGCTTTTCCATCGCGCTCGGCCAGGACTTTCTTCGATCGAGGATGCAGCCGTCGCCGGACGATTCGCTCTACTTTGGCCCGTGAAAGCGCTGAAAGCGACACTCGCCGGGGGGACGATCGCCGATCGGCTGGGATTGTATGCGGCGAAGTGTGTTTACGGCGGAGACCGTGGGAGAATCGGAGTGGACCGGCGGAAGGGGAGAGTCGTTAAGGTGTGCTTTAACGGCGGTCGCGTACGATATTGCGGCTTGGACGCGGAGCGGAAAGAGGCGTAAAGTACAATGCTGGTGTATTAAGGAGGCTCTAAAAAGCTGGCTTTTACTGCCACTTTGGCGCTACGTAATATACTCGCGGAGGATCGAACTTTTTTTAAAGTTGTGCTTTTCGCGTCGAGATGAAGGAGTGTACGAACAGTTTGATACGCGCTTGAGTCGGAGGTAAAATTGAAAAGCCGGTGGTTGCGCTTTTTCCCACTGACACAGTTTAGCGCTGATTGGCATTTATGGATGCGCCAAGTCCCGCCCGGTAGCCGAGGAGCTTTCTAGTCAGTAAACTTCTTTATTGCTATTGACGGTGTTGTTACTTTGCGCGGGAATTAAGCCCCGTCGTAAATAGCAATTTATTTTAGGCACTCAATAATTCACGTTCCTTTTGAGGAACTCTACTTTTACCCGCAAATATTTTTACAAGGCTTTAATTTAGCAGGATATTCTGTACGATTGTAAGTTTATTTTATTACTGGTTAATAAATACGGACGAGCGCGTGTCTGCGGATGGTTTCTCTTTGTTTGTAAAGTGGGGATAAGAAAATAATAAATTAGTACAAAGTTGTAAGTAACCGAGTTAAGGGATGAAGGTACCCGATTTACAAAATTTGAACTAAATTGACTTAATAAATGAAAAATATCAACCCTATAGGAATCGAAGAACCCGGCGAATTCTCACCGTCACGAAGCGCTCGGCAAAAACCATCCACATAACGATCTAACGATACCTCATCCCGAGCCCGCGAGAACCGCCACTCGAACCGACTGTGTTACAAACGGTCCGTACATTTATATCAAAGCAAACGAAAAATTCACTTCACGAATTCGCACAACTTATGTGTATATGCATCCGTCTGCAACGCACGATCGAGTCCTCGGCCCTACAGGAGTACCGCGAAGAAAGAGATAGAGACAGGAGGGCAAAACAAACCGCGCGAGCCAGGCGACGCCTCATGATGCCGGGGGTCCTCTGCGCGAACGGGGGAGTCTCTCTCGCTGGCCGGAGACGCACTCCTCGGTCCGTGTGTGTGTGCGCGTCCGCACTCCTGCGCTGCCGGACTTGAACTTCGGCCAATAAGCCGTAACGCCGGGGTTTTATAGGCGCGGATCCTCCTACCCGAAAAAAAAGGCGGCGCGCACTCGCTCACCTCTCCCCCTTCCCCCCGCCCGAGAGGACGTCCGCGGAGAGGCCCCCAGGATGCCACCACCGCCGCGGCCGCCGCCGCCGCCGTCGACGACGACGGCGCGCGCGGTCCTTTCCTTTCGCCACCGCTGCGGCGGCGGAGCCGCCGAAGAAAGCGGCCGAGAGTGAGAGTGGAGTAAGAGCGAGACGCCTGCCAAGTAAAGTAGCTGTGTTCCAGAGGGTTCGCCGGAGAGAGGTAGCGGAGGAGAGGACTTTTTCTTGCGAGGGGTTCGAGAGGCTGATCTTTCGTTCGGGGATGAGTTTTTGGGTGGAGATCGGACGGGGGGCTGCGATCGCGCGCGTCTTTGGGGAGGTTGACGGGGGGGTTAATTTTTGGATTCGTGCTCGATGATTTTTGATGATATAAAGTGGCGGTCAATCGTAATAAATATTTATTTCTATTGCCAACGCATGCATTGTTCACCTAGCAGTTTAAGTAATTTTATTGAATCACAATAATTTAATCGCTTTTAGAAGTATATACGTCAAGAGTCAATTTCTTTTAACAATCATCATATTAGTTTTATAATAATAAAATCATGTAATTACTCAAATTAGTATCAAATCAAATGATACCTCAAACCAAACACGTTGCAGCTTAGAAAAACAAATGCCACCCATAAATCATACCCGTGACAGTTCGAATATATATAAAACTCCAGGCGTCGCGCTCATTGCTATGCGTATCGTGAAACGTTTGAGTTTCGCAATCGGTCCGATATCTCCTACAATGAGAAAGTAAAATAACATTGTAATCGCCGGCCTTTTTCGGACGGCTCGCGCAGCGCCGTGTAATAGATTAGTCCGGAATGTCAATCTAAATATTTTTTTCCCGACTATATATATAACATATATGCTCCATCAACCGTTTTATCGCGAGAGATAATTGTGTAACCGATGAGAATCCTGGTGAACTTCAAAATCGGTAGCGGTCGAGGTTGCATTTTAGTTCGATTTATGTAACGTGTACATAGAAACGCATACGTGTAATAAGCGTTAAACGAGCGGTGATTACGGGGAGTTAAATATATGCGCGCCCGTTAATTTATCGCTTTTACCTAAAAACATAGTTCTTTTGCCGCGCCTTTGGGCAGGATTTTGCGCGGAACGAGTCGCGGGCAACTTTCCGTATGAAGATATCGCAAAACGAGAGTTATTTATAGGACGATGGGAAGTGGAGAGATGAAATTTTGTGCGTTTTTAATTTATATTTTCGGAATGAATTTTCCCATTTTCTATTGATTAAAAATAAAAATTGTTTTAATCGTAAAAGTTTATTTACGAGGAAAACTAGACCTCTAATGGAAAAAGATGCTTACGATGCATTGTTTTGTAAATTTTTTACCATTACGAATAAACGAGTATATAATTTATTACCCTAGAGAGTGTAACATTTACTTTTTATTTATAATTGTTAATTATTACCATATTACGATAATTAGTGACTAATAGGTACTATCCTAAAAGCCGTAAAGTACATGTAATTTGCGACAGCCGCCCGAGAGAATCCGTTCCGAACCGTTTCCCAAATCTTCGTTCGCCTCGCGATTAATCAACAAAAACCTCAATTTCAGCGCAAAAACCATCATATCCGTTCCTCTCTAATATGTAACTGCAATTTTTTCGCGTCGACGTTGCACAAGCTCGCGCAGTTTTCTCTCGGCGCGGAAATCCGCGAAAGAATATCCCGCCGTTCGATCGTCCAATCGCGGTTCAATAGTCCGCCGTTGATTTTACACGCGAAAACGAAAGTAATAATGCGAATGGCCTTTCATCCGCGTTGAGGGAACATCTCTCGCAGAACTAACATAACCGACCGCGGAAAACTTTTCCTCGCATTTATTATTTTTGCCTCGGCGCAATAATTATATTTTTCCGGATATATATCCACTCCGAGTTATAAATATATCTGTGCGAAAGCACTAGGAAATTGGATTTGGCGAAGCGTTATTTGTATATGTATATATAGATTTTCGAACGGAGCCGCGATTCGAATTCCGGTCCGGTGTGACACACCGTAGTTTCTATTACGTGGCCGCGCTTCCAGGGAATTTATTCGACGCCGCGATTAATTGAATCTACAATTTAAATAAGCCGCCATAAATCTTTTAGGGTGACCGAGAAGCTTGAGGATGATGGATCAGAAGCTCGTTTGAATGTTTGTTTATAATTAGCTGTGATTTGAAAGAAATAAAGGAAGCGGCGTTTGACATGTATAGTTATGCTGAGTGCAGCGCTTCGTTTTGTGTTGGAAAATCGTCGCTGCCGATTCTTGCATAAGTTTGCATAAATTTGCTTCGTACACATGTTAATTTATACGGAAACGCTTCCGTATGACGACTGTATTAATTTACTAATAAATATTAAGATTCTACTTCTAATTAAACACCTAATAATAATTAATTAAATAATACGGCATGTATTTTAAAAAATCATTACATAACTGTCAAAGATATGATATATAATATAATAAATTTATTTACAATTGGAAATTATTAAAAATTCCAGTAAGATTAAAATTAAGGAATTAAAGAACATTTTTTAGCGCCTAATTTAAAATATTCAAAATATGTAAAATTTTTTTCAACTGAATCCTAATTATACATTTACTTGTACACATAAATTTGAAAATCTGCCTATAATTAAAAATAATTACAATTATTTATTAGCCTTAAAAGTAATTACAGTTCATTAGCTTATTATACCCACACGGCATGATGAAAGTATTTTCTCAAAAAATTATTTAGTCGTGCAAGTCCATAATACCAAAATCACCAACGTTGTCTCAACCAGAAACCTTCGAACAAACCCGCGCATCATTTGAAAAGCGCAACAAACCGCGAACCCGCTAAAAAAAAAGCGTCAGTTCCCTCGTTTGCATAACCGCGCCGAGTCACGCCGAAAATAACAGGCCGTTAACAAACGGTAAACTCCCACCGTTCCCCCGAAAACAAAAGAGCTCGTAAAGCTCGGCTCTGCCTTTGCCTTCGGTTGGCAGGACTGCAACACAGTGAAACGGCGGGCGCGCGCGAAGAGGTGCAAAAAAAATGGCGAGAGAGAGAGAGAGAAAGAGACGAGAATGAAAAGTGAAAGATGCATCTCGACAAGTGTGTATGTGTGTGTGTTGTCCATCCGCGAGCTGCGCGCGCTCGACAAGGAGAAAGTAATCGGGAACAGGACGGACCGGTTGCTCTGCCTCTCTTTCTCGTGAAACGCAAGTTCAGGCGCAAGGTTACGTAGCAAGGTTATAAGCGCGGGACTCCCTCTATCACCGGAGGCGGCTCTCGCTTGTTTTCGAACACGCGAAAATTGCCCTCCGAGAGCGAGCGACTTTCGACACTTGCCCGCGGAATAGCCGAGGATGTAAATGGGTGAGTATTTTTTTATTGTTGTTATTTATGCGAGAAAGAAAAGGAGGCGGATTAGGGATACATTTTTTCGCTGGTGTGGCTTTTATTAACGTTGGGAGAATTTACGCGGGTTTTTTTTAGGTTTTTAAGCTTACAATAGTATTTAAGGGTTTAAGGTAATAATTAGGATTAGAATCATTTTTTGTTTTGAGATAAATGCATAAACAAAAAACTGGTGTAGTGAATAACGGAAGCGTGCAAGCTGCACTGTTTCGCGAATTCATGTTAAAAACTTGGTTCTTTAAGTTTAAATAATAATTATGGAAACAAGTAGCTATTGAAGTTATGTACTAATAACGTGCTGGCCAAATTTCCCGATAAAAATGAAAAAAATTCTTTTTGCCTCTTGACGTTCTCCCTCGCAGGAAGATATCTGGTGTAGTGTGAAGATTTGCGCTTTAGTGTAACCCGTTACTTCAGTTGATTCCGGGTCCTGAATTTTCATATTTTATTGTACAAAAGATTTAAATATATAAATAAAGTAAATTTAAATATTATAAAGTAACAAAAAATGAATAATTATTTGGAAGACGTACATCGTGTGCCTTCCACGCTATCTGTAAGACTACTGGTAAAAATTATGAACTGATTATGATTTAAGTAATTAGTATGATTAAATTAGACCGTTCTTGAATTTAATTATTTTTTATTTTTAGTAAAAAATTTCCGGTTTCTAGGTTAACTTTAAACGTAAAAAAAGATGTTATTTAACGATATACGAAAATAAAAGTAAACCATCATAAGTGATCTAATATTGATTTATGGCTTTAAATTTTTTCGGAATTGTAACTTATATTTTATTAAATAAGCGTCATAAGCATTAAGAAATGCCAATGAAAAAAAGAATTCCTAAAAAATTCGTCCTTGAAATAAATATTTATTTTTGCCCCCATACTTATGTTTTCATTTTCAAAGACTCGACACGAAACTTCCACGTTTTCTCCAAACAAGATCAAAAAAACTATGTTCAATTACAGAATTACTCCAATTGCAGCTACCGCTTATTAGATCTAATACTTGAATCGCCACTCGAACGCGCCAAGCAAAACACTATACACCACCTGAAAACTAGTTCAACTCCCCTCCCCCGCTCGCGTCTCAGCAAACAAACAGCAACGACATCCCCGCTAATCGGGCACATCCCGCTCTCTCGATTCCCCGGAGTGAGCGAAAATCGCGCGCGGAAAAGAATATATCCCTTTCGCCGTAATTTTCCGCGGTCAACAAACATGGGAAACGCGCGCGCGCGCGAGAGGCGTCTTGGTGCGCGCGCATTCGGAGCACGTGCGAGAGAAGAGCAGCGCGAGGTGTGTGTGTGTGTGTGTGTGTGCAAGGCTCCGGTAAACAGGTGAACCGGTGTTTTCATGCGCGACTGCATTCGCGGCGCGGCTTCCACTTTTACGGCCAACCTCCCCGTCGACGACGAGGCTCCAGTTTTCACGGTGACGAATCGGCCCGTCGTGCTTCTGCTGGTTTGAATTTTCAGGTTGCATTTTCAGATTTATTAATGGCTTGGTGGAAAGTTTATTGACGGCTTGTATTCGCGCTGGGAATAGTGTCTCTCGGCGTGGACGGTCGTTTGACGAGTGGGAAATTTTCGAAGTCGCGAATATGGAGTTTAAGATGTAGCTTAAATTATCTTTGAGTTAAGAGGTGTTTTATTTCGTCATTTTTGCAGGTAATGTTATATAGCAGCAGTGTAATTTTGGAATTTTTTCGTATCCTGCAGAGATATTCTTTTTATGCGATGTTTCGTGCGTGGAACTTTTTACAGAAACCAATGTATTATAGGTTCTTATTCTGTTGACGTATTGTCCTGCTTATTCGTAAATCATTGATATTACAATATGGAAAGTATAGGTGCATGCACGGATGTGCAATGAATTGTGGTGTTTCACCTTTGGGGATTATTACCAAGTAAATCTTTCCACGTGATTATTCTTTGTATAAATATGTTAAATTTACTAAGAAAATATTTGCTTTTCTTTTGTAATTAACGTACTGTTATTGTTATACAATATACTTATTCTTAAGTCTATGTTATTATGACCAACAATATGTGTAAATATATTTAATAATGTCTTCAGTATTTTTGCATTCCTCCTTGATTGCTTAAAACAAGATAAAATCCAAAAATTATTCGGTATTTACAGATAATTTTTACCATAAACGTACCGTTTTATAAAAAATCCCCAATAATAACGAAGCATTAAATCCCAATTATCTGCTCGAAAACGTATTTAATATCGGGACTAAAGCAACAACCTTATCCCCTCATTCCAACGGTTCCAATAACCGAAAATCCGACAGCTCGCCGGCGAACCTAATTAACGGCTAATATCACCCGAATCTCTCTTCGAAAACAGCTCTTTCTCACCCAACGGCTCGTGAAACGAAAAGCAGTCGACGCGCGGCGCGAATCGAGTCGACTTTTTCGTCGCGCCGCGCCGAAAGTACTCGCGGCCGTAAAAACGAGAGAGTCGAAAAGGGACCAGATGTGCGCGTCCGCGTCTGCATCGTCTTCTTTTTTTTCTCTCCCGCCGGAGAAATTTCGCGCTGACTTTCATCGGCATTCCTCCTCTCTCTCTCTAATTATCGAACGCGGAAACGGCGGCGCAACATTGTTATTCACCTGCAGATTTGTGAGAGCCGCCGGGGTGTCCGGGCGGTTTAACGAGCGCTTAGAGAACGTAATGGATTACCATACAAAAGAGACGCCGAGTCGACTGTACCGGACTGTAAAAACAATGACCGAAACACCTGTAGGAACGAGTACACTCGACACGAGTTAATTATGAGTATGAAAGTCTTTTTTTGGAGCTGACTGACGGGCGATGATTCGGACTTGCGCCTTTTTTTTGCGAGGATGGTCTTCTTGCGGGTTGTTGGACGGCTGTTTGGGAGAAAGTTTTTGTTATTACTAGTGATGGCGCCGTTTTACGCGGCGACAATTCTCTTTTATATAGAAAGATGATGCAAAGTGTTTTGATTATTTTATTTTCAAGTGCGTGTTAATGTTAAATTTATTCGATTGCTTAAAGAAAGCCCGCGATAAAATAGATTTTTTTATTTATTTTACATATTCGTTATTTAATAAATTATGTAATTCATTATTATATAGTTTACTCTTTTTTAACGAAGTATTCATTCACGTTAATAATAGAAAAATTTTCGAAAATGTTATTAAAATAAGATGATATTGTTAACTGACACTTTTTGGATGTAATTGCCGATTTTTTATTCGATGTATATAGCAAGAATAGTTTCATATCGTAATAGGTCATAGCTGCATATAAAATAGTACACCAAACAATAGTAAACGCTTCTAACACCTACACACAATTCAATTAACTCCCGTTCAATCATCAGATCGTATCAGCAACAGATCTCCAATCGCTACCGGTATTAAATCCCCTGCTCCACCGATCGTCACTATCGTCAAATCTTATCGTTCCAGGCATCGGCTTTTGTTTTCTTCTCCTCTTATTAAATCTGCCGGAAAAAAAGTAGGAAAGAACCTGAGACCTAAAAGCTATTACACCATTGCGCGCGCCTCTCGCGTAATCTCAAGGTCGAAGTTACGACCTGTAGTGAAAAGTGAAAACCGTCGCGTCGCTTAGGCTCATCCATTACAGGCGGATGTGGAGCACCGCGAGAGGATGACTCAGTCGTCGCCTTTCGACACGATTTCTTTTTTTCAGCCGCGCGCGAATTATCGCATCTTTTATACACACTGACGTCACTTATATTTTTTTTGTCTATCGCTCCTTTGGAGAAAGATATAAAGCGCGGTATATATTAGCGGAGATCTTTCGCAACTAGATGTGGATCCAAGCGAATTTCTCCCGAGATCTGGCTGGTAAGAAAGTTCGGAGTAATGCTTTTTAATTATCGTCTACATTATCAGGCTGATGAGGATTTCAGCTTTGTTGAGAGATGAACCCTGAAGATGACTTTCGAGGGTTTTGATGGATCGAAACGAGTTGCAAAAGTGGACGGGTTCGAGATCGGTTGAACTTTTTCTTTGTAACGTGTCATTAAGAGGAGATTTTAAAACTTGGTGTGAGTGTTTGAAAGTGAAAATATATATCATTGTAATTAATTAAAGTCATTTGGATATTCCTTGGATGAAATTGCTTTAATTGTTTAGTATATTTATATTACATTTTATAATTGATTCAATGACTATTTCTTGTTCACACTATGAGTTTAGGCTGATATGATTTTTAACTTGAATAAATAAATAAAATGAAAAGATTGTACACACACTACAACCAAATATTTTTGACAATATATCGTTATATTTCCATCACTCCAAAATAGAAAAAATATATTATAGAATACTTTACAAATCTATCGGAGACAATTTGAAATATGATACATAATTAAACATTTTTAAATTAAAACAAATATTGAATCAGAATTAAAGTGTTTCATCTAAAAGTTACTTCTGGACTCACCAAAGGTGAGTCCAGTAGGTGACAGTAATTTTTCTCTAGACACAATGAAGGAACAAAATATTCAAAATTGACTAATTTAATTGTGGAGAATCTAATTTATATATACTCCAGCTAACGGTAAAAATAATAACGAATTTTTTAGCCCATTCGTATTATTATTATTGTTGCTGTTGTTGTTGTTCTTGTTGTTATATAAGAGTTTATTAATCAACGTACGGTAAGTGTTAAACATAAATTATTTTATTTAATTGCTTAATTGTTATTTTAATTCATAATGCAATATGCATATATTACTATTTAATTATGAAGTTCATTTCATTTATGACACTGAGAATTTCTTGACAAAATCATAATTACACGTAAAGAAGATACATACGTATCAATAAAATAAAAATGCCATTCAATTTTGTATCTTCTATATTTCACAAGTAGAGTGGCCAATGAATCCCTTTTATAGTTAGTTCTGGTTTAAATTTTATCATATGTGCCTGGCAATGGGCTATTTCCTTTCCAAACTTTTCATTCACCTTCTGCAAAATTTTATTTAAGCAAATTTAAGCATGTGTAAGTCTTTTTTCTTAATCCACCTGTTTGAAAAATGGCAATTTTTCGATGAAAAATTTTGTTGCGATAATTTTATTGCGGAGTGTATATAGAATTACATTTCAATCCTATTAACATCAATTGTTTGACAAAATGACACGACGTTTACTGAATCTAACAGAATAAAACAATGACCAACCCGCCATTAAGATCCGAACCTTAAATCATTATTATTTCACAAAGGGATGCTTTCCAAAGCGACGACCTACGCAACGCATTAGCTCTCGTACGTGCGATCGGACTCGTGCGCAATCGATAATTTCCACGGGCGTCAGGTGCGATTGGCCAACCTGCGCGGCTGAGTGCTGCGCGCCTCGCATATATATTAATATATCTCGGCCTTACGTCGCGGCCGCCGCGGATATATCGAACTTTCTCATCGAGAGAGCAATGCATTTAGCCGCGGAGTTTCCGCCTCTCGCGCCGACCGTTTCACTCGGCAAGATAAATCAATTTACGTCGGCGTGCACCCCTTGGGACTGGACTTTACGGCCGTAGCGGATCGCCGCTTTTATGGGTTAGCGTTTCTAGAGGACTCGTAGCTGTGGGCGGTGTGCTCGCGTTTCTGGAAAGTATGGGATTTTGGCCAAGTTCGCGAGGAGAAAGGAGAAAGAGTCGAAGGGATTGCGATTTGCATTTTTTTTTTTTTGAGAATAATCGATTATAGTGGAATGGAGTGTTAGGGATAAGTTTAGGATACTGCTGTCAGGTTTTAATAGTAAGTTGAATTTATGGTTGGTTGGCTATAAAATTCAAATTCTAATTGCGTTATAATTCTATTGAAGTTTAATCTATCAAGAAAATAAATTATGAATATTGGAGATATTGTAAAATGATAAATTATTAAAAATAACTTGTTCCAGCAATAATTTTGAAAACATATTCTAATTGCAGTAATAATTTACTCATTTTATCATTATCATTAAAAATATGAAACGAGTGAAATAAAGAATACAAACACGTACGTATAAAAATGGTTAGATCATACCATACTTCACTGATCTTACAAGTTTCAAATTGTATGTGAAAGGTCGCTATCAACATCATTCTACTTTCATCGATTGGCAGCTCATTAAGTCACAATCAATATTACCAATAAGCAATCAACCTCAATAAACAACTTCTCCAATTAATATTCATAAATTAATATCCCCATAATTAAAAAATTCCCGGTCCTCTGACTTTGACACCTTTCTAACGATCTCATAAATCATTCCATCAGTCCCTATAGATTCAAAACAGATTCCAAGACCGCACGCAATCATCCTCGTACAAAACTTCCTCCGCACATTCCTCCTTTTTTTTTACATTCCCCACTGCCCATATTCGATGACCGCCGCCGTTTTCTCCGCCGTCTTTCTTTAAGGACTCGCGATGTCTATCTGCAAACGCGCGGTGTGAGAGCCCGGAGAGAGAAATTTCTTTCCGCATCCTAGCGATCTTTCCTTACGTAACGGATTCTGCGGGATGTTATACTTTCCGATGAAATGCAGAGAGGCGCTTTTTCGTCGGTGAATTTCTCTGGGAGAGAGAAGGAGACGTAATGACGACTGCGGGTAAGAGCTCGGAGGATAATGGACGCAGTTTCAGCAAAAAGAGCCTTTTCTCGGAGCCGTTGTAATGAGCCGGTGATGCAAGTTGATTGTCTTATTTTTTTTTTCGCTTCGGGATATTTTGGTTAGAGCCCGGGATATCCGCGTTACGGTTTTTTTTCGAGAACGCGAATGCGAGATCGTTGTGTGATCGGGGATTTAGTTAGGGAAAGGTTTGGAAGAAAGTATTTTTTTTTTTGAGGATATATTATTGATTTTATAAATGTTTACTTTACAGGTGATAGTTTGGATAAACCTGTTTTTTTTATGGTACTGTCAATGTGGTAATAGTGACGAAAAATGCAGAGAGATTGCGTCAAAAAATTGTATATTTTTTAAGAAATGCTTTTTTTGTTCAAAAATAAATAGAAAGTAAAACACTTTGGTGCGTACGATATCAGTACATGATTATTGAGCAAACGCGGATATTGTCAGAACACTCTAATTCAAGTATGCAAGCACTCGTGTTTTTATGAAGGAGGAGTGGAAGCACAGTTTCTACTACATACTCGTTCATTTTCATAACAATTACTACTTAAAATAATAACTATTGGCAGTTTTTCTTTGAATGTTTTTGCAACAAATTAATAAGTAAAGACTTATATAATTTTTCAGAATATTATTTTTTAGCCAAATTTGTTTTAATTCCGTGCAATTATTATATTGTTTAAATTCTAAATCTTGTTGTTATCATTTCTTCTATACTAGTGATGTCTGTGCGCGCTTCGCGCGCGTACATGTATTTTTTTTCGTTTAATGATTTTATAAACATTAAA
>JAWWEO010000001.1:18286091-18322002 GCA_035582975.1 Ormyrus labotus | reverse complement strand
TTATTTTAATGTTTATAAAATCATTAAACGAAAAAAAATACATGTACGCGCGCGAAGCGCGCACAGACATCACTAGTTTTAAAAAAAAGCGCATTGAGATTGCGTAATTCGAGGTGTATACAAGTCTGAAAAACTTGTAATACGTTTGAAAATTTTGCTTTTAATGTAGTTGTGAACAAAGGTATAGAACTTTTATAAATAATGATATACGTTATAAAGTTAACATTTATGAACTGAAAGTAAAATTATAAAGTCAAAATTTGGTATTGTAAGTAAAGATATAATTCACCAAAAAAATAGTTGTCCAAAGTAATGAATTTATTTTCATTTTTTAATTTATTTCGACGTAAAGGGACTCATTTTACTCGTCGTTAAAGAATTATCTAGAGATTCGCCATGAAAAGAGTTTAAAATAATTAATTTGCAAGGGATGAAAGTCAATTGTTTATGTCCAAGTGCACAAGAGCTTATAAACAGTTGGAGTTTGCTCTTTGAAAATGAATTATTTCAACATTTTTGCATCGTGAATCTACAGATAATTGTTTAACGAGTAAAATGAGTCCCTTTACGTCGAAATAAATGAAAAAACGAAAAAAATTCATTACTTTGAAAAACTTTTTCTTTGGTGAATCGTATCTCTATTTACGCGGAAAAAATTTTTCTAGTAAAAACTACAATAATACATATTAATTTTATAAAAATCTAAAAAATTACCGTGTTCCTAGTCAATTTTACGAGTCTAAATATGAAAATTTATCATTGACCTCGTAAAATTTACTAGAAACTATGGTGATTTTTTAGATTTTTACTAGAAAATTTTTCTCCGTGTATAATATCAAATTTTGATCTCTTAATTTTTTTTTTACTTCATAAAAGTTAACTTTATAACATATATCATCACTTACGTAAACAGATGATGATTAAGTATGCTAAGAATTTTTTTTTTTTAAAGTTCTATATCTTTACAACTACCTTAATTAAAAAGTCAGTTTTTGGACGCAAGAAGTAAAACCAAAGAAAAACGCGCTCGATCTATTTCACGCCTATCGCAGCGCAGCTAATTTTCACCAGCCAAACTTTAAAAACAATCCCAACTCCAACATTAAAAACGGTCTCAGCCCAAGCCTCGACCCCGTCCGTCCGTCCGTCCGTCCATCCGGTCGAAAAAAACTCATCCTCCTCCTCTGCATCCCCCGACGTATATATCCCTCGTCATCCTCGGGTCGAAAGCTCGCCCCCGCCTCGGCTCAGCTCGGCGGCGGCGGCTAAAGCTCCGAGTCCCTCCGGCGAAAGATTATATAGAGAGCCTTGGGGCGGCGGGCTTCGCCTCGGCGTAACGAGGCTATAACGCGAGCCGCCGGGTGATTACCCAGCGCCTCCGCCGCCGAGTCGTCAAAACGGGAGGCAAGCAGCCCGTCGCCCTCGTTAACCCCCTTATACGGCTGCTCCGCGGAGGCGGCGCCGCCGCCGTGGGAAGAGGCGCGCGCGCGCGCGTGCGGCCCGCTCTCCCTCCGTGTGTAGCGCCGATTATCGCGAGCTGCCTCGGAGGATGAGAGCGGCGGGGGGGGAAGGGAGGGCCTTTATTCTTTGCCGAAGCCGACGTTCGCGGGAGCTTTTTCTTTTTTTCGGGCTCTCTCGTCGAATTGTCGTCGTCGCCGCGTGGATTTGTCGTCGGAGCGCAGAATTGAGGTTTTAGAAAAATGTTTTTAATCGAGAGCTTAAAGCTCTTTTCGAAAGAGGACGATTAAACGTTCGATTAGAATCGAGTCGTCAGTTGTTTCCAGCCACAAGCCGCTCGAATCGGACCCATGAAACGATCTCCTGTAAAAAAAGAAAAAAAAAGCCGCCCAAAAAATCGCGCTCGCCCCGCTAAACTCGAATTTCACGAAAGAATCGTGAAAGGGTTCGCCCCGACAAGGGTGGGTGGAGGGGCTCGTATCCATTAAATGGACCGGAAAAGCTCGCCGAGGAGGATCGAGGGCTTGCAAATCGCGAGGCCGTCCCCCCCCCTTGGAATTATATTAATTGGCCCTTCAGCCGAGCCGCGCGTAAAACTGTCGTTAAAGAGGGAACGGATCGGGCCGCGACGCCGCGCGCCGGAGAATGAGAATTTTATTTTCAATATTTCGGGGGATTTAGTGCCAGGTGAAAGAGAGAGAGAGAGAAAGGGCTTTGTGGCCCTGGGAATTGCGGCTTGTAATGTAGGTTCTTACGAGTGGCGCGATGCTTATTGCGGAAAAAGTTGCGTTGGCGCGATGCGTTTGGTACAGTTGTTTATTGTAACTCAATGCGGACCGTTCCAGCAGTCCGTGGGATAGATATTAATTTTGCATAGTATTTTTGTTTTGTGTTATATAAAGTACGTTAATTACACTGAGAGAAAAAAAGGAGTAAAAATTACTATTCTGGATCGTAAGTTGAGATATGAGAAGAAAAAAAAAAGGTTTTTACTAAACTGAATAGTAAATATTAAAGTCGAAAATTATAGACACGAGAAGAAAAATATTTTAATATTTACTATTTAAATAGTAAAAATATTTTTTTTTCTTCTCACATCTCAAGTTACGATACAGAATAGTAATTTTTACTCCTTTTTTCTCTCAGTGTACGACAATTAAACTTCTAAATTACTAAATTAAAATTTGAAAATTTCCGAACAAAGCCATCCATTTCCTCTTCTTCGCCAAAACTTCTTCGTTTCCCCGCCATCCATTTCAAAGCCCCAACTAACTCAAAACCTTAAAACCTCGAAAAAACCTCGAGAACCCCCCGAAAATCCCGCGGACTTTCCTCGGAAAACGTCGCCGCGCGACCTCTCTCTCCCCGCCGCCGCCCGCGCAATCGCCCGCGGCGCCCGGTCTCCCCGTACTTTCCATTCTACTTTCCGCGCACGAGCCCGCATACACTTTAAAAGCCGGGGGGGGGGAGGGCGGCGCTCGATTACGGAGGCGCGGCGCGTCTCGGCTCTCCTCTCTCGGGGGCGCGAGCTCGGAATCGTAATAACGCGCGCGCCGCCGCCGCCGCCGCCGCCGCCGCCAACTGCCGCACACCGCCGATTTCGCAGGCGTCGCGGGTCGGTCATTCCGTTCTTTGCAGCATGGCTGCGGGAGCTCGAGTCGTCCAGCTTTCTAAGGATTTCGCCGCACCGTGTTCCGGGAGCGTATCGGGCTATTCTCCCAATTTCCACTCGGACTAAATCCACCGGCACAGGTGCGGAAACAGCCACCCCACCTCCCCCTTTTCTCCTGGTCATCAGCTGCAGCTTCCAGCGCTTTTTCCCGGGGCGTCGCAGTCGCACCGGGCTCGCACTCGTTAGAGCGCCGGGAGGCAGAGCGGGGCGGGCGGGGCGGGGGGCGAAGAAGGCTTTGGAATTAGCCTCGTTTCCACCCCCTCCCCCTCCCCCCGGCGTGGGTGTCCGAGCGACCCACACTTGTCGCGCGCACGTGCAGCAGCGCCGCGCCGAGTGTGTACACAATGCGACACGCGCGGCCGGGCACAGATGCGGGGAGAGAGAGAGAGAGAGAGTCGACGAGGGGCTGCCGGCGGCGCCTTCCGATGGGATTAAGCCGAACGAAGGGGAATCCCGTGTTTTTTTTTCTTTCTTTTAAGCCCGCCGAGAGAAATGGGATAGATGACGCGTTCGGAGGAAGGAGCTTTCGGCTCGGGAGGTCGACGGTGATAATGAAGGTTGAAGATTTTGGTTAAATTACTAAAATCGTTATTTCACAAAAAAAAAACCTAGAGGCCCGTCGAGAGTTTGGAAGTTACCGAGTCTAACTTATTGAAAAGCTCGAGGGCACGTGGAGGATTTATCTCTCAATGAAGATTTTTAACGAACTAATAACCAGAAGTGACTGTTAAGTTTAAAGTCACCACTCCATTCACCACTCCCCGTCGCGTTTCACGTTGCAGCCTGCATTAAAAACACCCCCGCGAAGTCAAGGGGACGTCGGACGGGTTCGTTGCAATTGTATACGTGTAACTTTACAGCACGGCCCATCCAGCCTACATTACATATTTATCTTTAACGTCAACCATCACCACCGCCTTAACGTTCGAATTTTCGTCTCCCACGAATCATCGCGTTGACTCTCCTTTCCTTCCGCGGTTAAAACCCGCCTCGAAATTCTTTCAATCACGAAAAATCCACGTCGAACCGCCGACTTTCCCCCCCCCCCCCCCGCCGCCGAAAAAGCTTTCTCTCCCAAGCCTTCCCTCCCCGGGCGGCGGCTCGAAATCGCGCGCGGCCATCCAATTACCACCTGCTCGAGCCTCGCTCGCAATCGCGCGGTGCACGCGAGCCATCGAAAAAGTGCGCCCCCCCCCCTTCCCCCCTCCGTCCGTCGGCGCAATCGCGGCGACGATCGACTGCTCGCGAAAGGGACTCGCCGCCGCTAATCGGGGCCGCCGATCTGGCCGAGGCTCGTGTCGCCCGCGATTTATCTGGGTATCGCTCGCCGCACGCGCTCGGGCCGGACCCTTTGTGTATATCCCGTGCTTGCTTTCTGCTTCTCTTTTGTTTTTTTTTTTTGGCGAGGCGGCCAGAGGCGAGTGTGTCTCGTCGCTTCGCGGCCGAGGAGATTATGAAGGAGAGAAAATTGATGAGGAAAAACGTGGGTTGAGAGGGCACGAGTCGTAATTGTTTTATCCTAAAATGCCGTTCTTCCTCCTCCTTTCAAATAATTGATTTGTCCCCGCAGCCAAATTTCTCTACCTCAAACTTATCGACACCTTCGGCGACTCACCGGCGAGCCCCGACTTTCGCGGATCTCTCGCGCTTTAGGCGGGGCAAATTGGAGAAAGGAGCGCGACGTAACTCGCTCGAACGCTCGCCGCGGCAAAACACAGAAATACACGTGCAGACGCGCGCGCGCAAGTGCGTGCGTAGCTGTACGTTACACGTCGGAAAGTTTCGAAAAGCGCTCGGCTCTTCATTCAACAAGTTGCACGCGCCGATGTCGAGGCTCTTTAAAACACGCCGCGGTCTAAGAAATTTCCGCGCGCCCCCCCCGGCCGAGAACGCCGCGGCGCCTTCGCGTCCCCCCGTTCGCGATCGTAATCGCGCGGGGATTTTGGGTGGAGAAGCGTTTTCGAGTGGGGCAGACGGGCGGCTAGTCTGGCTGGGGGTGAGGGAGGTTCGATTGTCGCGTAATTTGTTTATTTACTTATATAAATATTGTACTTGATATAATGCAATATGACGCGATAAGTGAAACTTTCGACAGTCTCCGGCCTACGTTTATTAGCGAAACGTCGACGACGCGACTCGTAAACAAAACTCGAGGCGCCGTATAAAGACGAGTTCGTCAAAAGGCAGTTTTTAAAAAACCGTCTGTAAACACTTAACGCGTCCATCCGCGCGCGATGCTCGCCTCCGCCGATATAACCCGAAATCTATATCGTTCATAAACGAGCGTCCCTCGGCGTTAAAAGTCGTGCATCTCCCACCCGCGAATCGAAGCCAACCCGAGATCGAAAAAAAAAAAAAAGAAGGGAGAAAGAAGCCAGCGGACGAAAAAAAAGTCGTTCAAGCAAAAAAAAAGGCAAGAAGCACGAGAGAGAAAGAGAGAGAGAGAGAGAGCGAGGAAGAAGCGCCCCGCGAGGAGCAGCTCTCCTCGGCATCGTCCGCAAAAAAGAAAGCAAGACAAAGCGTCTCGCTCTTCTCTCTCTCTCTCTCTAGCAGGCTGGCGCGTCTCCGCGTGTATGGGTGCCTTGGTGCGCTTCGTGCGGCGGGAGATATATATATATATATATATACGTATATATACGCGCGGAGCGCGCGGAGAGTGCCCGTGGCGGCGGGGCGCGCGAGAGGCGTCGAGTCTCTTTCCCTCGTGGGAGTTATATCGAGAGACGGCGCGGAGGGTTAAAGAAGCTCTCTCTCCCTCTCGCTCGCTCGCTCTCTCTCTCTCTCTCTCTCTCTCGCTCGTAACGAGTCCCTCCTCGATGGGCTTTCTCGCTCGCAAAAAAGAGAGAGGGAGATACGATCGGCGAGCGCGCGCGTGATAAATAACCGAGAGAGAGAGCGAGAGCGAGAGCGAGAGGGAAAGAGAGAGGGAGAGAGAGCTATAGCTGGGTTTGTCGTCGACGGCGCGCGCGGTAGTCTCTTTCTGTTGCGAGAGAGAGAGAGAGAGAGAGAGCGAGAGCCCGTTCTGCGCCAACACCGACGGAGATGGAGCCTCGCCGAACGAGCGGTCGCTATTGCGCTACCGAGATCCCGCCGCCGCTTTGCGCTACAGGGTGCGTCACTCGGGTCTGGGGAAGCGGGGGAGTTTCTTTTTTGTTTTGAGAAGGCTCGCTCTTTTTTTATTTTGGGGAGGTTTTCGCGGTCGGACGAGGAGGGCTGACGGGTTTACGCGGGGATGAGTTTTTGGTGATGATTTTTGGAGGCGCGGGAAAGTTGGTTTAAAGAGGAGAGGACGCGGCGGGGAATTGTTCTTTAGGATGGGATGTTGACGATAATGTCGTTGGATTTGATACTGTCGTTGAACTGCGATGGATTAATTGGGTGCGCAGTTTTGGGCTTGTTTATTTATTTGAAAAATGTAAGTTTCACTTGTATTGTTTAAGAGTTTGTTTATTGTAGTGATTAGATGTGGCAACGTTATTGCTTGAATTAATGAATTATTGTTATATATTGCCAAACAATAAATTAATAAACATTGTAAAATGTATGTGTACGTTTCTTAATAAATTATTTTTCATAAAATTCGTTTTTGGATCCTATATATATACATATGCTACAATTCAAACGAAGCGGTAACCTAACTTTCGCTGCAACGTTGCCACATCATGTGAGTCACTTTGCTTTTTATTGTATAAATTAATAAATTACTAAGCTCATAGGTATTGAACTATTGTATTTAAACTCTCAAAATGTTCTTCAGTTTTTCAATTAATCTGATGCAAAACTTGGTAGTTTGTACTTAATTCTATGAAAAACGTGTTTTTCCATAAGACTCAATGTTAAACGCGTGAGAAAGGAAATTGATAACTTTTTCTCACGTACCCTAAATACATAAAAATTTAACCGAGTCACTTTTATACTAAAATTTACATGTACGTTAAGTTTCAGTCAATTCAGACCTGCGTTACTACTTTAAAATATAAAATAATTATAAAAATTTTAAATATTAAGAAGACTTATTGATATTACCATTCGTATAATTGGTATAAAGTACAATAATTTACCGATATTCAAAACAATTAGAAGCAAAAGGAATGAACACGTACAGGGTTCCGTCTGACGAAACCCTGATCCTTCTACTTAACAAGGACTTTAAGGGTGATTACAGTTTACAACCGATCCCTCCGCGTGACCTAATCGCCGAATCTCCCAACAATTACCAACCTTCCCAAAATACTCGCAAAAGCCGTCGCGTTTCCTTCAAAAGCCACTCCTTCCCAACGAGCAATCAGCAGCAGCGACCAACGTCGTCGTCGTCGCCTCAAAAATATTCAATGAAACGCCGAAGCTGCAAAAACCCGCGGCGCTCTCCGTCCCATTTATCCGCACCGTCGAGCATTTCGCACGTAACGAGCAAAGTGCAAAACAAGCCGCCGCCGCGTGACTCGGCCGTCGAGTTCCGGGCGCCGCCGCCGCCGCCGCCGCCGCTTTTAAAGTGGATATCCGCCAAGGCGCGCGCTCCGCGATTCAGAATAGATGGTAATCAGAGGCGAGCCGCGCGACGCCTGATGAATATGCCGGGCGCGACTCGCCCGTGTCCCTTATATACCTGTCGAATATTCTTTCTGACGACGTAATTTCGAGCTGCGAGAGAGAGAGAGGCCGCGAATAATTGTATTATAGTTGAGTTTTGCGAAGTTTTGCCGGTGTTTTGACCGAGGGATCGACTTTTTTTTTTTTGCGGTGAATTATTCGAACGCTTTTTTTTTGTCGTAGTTTTCGTTTTTTTAATCATTACAATCAAACTACTGATTTTATTTCTTTATTTTGAAGGGACTAATATTTTCAGTTGCTTAATAAACGTTTTTTCGCGAATAATAAGATTTTTTAATATTCTGTTTAGTTTTTATTAAATTTTGCCTTTGTACCAATATAATGCATGAAAAGCAAGTTCGTACACTAATATTTTTACCAATATAAAATTCTCTAAGACTTCATACGTTTTGTAGCCGGTATACTTTTCAAAAACATAAATATATATAAATACTGCAGCATTTCCAAAATTCGATCAAAACCATAAAAATTTCGACCGCAGCCCGTACACTAAATACCGAATTGAACCCGCGGCCGCGAGCTCGAATTAAAGAACCGCCTCTTAAAATTTTACCAAAGAAATCCAATTTTCTCGCCCGCCCGTTTGCTCCTCCCTCTACCCTCTACCTCTCCGTCCTTCCCCCTTCACCGAATACCCCGTAAATTTAAAAAGCAAAAAAAAAAAAAAAAAATCCCAAAAGTCCCCAGACGCGAATGACACACCCAGTACCGGCACTCGTCTACCTATACATCGGGCTCTCGCTACAGCTCTCGGCTGGCAAGCTCGCAGCTCGGCTCGCGTCGGCGGCGGCAACCACCGCTGATATTCCTCTCTCTCTCTCTCTCTCGCTCTCGCTCCCAGCGGGGGGATGAAGCTCACTCACGCTCAGGCTGCCGGCAGCGGAGGAGGGAGGAGGGGGGGGGGGACAACAGAGCGAGGCGCGGCGGCGGCACCATTTATCGCTCTCGGCCTCGAGGCACACGGCAGCGGCAGCGGCAGCAGCAGCTCGCGTGCTGCTCGTTTTCTCTCTCTCTCTCTCTCTCTCTCTCGCCCGCACTCTCTCTCTCTCGCTCGCTCGCTCGCTCGTGCCGGGGAAATATCCAGACGTGCACGCGCGCTTGCTCTCACCCACACTCGGCGCGCCAGGAACGAGGCTATTACGCCAGACGAGGACGGAGAGAGAGAGAGAGAGAGAGAGGCAAAAAGGAAAAATAGAGCTCTGCAGCCAGGCAGCGAGGAAAGAATAAAACGAGAGAGAGAGAGAGAGAGAGAGCGACGATTTCAAGCGGGGATCAGCGGAAAGCTCCGGAGCGAGAGGGAAAAACGAGCGGCATCCATCATGCCTGCAGCGCCGCGCTCGAAATCCACCTCCTTTTTTCCCTTTGTCTTTCTCTCTCTCTCTCTCTCTCTCTCTCTCGGTCTCTCGCAGCCTCGGACTTTTTGCTCGAGGTGGCCAAGTGTGCGCGCACGCCCGAAATTAAAAATCCGTCCTGCCGTGTCTTTCCGAGCCGTTCTTTTTCCGCGCTGCGAGCGAGCCGAGTATGGATTCGCGCGCGTATATACGTATATATATACCCCCGTTTTTTTTCTCTCTCTTCCTTTTTTTTTTTTTTTTACCAACCGAGAGAGAGAGAGGACGCGCGCTTTTTCCGCGCGGCGCGCTCGCCGGAAATCGACGATATTCCCTGGCCACTCGGCCAAAGCTCCTGCAAAGAGCCTGCCGCCGCCGCCGCCGCCCGGGTCTCTTTTTTTTTCTATCGGCGAGGCGAGGCGAGGCTTTTTGCGACGGCTCTTTTGAAGGAGAGGCCGGGATTGCGCGCCGGGAAAGGGAGAGTTTCGGCGCGCGACGGGTGTAGGACTGATATGTGAACGACGAATTTTTATTGTCCTTCGTCGTGGATATATTTAAATTTTTGACGTTCGAGGATACGACTCTGGCTTGCGAGGCGCGGAACCATGGCGCACTCGATATTTTAGGTCGTGGTGTTGTATAATGTAAGAAAATAAAATTTATGAATGATTTCATGATCAGCCAAAAACTAGTATTTTACGTTTCTATAACAGTTCGAGGATTAAAAAATTTTAGTCGCAGACGTAGTGTCACTCGCAGCGAATCACATTTTCGGAGGCTGTACAAAAACGATCTTCTTACACGAAACCTAATTCAATACGGTTTCGCTTTACTCCTCATGCAAAGCGCAAACTCGCGGATGAAAAAATCCAAGTCCGAAGGCCCCCCTGGACAAATTAATAAAACAACCCCCAAAATCGTAAGCCGCTCCCACCGACGAGCACCCAAGACTCCGCCATGCTCTCGGCGATAAATCCAGAAATCCCTTCGCTCGGCACGCGCCTCTCCGGATCTAAAAACAGCCGGAGAGACGCCGGAAAATCGCGAAGGTCGTTAGGGCTTTGCCGAAAGCCGAGGCGAACTCGTATCGGCGCGTCGAAGGGAGTCTGCACCCGAAGGCCCCCCGCATAATGAAGGTGTGTATATATACCCGAGGTGCGCGAGCTTTCGTCTCGGTGAGTTGCGCGCGGAGGAGATTCTTTTCGCCGCCGGGCGAAGGGAAGTTTTAGAAGTTCGCGCGGTCAGGTGCAATGTAGGAGGTTGACGTTTTTATAGTACGCGGAAATGGCGCGACTGCAAAGTAATGCATAAATATAAGGTGTAACTGTAAAGTAAGGCATGTTATTGGGCGAATAATATTCGAGGAGCCTTCTACTTCTATTAAAAACTTTATTAACGTTTGTAAAAAGAAAATAGATACGTATATGCTTTCGCTAATTTAAAATTACGAAGGTTTCTCCTAAGCGTTTTCTGCAGCAATGCTGAATTAATTTTTACACATTTTCACAACCCGTTAGGAAACGACTGTTACTACTAAAAACATTGCAACTCTTACTACAAATGTTTCCCGGATTGTAAACATCGCCGTCGCGTTCAGCGAATAGTCAAAACTATATAATCCACACCAACCTGCATCCTCTTTCCCAAGCTGCACTCCGCGCTAATACATCAAAGACTCTTTAATTTCTCCCTCTCCCAGCCCCAACCCGAATTAAATCTGCCTGCACCTTTCCCCGAGTCCTCCGCCGAATCGGACCTTCTCCCGGAATAATCCCAAAACGCTCCCCGGATCGAAATCTTTTAATTCGAAAGCTCTCGCGCCTCGTTTAACCGCCCCGCGAGAGCCGAAGCCGCAAAACTTGACGGCGCGACTCCTCCGGGAAGCGCGGCGACCGGAAAGGAGACCGGATAGGAAAGCCACCGGACGTACTAGTCGAGGAGCCGCGCGACGCTTGTTGATTGGAATTAACGACTCGGCGAGCGTATTGATTATTCGGACGGCCCGACGCGCCGCTCTTTTTTTATCTGTACCTCGCGGCGGCGCGGCTCTTTGACGGATTCGGCGTGGATACTCCTAGTGTACCCCTCCCCCCGCCGATAATTGCGTTTATGGAGCCTCTCGCTTTTTTTTTTTTTTTTTCAAAGCGGGACGCGGCTGGAGTGGGACCGAAAGTTGTGTAGTCTTTGTGCGATGTAGAAAAATGGGTGGATTGAAATTTTTTGATTTGCGATGAGAACGAACGATGGGAGAGTGCTTTTTGGTTACGAGATTTATGTTTTATTAAAAGTTGAATAGAAACATAGCCTGTAATTCACGGAGTATTGGAATCATTAACGTATTTCACTATTATATAATAAATGTGCCCCTTTCAAAATGTTTTAGTAAAAATTACCGCATTTTTAATAAAAATTACTATTTTGCTGGTAAAGTGAAGACATACTGCCAAAAGCCTAAAAATTACCTGATCTTTTAAGTAAATTTTACCAAATAT
Organism: Ormyrus labotus; assembly: GCA_035582975.1. Classification (NCBI taxonomy): domain Eukaryota; kingdom Metazoa; phylum Arthropoda; class Insecta; order Hymenoptera; family Ormyridae; genus Ormyrus; species Ormyrus labotus. The sequence continues at coordinate 18,310,438 of JAWWEO010000001.1, read as the reverse complement.
TTTGTACATTTTATTTAATTTTACAAAAACTTCGATAAAATTTACTAAAAATTATGAGGCAATTTTTCGGCTTTTGGGATTATGTCCCCACCTTACCAGTACATAGAATATTAATTGTTACTAAAACATTTTATGATATTTAATACCTCGTAAATTAACTTTTAAATAAAAAAACCAGATCAAAAGTAACAAAAAATACCAGAATATCCCTCCCTTTTTCGAAAAATTAAAGCAAAAGCAGCTCACAACCGTCCTCCCTCCCTTCCACCCTCGCCAACGAAACCCCGGCGTGCCCGGGGGGGGTATAAAAAACTTATTAAAACCCGTCGACCCGCTCGCGTTCCCAGAGCACTCTCCGGCGCCGGGCTCCGGGATGAAAATTCGGCCGCGCGGCAAAGTACCTCGCGGCGCCGCGAATGCAGATTCGATTCGGACTCTCGCGCGCCGACTTCGAAATCCCTCATAAAAGCCCGTTTATCGGGGCGCGGCGGCGGCGGCGGCAGCGGCGGCCGGTCCGCCGCTCGAAAATAGGCGGCCGGGCACATATATAGAAAATCCCGGCACGCGTAAATGCAAATCGCGCGGCACCGGCCGCCGGGTAGGGGGGGGGGGGACATGCATAAACATGCACGCGGCCGATTTGAAAGTCAAAGCGAGAGAGAGAGCGGCTCCCGCCGCCCGAAGGGTGAGGGGGGGGTATATTTTTTTTCATCCGAGCGCCGCTCTCTCTCTCTCTCTCTCTCTAGCCTCGCAGTGCGTATATATCGACGCGAGGAGGCTGGACGGGTGGCTTTGCGCTGCGCCGCGGGAGCCTGAATTAGGCCGAGTTCATGGAAATGCGACGGTTTTTTTTTTTCAATCGGGGGTTATTGAAAGGGCGTTAATTTTGATCTTTCGTCCGAGGGGCGGAGTGAATCTTCGCGCGGAAAAGTGGTGAAAATTTAATCGGAATTAACGGGCCTCTCGCTCGGAAACTCCATTCTTTTTCGACAGGAATGTGCGAAAGCTTCTGGGAAAGTAAATTTTACGCATGCAGGCGTGCGCGCATCTTTCACCGTAAAAAACCATAGCCGCCCGTGAATTCTCATTCTTTTCCGACTCGTCGCCAAACTACACACCGTTTCACCGCCAAAAAAAAAAAACAGGCGCGTCATCTTCCCGCGAAAATAATTAAACCCCAGTATAAAAAGTCCCCGAAAAAGGCAATTTCCCAGCAGCGCAAAAAGCCACGGCGACCTCGCACAAAAAAAAGAAAAAGTACGCTCCTCGGTTCGGCATCAGCCCGAGCGCGGCTCTCCGTCGTCGGCGATTAGCGGGGGCGAGGGGATTATTTACTTGGCACGCGAGCGTGCGCGCGATCCGCTATCTCTCGTCCCCGCGCGGCGCGCGCGGTTTACTGTACGCCCTTATTTACGAGCGCACACGTGCCGCCCCACGTGCCTCTCCGTGTATAGCACCACTACCGCGCCGCGCCCGTAGTGTGTGCATTACACGCGGCCCGAATCCGTTGCTTTCCGCTCCGTATACAACTCTTTTTTTTTTTCGTTCGGATCTCGAAATCTCGATCTTCGCTCTCGGTGTATATATTCCGCGGCAGATACATCGACGAGCCCCCCGGCGATTCTCTCGGCAACAACCTGCGTTAACCCCCCACCCCACCGAGCTCGGTTAAAAAGCAGTCGCCCCGAAAAGGGGGATATATACACGCACCGGGGGGTGTCGACGGCGCTAATACCCCTAATCGAGTGGACCTCTCTAATCGGTCGGCGCGTCGAGCGGGGAGAGAGAGAGAGCGGAGGGTGCGGGGGCGGCGATCTCGTCGGCACGCGCCCCGCGCGCGATGATTCATCCCCGCCGCGTCGCAGGGCGCTCTCTCTCTCTCTCTCGCCTCTCCGGCCCGCTTTATCGCCCGATAAAGGAGCTGCCAGACGGGCGAGGGTGGATGTGCGATTTGAGCGATGAGCGACGGAGGGTGTCGCGGGACTGGGGCTGGAAGGGCCGCCCGAATTTTTGGCCCGAACCTTTTTTCGACGCTCTCGAGGGGGGGGAGGCGGGGGAGAGTTCGCGTTTGCTGTGAGGTGTATTGCAGATTTTTGGATGATTGTTGTTCGGGATGGTTTTTGGCGGGAGTGAAAATTTGGAGGAGGTTGGGGTAATTTTGAAGACACTCAGCTCGTTTTTGTTTTATTTATTGTTAGTTTTGAAATCTTACGCAGATTTATTCGCTATACAGTGGAATATAGTTGAAAGAGCTTTGAACATTAAAGTTACATGAGTGTAGAAATAATCATATATGTTTGTAAGCTGTTACATTGGGTTACTTTAGCTAAAAGTACAGCAAGGTTTAATGGAAAATAAATCTTTAATTTATGCAGTTTGGAAATTAAAATTTTTCTTTGAAAGAGGACATTGCCACAATATATGGTCGATGGTTTATGTAGAAAATCGCCGCAGTTACATATTGAGTCTTCCACCAAGTTGCAATGTACTTAGCTTGTTTCATCAATAAAAATAAAAATTACTTTATGCGCAATAACATTCTTAATTTCACACGCAATTCCATTTATTTACAAAACATCGTTTATTCAAAATTTGACAAAGAAAGTAAAAAAAAAAAGTGCGCGAACAGCTCTCGACGTGTCTCCTGCCCTGCAACTAAAAAAAAAAAAAAAACCTGATCTCCGACTCTCGCCATCAAAAGGAACGAGGCTCGCAGCGTCACCAGCGCCCGACAATCGACTCGCACGCCGGGGCAACGAAAGGCGCCCGCGGGAATTCAGCGGAGCGCGAAGGCGCCCCTGACAACTGCGAATATATTGCGATATCTTCGAGGGTCGTCGGACGTCCCTCGAGGAAAATGGCGAGGCTCTCTCTCTCTCTCTCCCTCTCTCTCCCGGCCGGGATTTCGCTTCGTATATATATGCGGAGGATCCGCGGGAGCGATTTAATTTTGACGCGGCGCGCCTTTTCGGGCACAGCGCGGAATGCATAATGCGAAGAGAGAGAACAGCTGCGCTCGACGAGAGGCGGCCCCCGCTTCGACGTTCGGATGGATCGGGAAATTGTTTGAAAAAATAGAAGGCGCGGAAATTGGCGTTAATTGGGATTTGTCGGGGAAGTTTTGGCGCGGGGTAGAATAATTCTTTGGACTTCCCTGGTAGAAATTGAAAATATTTTTAAAGCAAGAATTGGCCATTTTTTAAAAAAAGTGCTATAAATGGCCAAAAAATGCTCCTTAATGAGCCAATAATAAATGCTAAAATTTAACCTCAGAACATTAAAAATGGTGTGATTTCTACCAGAGTTGTTCGATCGCTAAATAATACAATTAATAATTTTTTCTAATTTCTAATGACCCAAAAGCATCCTAGCTGAGCGTCAAGCTCCAAAATATACTTCGAAATTATCTAAACGAAAATCGGAAAGACAAAAAAAAAAGTCAGCATAAACATCCGACAAAGACCAATCCCTCCTTTACAACAACCAAAGGAAATCTTTCCAAAAACCATCCCGCTTCACCTACATATACCCATCGCACGTCATTCCCCGGCACTTGGTATATACATAAAAGCCCCGCCGGCTTCGGCCTCCCCCCCCACTTCCCGGGCCATCGGTCAGCTATCGATTCCGCTCCGGCGAGCTTCTCTTTAATCTCGGTAATCGACTGCTCGGCGTCGGCTATTCATTACCGGGCGTAAACGGCAAGTGACAGCTGGCGCGCCGTCAAGTCCGCGCAATTTGCGCGGCCCTTACACGCACGTGCGCGCCTCTCTCTCTCTCTCGCCCCGGCTAAGCGAGAATAGAACGATCTCCCCCCTCCCCCGACACCCGACCACCCACCCTCCGCTCCGCTCGCTGCGTGCGGGTTATTGTCGCCTCCTCTCCCTCCCTCCCGGATCTTGACACCCTTTTCGCCGAGGGGATGAGAGCGGCACTCGAAGGCGGTTTCTCTTATGCGCCCCGCTAGTCGTGCGTGCGCGGGATCGGGTGTGGAGAGGATGAGCCGAGCTGCGGGGTTATGCGAGAGCGCCGCGATGATTCTTGCTTTTCGGGAACGGGGGGGGGATATGCGTGCGGTGTCTTTTTGCTTGACGGATGCTTTTAAATGCTGATTAGGGCCTACGGATTTTTTACTCGGGGGCGGTTTTGCAGATTTCGGGTTGCAATGTCTCGCGATTTATTAGTTTATTATAAACAAAGTTTCGCGCTAAGAAGACACTGAGTGTGATTTGTACATAATATATACTTGATTCAATATTAATTGTTTAATTTATATAAAAATTATGAGTATCTAAAGAGGAAGTGCAGCCGAGTTGTTAATAATACTCGTTTGTCAACCCCAGAAAACGAACGTTCTAAGAAACGCTAAATTCTGTCCCCAACGTCATTCGAAAAATATTCATCCACCTCTCTCTCTCTCTCTTCACTGAGAGAAGTTCTTACTAAAAATTACTATATTTAGTTGTAATGATGAGGCACACTCAAATTATGGAAAATGTTATTATTATATGTGATTAAAAAAATTATTATTTTACATTTTAAAAATTGTGAAGCAGAAAAATTGCCATCAATCATAAGAAATTTTACTAGAAAAAATAGTAAAAATTTCCCACAATATCAGTACTTTCTGCCCAAGTCATAGAGCCCTCATGCCTGCGATCAATTTAAACTCATTCGTAAAAATTACCATATTGAGATAGCAAAAATTGATAAAATTTGATTATTACCCAACATTGCAAAAGAAAATAATAACTTCTCCGAGATTTCAAAATAAATTTAACCCCAAAACTTTTCTCAGCGCTCAAGAGAGCCGAGCCCGAAGTCCCTTAAAATTCAATTACAAAGCCCGCAGAGCCACGTCCCAATTTAAAAACTCGCCCTCCACCGCCGTCAGCAGCCGGCAGCGGGTCGCAGTGTGGGGGTTGGGGGGGAGGCCGCGTCAAACATCGGCGCAGCTACTAATACGCGAAATCGAGAGCGGCGACATGCACGGCGCGCGGCTCCGGCTCATCCATCCTCGAGCCTGTAAACACACGCGCCGGCGCGCCGACTAATCCGCAAAAAGCGACGACCCTTCCCCGGGACGGCCGCCGCCGTCGCCGCCGACTGATACGTCACGTGGCCTAATCTCCGGATAAACACTCGGCGCGCACGGAAAGCGAGCCGGCCGCCGACGCGTTATGTAGCCCCTCTGCGCGCGCCGTTGATATCGGAGGGTTTAGCGCCGGCTGATGTCGCTTTCTTTTGCGTTTTGCCGTAAAATCTGTATAAGTCTGTAAAATGTAAAACCGCGAGACAATCCGCAACACAATATTCCCGGTTAAATTAAACAAAGTAAAACGCCAGACGCAGACGGCACACACGTCGACGCGCAGCCCCGCCGGTCCGTCGATCCGCGACGCGTCCTCCTCTCGCGGTTCTCTCCGCGGCCCCGATTAATCCCCCGACGACGAGGGCGGAGACCGCCTCGCCGCATCGCTAATGAGCGACTCGCGAAAGAAAGGCGGCCCCCCTCCCCTCCCCCCCCGGGGATTATATCGTCATTCCGTTCTAATAAATCGAGTCCCCCCCCCCGTACGTCCGTCCGCGAGGACGCCGCGCGGCTATTTTTGCCTCGGATCGAAGGGAGAGTCGCCGTCGCGCGCGCAAGAGAAAAATGATATAGTTGTTTTTCCGGGTTTTACGACGGGAAATTAAAACGGACGATTGGCTCTCTGGCTGCTGGGGGGTGGTTTTTGTTTTTTTTTTTTTTTTTAGTCGGGTGCCTAGTCATGCTGTGGATGTGTTTACGTTCAAATATAACGAATCGGGTTAGAGGTAGCTCTCCTTTAATTCTCACGTAAGTTATTGTGGTCTTAGAATGTAATGATGATGATACATCAAGAAATGAATTGAAGGCGTTCTCATTGCTTAGTTTTTTTTAAACTTTAAACGTTACTTCGTAAATAACTTATATATTAAAACTTATTTATTACTTAAAGATACCGTTAAAGCGGCCATTTGTTTCAAAATATATATAGTTCTGCATATTATATATTTCCTTTATTAAAAAGAAAGTTAATTTAAAATACAGCGCAATGAGCACAAAAAGAAAACGCAATTTTAACTTTCTTTTTCATTCGAAAGTTCGAGGACTGATAACGAACGTCGGAGCGGCGAACTGATTTTCTATCTATCTCTCTATATATCTGTAACAAAGGAAATTGATGCATTGGTTACTGGAACCGCTCACTAATACATTCATAACCGCACCTGTTAACGGACGCCCACGCACACGATTGTAATTTACGTTCGTCTATTAACCTACTCACCTAACGTAAGCACCCACATGTTACATCGTGAGTCATACTTATCTGTACCTGCGCTCGTGGCGTATCGGTTTAAATTGATCGACTCGTTTCGGCGATGTCTGGTTGAAAAATTGTACTGTAAATGCGGAATCGTTTAACGTAAATTTATGAATTTCATAAGCCGAATTTCCAATAATTTGGGTTTCATTTGATATAAATTCAATTTTTCTTGCAGCTCTGATGCAAAAAAATTTCAAAACAACCGGTAACGGTCATTTGGGTGATGGATTTTCCTGTAATTTTGGAATGTTTTCTAATGTTAAAATATGAAGGAAGCCGCGGCCGTTTGGCCTAACACTCAATTTTTCAAAAGTGATGTGCTTTTTTAGCGAAAATCGATGAAAACTCGATTTTTGTTTGATCACTTATAACTTTTCAACAATTAATTTTAAAGTACTTTAACTCCCGGCATTTGTAAGGTGAGATCAAATCCTATCGATTAAAAAAAATTTCATCAAAAAATTTTTATTTGTTCAAACGTTATAGTCAAACAAAGAATGACCATTACAATAACATAAAAAATCTACTCATGTAACTTTATCTTAATTTTATTTTAAATTTTTATTTAGCCGTAACTTTTGAACAAATAAAGATTTTTGGATGTCTCTTTTTTTTAATCGATAGGATTTTATCTCACCTTTGAAATGCCGGGAGCTAAAATACTGTACCGCTAATAGTTGATAAGTTATAAGTGAATAAACAAAAATCCATTTTTTTTCATATCTTAATATTAGAAAACGTATCCCAAAGTTACAGGAAAATCCATTACCCAAACGTCTACATTTAAACATCCACAATACCTCTTCACCCAATCGACAGTCATCGAGAGCCATAAATACCCATCAATCCGCCCCGTACAGCAGCGGGTCATCATCGCCGAGCGAAAATTCCGTCGCAAGAATCTCCGAGCATCCCGGCACACCCGAGAGAGAGAGAGGCAGACGCCTCGCTCTTATCAGGCGGCCCCGCTTCGACATCGATCGATATAGCCGCGCGCGCTGTGCTCTCTCGCATCAGCTGGGCATGATTTCATAATGAGTCTCTCTCTCTCTTTTTCCGCGCGCGGCCTGGCCTCCGCGTCTGGTTCATGACCCGCTTCGCTATTCAGCCGCGCGGACTGCGAGGATATTCGAGCGAGGGGTGCAAGCGCGGGGGAGGAATTTTCGAAAAATACACCGCGGGCCGTATATGGTATATTGTTGTCGCCGAACGCGCGGAGAGAGAGAGCAAAATCGTGTGCCAAGTGTTTTACGGCTGTTTTGCGCGACTGAATTATCGCGCGTCGCTCCGACTTACGGGGGGTTTAATTACCGGATGTAAAAACGCATTTTAGTAATGGGGGTTTTTAGTTTATTGGGAGGAGGGACAATAAACGGAAGGGGGTAAGAATAAAGTTTAGAGTCGTTGAAATGAAACGCGTGTTTCAAGCTCGGTTGATGGCTGGTATTTTATATTTGTACAGGATATTTTACTTCAAAGCTGCACGCTTCCATTCTCTTCGAAATACTGATTGCTCGAAAACTTCATTATTTAGAGCACGGTTATACTTACCGAACGCACCGAGTTTAAAATTTAGTGACCATTTAAAACTATCAAGAAATATCATTGTCTAACATCAACGGTCCACAACCGACGGCGTTACACCGTCAAAACCAAAGTTCCACCAGAACGTACCTACCCTTCCTCTCTCTTCCTACAGCAGCCACCGAATAATCTCGCCCTCAAGTACCCCCCGAAAACGAGCAAAAAAAAAGAGCTCCGTCATCGGCAAAAATGATCGCGCGCTCCGCGGCGTTTACACTCTTTTTCCATTTGCGGCCCCCGGACGATCGAGAGCGGAGCCCCGCTCTCCCCCTCCCCCTCCTCCTCTTTTGTCCTGGCTGTCGAGCGCGCCTGACCGAGAGACGCGCGCGCCGGGCAATTTTAAAAATTCAGCGAACACTCGGAACTCGGGTCCCGATGACCTGCTCTCTCTCTCTCTGTTCCCCTGTCTCGGTGCTCCTTTTTTTCTCTCTCTCTCTCCTCGCGCTGCCTTTTTTGCCTCCTCCCTCTCTCCCTGCCCGGCATCGAACCGACTTAAAATTAGAGGCTCCCGGCGGGTATTGGAGCCGAGCGAGTTCGCCGTGCTTTGCTTGAAAATTTTAGAGGGACGGATTTTTGGGTTGCGGGCTTATATTTTTAAAGTTTTTCCGAACGAAGTCGCAGGGGGAAGAGCGTTGGCTGCTTTGCAAATGTACGTTGCTCGTAGAATTTCGGTGAAAATTTTACTCAAATTTCAAAGAATTAAACGTACAACGCACCTAGAACACAGGAAAAACTACTCTCCTTTCCTGCCCTCCGCCCCGATCCGTTCCTTTACCCAATATTACAAAGCAATCAGCCCCGCGTTTCTTCCACCTCCAGTCATATATATCTTAATTCACACATATATAGCGGCAGCCGAGGACCGCAGTGGAAAAATCATAATACAACCTGCGACGGGGGGGAGGACGCACACCTGGCGCCGCATTCCATTTTCGCGCTTTGCTTTCAGCGCGCGCCGCTGGTGCACACAATACTCTTTCTCCTTTTGGCGCTCTCGGCGCCGGAGCCCGGAAAACAGGCTCATCGGAATGCCGGACGCGCGCGGGGGACTCTGCTTATCTACGGCTTGGAAAACCGTAGGCGACGGCGACGAGAGCCGCGCCGCGACTTTAATTTGATTTGACGGGCGCGACCGACGGGCTTTCCTTTCCTCCTCCTCGTTTTTCGCGGACCGCCGCCGCGACTTTTCCGCGGGATTTTTTTTTTCGGCTTTTAATTTCATTATCTGTATTACCGTCTTGAATTTTCAAACTTTACTACATCCTTCCCCAAGCAGCTTAACCCCGAACCAAAAGTAAAAACGTCCACTTTCGATAAACTTACGCCCGACGACGTTTTTTCTATATCGACGGTGCAAGAAACAACAGAGGTGTTCCCCCCGCTTCCCTCCTCGCGTGAACCATTGCGCGCCGCCCCAATTTTTTGCTCTCGCCTTCCCTCCACTCCCCCGCCCCATCGCCGAAAAAAAAGAGCCGGGCGAACAAACAAACAAAAAAAAAAGGAAAAAAAAGGCGCGCGAGAAAGTGAAAGCCAACTCCGCGCCGCGGCGCAATATCCATTAGCATCCGGGAAGGAGGGGAGTACCGCCTCCTCTCGACACCTTTCTCTCTCTCTCTCTCTCTCTCTCTGCGCAAAAAGCGTCGCGGCGGAAAGTGTCGTAAAATCCTGGCGCGCGGAGAGTCAAGTATCGCGCGTAATTAGAGGAGCGCCGCCGGCCGGGGGGAGGAAGGGGGCGGGGCCTCGTAATCAGCCCGCCGCCGCTGCCGGAGAGAGAGAGAGACAGAGAGAGAGTTGCGAATTTATAGGGCCGAGCGCGTGCACGGGAGGGATGCGTTTTCTCCGCGTGGAGGCTCCTCTCTTTTATTTTACGGTCCGCGACTTTAGTTTTCGCTGCGGGGGAGTCGGGGAGATGAAAGATGTTTTTCGGATAAGTATATACACATATAGTATTCTGCCGAGTAATTAAGTAGGAGGGGAGATTTTGGTGTGCGAGATCTCGGAGGAAAATGGAAAACTTTTTGGACCCGTCGACGGCGGCTGAATTATTTATTGGAACGCGGCAGTTTCGAGGAATCTTTTTAACCTTTTTTTTTTAGCTTCAGAACGATGCACGCTTGCGTTATTTATAACCTTTGCAAATTTCAAGCGAAGCCCGGTACTTTTGCGTAAATTTCGTCAACGAACCAAAGAGTCCGCCAGGTTTATCGAAAGACCTCCAACTTCCAAACCTGCTCAGCCGTTCCATCAGCCCGCACTCGGAGCCCGAAAAAAAAAGCCATCCCCGCGCTCGAGAAGAGAGCAAAAAGACACCTCGCGCCAAGGCGAGACAGGGAAGAAGCCTCGGCCGTGACGGCGCGCCACAAGCACATAATGTATCAGCAAACGCGCGGAGGGTCCGAGGGAAGGGAGCCGCGCGGGAAATGGACCGGACATCTCCCTGGAACAGGGCGCGGGCGAGTCGCTCCCCCGAGTGCGTGGCTCGCCGAGGGACGAAAAAAGGGAGCGAAGGAAAAAAAAAAAAACAGGAGGTGAACTGCGAGCCGCGCGGCTAAAGAGGGCAAACGTTGTATTATCCCGCTCGTCGCGGAAAATTTTGTGCTCTGCCGAACCTGGGAGGAGGGGGGGAGGGGTGTCTATTCGGGGTTATTGGCTAATGAAGCGTTACGGGTGCTGCGGGGAAAATGAAAAATGGGCTTGTTTTAGAAATTAACGCCGACGAGTTCGGGAGCCGAAAGGGGGTTAATTATGCGAAAGGGTATAAAAAACGTTGACGATTCGATTGGCGTTTTTGGCGTTTTATAATGCATAACTCTTGTAAAAATATAAAGAGCGGTAACGAGTGACTTATTTTCAAATTGAAGACACGTGAATCTTGTATTAGCTCGACAATGACTCTTGTACAGCTGCACTTTATTTAAATATCGTAAAAAATTGACCCTCGTAAGAAAACGTTATTCGGAAAATATTGAGATACAGCAATTCTAGATTACCGAAGTATACATCAATCTTTCACTAACAGATTCGACAAATTTTTCAAAAGAAGCGATAGTTTCACAAAGCCACATCCTTTCAAAAAGCCAACACCCCAAAAAGCAATTTAATTACTTAATAATCCTCAAAAAAACGGCCCAACCCCGCACCCTGCCCCGTCTCCCCTCTCCCCGCCTCATTAACCCCCGAAGCCATCGAAAAATCAATGAAGCGAGAGCGCGTGAAAAAGATCATCGCCCCCCCGCCCCCCACCCCACCCCGACCCCTCGGGCGAGCGCCAGCGGCAGCCGGCCGCGCGAAAGAGCCGTGTAATTCCTCGTTTCACGCGCGGGGAACAAAAGTGCGAGCTCTCGGGGGGTGGGGTGGCGAGGACGGACGACGACGACGGGGGGGTCCTTATACTGCGGTCGGATTAAGTTGAGAATTCGGATGGGGGGGAGGCGTTTTTGGCCTTTTCGAAGGGGAGGGGGAGAGGCGGCTGTTTGTAATACCAGCGAGTGTGGTTAGGCTTTAATTTAGTGGGTACTGAGTGCGAACGGGGGGGGTTTTCGAATTTCGGGGGGTTAGGTGTCGCCCGATGCAGTTTAAGTTTTCAGGTGTTTAGGGTGGCATTTAAGTTTCAAAATTGGGGCAGACGTAATTAAAATATTAAAAGTAAACATGAATTATATATAATATATAGTTAATTATATAAACGTTTCACTCGTTTGTTTTTTCGTAACCTTTCTATTTTCGTTATATAATTAAATTACCAAAAACTTCGAAACTCGTATTAATATTTTGTCTAATATAAATAATAAACCTTTCGACGCCCTACACGAGCGCATAATAAAACTTTTTAATTTATCGGTAAATTTTCAAGTTTTCGCACGAGGGAAACTCGAGTATCAGTAGGCCCCGGCTTCCAACGCGTGTGCAGGTGCGCCGAATCTCCGTACCTTTATTACTTTTAAGCCAGGGCAAAGTAAGCCGGCTCCCTTACAGGGCTTTAAGCTCCCGGTAATTATTCTATACCTCCGCGAAGCGCGAGCGAGGGAATATAAGGCCGGCTTGAATTTCTTCGTCTGCTAATACGCGGGTACTCGAATCGGCGCGTGTTACGGGGCTCCGAGAGAAACTTAAAAATATCGTCGACGTTGAAAATTCGCGCCGCACTTCGCCGCGAAAAATCCCAACGTAATCGCCAACCGTCTAACGAATTAATACGTTAGAAAATCCGCAAATAATTTATTCGTTCCCACCTGAAATCATTCTCGCCACCCCACCTCGATCGAACCCTCAAAAAATGCCGCCATTTCCACCTCCCCATCGTACCCCAGCAGACAGCAAACACCCCCTCGGATCGCAAGCTCATGCCGCGTAAGATCGGGGGATGACGCAGAGCGTCGTGGGTGTCCGAGCAGACATCCCCGAGGCTCCTCGTCCCTCCGAAGGGTCGGACAATTACCCCGTTCGACTTCCCGCAGACGGCTTGGGTTGTGTAACGTCGTCGGTTAACGCGTTGAAGGGCGGAACGGTTTCTTTCTCGGGATATGAGACGGGAGCTTTTTTGCGGAGGTTGTGACATTTTCTTTTTTTTTTTTTCGGGGAGGGACTGGTTTTGATAAGTTTTTTTGATAAGCGTTTTGGGGTTTTTAAGGGCTGCTTTGGTTTGTGTAATTATCTAGATGAGAATGTAAAATACTAAATAAACCATTAAGTGACCAAAAGCCACGTGTGCTTGCATTTTCTAATATAAAAATATGAACACATTTGATATTCGACAATTCAAAGAAATTTGCCTTGAATTTACATTGAAAAAATCTGCATGTTGACACAAGTGACGTCAAACATAACCTCTACTTACCTCTCGCATCTGCCAACCGCCCCGCGAACAAATCTCTTCACCCCGGCCAAACGAAAAAAAACCAAAGTCGCAAAAAGTCATTGCAGCCCGAAAACCCGCAGACCTCGAACCGTCGCTCCCTCATAAATAACGAAGCAGCCTCCGTCTCAGCGAATCAATTCCGAACGTCAACCCCGCGCGCCGAAAAAAGGCTCTCCTCTCTCCCCGCTCGCGTCAATTGATCCGCAATTATACGGGATCGACCGAGGCGCGCTCGCTGCTCGCGGGTTTAACAATTCAGAGCCACGTCAAAGTTTCAGGGGGAGACGAGCTCCCAGTCTGGGTCAATGGACATACACACGTGCACACGCACACACACGCGCGCGTCCGTGTGACGCCGACGGCGCCGAGAGCCTTAATCACACCGCGCGGATTATTTATGGAGCGACGCGCGGAGAGCAGTAGCCCTCCTATTAATTGGTGCACACGGCCGTATTTATTTATATAATACGGCCGGAAGGGGGCGACCGACGCGACGCGAGGGATATTTAGGCCGGGCTACCCGGGGATGGTCCACGGAGCTTCTTGGAAAAAGAGGCGCCGGGATTCGGGACGGAGGTGTGCGGCGCTTTCGAGATATTCCGGACACGCGCCGCGTTTTGAAGGACGAGTCGAGAGGAGGGAGGTTCCGCTTTGAATGCATTTTTTTTTTCTTTTTCGAGGCTTCTGAATTTTCGACAAAATATTTTTTCCTTTCTGCGTATACATTTCACATAATATCGAAGCTGGTGAATAATAAAAAAAAAAAGAAAATCGAGCGTCATCAGCTGCACTCCCTCCGAAAGGAAGCTTAGCGCTCGTCCTCCTAAGCGCATATCGCAGCACACAAAAGCAGCTAAGCCCGCCGATTCCCAAGGCGCGCTCGCCGGACTAATTTCGGCGGGGGGGAGACGCGTCCAATCAGTCGCCGGTCGGGGGCGGAATATAAAACGGAGCGCCGAGTCAAGTGCGGGCTTCAATTAGCCGGCAGCCTCCGTGGGGAGTTATCCTTCGCTTTTTCTCTCTCTCTCTCTATCTCTCGACCTTTGTCCTCGGGCAGCTCGGCTGCCGATGAACGGAGCTCCTTCGTTCGCCGGTTTCATTTTTTTTTTGCTTATGCCCCTTCGCTTTTTTAACCCGGGAGGCCGCGCCGACGGATTCTCTTTGTGGGGTATGTAATTTCGGTGCGACGACGAAGGGAGTCGGAGTCGCGAGTGGCGGGTTGTGCTTTTTGCCGTCGAGCTTTCGAGCTTAATAGGATCGAGACGAACGGGATGCCCGCCTTTTTTGTTTTCCATAATCTAAGTAATTAAAAAGGAAGCTTCGAGCCTACAACGCTATTAGATCCCCAAAAACGCGCAAGAGCTTTACCCCCCTAATATTCCAAGCCCAAAAGAGCGATCGGTCTGCCATACATATAACGTCCGTCCCCGCGATATATTCGAAACGAGCTCGGCGCGCGCCGAGAGAATCGTCTTGGCGCTTGCATACATATATATATATATATATATATATATAAAATAAAAGATATAAAAAGCTATCGCCCCGCGCCGTCGGGAGCCTCGGTCGAGAGGTTCTCGCGCGCTCGATCGCCGCCCCTCGGCGATTCTCCCTCGCAATTTCGAGAGCGAGCGAAGCGTGAAGCATTCCGTCAGCTTAGTCGAGTGCCCTCGGCGCCTCCCCCACCCCCTCGCACCCCCCTGCCGCGCGCGTATACGTATATGTGTAATACGTATACGCGGGCGTGTGGGTGGCTTAAGCGCGACGCCGACGCGCGACCGGCAAGACGAATGCCGGGCGGAAGGGCGGGGGTGGGGTTAAGCGCCGGCGATAAAACGCCGAAGGCAGCACGACAAGTATCGATTCGGCGAGCGGGGCGGATTTAATTGGGGATCGGTTTTTAGCGACGATCGTCGGCGGAGAGGGAGGGGGGGGGCATATTTTGGTTTTTGGGTTCGGTGATTCGGAACGAGAGGAATGTTTTAGCGTTGCAAAGAGATATAGTCGTTTCAATTTTGGAGAAGTTTTTGCGTTAATTGCGAGAGAAAGGCTCATACGAATGATGTTTGGTAAAGTCTGGGAAAATCGTTATACGAAAAAATAATTTGTTCGTTTGTAAGTCTGAAATTTGCATTAAATATATATAACATTCTAATTTCAATTTTCTTTCAAATTTCAATTCTAATTCAATTCAATAATTTCAAACGATGATCGCAAGAATTATACAAAGTTCTATGTAGTTGAATTCTATAAAGTTGTATTAGACGTCAAACATCTATTCCAATTGTAACTATATATACTACTTCGCTAAAATATAACAGTAAAAATGTATCTAACAAAAATTGTATTCATATATAGATTTTGCACACTGGACAGAAAAAAAGAGTAAAAACTACTACTTACTATTTTGTATCGTTATTTCAGATATGAGAAGGAACATAATGATATTTACTATATGTTTTGAATTAACTACAACGATTTCAATATAGTAAATATTATTATTTTTCTTCTCACATCTACAATTTTCGATTTTAATATTTACTATTCAGATATAGTAAATATCATTATTTCTTTCCTGATATCTGAAATAATGATTTTCACTCCTTTCTTTCTCTCTGTGCATCATTACCAAAGCCAAAACATTAATACACCGATAAAACAATATCCCATCATCCGAACCCAAAAGAACAACCCGCCCCTACAATCGATCCCAAAAAATTCGATCCGCATTTCCCTTCCCCCCCTCGTCGGTCTAACCAGGCAGTTGTCCGCAAAAAAGCTCTCTCTCTCTCTCCCTCTCTCTCCCGGCGGAGCGCGACATCGCTCGCAGCGCCGGCGGGCGTATGGTAATGGCGCGTAATACGATCTGATTGCATTTATGATGAATGAGGGTCAGGGCGCCTCTGCTGCCGGCTGGCGCGGCGCGGCGCGAGCGCGCGTGTCGGGCCAAACTGCCTCTTGGGAATTCCGCTCGCGCGGCTTTAATGACGCCATTGCGGCTCGCCCGTGCGTAAGTGCCCTCTCCCCGCCGCCGCCCCCGCAGACATAATCGCCAGGCGCGCTCCAATTTCGACTCTCGCGCGCGCGACAGCCTTTTGTGAGAGCGCCGGTATATGTTTTGCGCGCCGCGCAAGGGGAGCTTTTTTTCGCGGCGCCGCTGTTTCCATTCGCGGGGGAGGGGGGGGGAGGTAATTGGCGGTTTCGGTGCGCCGAGCCGCGGAGGAGGACGGGTTGTACTTTTTTTTTTTGGTATACGGATCCGAGTCGTGCAGTTTATCCGCCGCGGTTCGGAATTCAAGGGAGGTCGCGCGGGGGGAGCGCGGTTTTGGGAGGAATGACGAGCAATTGACGTTTCGGCAATGAGGGTAAGCTGGAATCGGAGGAGTTTTGTAAATGAAACGCGGGTGGACTCTATTTTTATCGATTTTGCAACCGCGACAGTCTATTTCTAATATATGCTTATTTAATTAGGGCAACGTTCGTTTAATATACGAAAATAAGCGCTGGAAAATTTGCTTATCGTCGAAGCGGTCTGGCGGCAAACTTGCGTTTCCTATTATTATCGATACTAGACTCGTCTGCTTGACATTCGTAATGAACAATAAACTAAATCAACAAAGATATAGACCGAACCGTAAACACACTGTATTAAAAAGAATGTTTGTAATTTCTCCATCCCTTGCAATTATTATTTATTACATTTGCCCACGAAATATATCCGAAATAATAAAAAAAAAAAGTACAAACCAGAAATATCAGAGAATACTTTAATCAACCAAAAAAAAAAAAAAAAAGCATCGCACTAGAAAAAAGAAAAAAAAAGGTGAGCTCGCGCTCGCAGAATTAGGCATCGCTCTATCGGGCCAGTCGCGTCGGGCGGGAGGGAGGGAGGGAGGGAGGGGGGGCTCGAATTCAATTTGCATTCTAAGTGCGGAGCGCCGGACTGCGGGGCTTCGGCAATTACGCGGCCTCTGTACCGCTTTATTTTCGGCGGCGCGCTTCGACCTAATCGCGAGTCCTGGTCCCGCCGTCCCATTTGTCGCTTTCTCTTTCGCCCTTTGGGAATTAATGTAGTTGTAAGCCGTGTGGTATGGGTGGCTTCCTTCGTGCGAGAATTTTCGTCTTTTTTTTTGTTCAAGCTTTATAGGAGAGGTATTCAATTTTTGGAGGATAGCTTTTTCTAATTTTTATTTATGTATGCCATTTTTTTAAACGAATTGCTTTTCTTTTTGGAATATTTTACGAGTTTCTGAATAATGATGAGTACGTGATAATAGTTTTCATCGTCACGATAATGACGCGCAAATAGTAATTTTCGAGAAATAAAAAAAATTTGGGCCTTAATAATCATTCGAATGAGTTTCAACTGAACGAAAACGTAATCCTTCAAACTTTCAGTAAACAATAAATTCTGAAAAATTCTCCACCCGAACTCCAAAATAAAAACCAATATTACGCGGCAGAAGAAAACGGTAAATAATCCAGAAAAAGAGCCTTCCTGCGCAATTAAACGCGGACGGCGAAAAATATACCCTCCCCTCCCCTCCCTCCGCCGCTTCACAGAGAGAGAGGGACGATTTATCGAAGTTAACTCAGGCTGCAGCGTTTCAGAGACGAGGAGCGAGCAAGTAAATGAAAGGCCGGAGCAAGTTGCGCACATCTCTTACTTTTCCCGGTCTCGCGTGGGTGTAGCAGCGAATCGGGAGCTTCCGGGGTCTAACTTCCATGTAGGCAGAAAACTTGGCCGCAGCCGTTCGAAGTGGAAGCAGCGGAAAAGCTTCGGAATTGCGCGGCTTCCCGGTTCGGCTTTTTTGCTCGGGAGGAAGATGAGGATTGTCGGCAAAATAATTGCTTGCGAGAAATTTTAATGGACGGATATAGCTTTGAAATACGAAGGCGTAAGTCTTTAATAGTATAAACGTAGAAAGAAGTTTTTCGCGTACCTGTTTTGCAAATACGGCAAGACTAATATTATTTTTTGTATTTTTTCTTGCAAGTAAGCGATAAAAGTTAATTATAAAAAATAAGTATGTAAAACATAAAGTGGAAAGTGTTTGTATACATTCGTGCAATCTCCAAATTTCTATAATTATGACAGAAATGAAATAATAAAACTTACTATAAAATAAAATATTTAAACGATTTAAGCAATAAAAACAAATGTTTGCTATTATTAAGTGTTCGTTTAATGTAACGATCGATGTATTGCATAACAAATCATTTATTTTTACATTGTTTTTCTATTGTTGAAATTAAGTAAAACTCGCAACTGTTCATTATACATTTTCGAAGTAACTTACAGGTTTCCCTCAAAAGATAACACATTGCACACTTCAACAAGTGATATTCATCAAGGTAAACACTTGCAAAGGGACTGCGCGATTGCATTTCTCCACAAGTCTCAAAAAGGCGCTGCGGTAGACACTTGAAATTACAAGATTGCGCAAATTAACTATATCTCGTATCGCAAGTGCAACATGTGTTACTCACAAGATTGAACAATTTTTACCTTCAAACAAAAGGTCTCGTCTATGTCTGTTTTATAAAAAGACTCCCTTTTGCTTATAAATTTACAATTTTACAACCTTCAGATCTGATACTTTTACATATTTGAGCATGCCTTGAGAAAAAAAATCTAAAACTTTTTTCTACCACAATGCGGATAATATCTGGGATTTATTTCTAAAAGTAATTGATACATACCACTTTTAGTATAATTATTTTTTTAATTGTGACGTTTAACAAATTATTATGCAGTATTGCGTGCATGGAACTTTTGATTTTAATAACAAAATGCATTTTTAATCAAGTAATATTTTTTAAATGCGATACAAAAATTTATAGTTTAATGTTAATAAATCAGAAATGAACAAATTTATTATTTTAAAGCACAAAAAATCTTAGAATTCTTTAAACATCTGTATCAATAGTTTAAAAACAAATACTCTTTCACGTAATAAAAGAATACTTTTGACAAGATGATGACAACTAGAAATATATTGTTTTTGATAATTATTTGAATATTTTATTTAATTAATCTAATTAATGTTTAAAAGTTTTAATAATTTCCTATTTTAAAAAAAGATTAACAAAATTTATCAAATAACTTGATACTAAATTTTGATACATCATTTTATTGAATTATTTACATCAGATGTTTTGCGCTATATGCAATAAATTACTGTAAAATCAATGAGAGCGTAGATAAGTGTACAATAAATACAGATCATTAAATTAGTTTAAAAAATAACAAGCCAAAAAAAGATATCTTTTTTGACTGCCTACCCGTTATTATTGTACACAATCAAGAATTTAATTACAAATACAATATACACTTGCTTTTTTTTTCGCACCCTTTCCTGTACGTTTCATCATTAAAGTTCATCTTTTCTTGCAAAAAAATATTGCCACACACGCACTGCTTTTCTGCAAATTTCTAACAATATATGCGACTGTTCGCCATTCAAAAATAAACTACATAGATTGACACTTGCTCAACAAGTGGCAATTCTCACAGCACTCAACGTGAGTAACTTCGCATACTCTCGTATTTCCTTTATTTTTTTTTTATTTATTAACAACTCTAACGTTGTTAATGGTTGTTTTACTCTTGAGGTCTGATGCAAATGTATTCATTTTTCTTTATTTAATGCTTGAATAAATTCTTCCAGCTTTTCTTGAATTTGCCTCACACGTTCTGAAAAATGATCAAATAGTAAATTAAATTATTTGAATAAAATAATATTAATTACTCAAATCTAAATTTGATTTTTAAAAATGCATATTTCTTACTTAATTCTTCTGCAAGAGTTACTCTCCTGCCAGTAAGTAACTTTTGTTTGATTTCATTGTCTTGACTATAGTCTTCTAAAACTTCTTTGATTTCTTTATCAAGTCTACGTGCTTCTCTGTTCATAATTTGTTGTCTCAATGCATTAGCAGTTACTTTTAGCATTTGTTGAATGCGCCAGAATAACACAACATCATTACACTCCATCTACAAAAATTTATTACAGTTACAAATTTAAATAATTGATTAATTTGTAAATATTTTAATCAGGGTTTTATTGCATATACCTCTGCGTCATTGCCAGTATGATAAAGGTAGTATCCTTTCCTACAGTCATATGCTCTGGATAAACTTTGTTGTAGGAAAAATCGTCGGTAAACAGGATGCCAGGTTTCCCGGATAAATTCATTATCGACTTCAAGTCCATTGCGTTGCAAATTTTTTCTAACTGTTGTTAATTCGTCTTGCGTCAAGGTTGGAGGATGTTTCTAAAATTAATTTTGCTGTATTAAACAAAAAAATTATTCATTCACTTCATTTTAAATATGCTTATTTATTATTTACCTTGTCCGCATACAAAATCTTATCTAGCTCACTTTTTACGCTATTACGTCTTTGCTGATCTTCTGTTTGATATTGCCAATAAAACCACCTTTCTTTGCGACTCGGTCCAAGCATGTCGCGCAATATCAGTTCAGTTTGTTGCAATTTCTCTTTTACCGACGTTTCAAGGAAGCGAACGGCTAGATCCCAATCCCTTTTGTCGCTAACACTCCTATCTTCCAAAGTGTTTAATTGTATAACTCTTAACATTTCCGATGCCTGACAAAAAATTAATTTATATTATTTATAATTTTCAAAAAAATATTTGCACGATAAAATACAAAATTTTAAAACCTACCTTGTCTTCCCAAGTATGTCTAGTAATAGCTTCTTGAACAACTGCATTTTTCAAGTTGTCAAAAATATCATCGTGATCAGGGCTTAATCTAGCTTGAAGCATAAAGTTTTGAAATTCTTGTTGAAGACATTCCCAACCTGCTTCAACACTCTTGAATGGTAACTGCTGTTCCGTCCACTGTTTTAACTTGATATCTACAGTTGTATTGAAATATCCTAAAACAGACAGTAAACACGTAGTAAAATTATTTTCGACACTCCGTGCGCAAAACTCGATTTTGCGCACGCTTGAATAAAAACGCACACGCTAAATCTAGCCTTGCACGCATTGTATCAAAAAATATTGTTCGATACACAAGCGAGAAAGTGATTTTAACCTTGTGTGATCTTTTCACCCTCGCTTCGCTCGGGCGAAAACGGTCACACGAGGGTAAAATCACTTTCCCGCACTCGTATCGATTAGCAAAGTACTATTATTATCGCCTGAATAGTTTCAAAAAAAGAAAGTTTAATAAATTACCTGGATTTCCATTTTGAGCAGCAGGTAAATATATATTTTCAAAAACGTGCATGCTGACTTTATCCCACAGACGATTCATTAAAACCTCTTCCCAGTGTCTTGGAGAAACTTGTGAAAGATTCACTATTTCATCTAAAATTTCACCCCTAGCTTTCTCAAAAAGCTCATCTCTGTCTAATTCGCGAAGCCTATATAAAAATTTAATTATTATAGTACCACGTAAGATGAGAAATTATATTTAATTACAATTACCTTGGGAAATTATTTTTCCATTCTGTTTCTAGATTAAATCTAGTAGCTTTAAAAGCATCTGCTTGCTGCTCGACTGTTTCTCGTACCATTTTCCAGAAACATTCGGCTACAGCTAAACTTAAGTTTCTTGTAGTGACTTGACCAGACATTGCTAAACCATCTCTATAATATTTGCAAGTATAAAAGCATTAAAAATTTAAATAGCATATTGAGTAATTTACTTTAAAATTGAATATTTACTTGAATAATTTCGAATTCCTGAAAAACTTTTCTTCGTAGTCTCGTATCGTTTGAATGCTATCGTCTTGCCTTCCACGACCCGTAACAACGGCAAAGTATCCTAAAGCTTTCATAGGAAATAGTTTTCCAGATAAAATTTTCTTCAATCTGTCAGGATTTGCTAAATTCTCCTCTGCCATATCCACCTATAAAATATTTTTATATTTTAATACCAATTTTTTCGATTTATTGATGCAATCAAATTAAGGGCACTGACTTTGGTTAAAACAAAAATCGTTCGCTTGCCAGCAGGATCCATTTGAGCAACTAAATCCGTCACATTACTTCTTTCAGCATCGACAGATCCATCTTGAATGCAAAGAATAATAGCGTTTGGATTGCTCATATACTGTTGAGTCATTTGACGAATAGCTTCTCGAGTATCTGAAGCCATCTCAGTTGTAACAGTCTATTAATCGAAAAAAAAACTTTGTTTCACTGTAAAAATTACGTTTTATAATTTTAAAGAATTACTTACACTAATTATTCCTGGCAAATCGACTAAAACCATGCGTGGTAATCCCGGTCCCTTAACCGTCATAGCAATAACATCTTGACTAACTGTTTTACCGCCTTTAACACTGTTTTTCATGCGCAATTCCACTTCCCGCCGAAGTTCTGCTAATTCAGATTCTTTTGTCAAGTCAAATTCTCTCGTACTGTCTTTAAACTGAGCAATGTGGTAAGGTCCCTCGCTTAAAGTAACTTTTACCGGTGCCCTTGTCATCATTTCTCCTCCACCCCTAAAGAAAAAGATTTTAGAAGTCGAGATTTTGTAAAAAATCACTTATTATACGATATATTAATTTATTTTACCTTGGAAATATACGAGCTTGAGCGATCATTTCAAGGACTGAAGTTTTTCCTGAGCTTTGGTCACCGACTACTACGACTCGCGGTAAATGATCGGCTGTCGAATATGCACTATCGTAATCATTAAGTTCATCCAAAACCTCACTGTACATATCAATAAGCGATTTCTGAAAAGAAAAAAATCATTTTTACTGAAATTATTGCTTTCAACAGTAATGTAGATAAAATTACTTTAATTTTTCGATTCATTTGTTTGAAATTTCCTCGCAGTAACATTTGCTTCCTGAGCTCCTTATTTTCACGTTCCAGTCTTTCAAGTTCCCTTTGGTATTTCGATTGTATTTGCATTACTTCATCGTGCATAGCGTCTATCCTTTTTTGAGAAGAGTCTAAAATAATTGATTACATAATAAGAAAAAACTAGTTTACGAAATGATTTCGCGCAATTTTTAAAAGCCTGACAACATACTAAATTTTTTTCGATCATCACCTGTAGTTTCAGCAGCTGCAAATGCTACTGTATTTTTTGTGATTTCTTCTTTTACATCTATAAAACGAAAGTAAATATGCTTAGTTCCAGAAAAAATATTTGTATTTGTAGAAGCACTTTTTTATCTAAGTCACTAAAGTTTAATAAAAAACTACATTTAACTTATACTTTTCTGAAGTTGCTTATTGCTATCAATTTGTAGAATGAAAAGAAGATATGCAATTTTGAATCGTGCAAAGCATAAAACGGTCTGTCCGATTCAGTATATAATGATATATACTAAAACAATAGACTAAATAAAATTCAATAATTTTTATTTTAAAGTGCACAACTCTGAATGGACAGACTAAAGTTATGCTCTTTTTCTTTCTTACACACCTGAATAAACTTGGTTTGCAAAGGCTGTGATCACTTCAATTTCACCTGAACAGAACAGACCAAATTATAAAATAAACTACAAAAAATAAAGTGCATGATTTGTCAATATGTTAAAAGTTAAAGTCACTGTCCATTTTTTAAATTGAAAATAATATAACTTCAAACAGAAATAGGAAGCATTTGCAATCATAATTATAATCATTAAACATAATAAAAATATATAAATGTAATATCAAGATTTAAATAATGTATTCATTAAAAAATGTAAAGAAATTAACAACTGATTAAGAAAGCTGGAAAATAAATGAATTCAGGATGTGGGTACAAACATTTACCAAAGGTAATGTTAGAGTTATCGATATATTCCTATGAAAGAGGATCAAATGAAAAATGCTTATGTTCAAAGTATTAGGATATGTTGGATAAATCAGGATTTCATGCAAGAATCTTGGATGAGCTGAAATAAAAAAGTTAAGTTATCACTCACGATTCGATGAATTATTGTTATTAGTATTATTGTAATATTCAATAGCATCAGCTTTACTAGCTTCAGCAGCTTTGATAGCATCATCTAATCTCTGATTAAACCATAACATATACTCCTTGTATTTAGATTCTCCCAGTTCCTTTAGACGTGGATCTGTTTAGTTTTCCAAATTATATAATATTGTACATGATACATTCAATAAAAATTAACAAAAAAAAATAACAAATTACCTATTTCAATTTTATCTGATATTGTATTCTTCACAGACATCAAAGATCC
The DNA here is from genome assembly GCA_035582975.1 of Ormyrus labotus. Classification (NCBI taxonomy): domain Eukaryota; kingdom Metazoa; phylum Arthropoda; class Insecta; order Hymenoptera; family Ormyridae; genus Ormyrus; species Ormyrus labotus. Next base: position 18,286,461 of record JAWWEO010000001.1, on the reverse strand, counting down.
CCGAAAGTCTTTCCACATTTGGTCATTTGGAATTAGATCATTCATCCAAGCCATGTCTGGTAATCCATTTTTCCACTGTTCATATTTCTATGAAAAATATTTTTTTAATAAATTAACTACATATTAATATGTTAACCATATAATCATAGTGTTAAGCAGTAATTACTTTTTGAAGAGTAACACCACCTCCAACAGCTCCACCAAGTATTATATACCGAAGCTTCAATGCTCCTCTTAATATCCTGGTTACAACCATCACATATTTTCGATGTGAGTTTACTAAAATGCGAGCTTGAGGAGCTGCTAAGAGTGGCTTAGCATATTGAAATTTACCAGCTGTCAGTTGACGAGTTCCTATGATGGAAACTGG
>JAWWEO010000001.1:18249423-18285991 GCA_035582975.1 Ormyrus labotus | reverse complement strand
ATAACGAGAGTTCTTAGATATCAACAAAATGTTGTACCTGTAAAAAACATAAGTGTTAAATAAAAATATTTTATGCATCAACTACCCAATTACATTAAATAACTGGTTTATAAAATTTGCTAGCTATTTTAATTAATTCACATGCTGCTAATACTGTTGTTAATCACAAAATAAAAAAGCAGTATTTAAAAACTACTGTAGGAAAAAAGCAACATAACCTCAAAGAGGTGAAAATAAGTGAAACGTTTATTCATAAAACTGCATCTGCTCAAGCGATAATTTGACTTTAATTATTTCCGTAAATCCTCAAATTAATCCTCAAAGATAACGACTGTAACCGTACACCTTCACTTAAAAACAAGCCGGTGCCGACTAAAAAGACGAAAAGCTCACCCAAATTTTCCGCACAGAATTTGCTTCATTTTGTCAGGATTGATGGTTTCTTTAATCAAAAAAATACTTAAAACGCAACAATGTCAAACGATCAAAAATTGTAAACACGACAGTAAAACGTCTTCGAAAAATCACTGCTGATACCTCTCAGGTAGCTCCGAAATTCCGGAGCGACCGAAATCGAACTTTTCTCGTCGAGCTTGCATCAGTGCAGAGCTGCCCTGCATGCAAGCTAAAGGGGCCGTTTTGATTTCAACGAACCATCGATACGCATGCGCACGTGGGATTCGCGAATTTTAAACTCGACAACCCTTTTATCAACCATTTTGCTACAATTTCTATTCGAGTAGAACTTAATCTAATATAATTAATATATTAGTTTTTCAAATCAAAATATTTTTTATTTAATAGGAGGTATATTTCAGGATGAGTTAATATTTTACAAATAAATGATTAAACATGAATTACTTTTCATCTCATTAATTTATATAATTCTTTATTTTATGTATAAAAAATATGATTTTTAATTCTTAAATATTTATATAAAAAGTAATTACATAATCTCATTAGTAATAATAATAGCACTCCCCTCTTCCCACCTGACAATTTCCCTTACTTCTTTTTCCTTTTCTTTTTTTTTCATTTTCTGATCTTTTCTTTTTAATTTTTATTTCTATTGGCATGTGGTCTGTCTTTATTTTGTTTCCTATTTCCATCTTCCTAACCACATACTAAATTTTTTTTTATCACCTGTAGTTTCAGCAGCTGCAAACCGAAATAGGAAGCATTTGCAAACATAATTATAATTATTAAACATAATAAAAATATATAAGTGTAATATCAAGATTTAAATAATGTATTCATTAAAAAATGTAAAGAAATTAACAACTGATTAAGAAAGCTGCAAAATAAATGATTCAGGACGTGGGTACAAACATTTACCAAAGATAATGTTAGAGTTATCAATATATTCTTATGAAAGAGGATCAAATGAAAATTATGTTCAAAGTATTAGGATATGATGGATAAATCAGGATTTCATGCAAGAATTTTGGATGAGCTAAAATAAAAAAATTAAGCTATCACTCACGATTCGATGAATTATTGTTATTAGTATTATTGTAATATTCAATAGCACCAGCTTTATGAGCTTCAGCAGCTTTGATAGCACCATCTAATTTCTGATTAAACCATAACATATATTCCTTGTATTTTGATTCTCCCAATTCCTTTAGATGTGGATCTGTTTAGTTTTCCAAATTGTATAATATTGTTCACGATACATTCAATAAAAGTTAACAAGAAAAAAATAACAAACTACCTATTTCAATTTTATCTGATATTGTATTCTTCGCAGACATCAAAGAGCCCCGAAAGTCTTTCCACATTTGGTCATTTGGAATCAGACCATATATCCAAGTTATATCTGGTAATCCATTTTTCCACTGTTCATATTTCTATGAAAAACATTATTTTAATAAATTAACTACATATTAATATGTTAATCATATAATCATAGGGTTAAACAGTAATTACTTTTTTAAGAGCAACACCACCTCCAATAGCTCCACCAAGTATTATATACCGAGGCTTCAATGCTCCTATTAATATCCTAGTTACAACCAGAAGTGGCTTAGTGTATTGAAATTTACCAGCTGTCAGTTGACGAGTTCCTATGATGGAAACTGGATAACGAGAGTTCTTAGATATCAACAAAATGTTGTACCTGTAAAAAACATAAGTGTTAAATAAAAATATTTTATGCAACAACTACCCAGTTACATTAAATAACTGGTTTATGAAATTTGCTAGCTATTTTAATTAATTCACATGCTGCTAATACTGTTATTAATCACAAAATAAAAAAGCAGTATTTAAAAACTACTGTAGGAAAAAAGCAACACACCTCAAAGGGGTGAAAATAAGTGAAACGTTTATTCATAAAACTGCATCTGTTCAAGCGATAATTTGACTTTAATTATTTCCGTAAATACTCAAATTAATCCTCAAAGATAACGACTGTAACCGTACAGCTTTACTAAAAAACACGCCGGTGCCGACTAAAAAGTAAGAAAAGCTTACCCAAATTTTTCGCACAGAATTTGCTTCATTTTGTCAGGATTGATGGTTTCTTTAATCAAAATAGTATATTACATACCTAGGCCAGTAAAATAAGAAACGTCTCAGATCACACGTAATTGTCGGTCGAGGCGAAGCCGAGGTTGACAAACGTGTGATCTGAGGTCTGAGGCTTTCTTTTTTACTGGCCAAGGTATGTATATTTCTGCTCGACGTCGCCGGAAAGCGGCAACTTCGTTTCGCGCAGCGGCCCGAAAATTGCCGCTTTCCGGCCGGAGGGCAGAAAAAATACTTAAAACGCAACAATGTCAAACGATCAAAAATTGTAAACACGACGGCCCTGTTGAAAAGACTTGATAAAATACCATAAAATTTGGAAGCCTCCTATCCGGCAACCGATAAAAGATTTTATCTTGCATTATAAAATTAATAATTTTAAACTGATAAATTATGGATCGATTAGTATCGTTTATATTTTTTTATAAGCCATTCCTGGTGCAAATACACACGTTAAGGGGGTGTCGAAGCACCTCAAAAGTTGACGTTGTGACCGTCAGAGACACTCATGCAAGCCTATGCATTCGAGCATATTTTGACGCGTACAATGACGTCAGCTCAGTCGGTATTCGACATCCCCTTAATTTCGATAACATTTTTTTATAGTTTTTTATAAGATCGTTTCAACAGGGGGTAATACTTCTTCGAAAAATCACCGCTAATACTCTTAGGTAGCTCCGAAATTCCGGAGCAACCAAAATCGAACTTTTTTCGTCGAGCTTGCATCAGTGTAGAGCTACCCTGCATGCAAGCTACAACCCTTTTATCAACAATTTTGCTACAATTTCTATTCGAGTAGAACTTAATATAATATAATGTATTTAATATATTAGTTTTTCAAATCAAAATATTTTTTATTTAATAGAGGTATATTTCAGGATGAGTTGATATTTTACAAATAAATGATTAAACATGAATTTACTTTTTCATCTCATTAATTTATTATAATTCTTTATTTTGTGTATAAAAAAATATTTTTTTGAATTCTTAAATATTTATATAAAAAATAGGTTACATAATCTCATTTAACTTATAAATAATGAAATTTAACAATTTTACTAATTGTTGATAAATATATTAATTCAATGTACTATATACATTGAATAAAAAAAAATTTGCTGTTTCAATTCTTGTAGACCTTTTTCAGTAACGATTTTAGTCTTGTTGGTGACCACTTTTCATTGCAAGAAACAAATAATACGTCTTTTTCGAAATAAATTTTGAAATTTCCGATTTTATATATTTGCTTCCCCTCATACTGCTGATTCGGTAGAGGCATAAATAAAATACCTTTTTGTTCACATTTCCTTTGGACTAAATCCTTAAAACTACCTAAAACTAATTTTGAAGTATTTATCTCCGTTGATACCTGAAAATTTGTAAAATTAAGAATGGAACATTTTTCATTATTTAATGTAATAAAAATTTAAGAAATAAAAAATGTCTTACTTCCTTCTTCGGGTGGATAATTTTTGATGTTAGCAATTGTTCGCGCTCTAAAGTTATTAAATATAATACTCGATCGATTACGTGCGTTTCAACGCATTGTGGAATGTTAATTGTTCTGCTCATCATATCCAAACCTTTGTTCAAATTTTCTGTAAGTTAAATTTAAATGATAATACTTTCCTGTTGAATGTCTTTAAAATATTAGACCCAATTAAAGACCGAAATAAAATATTTACCTTTAATTATTAATTCTGCAAGTAGATTTTTACTTAGCATTCCTTTCCAGGCCTTATACCAATTAATCATTTGCTCATAATTATTTGAATGATTTAACCAAAGTGCTAAAGCATGCAGCCATTTAGGAAAAAAAAATTTATTTAGCGTTGCTGCCATTATATTAACAGGAATCAATTCTTGCCATTCATTCATCACCCAATCCCATTGTTCTAAATTTTGCTGATGTGGATTGATAACTAATTTAGATAAAACCATTTGTAATTTTGGTACAACAAATCTGACTAGAAAGTCATTTATATCACAGTGAGATAATATTTTTGAGCAGTTTTTGAACATTATTCTAAGAGATGAATCAGATGGATGCCATGCATCAAAAGCATAAGATAATTTTCTTCTAATTATTGGACATATTAATGTATCCATTTCAACTCCTGTAAAATTAAATAAAAAAATATTAATTATTAAATAATCAAATATTAAATAATTAAATAATTACAATTTTAAAAAATAAAATATTGGGAATCTTACTCATTACAGTTAACCAAGGGTCAATCCAATTGTGAATTAAGTCACTACTATTAGGATTCCAATTTTCCACAGCAATGACTAATTTTTGATGAATTATCATGCTGACTATATTATCCTTCATCCAAGAAGGAATTATCAATAACCAACTTCTTACTAAATTAATAAGGCTATCTGGTTGTCTACAATCCCAATTTCTGGAATTAAGAAATTAAAATCATTTATTAATTTCAAAATTAAATAACAGTAGAAGAGTTAAAATAATAAAACAGTAGTTTAGCTTACTTTATAGAAGCACGAACAACTGGTAACCAAGTATTTGATACAAGTTGATCATAAAAACTCTTTGATTCAAATTCAACATTTTGTTGACCATATTCCAGAATGTGTTTCCATTCTTTGAATGAAGCTAATGGAAAATTTGGTTCTTGTAATGGATCCCAATTTACTAGACTTTCCTTCATTTTTGAAGAAATGATGTTAGATGCTAACTCTATTATACCAGATGTCCTATAATCTTCATAATATCTTTCTTGTAAAATTTTAAAAGTTTCTGCTATTTCTTTTAAAGTCATTTCACTCTTACTATCTAATATTTTACTAATCATTTTGGAAGCATTTTCAGAATTGTCAAGAAAGTTTGGGTTTGCTACTTCAGTAACAACCATTTTTTCATTTTTGAGAGATTTCATTTTATCAGTTAGATAAACTCTTCTATCATTTTGTCTATCGTGAATCATATCTAAATTATGATTTTGTTCGGATTGTGTAAAACCAGTTTTTATTGGTTTTCTACTTATAATTATGTCTTTATTTAATAGTTTATTCGTATTCAATTCATGATAATTACTAAAAATTTGTTCAGATGTTGTCATATCAACTACTTTACATTTTGTAATATCTACATTTTTGTTTAATCTCAAACTTACATTTTGTAATATATCATTAGATCCATTACTATTTGTAAAACTTGATTTTTCCTTTTCAATTTTATTATTTACTTTACTGTGTGAAGTTTTATTCTTTTGCAGACTTTGGACACCAGACTTTGTTTTTCTAATTTTCTCATCACTTTTACTAATAGATCCTATACCACCTCTTCCTTTTTTTGCACAAATTTCTACTGGTGAATTAATACCTTGTAATGATTTTCCAAGACCTTTACCTACTTTGTAACCTTGCTTAAAAAGTAATTTTGATCCAATTCCTTTGGTATGAGTTTCCCAGTCAGCAATATTTCTATTTTTAAGATCCATTTTAGTAAATTTAGTTTCAATAAAGCCGTGCGATTCTTTATTAGGCAGTAATGATTCTTTATAATCAATATTTTGCATATCTAAAACAAAAAATAATAATTACACTAATACTACTTCTAGGCAATGTAAACAAAAACACCTCTTCAGCAATCATCAGACTGTCAATGTCACATTGTCACTATTCAACTATTGGTTCGAATCGACAAAATGTGTTTTGGGATACCCTGCTTGCAACTAAATTCAGTTCGAAGTCGCGGAAACGCATAGATATAGGAAAAGTATATTTATATATATTAAACTACTATATTAGACATATATACGTCTCATATAATTTCGTTCATGTACACTCTGAATTTGGCTGCACGGTGCCCCGAAAATACATTTTGCCCAACAAGCTAAACTGAGTTCAATGTATTGTATTTGTTGTTATGTATCATTTTAAATGAATGGATTTGTAGTTATGTATTGCGAACTGAATCACTTGAAATCATTTACATCGCTTGAAATGGTTAACAAAGTAACATAATTGATTCAGCATAGAAAGTGCTGTATGTTTGAAATATATTTTTACGTTAAAGTGTAAGTGGAAAATTTCTCGTTAACCTCAAAATTATTGACATAACATTTATGTTGCATTTACAGGTTATAAACAAGGATTTTATTGCAAAAGATACATTTTTTAAATAGAATTAGAAACTTTACCAAGATGTATCGAAATCCTTTAAATCTACGCACTATACAAGCAAATCCAATTTCTCAACAAATACAACCTGTGCAGCCAGGATTAATACAAGGAACACAAAATTCTTCACCTGCAGATTCTGCTGGCAACGTAAAACCAGTCATTTTAGATTCCTCATCAGCCATTAAATTAAGCATGGGTAGTTCAATGTATCATGAAAGGGCTTTAATGGCTAGAAATGATATATGGCACAGAATATTGATACTTCGTGGAGGTCAATATGACAAGGAATTTGTTTTAAAAAGTATTTTAAAAGCTGTTTACCCAGCTGATTTGATTCCTGTTAAATATCAAATTATTGATAATGATTCATGTTTCATTGCTAGAAATTGTGACAGAGCTTTAGATCAGCTTTGCAAGACAAATTTGATAGTTCAATGTCTTGATGGAAGCCCGTTAATTCTTTCAATAACCCTTGCATTTGCCTCTATTCATGATCTCAAAATTAATATACAGCCTCTTTTATTACAAGTGTTAAAAAAGAAGTACAGTTCAGAGAAGAAAACATTAAATTTAGATAATTTTCATAAGGACTCTGATATATACAAAACTGTTTATTGTCCTTTATCTCAAGCTAGAACTCTGGCTCATGTTTTAAAACTTGCAAAATCAGCACTTACAAATATTGAACACATTAGTTTACAGAATAATGAATTAACAAGTCTAGAAGTATTAGAAAGTGCAGGCTTTAAATTAAAGGGTTTAGATTTAAGACATAATGTTTTATTACAGATAGAATCTCTGGAGCATATTAAGCCTTTGAACCTTACAGAACTTTCATTGGATGGAAATCCTTTGTGTGAAAACTATTCAAATCCTAGTCAGTACATAGAAGCTGTAAGAGAGTACTGCCCCAGTCTTCGTAAATTAGATGGTATACAAGTGAATGTTGTAGGACTTCCATTACTTTTCAAAAGCTATGTAAAAAATTGGAAAAGAAGGAAACTAGTTGAACAATTTGTACATCATTTTTTTACAGCCTATGACCATAGAGATAGATATGTATTGAGAGGCTTGTATGATGAGAAAGCTTGGTATTCAACAACTGTTGGAACACCAACTTCACCAACAAGCAAAAAGTTTCTTGAACCTTTTGGTCAAGAAAATAGAAATCTATTAATTTTTGGTAAGAATAGTCAACAATTGTTGCATCATGGTCAAGAAGAAATTCTCAAAATCATTAAAAAACTACCTGCCACACAGCATATTATCAAATCATTTTGCTGTGATCTTATATATGATAATAATTATGGAGTGGCTATAACTGTTGAAGGATTATTCAAATTAACAAATGTTAAAAGCCAAATCTTTTCTTTTAACAGAACATTTATTTTATCAACAGAAGATGAATGTGAATTCAAAATAATAAATGACCAATACCATGTCTATTTGCCAATTCATGGAATAGATTATATTATATACAATATAGAAAACGAAAATTACTTTGAAACTGAAAAGTTACCTTTTGAGCCTTCATGTTACAGTCCTTTTGAAAAGGAAGACATAATTGCTTCTTTTCATGAAATAACTACAATGACTTTAGAATATTGTGAAAAATATTTAAAGAGTAATCATTGGGATATGAAATTGGCCCTAACAAGTTTTATGAATCATTACAAAACCGGGCAATTACCAAAGGAAGCATTTTCATAAATTAAATTTATCATAAAATAAGGCTCTTGTATAAATCAACTTTTAATTATAAATTACCAATACTGATGTTTTTTTAATATTAAGTTTATACTTTTACATACATTATGTGCTGTAGATAAAAACTTTGCATAAAAAATTGAAATCAAAATAAATTTATATAAAACAAGGTTGTTTATTAATTTATTAATTTTTAAGTAATTTTTAAGTAAAAGTAAAGGAAATGGCAAATTCTCAAAATTTTATAAAAAATTTTTTTTAAATTAAAAGTAATCAATTCAAATGAAAGTGAAATCAGCTGCTTCATTGATATACGTAGTAAATTCAGTAAGTATGGCGGCGGTATTTCGATTTATATCTTTTCCCGCGTAACGATAACAATAACAGGTCGACACACGCCACGCGCATCTCACCGTTACAACGCTTTGTTTGCGATCGTGCGAAAGTACGTCGCCCGGCGATTAAAAACCAGTTAATTTTGTGCTTTTTTAATTAAAATTCTACCAATTTAATAAGCGATAAAACGTGAGAAAAATGAGTTTCGACCTGAAGTCGATTGGCAAGTCGCTGAATGAGGCCAGCCAGAAAACTGAGGGCACCGGTGTTTCCTTCGCTGGAAAATCTTTAAAACTTAATAACGAAGATGACGGTAAGTTGAATGCTTCTTTTTTTAATGGGTAGTTTTTTGCGAACGGTAATAGTGTTACATTTTGCCGTTTGTTTATGAAGGTTATTAGTATAACCTAGACAAAATGACTGAAATTTGAATGCGTTAGCCGTTGGTGAATTACCGGCTATTGACTTGCATTGGTAATATTGAGGATAACAAGGATTATGTTAATTAAGGTTTCCATATTTAAACTTTTTACATAAACAATTTACTATTTTTTTTTGTAAACATTGTTTACGCAATTTGAAGGTTATAAATGGACTCAGCTTTGCAAACAATATTTATTTTTAGTTTTATTAGGTACATATTGAATTATTTTTAAACATTTCAAATTAAATTAATGTACTAAAAATTTTAATTTTTAAATTGATAAACTACCAAATGGATTTGAAATATAAATTAATTAATTAATTTGTTGACAAATGTATTTTTTATTTGAATTTATTTCAAAATATATTGTTTATTTTGTAACATATATTTTATAAATCTGTTGGAATTTACAGCAAAGGAAGTCATCGAAGCCATTGAAAATTGTAAAAATATGGAGTACCTCGATCTTGAGGGAAATACACTTGGTCCTGATGCAGCTAAATGTGTCTCAAAAGCCATTGAAAAAAATGGAGCAAACTTGAAAAGAGCCCTGTGGAAAGATATGTTCACTGGACGTATGAAGGATGAAATACCTGTTGCTCTAGAACATCTTGGCAAAGGATTGTGCATTGCAAACTCTCATCTAGTTGAACTTGACTTAAGTGACAATGCTTTTGGTCCCATTGGTGTCAAAGGTCTGGCTTCTTTATTAAGCTCCAGCCCTTGTTATACATTGCAAGAATTAAGGCTGAATAACAATGGTCTTGGAATATCTGGTGGAAAAATGCTTGCCAAAGCTCTTCTGGATTGTCATACCAATAGTTTGAAGGAAAGTTCAAAGCCATTTGCTCTCAAAGTTTTTATTGCAGGAAGAAACAGATTGGAGAATGAAGGAGCCACTGCTCTATCTGAGGTGTTCAAAACTTTAAAAAGCTTGGAAGAAGTAGTGATGCCGCAAAATGGTATCTATCACGTGGGCATAACTGCATTGGCAAATGGTTTATCTGTAAATAAGGGACTTCGAATCTTGAATCTCAATGATAATACAGTTGGTCCAAAGGGAGCTAAAGCCCTTGCCAATGTTTTACACAACTTCCCCTGTTTGGAACAACTTAATCTTGGAGATTGTCTTTTAAAAACTCGTGGTGCATTATGCTTAGGGGAAGCTCTTAGTAAAGAAGGAAGTCATCCATCACTCTCTGAGCTTAATTTAAGCTTTAATGAGATCAAAGTTTCAGGTATCATTCCCATTGCAGAAGCTATGGCTGATAAAAATCAATTAACTTCTCTTTTGTTGGATGGAAATGCCTTTGGAGAAGATGGAAGAGTTGCTCTATTTGAAATTTTAAAGGAATCTCAGAAAATTGAGTGCTTAGGACCACTCGATGAAGATGAAAATGATCCTGAAGAAAGTGATGAAGATGATGATGATTACGATGAAGAAGAAGAAGAAAGTGAAGGAGATGATGTTGATTACGAGGATGAACCTGAGAATGATGAAACAAGGAGTGAAGGAAAAGAACAAGAAAATAAAGTCAATATAACTAAATCAGAAAAAGCTGCAAATAAAATTGTTACTGTACAGGATTTCTTAAAAGCTCCTACTGGAGAAAATTTTTTATTACTTCCGGGAGATAAGGCACAATTATTTTCTGAACATATAAAGGTAAACAAAAAAAGTAAATTAATCAAATTTTATAAATTTTATAAATTTAACTAAATATTAACATTTTGTAATTTACAGAGTTTGTTGAAAGTTGAAGAAGCAGATTCAACAAACGATATTTTGAAAGTCATTATGAAGGTATCAGCACTTTGTTCAAGTGGTTACATGGATGTAAGAATTCCTGCAGAACAAGTATCAGATCGTTTGTATTCAGAATTGTTTACAAATGCAGTCCAAAATGATAAACTGCCTAGTTTAAATAATTCATTGCTAGTCAATCTAGGTCTTCTCAAAGTAAGATTTTTTAAAATAATTAAATTCAATTAAAATTTTTTTTTTGGGTTTATTTATATTAAAATATGTCAATTGTTCTAGGGTGAAGATAAAAAATCCTCAAAAATAGATTGGAATTTGGAAGGTTGCTTTAAGGCACTCGAAAAAGTAAGCCAAAAAGATTATTTTCATTCACAAACAAAAAACGTGCTAAAATTTTTCATTGAGAGACCAATGAAGCCAAACAGAGCCAACGTAGTCGATCCTTTTCAAGAAGCGAAAAATTCTCTGAAAATGGCACTTGATCGAACGCAAAGCACGTAACAGTTGTAATATAATTATTTTATCTGTACATTAAATTAACCAACGGAAAAAAAATTATTTTCGCTCACATAGTTATTATATTAAAGCACTTTGAGAGATATTTATAATATGTAGGACGATTATTTACAAGAGTTTTAGATAATTTATTTATTTGTAATCAACTTTTTGGAAAAGTACACATAACTGGCAATTACGCTATTTTAAATAACGTTTATGTATTGACTATAAAAAATTGTAAATCATAACTATGTAAAAAGATAAATTTTTTCTACTTTTTGATCTCGCCTACTAATGTGTCAATGTATTGTCAGTGTAATGAGCAAAATGCAAATTGAAGACATTAAAAACATAATTAAACTAGATTTAAATATACAGACAGTAACACCCACGCACATTTTTCCAATTTCCTTTTTCCTAGCGAAATGCTAGACATATATATAAACAATAATTACGTTTCCATACACCGTGAATTTTAAGAATATAGACTTCATCTTATAAATGCACACCGTGTACATTGTTCAAAAGAAAGTTCACTTGAAGTACAAAAAAGTTAGTAACGTTCTTTGAGAAATTGCCTACGTTTTCCAGCCGAGGCCTTATGATTTCCAAACGATTCCTTTTTTTAGAACAAAACGACGTCACGTTTACATTTCTTCTTATGAAGACTCACAGCCGCACGATATCCTTTTAAATGGAATATTAGCATTCCTATTTTTCTTTAAGTGTAGACATGGGATCCCAACCAGAATGAAAAAGCTCAGTTGATAGAGGTGTACAATGCTGTGAAACTTGGTCTTCCATATACACAGTAGCCTGTAAATGAAACATTAATATCAGTATACTTTAAGTTAAAAAATTAAAATGGATTTCATAGATAAACCTTTTTTCTTACCAAATACAATACTAGTTCTTGTTTTGTCTTAGTATTACAGTCTCTTCCTAAGTTTGATGGATACCTAACAATGCTGTTATTAGCTAAAATATCAGCTGCTATCAGTTCCATACACCGACCTTGATCAAGTCCAATATCATTTATTATTACACCTGAAATTAACGTTTTTATATTATTATTATTATTAAAGAATATTTTTTATGTAATTTCTTAAAAATGTTTACGACTTACTCTTAGCAGCGAATGTTGGAGCAGCGAGAAAGTTCCGCAAAATTGTATAAGAATCAGGAGAATTGGAAAATAGATGGGGATAGCGGTGAGTGAGTAATTTTTCTAATAAGACATTTCCTCTATTACCCTCTAAGGTGTTTTCGGGTACGCATATCATTTCATCATCTGTTCGTCGAATGATTAACACCCGTCCATTGTACCTGCACAATAATTTATCATTTTATTCTATAATTGATATGCAAAATTTTTGAAAATCATGAATTTTATGTACCTATTCAATTGTGCAGAAACGTTTAAATTAAAATAACTTCTAATAACATTACGTACTAGAGGTTCTATTGTTGATGGCATTCTAGATAATGCCAAAGGCATTATATCATCGAAACTTGCATCTAGAAGCTATAAAGAAGCGCAAATTTAGTTTAAAAAGGAGAATAATATTTTAATATTAAGAATTTAATTTACCAAACTATGTATCTGAGGATAATTCATAGCAGCCCAAGAAGCTGTGTAGCCTCCAATACTCCAACCATTCAGTATAATTTTATGTTCTGGAAATCCAAGTTTCCGTGTAGCGAATTTCATTACACAATCAATTGCATTTTCTTCTTGCTCAGGAAATGGAGTACCCTTAAAAACATACACATTGAAGTTATTTTTTTAAAAACTATTCGTAATTTTTTTTTAATTAAATACTAACAGTACTGCCTCCAAAACCTGGGTGGTTCCAACCTAGTACAGAGTATCCTTTGTTTAATGGTGTAGTAATAATTCCAACTTCATAAAATCCACAATTTCCTTCACAAGTTATAACTAAAATAGATCCATTAGAAGTTCTAAAAAAATGTTTAATATGTTATTTGCACTTTTTATAAAAATATGAATGTAAATATTTTGTATAAATTTTATAAGGTTGTAAAATTTAACAAATAATAATTTAAAAAAACATACTTATGTCTGCGATCCAAAAAAATAGTATCTATCTCATTTTTGTCTGATGTTACTAATTTGAATCTTTCTGCACCAATTTTAACTAAATCTATTCTACCTTGCAGTAACATTCCACCTAGAAGTAAAACTATTAATTAATTTCTTCAAATAAAGAAGGTTTGTGGAAGTTATAACTATGAAACTTACGCATTGCCCAGTTGACAAGAGAAAAACTTCCAGGATAAATCAGTACTAAAGCCAAAGAATGAGCAATACCATATGATAAAGCTTTGCAAGGTACTGTAAGTAGGGTATCATTTCTTCTAGGATTTATTGCTCGATTACTTGAATCTATGTTCCTGAGAGTTAATTTTTCTTTAACCCTGCAAGCATATAAAAAATTGTATATTACAAGAAATTAAAGAGTATGACCAGAAAAAAAAGCATATCGCTAATAGAGACATACTTTTCTATAGAAGACATCTCAAAGTCAATAGGCCAGGCCCAGAAATCAAAGTCATATTTGCCAAGCTCTTCCTTGGTTTCAGAATTGTAGTGAGCTCTCGCATCATCCAGGACTTTTATAAATTTCAAATATGTAGGGTTCTGTGATCTGGAGTATCCTCTAGCCATCAGAGATGTAACCAAAATAATTCCAGCTCCTGTCATAAACTGGGAGATTGCATAAGCATCTGCCAAGGGAGATCCTCTTCTGAACATGGCTATGACAATCAATGGAATGGCATACATGGTGAGTGACCATACTGTCACAAACTAAAAAATTGAATGAAAAGCATCTCAATTTTGATTTTGTATATGAATATTAGTAATAAGTTTGTTTTGCTTTAATTAAATAAATACATATCTTACAATTTTTTATTTTGTTAACAAAGAAAATCAATAAAATATTAAATTATATCAAGTGCCAAATAACCAATATTTTTATGAATATAATTAATATTTTAAGAAGAATTAATTATTATTTTTAAATTTAAGAAAAGTTTGAATATTTGAAAAGATGAAAGTCAGAAGTCAGCTTTCTACTTTCTCAGCTGAGTGAAATCTGTAAATTATCTAGGCCAGCCATACAAATCCAAGTATGTAGTAGCAAACATTCACCAAAAATGATAAAAAAACACGTCTCACCGAAACGACAACCTGGTCGCCCCATCTCTCCAGCCTCTTGGCCTCGTACGGCTTCTGCAAGTCAATCAAACAAAAAGAGAGAATCGATTAAAGCTCGAAAACAGGCCAGGGGACATAACCTAACAATTCTCTAAAAATCCATGACTCTTCCCCTTTAACAAGTAAAACAGGAGGGAAGAGCGATGGGGATTGAACGAAAGGGGTTATACCCACGTCGATAAGGCGCCCTACCCATGAAACTTCGTAGAATTTGTAAAGTCGCGGACTGAACGCGCACTGCCAAAGAGTGCTAATTAACGACATCGTGTCGAAAGTGAGTCTCCGTAAAATTTTTTTCGAGCCCTAGTGGCGGCGGCTTCTCTCTTTTTACGCGTTCGCGGACTCACCGCGCGTCGAATATTTTGTCGTCGTTTCCCCGACCAACAGCCCGTGAACGACTAACGCGCGCATGCGTATGTTTACTAGCGCTGCAGTCTGCAGTGTTATTGATACTGCAGACTGCAGCAGCTTTTGCTTCGAGTAGAGTTATACTTTTTTTGTGCTTCCGTAAAGAATTTTGAGTCTGAAGTGACTGATTTTGGACAGATAAAAAGTCAAGATGAAAAAGAGCACTAATGCGAGTATTAAGATTAAGAAAAAAATGACGTAAGTTTAGCTAAACTGACAATTACTATTAAGGTTAAGAAAAACATTTTTACAAAATATTTTTAAAACAAGAATAATTTAAAAAAAAAATTGTTTTAAAAAACAAATTGATATGAAAAAATGTAAGCTACAAATAATTTTGTTAAAAGTTTTACAAAAACGGAGAAAAAATATTAAAAATATATTTATTATTGTTTACTTATTTCGTAATTTTTTTGAAAAATAGGCAGGATGAGATGAGGCTGGCAATTATCAAGAAAAAAGAAAGTGATGCAAAAGCACAAAAAATTGTTGAAAAACTTTTGGAACCAAATATTGATCCTGAATGGTTAATAGAAAATGTAAGTCTGTCTACATCTACATGTATACATATTGTTCAATTGTGTCATTGTTATTTAAATGTGTCTTATTTATATTATATATATATTTTAGCTAAAATATTTAAACAAATGTCACATGGAAGATGTGATAGAAGAGAGAGCAATTACTAAGTTATGTGGTTATGTATTATGTAAAAAACCAATTACAATCACTTACAACCAACGTTATCATATTTCATTAAAACACAAGAAAGTTTATGATCTCACCAATAGAAAAAATTTCTGCAGCTCTAGTTGTTTTGGAGCATCGAACTATTTACTTGAGCAAATGCTCACAAGTCCCCTATGGTTAAGGGATAAAGAGGAAATACCCAAATTCAGAATTTTTACAAAAGATAATTTAAAACCAAAAGATAACCATGGAGAAGTAGTTGATATTAAACTTGCTGAGTCTTATTCTAAGGAAGATGCTGAAAATGTAAAAGATTCTGTTACTAACATAAAGAATAGATTAAGTGAAGAAATATCAGGAAATATTAATGACTTTGTAACTGAAGCTCTACAAAGTATTGAAAAAGAAGAGAAACCTCTAAATCCTATAGAAGAAAATGAAACTTCTGAAACTGTTGGAAACGTCAATACTGCAGATACAATTGAAAAAAAATACCAAGAACAAGTTGAGTTAAAAAATCAACAAAAAAAATCAATAGAAGTAGTAGGCACTAAACCATTTAAAATGGACAAACTTGATTCTGAAGTTCAGGAAATTCAAGCTCTGAGTACTCTTGAGAAGTCTGAACATTCTAAAAACAATGGGAATAGTACGTGTAATTCTTCTATTGAAAAGATTAATAATTTCACAAGTAATAATGATCTGGGAAACACAGAAAATGGTAAAGCACCTATAAACTGTGATAAAGCTTTAAAAGATAAGATTAACAAGAACATCAATGTTATTAAAAATGAAATAGTTGAAAAAAATATAGACAAACAGATTTTGGCACAGGATGAGATGAAAACAACTAAATTACAAGGTAATAAACGAGAAAAAACGGAGAAAATTTCTATTTATAAACAAAAACAAAAGCAACGAAAGCTTAATAGTATAAATCTAGTTGATAAAGTTGAGCAAAGTTTGAAAGAATGGGTAACTGAAGAAACTGTTCAATTTTTATTTGGAGATGAATCTGTTAAACAGAAAGCTATTGAGAAAATAGAAACTCAGGATAGGTATTCCATTTTGTGTGCTAAATTAAATAGACTACAATTTGAAGATGATCAAGAAGAGGCTGAAGTATTAAAAAAACCAGAATTAAAACCTGCCCCACATTTTACTGTTTTACAAGAAGAGGGAAAAAAACTTGAATTGAAGGTAAGAAAATTATGTTTATAATAACTAATTTATAGAAAATTATATTTATTTAAACTTATAAAATGTTTTGCATATTAAAACTGATATCAAATCATGTTCACTAATTTTAGGTTCGAGCCTTTTTTCAAGGTAAAACTACATTTGAAGAGCCCAAAACACCAGTTGCTAAAGAAACTGACGACGTTGATGATAGTACATATTTACCTTTGACAGATGGTCTGGCACCTAACAGTGTACGTCGAAAAATATTTCTTGAAAGACTTGATCATGTGTACGTACATTTTTGATACATTTTTATATCATAGAATTTACAGTACTGACATTAACATATTATTTTACAGTTTACCAGAACTTATTCGAACCCTATCAGGGTACAAAGAAGCTATTTTTAGTTACTCCAATTTAAGATGTGCTGATGTAAAGGCTCTTGTACAAACATTTAATTTATCGCCGAAAAATATCATTTTCAACACAGCTGAATGGACGCTAATGGGGCTTATAATACTTAAAATGTAAGATTTGTACAAAATTTTTTATGATAACGTAATATGTATAGCGCGATGTAATTTATAATAATATAAATCTTTTTAATTCTAGGCTCAGTATTTTAGATTCAAGACTTACAACGCTGTTTAATACAAAACAAGCTAATATGTATACATCTATGATTTTAACTGCTTACAAATTAGATCCACATTATTTGGACCTACTCGTGGCTTCATATAATCCAAATATGAATCCAAAATAATTGAATTTCTCTAATGTTTGTAAATAATAACATATTTTTATATTTGTACAAGAAGTTATTTATCAATTATTTTTATCAATAGAAAAAACTATTTAAAAAATTTTTCTGAGCATCAACAATTATTTAACTCTTTTATAACTAGCATATAAAATTATTTAAATACGTCACGTCAAAATCTGATGAAACTAATTTTTGGAATAAACAATGTCAGTATTTTACACTTTTTTAAAGTGAGGTAGCTCCTAAGATAGAAGAATTTGGCATCGGCGATGCGGGCCCTTCCATCATAACATCAGTTTGTGGTGCTGTCGAATCGTCAGTAGTTCGTTTTCCAATTTTATCTCTGAGAGCTTGATATAAAGTATGAACGGCTTCGTTATGCTAAAAAAAAGTTAAACACATTTGATTAAATTCTTGACTTTATTTTGAATTTTACCAAAAAAGTGCAAGACTTACCTGACTGTTAGGCTCCAAAGACTTTACCAATGTATGAAGACGAGCTATTGGCAGTTTTGGATGCACCCACCACAATAATTTTAATAAATGACGGGTGACACTGTCTTTCGTCATGCCCGCTAAGAAGAATTCATCAAATATCACAGTACAAAACGATTCATTAGTAAATTCATCTGCCATATTTAAAACAAGTAATAGAACCTAAAGATAAAGCACTTGTTTTAGAAACAAAATAATTCTGTAAACTTATAAATACAAAATCTTTTCTAATACTTACCAAAGTATGCAAAAACGGATCTTCATAAGCCCGTTGTCCTTGGCAATTAGGCAATGTAGCGAGAACGCGCATAAGACCACGAGCATCACCACGTGGCTTGCTTGGAACAGCTGACGTACCGGCACCGATACCGCCCACGTGTAGCGCATAATACATTGATAAAACAGCTGCTACTCCAGAAAGTTGAGCATAAGCCTGACAGGCATCTGGTGGAGGTCCTGAATGCTCAATGATAGCGATAGCACTTTCACGCTCATCTGGTGGCAATCGGCAGTTCAATTGACGAATTTGATCATCTACCTATTAAATAAAAAACCGTATAAAATCATTTTTATGCATTTAGTTATTTTAAAAATTATAAATTATAGATATGTGTACGGACCATTAGAGACATTAATGCAGGAAGGAATTTGGTTACAACTTGACTGTCAAGTTTTGGTTCCTTAAAATCTTGAGAATCAATCATTTGCCAGGCTGATAAACCTAAGGCAAGCATTCGCAGTAATAGTACTAATACAGCATTATCTCGAGGTAAAGCTTCTCCGTTTATAAGATGCAATGCAATCTTTATTGCACTGCTTGCTAAGAAATTTACAGCATATGGGTCGCACAATATCATACTCAAATCTCCCAAAACTTGTTCTTGTCCTCTTTTAATACTGTCTAAAAAACCTTGTAGTTCTCGAGATCGCTTGACATCAACATTTTTTTCCCTAATGCAAGCATCTAAGCACCACGTAAACTTGTGACAGGGATCAACTGAAATAATATCTTGAACCTATAAAAATTAAATAATTGTTTAAATCATTCCATTAATAATGTTCTGGTTTATAATATTTGTCTATCTTGCCTCTAAGTCATGTAAAGCCATTAGAAGTTCAGCTCTTAATGTACAATAATGTACATTTTTTGTTCTTAAAAATAATGTTCTTAAAAATTGAAGAACCATGTCATATAACTTAACACTATGTCCAATCATATGAGCTAATTTTTGAACCACTTCTCCTTGTCTCCTGACCTAAAAATATACTTTACAATTAAAGAAACATTCTTCAACATTAATATTGAAGTATAAGTTGTAAAATATCAATTTAGCTTACTTTAGGGGATGGCATGAAAAATGGGCTATTTAAATTAAGATGATCAAAAAGAACCACTTCTTTTTCAAAAATATACTTGCTAAATAGTGGAGACACTTCATCTCCAAATAAACTTTGATTATCTTTCCATATTTGTCTCTTTACTTCTGTATCAGCATCATTGTATAATTCTTTTTCTTTTACTAAAACTCTTAAATATTTGTCTTCAATAATAGGTGTATTCCTTAAAATACACATAACTACTGGTCTCAAAGCAGGTACTCTAACAGCAGGAAAACTTTTAGACAAGAGCTCTTTTAATCTACGATCTCCAGGTTGTGTTCCCTTTTCTCCTCTCTCAGTTCCAATTTCATTTATTCGTTTTATTAACTGTTCTCGTAACTCTTCTAATACAGAAGCATGAAAGTCAAGCCGTTGAACTCCATGAAGATCCAACAACGGTAACATAGGCCTTAAAGAAGGGAGCAAGATACCATTTTCCAGCTGCCAAAAATAATTTTAAATTTATTAATGCCTAGCAATCTTAAAGAATGAATAATAAAATACGAATTAAATACTTGAAATTCTTCAATAGCTTTTAGAGGATCATTACAGCTTGTCAAAGCATCTCTGAGGAAAACTTGTCCAGGAATTCCAAGATCTTCAAGACTGTCGCCTGGAGTTCCGTTATTTTTCACGTTTGCCATTATTTTAATAAGATTATTTATAATAATCGTCAATATTCTCTATTTTGTCTACAAACGAATTTGTTTACACGCACTCATCGGTAAACTTTAAGTTTTTTAGGTTAGTTTTGATTTTCATTAAGATAGTTACCGGAAGACTAGAATTTCAAACTACAATTGTTTAATAGAAGATATTTTTAATATTATTATTTTAATTTGAAGCATTAAAAAATCAATTATATAAAAACAATAGGCATCGCCGGAATTCGTTGCGGTTCCACATGCAGATTACAATTTTGAAGCGCGAAACGTAGTAGCGTCAGTGACGCCACAAACACCACCTCGATCGAAGTTGTTTCAATGAACAAACTGAAAAAGTGAAAGTATAAGCGAAACTGAAAAGTAAAAACATTGTTAGCACCTGAGAACATACACGTTTGGTTAGGTTAGCATTGGACAGGTCCGGAAACTCCAGTAGTCCAGTTCCGGTGGCGGGGTGGCAAAGTCCAAAAGCGTCAAAGCCAAAGGATAAAAAGGAGAAGGACTTTCGGGATAGGGAAACATCCGTACTACCAGAGTTCCCGGAAGTTTGTACGTAGAGGTTTGTTGGACAAAATCATTTTGCGATACCTTGCGGGGGCGA
The DNA here is from genome assembly GCA_035582975.1 of Ormyrus labotus. NCBI lineage: Eukaryota > Metazoa > Arthropoda > Insecta > Hymenoptera > Ormyridae > Ormyrus > Ormyrus labotus. The sequence goes on along the minus strand of JAWWEO010000001.1, from coordinate 18,265,155 downwards.
CGCCGAGATAACGTAGTCACGTAGAAGCAGGTAGAATTTTAGAAATAAACAAATAACTCTCTGATAGCTTCAAAATTCTTGATTCAAATTTCTTCATTTGCATGATAAAGATTTTTATTTTATGGGAAAAATGCTAATGAGTTTCAATTGACTTTTTTGATTCAGTTTAACAAGCTGCCCGAAATAGTCTAACAATTTTTTGCAACCGGATTTTTTTATGTGATTTTCAAATGATATTTTCAATAAAGTAATATATATCGTATCAAAAAATAAGATTTTAAAAATATTTCTGAGAAATTCAGATTTTTTAAAACTTTATATATACAAGGAAATTATTTATGAAATATTTTTTTTTTGGTAGGTGAAACTTTTATAAATAATTATATGTTAACTATTATAAATAAATATTAAATTTATATTATTGGGTAGTGATGAGGTCATTAATGACATCCACCAAATAGATTGAAATAATTTTTTACGATATTTGCATATATTCATAAAGGTGCGGTTATATATACAATAAATTTCTTTGTAAGATTATAAAAGTTTCCTTAGAAGTTTTTTGTTTATTGATTTTCACTACTTAATTAACAGTCTTTTCTATCGATTTGTTTTGTATTATTATGGTTTTTTTCTGTTAATTTTACATGTAAAAATATCAATATCGGAACAAAAACAAAATCTAAAGGTCAGATCTCTATTGATATACACACACAAAAATTTTGGAACGATTTTTTTATTAATTCTTACTGGTCAAAAAAAATTTCAGAAGTTTCGCAACAAGTTTCTCCCAGATCAATAATTTCGTGACTTATTTCATCTTTATTTATCCGCATCTCAAGTCATGAATAATTCATAAAAAAACCTCGAAAAAAGTGGGCGATCAGCCTATGTCCACATTGCTTTCGATCATGCAATAAAGACAGAGCGAGTTCGAACGCACTTAAAAAGAAAAAAAAAACAAATAAAAGAAAAATTCTCAACTCGCCGCGCAAAAATGACTAACCACACTGCGCACAGTCGGTTTCTGAGCAGCGGCCGCTCTGGTGGTACCTAACTACCTATACCTATTTTTCTGTCAGCTGTGTTTTTATTGAGTGCGTGCGCGCGCGCGCACGCGAGAGAGTCGGGGAGTAAACAAGCTTGCGTTTTATTGAGGCGCGTGACGTGAGTGCGAGCGAGACAGATCGCCAGAGCAGACCAGTAGTGGTGAAATTGAAGCAAAAAATCGCGAGATTACGGCAGTACAACGGCGGAGTCGTGGCGCTTTTCTATTCATACTACCTCGCGGCTAAGCAGGAGAAGCAGGTGAGAATTCTGGTGGTCATCGATCCGCGGAAAAAGCTCGAAAAAAAGAGAAGGTGGCACGTGGAGCAAAGTTTTGTGCCTAGCTCGCAACGGTGTAAAAAAGAACGAAATTTCGCAATCGCGTCACGGATATTTTAGGAAATTCCTGGGGTCGCAGCTTCTTCTTTTTCGATCAAGGTCAGAAAAAGTCTGAACCTTTTATTGCTTATCGATTTATAAAGCAGTGTTTGACGCGCCTAGGTCAAGAGATCATTCCAACTGATTTGGATAATGGTATATCATTACTTGCTTTAGTGCTTCCTTATTTATTTTTTGTAATAGTACAATTTTGAGCATTATTCTAATTTATTTAAATGCTGAAGGATGCACAGTTGTCTCTACTTGGTTTGCTATGAGTTTCAAGGCTTTAAGAATTATTTCATTATTGGCTTAATTAACATTTATAAATTTATGGTGAGAAATGTAAATTTGTGAAAAATCCAGGAAGCAGTTCTTAAAAAGTGTAGTACTGGTATTAGAGATAATATGTTATAAATGGGTTGTTGGAGACAGATTATGCAATATCATAGTTTTTTAATAACCTCACACAACTGACCTGTTGCAGGCAGCTATAAATACAATGTACAAAAATGGACCACCACCTCCTTATGATTTTCCCCCAACGGCACCACCTAGTTATTCCCAGTGTGTGGGCGGTGTACCACCAGCTAGCCCATTTACACCAGCGGAAACATGTAAGTATTTTTTAAGGGTGATTTGTAGTCCTAAAAGAAATCCTAAAAGAAATTATTTTTAATTTTATTGCATCAAAAGGGGCAGAAAAGGTTAAAAAATTTTAATATTTTTTTTATCTTTATTATACTAATTAATTATAATAATGTAACAGTTTAATTATAGTTTATTACCACTATTATTTAAAAAATATAACTAAAAGTTCTGGTACATTTTGATTTTTTTGCTTCTATATTTTTCCGTAATAACTTTAAATGAACAACTATAAAATCTTTAAAAGCTTTTCTACAATGTTTCCACAATATCTATAAAAATTTAAGTATATAAAATATTGATTTTAAAGATTAATTTAAAAAAATTTTCATTTAAAAATATAATGATGTTATTAAATGTATATTGTTAAAATCTTTTATGTATTACTGTCAAATCATTTATTAAAGTTATATTTTCTTTACACAGATGTTAATGGTCCTACAATAGTAACAACCATAGTGCCACTTGGACCTGGCTCTACTCACACGATATGTCCCCATTGTTATGCTGAAATTGATACAGCAACAAAAACTGAGCCTGGAATGATAGCTTACATTTCAGGATTTATAATCGCACTTCTTGGGTAAGTACTAATTTACAAATACTTCTGCAAGATATCACTTACACATATTTTCATTAAATATCTTTGGCTTATTTTAACTTTTTGAAATTTCAATATTTTAGTTTGATTTATGTTTTTCATATGTAAATTTTTAAGGTCTTTAGAAACTAATAGTTATTTCAATATATGCATATTTATAAAAACGTAGCATTTACGTTATTATACAATGTTTCACAAATTTGAAATTTTAAAAACACAAATTTTTGTATTTAAAAATTCCGTTTTTTATTATGAAAATTAAAATTTAATAAATAAATCACATTCTTTTCGACTTCTATAGTAAAATTTCAAAATATGCCGAATTTCATCTTTATTTTCAATCATTTTTAGGACGTATTAATAACTGATTAAACATATCTACGTAATTCAACTTTTTTTTAAATACTGATGCATCCCCTTTTAAGCAAAGTAGCGATTGATATTACCAAAGTTATACGATCGCAAAGCCATTTACTTCTTCTCCAATCCAATATTATACAAAAATAGTAATTAATATTAAATACGATTGTTTCTTTAAGAAAAATGTAAGACATAATACTTTATTTATTATGTTGTGTATGTGCAATTAAGTAGTTACTATTAACGATCGGCTGATCTTTATTATCGCATTTATATCTATAAAGATTAGTTTTGAATTATTTGGTATGGCGCAATTTGAAACATACTTCTGAAACGCAGTTTATACTTCCAATCTAATGCATTAAACTGTTTTCCAGGTGCTGGGCCGGCTGTTGCTTGATACCATGTTGCATCGACGAGTGCATGGATGTTCATCACACATGTCCAAATTGCAAAGCTTATTTGGGTCGTCATCGGAGATAAACGCTGCAATCTTATCGACACGGAATTTGTCAAACTTTACAGGAACGCTTGCACGCGTGTGCAAATTTATTATTGAAAAATGCTTATTTTGTCCTTTTAACAGCGAAAGTGAATCTTAGCAACTGTTTTTAAAAACATTCCTAATACATGAGACTTTTCTTGAACATTAAGAATTTGATGATTTTTATAAACATTTTAAATATCATTCAGTTGCTTTAAGTCCATAATGAAACAGTTGCAATTCTTACAAACGTTATTTACAAGTTTTTTTTATAATTGTATTATCTTCTTTAACGTCCTTAGCATTTATTTTTATGAAATATTTATAGAGAAAATAATTCTTGAGGTGTTCATAAAAATTATTCGAATCTCATTTGAAAGAGTATCTTTAAACTATAAATTATAAAACAGAATTTAAAATTGTATGTACTTTAAAAAAGTATCACTTTGATATTTCATTAAAGCATTTTAGCAGACTTCGATCTAAAAGTTTCTAAATATTTTTAAATATTTTTTTTATACAAAAATGATTTTTTTTTATGCTAAATTTCTGTATTAATTTTTGTAAACAATTAATACTTCGCAAAATATTTATTTAAATTTTTTTTAGTTTTGGTGTAAGGAGAAATTGTAATATTAATACTGTCAAATAACATTAAAACTTAAAATTAACAGTTCAAGTTAAGTTTAATATTTTAGATCGAAGTCCATATAATTTATTTAAAAAAATAAGAAAGAAACTTTGAAAATAGTAAAAACGTTTAGTACCTGCCAATGTCACTTAAATTTACAAATTTATTACACAACACTTAAAACATGCAACTTACAACTTAACACATTCACAAGTATAAAGCATAAATGCGCAAGCGATTTTTGTTAAACATAAACGTTTGCAGATGATCTTTAAGCATACTTTTATCTAAACGTTGTTCACAAATCTATAATGCATTTCTAAAGATTTATTTGTTTATATTTATACGTACATACAGAGTCACAAATATATATACATCTTGTATTTATTTATTTTACATGCATGATCATTATTACATTTTGTAATCGTAAAGATTTTTTTCTATTAAAAGTAGACAGTTGAAAGAGTGATGAATTTAAAAGAAAAAATTCATACGTAAGTCTTTAACTTTTACACTTGTATTCACACAAACATTTTTATTCTAATACAACGACATTTCACAATTAACTTTTAAGAATACATATAAAACTCAAGAACTGAAGCATTATTAGTCATAGGCCTTTTTATCGAGTTCAAAATCTACTATAATACAATTAATAATTACTACAAGAAGCAATGATACTTTTATAGGTTGTTTATAAATGTGCAAAGTCAAAAATGGTGATGGAAAAGGATATTATATATACTGTCAGTCCATTTGAAAAAAGTAAGGGAACCAAGTGTACTGTTGAATAGATATTAATGAATCGATTGATATTAATAGATATTTAAGAAAATTAGAACAAATCAAAATATTTCCGAACGTGATTTATTTATCGATTTAAAGTGTTGATGTTAATGTGTTCATAGTTTTGTTTAAAGACAAAACGAGGTACATACAAAGAGCTTATAAATTATAATTTGCGCTTCGAGAAAAATGTTGTGCAGTAAAGCATATATTGTTACCACATTATTATATTGGATTGTCTAATATTGTAAACACGATTCTAGAGCTTGTAATATGGCACAAATGTAAAAATAAGTGCCTTTACTTTTGTTAATGCGTTTTCTATATTTACAACCATTTTTATTCAGCTATACATTAGAATAGCTGTGAAATTAATGCACTGAATGCACAAAGTAGAAAACCAAATTATTAATAAGTTAATTCAATAACGCTGTTTTTACACTGTAAAAGTTTTTGTGTTAAAAATACGCTTCCAATATTCTATACAACCTGTTGAATTTGTGTTATATTTGCAATTATTTATTGAATTTTACACCAAAGAAAACTTTTGTCTTTAATATTGTACCATATTATTTTGATTAATAATTAAATAATATAAAAACTTTTACTGTGTTTAAAATCTGAATGATAATTATATTCTTTTCTTAGGTGCCTTAAAAATTGTAAAAATGTAACAAGAATTTTTTAATAAAGTTGTATAAATGTTCTAACAATCTTGGAAATACAATTTTGAAGATAAATTTGCACTCTATTGTGCTATTTAACAAAAGACTATTATAGAAGTTTTCTGAAATATTTTACAAATAATACAATTAATAATAGCATTAAAAAACAACTTAAGTAAAAAATTAATTACTATTGATTTGGAATATTGTAGAAATTATAAAAATTTTACTAATTTATTCTTAACTTTTACGAAACCCAGCCATTGTTTTGTGTTATTTTAAAAAATAAAATATATTTCAAAAATATCATTATTGTACTTTTTTTAAAATTTCTTTATCCTATTATTAAGTTTGATTTTGAAAATACTTTTTTTTATTATTGTAACATTTAAATCTAAATATTTTATTATTATTATTCGTTTAAAATTAGAATTTAGGTTAAGCATTCTATTCCAGATTTTTGATCTTTTACGATTACGTCACAATAAAAGTTTGCAAAGTTGCAAGTATGCACAGTAAATTCCTTCCAATACTTGTTGTGATTTTTTGAACAGCTGATTTTTCATAACCTAAAAAATATTTGCAGAAGACAAATAACTTTATAACGTGAATTCGTTATTTTTCAAGAATTAATAATGTTGTTTTCCTCATATCATGGTAATTAAATAAATTTATTACAATAAAAAGATTTTTTATTTTATCTTTTACGCGTAAAAGAAGTTATTTCGAAAAATGTTATCTTTTGAATCACATGTCGCGAAGTTGTCAAAATTTTTCTTATTTACATAACATAATACCGATGTAAATTTTTTAATTTATTAAACTATATAATAGTTAAACATTAAAAAGATAATTGATACTTATTGTTTTTGTATCTGCCAAATTTAGAAGATAAATAGTCCATTTATTATGATATATAAGCTGTGAAGATTAAAGATGTGGCAAAGATCTTCAATTTCTTGTCACCGTTTCCTTTCAAAAAAAGTGAAAACAGTGAACAGTAGTCATAAATGCCTTATCAAAGCAAATTCTACAACATCGACCTCATCAATATCATCACAAGAAGAAAAGCTTCCAGTTAAATCTGATGTAGTAATATGCGGGGGTGGAGTAATGGGAGCTGCTGTGGCATATCATCTTGCCATGGCAGGTTGGGGAGACAGAACAGTATTGATTGAGAGTAGCAGGTATGCTTTTCTAAAATTTTAAATTAGTTTTGCATATTTTTTAATGTCAATTATTTATTTTATTTTATCAATTACTTTATAGATTAGGAGGGGGGACAACATGGCATGCATCAGGGCTAATAGGAGCTTTCAAACCTTCAGGAGCACAAGTGAAACTAGCTCAAGATAGTATAGCTTTATACAAAGAATTAGAGAAGAAAGGATTGTCCACTGGTTGGAAGCAGTGTGGCAGTTTATCGCTTGCTAGAACTGGAGATCGTATGACAGTATTTAGAAGGATGAAGGCACAATCTGTGTAAATTAAATGAATAATTTGTTTAATGAGTCAATTTTTAAATAATATTCTTAAAAATAAGTTTTAATTATTAGTTGATAATAGTCATAATTCCTTTAGGCCTTACAATATTGAATGTCATTTAGTTTCTCCTGAAGATATAAAAAAAATATGTCCAATGCTAAAAGTTGATGATCTTTATGGAGGTTTATGGATCCCTGGTGATGGAGTTGGTGATCCATATCAAATATGTTTAACACTGATTGGGGAAGCTGTGAAAAAGGGTTATTATTCTAAATCAAAATTATACTTTAACAATTGTGGACAATAGTATATTAAATTAAATGATTTTATTTTTTTAGGAGTAAAAGTGTATGAAAATTGTAAATTAACAAAAGTTAAAAGCACAAATGATAAAGTAAGAGCAGTTAATACTACGCGCGGCACGATAGAATGTAAATATTTTGTAAATTGTTGCGGTTTTTGGGCGCGCAGTGTAGGAAAATTAAGCGAACCTTTCGTTAAAGTTAGTAAAACAATTAAAGCTATTATTAATCAGATTTTTTTATATTTCAATAAACTAATAAAACAGAAAATTTGTTACGCAGGTTCCTCTTCATCCTGTGGAGCATTATTATCTTCATACCAAACCGATTCCAGGTTTAGATCCAATGACTCCAGTAATTAGAGATCTCGATGGATACGTTTATTTTAGGGAAAACAACGGACGCATTTTAGCAGGAGGTTTTGAACCAGTTGCCAAACCAGTTTTTGAAGACGGTGTCATACCAGGTATATAATAATGCGTCTTAAAATTTTGCTCAAAGAAGGAATTTTTGGCGATTTTAAATTAAATAATAATTCTTCTTTATAGAAAATCCGATGGATAGATATTTGCCTCCTGATTGGGATCATTTTCACATTTTATTAGAACAAATGCTTCATAGAATACCATCATTGCAGCAAGTAACACTAGAAATGTTATGCAATGGTCCCGAAGCATTTTCTCCCGATTGTAAATGGATTGTTGGTGAATCGCCGGAAATTCAAAATTATTTTGTTGCTGCTGGAATGAAAACGGTAATTAAAAAATAAAGTAATAGTACCACTTATTACCACTTGATTTACTTAAAATTGTAAAAGTACCGATTTTGTTAAGTGATTATCATATTAAAACAATTGATTTATTTAAACTCTTAATACGTAAATAAGTTGCAAATCAGTAGATAAATAATTTATATTTATATTTATATTATAAATTAATATTTGTATTTATATTATAAATTTATATTTGTATTTATATTAATAATTATTTATATTAATAATTATTTATATTAATAATTTATATTTGTAGATCGGAATATCAGCTGCCGGTGGAGTCGGCAGAGCCACCGCCGAGTTAATAACCAAAGGATTAGCTTCTTTAGACTTTTACGAGCTGGACATCTCGCGGTTTCTGGGTTTGCATAACAACCGCAAATTTTTACGAGACCGAGTGAAGGAAGTACCTGGCATGCATTACTCTCTGCAGTATCCGCACCAAGAGTTTCAAACTGGTAGAAACCTGAGAATGTCACCTATATATCCAAAATTGCGCGAGGCTGGCGCTGTTTTTGGTCAGGTAATGGGCTATGAACGTCCAACCTGGTTCCAGAATGATAATGAGCTTGGTACGAAAAATTTATATCGGAAATTTATACAAATTAAAATTATTAACAACATGCTATTTTTTTTTATTAATTATCAGATGTGGATCCTATAGATGGTTGTACAAAATATAAAATAGCGTACACCAATACTTTTGGTAAACCGCCTTGGTTTAATTTTGTTGAAAAGGAATATGCTGCTTGTAGAGAAACAATTGGTTTGAGCGATTACTCTTCATTTACAAAAATTGACATTTGGGTAAGTTTTATTATTGCAACAATACTTTAATAAAAAAATTAATTTGTTAAAATCCGATTTTTATTTAGTCAAACGGAGATGAAGTAATCGATTTCCTACAGTATTTGTGCTCCAATGATGTTAATGTTCCAGTTGGAAGTATTATTCATACCGGAATGCAAAATTATCGAGGCGGATATGAAAATGATTGTAGTTTAGTTCGAATTGCTCCAAATCAGTAAGCTTTACATTTAAGTAAAGATTCTTTTTAATAATTCATACTTAGATTGCCTTACTTCAATTTATACTATACAGCAAATTTAATATTGACTGTGATATTGCCTTGTACTTAAAATATTAATAACTTTTAACTTTGGAATAAAACGTTTGTGTGTATGTGAGAACAGCAAATAAAAGAATTTTGACTTTATCTTATTTTTAGGTTTGTTTAGATTTATTTTAATTGTTGGTATAATATATGTTTTAGTTTTATGATGATTGCTCCAACTATTCAACAAACTCGTTGTAAATATTGGCTGAAAAGGCATTTGCCGTCTGACGGCTCCGTTGCCGTATCTGATGTTACTTCAGCATACACTGCAATATGTATTATGGGACCTGCGACGAGGCAATTACTCTCTGAATTGACTGATACGGATTTGAACCCCAAAAGCTTTCCTTTTTTTACATTTAAAGTATGTTTTCGTTAAAAAATACTTTAAAAAGATAATTATAAAATTATATATTTGTTCTGTAAATAGGAATTAGACGTAGGGTTAGCAAATGGAATTAGAACTATGAATCTAACGCACACTGGAGAACTTGGGTATGTTCTTTACATTCCTAATGAATTCGCTCTCCATGTTTATACAAGATTAATAGAAGCTGGCGAAAAATATAAAATTAGACACGCTGGCCATTATGCAACAAGAGCATTGAGAGTTGAAAAGTTCTATGCTTTTTGGGGACAAGATTTAGATACTTTTACGACCCCCTTGGAATGTGGTCGTGCATGGAGAGTTAAATTTGATGTAAATATTAAAGTAATCACTGTTCACCTTTTAAGAAGTAAACTAATTATTTATTTTGTTTATTTTTACAGACTGACATTAATTTTATAGGTAGAGATGCACTTTTAAAGCAAAGAGATGAAGGTGTTAAACGACAATACGTTCAACTCTTACTCAATGACCACGACCCTGATATTGACACATGGTGTTGGGGTGGTGAACCTATTTATCGAAATGGAGAATATTGCGGTATGACAACAACTACCGGTTATGGATTCACCTTTAAAAAACAAGTAAAGTATATTGACATACTTTAAGCATATTGCATAAATGCTTATTCATTTTTAAAGCATTTAAAAACAAATTGTTAAATAAAATTCCTTATCTAGTTGAATATTTAAATATGAATCTCGAATGTACAATGCTTTATGATTTCCTGTTCTTATCAAGATAAGTAATTTATATAAGCAGTAATTTACATTTACAAACGTTGCTTTTGCTTTAAAAACATTGATTTAAAAGATTCATAACAGATAAGAACATCATTTCAGAGATATGCACAATATTTTCTTCTTCAGTTTTTTTCAAATTTTGATATTAAACTTATTTAAAACTTTTTATAAGCTTAAGAATAATTCTTTTAATAATTAAATCTTATTTCTACAGGTGTGCTTAGGTTTTGTTCAAAATTTAGATTCCAAGGGTGTGCCACAAACTGTAACAAACGAGTATGTCCTATCTGGTGATTATGAAGTGGACATCTCAGGAATTAAATTCCACGCAAAGTGCCACTTACACAGTCCGAATCTACCAACTAAATTTCCAGATCAGGAAAGAGACTCGTATCACGCAACGCGTGGTCAACATATTTCATAATTCGATTTTACGTATTTTATGAAAAAGCAATAAAGAATTTTTGCTTTATATCGCATCATACTAGAAGATTTGAAGCATTATGTTTTCTGCCATAATATCAGAGAAATAAAAGTCTAATTCTAAAAGTGAAATTTCTAAGCAATTCAAAAAAAGTTTTAGAACTGCGTAGTTACTAAACGATGCATCAAATACTAAACATTTTTATATAAAGTAATAATTTTATGATTGAAGTATTAACAAAAAAAAAAAACAAATTTTTTGATACTCATATAAGTAGATTTTAACAATAACACAATGAGTAGTTGAGCCAAGTTTTATTGGTCAAAGAGCATACCTAATAAATAAGATGTAACTTCCTTAAAACTAATAGCTCATACATTGTGATTTAATCGGGCTAATTTTTAATTCTTGGAATTTTTTCTTATATGTATAAGGTTTTTCACTGATGTACAGAAACAATGTATATAGAAATTTTTACTTATTTAATAAATGTTATTCGTAAATCTTTACATAACGTTTTCTTTCTTTTCTTGTCGCATTACAAGCATAAACTTATCGAAAACACACAGTTTTTGTACAATATTACATTGGAGTACCATTTTTCATCAAGAAAAATACGCTCGGTTATTCCCGCGTTTCCTCCGGACGTACTTTATAGGCTTAACCTTATGTTGCTTAAGTATTAAATGACATTTGACTTCAAATCATTATAATCAACACCCGTTACATTTTGTCTTAAATGAACTTAAAAAGAAGGATCTATTATCATTTGTCTTTGCATTCTATGGAATGCCACTGTGTCTCTCACAAATATTCTTCAAAATTGTCTTTGTTTTTATTGTATATCCTATAAAGTATAAAATACAATACTAAACACACCTACTGGTGAATACATCATTCAGAAAGACACGATTTAAGAGACTTGTATGAGTTTCATTGCTTTTTTTCTCATACATATTTTTAGTCTCACTGATGCAACGAAAGTCCATCTTTTCATATTAAAATATTAACATATTAATTGCATCATTCTACTTACTTACGCTAAACTTATAATTAATGTATGTATATATGTATATATTTATATGATTATCCATAAGGTTCAAAAAATTGTAAAGTTCAAAGTATGGTACACCTAGATCAACTTTTTACACGCTTATTTTCACGTATATACTGTACAAGAAAATCCGTAAAGAAAAAAACTTCTTATCACTCAGGGATTTCTGGTTCTGGAGTTGGTTGAATTTGTTTTTGAACCATACAAGAACGAGCTACTGATTCGAACAATCTGAAACGGGAATTATTTATGAATTAGTAAGTAAACAATAGAAATGTTTTTCATATGAGAAAATTAAATAAACTGTCTATAAATATGAAACAATAAAAAAAAAGAATAAAACTTTAATCCTTAAAAAAGATCATCACTGGAAGAGTATTTTTATACATATGATAACCAAATTTAGTTCGTGAACAAATATAAAAATGTTAAAAAAAAAAAAATAATAATTTTGATTTATTGTTTTTAGATAAGAAGAATAACAAATTAGATCAAAAAAAGTAAATACTGCAAAAATAAAAATAAAATAAAAATCATCTACAATAATTTGTAGTAAAAAATCAAAACTATAAAGCTGAAACTAGCTAAACTATCATCTTAACAATTTTAATATCAATGTAAAAAAAATAAATAATTAAATTTTCTAAATATATGTAAGCAAAAGATCTACAGATATACACTAATGGTTTTAAAACTTCAGAGGAATTAATGGTATCTATTACAGATGACAAAAATAATTGATCAATATTAATACTAAAGGTAGTTTGGATTGTTATAATCTAATTCAATCAGTATTTTTAACGTTTATTCTTCTTTTCATCGCAAAAATAAAATTGTACAAAAGACCATTACGTGTAATATCCGACGAACGGACAAAGCTCTCACACCAAAACGTTGAAGGGAGTAATAAGAAGCAATTATTTTTGTTCTGAAAATCCTTTCAGAGAAGGTAGCTGAGCTTGTCAAAGAATCTTAAAAATGAAAAATGACGACATCTATGATTGTAGCTAATTTAAAACGTTTTAATATATTATTATAATAGCCGTTTGAATCACAATCTTTAATAAAGCTTCTATGAAAATTGTGTACTTATTTGTAATAAAAAAAGTTTTATTAAAGTATATCTTAAAAAGGTCTCTGTCCAATATATATTAAAAAGTATAAATTAATTTCAAAGCTTCACTAAAAATAGTGATATAAATGCAAAAGAATAAATAGTAAAATAAATTTAAGTAAACCTGCTTAAAAGATTTATTTTAATTTAGAATATGATAAATACATAATGTAAAACTAATTATATAATATAATTATGTTTTACACCATATAGAACTATTTCACATTCTTAAATTATACTTTTTTAAGTAAAAAGAACTTTTTACTTATGAAAGATAATTTAAAAATATGATTTTAGTGTCATATTTCGAAGTCTAATCTAAGTCAGCGAACCAGCAATTCTGTTTCATTCCAAAAGTTATTTAAACATAAAAATAATTAAAAAAATATATGATTCGAAAATGAAAAAATAAATTAAATTTACTTCGAAATATTAAATAAAAATAATAAAGATAAAAATGAATTCAAAAGAAGTATCGTTTTATGAATAGCTTAATCATGTTAAGTCGCAAAATATAGTTATTATCTAATATTTTAAATAAAATCTAGCAAACTAAATTAATGATTATTTGTATGAAATAGAACATAAAGTTTTAAATCTCTTTAATATTTAATATATCATAACAAAACAATAAATATTTTAATCGATAATAATTGCATGATAAATAAAAAAAAAAAAAAATAAATGCTTCTATTTTAAAAGGTTGATTTTAAAATACATAAATCTCTTCTTTAAAATTCAATTCCTTCACTTCCATGATTTTTGCTTTAAGAAAATATTTTATACCGTCATTGCAATTTTTACTATTAATTTAATATTACCTACATATAATATTGAAAATCAAATAAAATATTAAATTTCAGACTCTATCAAAATTTCTTTTATTTTAAAGGGATTAATCTATATATAATAGTTTAAATAGATAAATAATTTTAATTTCTCTAAAATTTAATGAAAATTGCAACGTTGGTATCATTTAATTTTTAAAAAAAGTTCCATAGCTTAAGGCCAAAATTTATAATTAAAATAAAAAGAAATGTCATAGAATAACAATATAAATAAATAAATAAAACTTACTTTTCGATTTCATGGGCACAATGCACGAATTCGTGCTGCCAAAACTTGTAGGTCGGATTTTTAATGAGTTCAATAAACGTGATCAACAACCCCCATGGATGAGGTCGATTGACAATCAATCTTTCGAGTAGAACTCTAGTGATTTGCTCTTGAATAGCCTCAGTATTTGCTTCCGAGAACAAATAAAGTAAAGTGCAACTAAAATAGTGCGTATGACTGTTAGGGTAGCGCAACTGATTAGCAATCGCGTTTAGGAAAAGATAGCGACCCTCGGTGTCAAGATCGACTGCTAAATTCTGGAAAATATCCATATGTGCCGAGTGGGCAATCGTCGACATATTCGGTGTGTGACCTTTGGAACGGATATAGTTTATTGCTTGCGTTCCTACATACAGCACCAAAGCATTCATCAGTTGTATATTGTAGCGCATTCCTGGTTCCTGTGAGACCTGCCAAATTAAAGAAACATTTCGTAAGTAATTTGTAATTTTAAAGATATAATATTACTAATTTAGAAAAATGATAGCGCACTGTATAATGTACCTGAAGATTTGTGCGCAAATCCCCAAGAAACGTGACAGGCGCACGAGCTTTGAGATAAGAGTCGAGCTCCTTCTTGAAGGTCACTGGTTGTATCATTGAGGCAAAGTTGGTGAGAACTCGAGGTGCTAAACTGATTTCTTGCAACATGTCTACTTTCAGATTGGGAGTAAATGGATCAGGTAGACGCATATTTCGCGGAAACGCGCTAAGAATGAGATTGCGCATCTGAATGCAGTTAGGCGGTATGACATCGCAGAAACCATAGTGGTAATCGCACAAGAACTCGGGGAAATCGTGCAGCAAAACTAATAGAACTCGCAGTGTTCCTTTATACAGCAAAGTTACAGGTTTTGCTATTTTGAATGGAAATTAATAGTTATTAGTTATCGTATGCTTTAATTTTATAGAATTTTAATTAAAAAAAATAAAATCTTACCTAATTCAGCGTTTCGAAGGTACGGCGCAAGATACTTGAAGAGATCGATAAGCAGTTGAGCGTAGATTCCCCAGCAGCGTTGTTGTGGCGTGATTGCAAGCATACGGCCAATGAATACACGATGGGACACGAGCTCGAGCCAAGCATAGCAGAAACCTGGTGCCTTGGCAGGTCTTAAGATGTGTAAAGTGTGGCAGAAGGCAGTGAGAACTTGATAATTTACAGCCTCAAGGACGGGTTCTGGAGCGCAGAGCTCAAGGAACAGCATGATGAAAATGCGATGGTATGGTAGCTGTTGGAATTCAGTCGCTCGCATCTCGTGGTCCTGCAGCAATACACCTGCTACTATTCCCAAAACCTTTAAGAAACAAATTAATTAATTAATGCGTATTTACTATAAAATTTATACGAATTAAAGAAACATAATGTTTCTTAATCATCATAAAAGCAACGCATACCTTGTTTAGTAAATTAATTTTGGTATGAGTATTTGTTGTGTCTCCAGAATGTTTTACCAATAAAGACACTAGTCTGACGAAAGCATCTAGAGTATGGAAACATTTAGCTCTAACAATTGAGGCGGCTGGGTTTGCTTCGGCTAGAGCTCGATAGCAATGATCAACGCACATCTGCGTGCTAAGTTTAAAGAAGCGCGTGATCAAGTCGTCTGTCTTCAA
>JAWWEO010000001.1:18219423-18244423 GCA_035582975.1 Ormyrus labotus | reverse complement strand
TGTCTTAACATGGTGATAGGTGGGTTGATTTGCAACAGAGCTAATACAAGAACATCTGGACAATGCTGAATTGGCCACTTGAAGAGGTCTTGTACAGGAGCATGCAGTCCTCTCTCGGCCATGAAAAGTAATCGTTCGACAAGATTGAGTGATCTCCATGTTTGTGCTTCTTTGCTGTCACTTTCGGGCGCGGCTTTGAGAACATCCACCGTCACCGAATGATACGTGTAGTCAGCAAAGCTGAAGATATCAGGGTTCTTAAGAATCCCCTGAATCAAAGAAAACTGGCCTTTTACATTTTCCCAGGGACGATAGAATAGTTCGACCGGAAAAGCATCTGGTGGGTAGACTTGATTCTGAAGACCGAGCCGCAGGCCGTTTATGAGAAGAACTAATCCTTGTCGGTCCTTGATAAGGAACTCTGGATGATCTAGTTTTGCTATCACCTCGTTCCATGAAAGCGACGAGTTCTAAAATGATAAAAAGAAGAAATTTTGATTCTATGTTTGTCAATAAATGATTTGATTAAACATTAATTTGATTATTTTTACCACTTCTTTGACGGCTAGTACAAAGACTTCTACATTCCACGTCGTAGGAGCATCTGCTGGTTTGTCTTTGTTATCTTGAGTTGCTCCTGAGTTTTCCCAAAAGGAATGCAGTCCTCCAGCATCTTCTAAGCCAGTGCAGGTACGGGCCATATAAGCTAGGATTTTGGCCACGCTCCGTGCCGATAGTTCCCGAGCACCAAGGCTTGCTAAATTGGAACGACATTCTTCTACGTTGCTGGTAAATCCATAGCCTAATTCCATAATCAATTCTACAAAGTTAGTAGTTTCCTGAAATGAAAAAATTACCTTAATAAAATTGCTTTTTTTTTCCAGATTAAAATAATTTAGATAATTAATTACCATTTGATTAGCTGCCATGATTAACTCAATTGGTTTTTGTGAATCTTCCCCGTCACCTGGGTACAGTAGTGGTGCTAAGACCACTGGTACCAGTTCACGGGGAAAGTCACGACGTAAACTTTTCAGAAATTTTTCTTTCGTTTCCGCAGCGAGCTCAAATTCAGTTGATTCGTCGAATATGTAAGTAAGTATCAGATGTAATATCTCTGGCGAAGAATCGTGCAGCCCTTCTTCACTTTGCTTTTTGTTGTTGTCTGCGTTGATATAGTTTTTGATTAGCTTGGGTAGCTGTTCTTGTGTGTGCGTAAAAGCTTCAAGACATATATATGTATCAGAATTTGGCGAGTGTTGCAAAGCAATGGCAAAGACAACCTCTTGAACCAAGGATAATCCAAGTATTTTCCTTGCAATTTGAAAAAAGTTTGGAAATCGAAAGCCTCTCTGAAAATTAAAAAATACCGTAAAAATATAATATAATTATATTAGTCTTACATAATAAATGAAAATGATCTTAAAAATTGAATGCTGAAAAGGAAACTAAGATGCCATCTTAACTTTTTTTTTATACTTTTAAAGCAAGTTTCTTCAGAATCCTTTTGTGCAGTAAATTAATTAATTTTAATATATATTAATTTTATTACATATTTTTACAAAACTTACGTTGTTTGGATCAAAAGGATTGTCAACGGCAAAACAAAGATTAGAAACAAGCGATGGTTTGCACAGAAGGCTTCTACACTCTTGTTTTAGTAGCTGCACTTGATAATAATCCTTAGAGTTTGGCTCTCGAGCTTCTCCACTGGTAAAGTCGATGTACGAGAATAAACAGCGCAATAAATGTCGGTCTGCCTCCAGACCCTTCCACGAAACTAACTATAAATTAAAAAGAATATATTTTTTTAATGAAAATTAATGCATTAATCATAATAACGCTTAATTTTTTTATAATATTTAAACCTTAATAAATTTTTAAACCAAACACCAAAAGTGATTATCTTATTAGCAATTTAATAAAAAAAATATAAAAAATAGTAATGTTTTCAATCCATAAAGATATAGGCTTAAATTGCATGAATTTTAAAAGATTATTAAAAAATGTATTGATACAATTTATATACATTAATGTATACATATATAAATATATTTATATATATTTATAAATAACTTAGAAGTTGCAGTTGGTTAATTACACAACTTAAGAGTATATAAATGAATTGCTTTTAATCAGAATACAATTCTTAAAATTATATAAAATAATCAATTTAATGTAACAATTATATTTTTAAAAAACATGTTATAAAAATATCAAATATCAATATGAAAAAATGGCTATACTTTTTAGCAAAAATAAGTAGATATATTATTTTATTTATAATGTAAAATAAAAAAATATTAAGTTTTGTAAGAAAGGTTAGAAAGTTCATTTTTTGCTGAGAAATGTAATGTGCTGCTATAATTTTTGGTTCATTGCTTTCCAAAAGTAAAAAAGATTTTCTTTTCATGAAATAAAATTCAAGTTTTTATCTATAAAATTCTGTTTTTGTAATAAAAATTATATTGTTATTTATTTTTTTTAATTATAATGAAAAAAAGTAGTCAGTTAAAAATACATTAGCAATGAATCATCTGTTATCAGCAATCATCAATCAAAAGCCTTTCCCAAATGAACAAAACGTCCATTTTTCTTCTAATTCCAATCCATTAATTAACTTTCTTTCCCCCAAAATGAAATCTATACTCATTTTGTAAACCATTAAAACTACATGATCAGTCGTTGCCTCGCAGTAAGTTTCGAAATTTCTGAAAAAAATCAATCGAATATAAATCTTAATTGAAAGAAAGAAAGCAAAGAACGGAAGAGGAAGAGAAGTCCGCTTTAGAGAGAGATCGCGCTAGCGCAGTTCCAAGGAAAAGGTGCAAAAACAGCTCTCTCGCGCATCACACGCACTTATAACCAACACAAACGCGCAGAGCACTCTCATCTTTCCACACAGAGACGGCGCAGCTGTACTTACAACCGATATTTCCTGGCAGCTGTCCCGAAAGTTTTTCTTAGACAAATTCGTAACCAAATAACTGATTTGTGATAAAGTAAAAGACAACGAGTCCAGGTTCATAGTTCCATGAATCCGACCTCGAAAGCTTCAAACAGGTTTGAAGCTTTCTTCGGTATCCACGAATGATCGCTGCCGCCTCCGCCACCACCGCCACCACCTCCGCCGTCTCCTCCTCCGCCTCCTTCACCGGCGCTGCCGCTTTTGCTTCTGCTGATCGTGCGTCCCAAGAGCGAACGGTCCTCGACAAGCGCATGTAGTTCACATCGGCGCGCGACGACGACCAACATCGGGGACCGAAAAGCGAGACTCTATAAGCCTGTGTGCCTCTGGCTTCTACCGTCCTCCTGGCGGCGGCATTCGCACTCTAATCTGATGCTTATCGCTTCCCTTCTCCTCGGATATATCGTTTCTTTTCTCCGCGAGGGTCTCCTACGAGGAAGAGCACGTCATGGCCACCTCTCTTTTTTCGACGACACAAACAGAGCGCGCGCGCGCGCCCCAAAGGCTGTGTGCGTGGCGCCGCGCTTTCTTTCTCTCTGTTCTGGCGTGCTTCCTCTCCTTTGTGTGCGAGCACTCCGATTCCCTTGACCGACGTCGCTTCGCTGCCGCGTTTTATATTTCGATATCACTATTAGCGACGCGAACTCTCGCGAGGGAGAGAGGCCTTTTTTCTGAACGTTTCCTCGTCGACGTCGTCGTTGTTCGTCGTCGTCCACACCGGGTGATGTACTGAGGACTGGAACGCGCAGTCGCTGACCGACCTGCACGCGATTGGAGAGGAAACGCACTTTTTGTTACGAGTTTCCTGAGAGCTGATAGGTCGAGCCACTGAGAGCGACGCTCGCGCTTGCGAACGGCGCTTTAACTTGTTTGTTGCTGGTGCGACTGGTGCGGGGAGTGCGGGGTCGCGGGGCGACTAGACGATTCGCTGGACGCTGGCTGAGTAGTGGAAAGTGGCGCCGCCGCGAGACCGGACGTCGTTCTCACATAGAATTTGGTCTAGCATTTGAATTACTTTTTTAAGTTTTAGATGTAGCGGTTTTTAGAGTTTAGGAGAAGAAAATTAGATTTTTAGGAGGTTTCTTTTCAATTTAGCAATATTTATATTGATTTTAAATTTTAATTCAGAAGAAAGCGTTAATTGTGAATAATTATTCTGGATCGATTTCACTTGCTTTCAATTTGACTTCGTTACAAAAAATTTTTTTTTATTAAAAAAAAACAAAAAGAAAAATAAAAGAAAAACATGTTTACACCAACAGAAGAACAGATTATTTCTTATAGAAAGCTATATACAATTCCTCAAAAATTTTGTCTTCCGATGAGACAAAACAAATTCTGAAAGGTCAACACTCGCGATTAAATAATTTTTCCAACGTTTTTATACCGCATGAGAGAAAAATCACAAGAATAGGAGAAGAAACTTCTAAAATTAGTTCTAAAAAAGGAAGTTATAAATATAATAGCATAAAAAACAAAAACGCTCCGGACTATGATAGTATCACAGGTAGAATCATCAAAGAACTCATTTCCCTACACACAATTTGGTTTCAGAAATTATTACTCAAGCAGGAAAATGATGGAAAACAGGTTTTGCTGATGGCTTTGTTTCGAATCAGCGATGTATTTCTCAAGGAAGCGTTTTAGGATCAAACCAAATTATTATTATATGTAGCAATTAAAACGTTACTAAAATCGCTTAGGTTTTTTTATCTGTCGAAATATTTTGTACTAAAAGATTTTTTTTTACTTATTGTACTTATAAGATATATATTCGAGAGAAATTTTAAATTATGTTTCGAAATTATTATAAACAATATTAAAGTTTACAGTTTTAAGTTTAAATAAAAAATTTAAAGAAACGAACAGTTATTGTTTGTTAATCAATAAAAATAATTTAAGTCATAACTAGATAAAAAATAATATAGGATATACATAATTCTGCAATATACTAGAATCATAATATGGTACAAGTATTAATTTGTATGTTCATTTGTTTTACTATAATTTTTATTTGAATATTTTGGTCCTTACAATTAATAAA
Source organism: Ormyrus labotus (assembly GCA_035582975.1). Lineage (NCBI taxonomy): Eukaryota > Metazoa > Arthropoda > Insecta > Hymenoptera > Ormyridae > Ormyrus > Ormyrus labotus. The sequence continues at coordinate 18,239,411 of JAWWEO010000001.1, read as the reverse complement.
AATTGCAAATTTTTTTTGGTTTCACGATAATTACGTTTTTATTAACAACTGGAGACTAATCAATTTAAAAAATACTATTTTTATACAAATAAATGTGAATGCAGAAAAATATAGAAAATGAATTTTAAAATATAGCTCAATTTCCTACCTGTTTCCTTCTCTAAAGGCATCAAATGATGCAATATTTTGGACTTCTAAAGGGAAAGAACTATCAAATCGTTGAAGAATACAGAAACAGTGTCAGGCCAGAATAAATCGATCAACAATATCAACAACTATCATAACAAAACTTGCTCCCTTTAATAGTCTGCAAGACGATGAAAATATTAACAGCGATAATTAAAATAAAGTTTAATATTGAAAAGCGGCAAAAATCAAATGTTAAACTACGAAAACTCATTATTTATTACGTCTAAATTCGTTTACATCAAATAAATAAAAAATAAATTTAAAAAAATTTGAAAATATATAACACTTTTTGCGAAATTTTAATTTTACATGGTTTTCTTTAAATTGCGATATATTTATATGTTAATTGTATATTTATTATAAATAATAAACTGAAATTCTCATTTCTTATAGTTTCAAAAAGCCTTTTGAACAACTTGAGTATGAGCATTTAAGAGCTTTCGATGGACACTTATTTTTCTGTATTTATACCGCACCGTCTGTTTTGTCTATACAAAAGCGATAACAGCAATCTCGGCAGGAAGCCTTAATTAATGAGTATACTTTCTTCGCACTTTCGTAAGAAGGAAATTCCTTTTTTGATGCATGCAGCCTGCCGTTTTATTCCTTGTTTTGCGGATGTTAAATTAGGGGTTTGCATCAAAAACTAATGTTCGACTTTTTTTACATTCCCGCACGATCGCACGCGAGCCGTGAAATTTCGTTTTACGACCTTGAACGAAAAGAACTATTTCAACATACTAGTCGCTAGATTCGTGTTTACGTCTTAAAAACGAATTTTGCGGCTAGTGTGTACTGAAAAATAATGTTTATCATCCGTCCGCAAGATTTTTCGGCTTCGTGCAACGTATCACCGGAGTACTCAGTTACCGCAAAATCGCATTTCACGGACTTATTGTGATACAAAATACTGAATAAACAGTTACAATAAATATTTTATTTTGAACGATACAATTAATTATAAAATTATATTTTAAGTATTTATAAAAAAACAATGATTATATAACATTATTTGTATAACTTATAAATTTCTACTTTTAATATGTAAAGTATCTCCTAGTTTTCAAAATAAGTACGATCTCGGATTTACAATGTCACATAAAAGTTGGGCTAGTAGAAAAATTAAATCTGCACATTTCTAAATGATTTTCATTTTCTTCAGCATAATCAGTCACACTTAAAATTTTCGTCGAAATGCATTGCGCTCGAAGAAACAGCTGATTACACTATTATTCCACTTGGAAAGCTGCAGCATGAAATAAACAAAGCGCCGTAAAAAAAGCGCATAAAATCAGAATCGAACCGTCCGCGATTGACGAAATCTCAGTCGGGCGTTCTGATTGGTCCAAGTCAGAAGTCGGAGCCGACGCTCCTCCTCGCGAAGGCGCGCGCATCGAGCATTAGCGGAAAGAATAGTGGTATCGTCGAGCGCATATGCAACCATCCCCGCGTTTGTTATTCGTGCGAAAACGCAGAGGCAGAAAACGGCAGCACGTACAGCGCGATATGCGAGAGGATTGTTGTTCCGTCGCGTCGTAGTCGGACGTGCAAAATTAGCGAGCGCAGCGTCTCTTGGTGCGGCACGACGTGCGGTTGCTGTTCGGCGACAAAGGACGAAATAAGGAGGTATAAAATTGGCTCGTCTGCAGCTCTTTGTCTTTCTCGACTTAGCGGATTTTCATTTAGTCACTCGGGGGAAGATGTTGCGGGTTTAGTGATGCGGTAAACTTCGACCTGTCAGACTCGCTTGTTTTTTAATGCTAATGACGCGCGCGTGTATGTTGTATGTACACAACTTTTTGGCAGGTCTTCGGAAACGAGTGACGCTTCAGAAATAAACGATTCGCCAGAAATTGTGATTTTGTTTAGTATATAGTGCTAAAGTATTGGAGCTTGAGACAATTTTCGCAATAATATTGCAAGATTAGCAAGTTGTAGATTTAAAGACTGCTTGTGAAAAATCTTTTTGGGTGTGTGATACATTTTAGTTTAATGGTTTTAGTGTTGACAATTTGATGTAATCAATGAATTCTTTCTTATCAGGAACAATGGCTGAGGCTTCGCCTGTTGAGAAGCAAGATAGCCTTGAGGACAGCCTGTCTTCCGAAGAGTGGACAATTATATACAAGAAGGACCGTAAAGATAATAATACAAAGTCATCTGAGACAAACGATAAAGAAAACAAAGATGAGAACAAAGAGAGTTTGGAAGAAAATGTTACACCTCAGGTAAGGAATTGTAATAACACCTGAAATGTTTATATGTTTATATGGTTATTACTTTATGATGGAAATATTTATTCATTTTTACACTATAATTTATTTTTTGCATTTTAGAACATAAATCTTAAAGAGGAAGATCAGGAAGATATGGAGGCTGAAGAAGCTGTGGAGAAAGATATTGAGTCTGATGCATCTGTATCTATCCTGAGTGATGATAGTGAAGTAGAACAAATATTGAATTATAATAACAGGATTGAAACAGTAGCATGGCAACTTCAGAGAAAATCATCAGCTGATTCTAAAGCATTAATTATTCCACAGCAAATTCCATCAGTAACTAATTTTTAATTGCCCATAAAAGAATGTGAAAGTTTCATAATTTTAAAAGTTAATTATATAATAATATTTTTCTGTAATATAGTTAAATGCTTATTAAATCAGTAGAAGTTTAACTTATTTAATTATTACAAGTTTAAATTATAAATATACTAATAACTATGCACAAATAATTTTTGTTGAGCCCAAGGCCAGCTGGTTATTTGATTCCAATCACTTTCACTTCTTTTATTGCTACAAGTATTCTAAGTAATAATATTAACCTTTTACAATTTCTTATTTTTATTAGGATAGAATATCAATAAGTCCAAGATTAATTATTTGCTCTATAATAGCTTTGCTTATTGGTATTATACTTCGTGGTCACTTTGAAGAATTTGCAGAAAGCAAACAAAGCATATTGATTAAAAATGATGTACAACAAAAACTAAAAGAATTGGCTGATATACAAGAAAAATTAAAAGAATTTAATCATGGTAATTATACCTTTTATTGTATTAAAATTTATTATTTTAAAAAATAGTATTATTAATTTATTAATTTTTCCAGTGAAACAAACTCTTGAACAAATCCAAGTAAAAATGCCGGAAATGCAAGAGCTAAAGGATCAATTAATGAATAAAAAATATGAAAATGAGAAGGTTAAATATTTGATTGAAGATTTTAAAAAATTGAATGTAGAAGATGTTTTTAATATGAATGTTTACTATGATAAACTAGAAATGCTTGAAGCAATTTATCAGGACTTATGTTTTGCAATAAATAAAATTAATTCTTCCAGTCTAATCATTGACAATGAAATGTGTAGTACACCTCAAGTATTCTTGGATGCAAGGAATTTTAAGAAGCATATGCATCAAGCTTTTGAACAAACTCCTGATTTAGTTTCGTCTGAAAAACAGTATGTAAATTTATTTTGTAATAGTGAAAGTATTTTAAAGATGAAAAACAATTTCTAACGGTCAAATGATTTTTTTTTCAGAGTTTTTATTGACATTGAAAGAAAGTTTGATATTATCTCAGATGGTTTATTATCTGAACTTGCAAATACATATACAAGATTTTCTTCAAAAATGAATGAGCAGTTTTACAGGTTTATGCATAGACTAAATAGACGAATCTGCGCTCTAAAAAATAGTGGAAAAACTGACGATAAATTTCTCAACATTTTACTTAATAATGATCAAATTTTAATAAACAACTGTACTGATCCATTAAAACGCCACGTACTGGATTCAAAATCTAATACATCTCACAAACAAGAAAAGAACTATGAACACAAGAAGTATGAAGATAACAATAAATATGAAGAATTCAAGAAAAATAATTACAAATACGATTACAAACATTCTAAGGAGTACAAAAAAGGTAAGGATTCAAAGGAGGACTTTTTCGATAAAAAACAGCAAATTGATGAAAATAATGGAAAGAGTAAGGGAGAAATAAAAAATGATAGCAATTGGAAAAAGAATAAATTCGAAAATGAAAAGAAAGAAAAACGTTATCAGGAAGAGAAAAAGTATTATAAAAATGAGAAATTTAATAATGATTATAAAAATGATAATCCCAAAATGAACGAACCTAATAACAACTTTGACGATTCATACAAAAATTTTAACAACGATCAAAAGTACGATCGCGATTTGGAAAACTATAATAAAAATTATGATCAGGACCATAAAAAAGATCATGATTATGATCATAAGTCTGCTCACTACAAGAAAGAGAATGATCATGATCGTAAAGTCGAGTATCACAAAAAAGATCGTGAATATGATAAAAAATTTGAACAATATAAGAAAGAAAATGACTACGATCATAAATTCGACCATCACAAAAAAGACCGAGATAACGAAAACAATATTGATCATCATAAAAATTATGATAACGATAAGAAATACGATCATTTTAAAAAAGACCAAGAACAATTCCGTCATAAACGCGAGGATTACAAAAAAGAAAGCAATTATGAAAATAACTTTGAGCGTCATGGAAATTATGATAATGCTGACAAATACGAGCACTATAAGAAAGATCACGAACATTATCATAAACATGATAATTACAAAAAAGAAAATAATTATGAAAGTAGCTTTGAACATCATAAAAATTATGATAACAATCATAAATATGAACCTTACAAAAAAGATAATGAACATCATCACAAATACGATCATTACAAAAAGGAACGCGATTTCGAACATAAATACGAGAATAAGAAAAATTACGCATATGACGAGGATGATTTAAAGTTGGTTGTTAATGTAGAAAATGATGGAGGCCAAAAACAGCAATACAAAGAGAAGGAGTACCTTGCAAGACCAGATAGTTACAAAGATTCGAAATATACTAAGTACCAAGGAAATGAACGCAGGGAGAAGAAGGAAAAGTATCAGTCTAACGGAGAATGGCAGATGCAGAGGTGAGTAAAAACGTCTTGGGCAAATGCTATATCTTTTATTACAGATCCAGTTATAGATACTCAAAGCACCTAATTAGAAATAAGAAATTTTTTAAATTTGTTTTGCTAGAGTTTGTGACACTTATCTTTTGTTCATAACACAAAATAATTCATGCATGCTTAGCTCAAGTGTTTCTGCATTATCTAATCTTAATCTACGTCTTAAAAATCTATTATTAAAAATCCAATTATAGTCACGCATGTTTGCATTTTATGTTAAATTGTTTTATTCCACTTATTTTAAAAGTGATTTATTTTGTGACGTTTTTCTAAAAATTTTATTAAATAAATATTTTACCGTTTCCTTAAAATCCTAAATTTTTTAATTTTATTATTCTTTTTTGAAAGATATTAAAATAAGAAACATCTCAAATAACTGTTTATTGACGTCAACAAAAAAAAAAAAAAAAAAAAAAAAAAATAACAAGGTTTAGTATCTATAAAAAGCACTGTCCACGTGTTGATTTGCCATCCTCAATTTAGTAACCAGTAGTTTCACCTGTTTGACACCTCGCTTTTTTGTTTTCTATGTGTGTAGGGGCAAAGCCCGCGAAAAACTCCGGAATTCTGATTGGTATTTTGTCCGAGCAGATTCGCGCAAGGAAGCGAGGAGCAGCCGCAAATACGCCGACCGGAAAGCTTCGAGTCCACAGCCACCACCGTCGTCGTCCCGTAGAAAGGAGAGAAGTCGCGACCCGCCTGTCCCGAAGAAGGAATCCTTCAGTAAGCGAATCTGGAATTTACTAAGCAAGAAGTTTCGGAAGAATTACCTGTAAGGCGAATGAACTGACGAAGAGGACAAAGACGCTCGCATTCACATTAACACATACACTCGTAAATCGATGTACTCTATGTACTCAATGTATTATTCACACTTTTTCTATAAGATCTATCATGAGTATTCTAAGATGTTTAAGAAAAATTTCTTGTTTTTGCTCTTAAGTTTTAATGATTTTAGCGTCTATTAATAGTTAGTTATATATATAAACATCGAAAGTGAGTTTGAATTCGAAGCGTAATTTAGGTAGAAAACTTAGCTATTACTTTAACAAGACGTATTGCGCCATGTAAGATTGGAAAAATATGCCAAAGTGGTTTTCATCAAGTTTGTTTCAATATTATATTTGGTTGATATTTTATTTTTGTTACAAAAAAAATTTGTTCGATTTCGCTAATCAATCTAAATTATTTCATAATCAAACGATCAAAATTCAAATAAAATTTACTTTAGCGTCGAAGTCGATATTTTATTTTAATTAATAAATTTTTTGCTTCTTTTGATCATGTATTTAGAGAAAGCGATAACGATAGCGAATGAAGAATTAAATTCTATACTTAGTGAGAATAAGCTTAAAAAAATAAAGAATAGATTATTTTTGTTCCATGTTTGTTTTTTACAATAGTCGTATCTTATTATACACTGTAAGAAACCGAACCGTTTGCCGTGAGAAATAGTTACTTGTTTTTAAGAGTAATGTTTTTTGTACATTACAGTGATTAATGTAAAAAAAATGTACATGAAGTATTATAATAACCAGTTTATGTCAAGCAGACCGAATAAGGAGGCGAACGGCGATGTATAATGCTGTGGTCTTTCAACTGGATGTTTAAGATTATTTATTGAATTTACGCTTGTATGACTGAAATTATACGATTTGTGAAATTCAATAAAGACGTGTTATTTAAAATATATATTTGCACTTAGAAAATTGTAGCGTTATTTTATTTCCTCTTAGATTATTTGCATTACAAATATTTCAACACTGAAATAACTTGTATCTGTACGAAAAATTATACAACTAAATAAAGCTCTGATTTTTTTCTGCAAAGTATATGTATAATGAAAATAAATAAATTTAGGTTAGTGTTTACAGAAGTCAAAAAAGGTTACATCATGAGATTTCCGTTCAAGCAAAAAATTAATAAACAGTTATGAAAAGATGTCTTCGACGAATCCTAATAAAATACGTTTTAAATGCCCTTACGAAATAGGTGACAATAAAACGGATACTTATTTCCGCAGATATGAAGTCGCGAATGTGGAAATCAGAATATTCTTAAACCGGCTAATTTTGATTTTCGAGGATTTAATGTCTAAATTGGAATTCGCGGTAAATAAGATTATTTCTTCGAGGTGACTAAGGATATGTCTTACTTTATGTTTTATAATAAAAAAAAAACAATTGTTTTTTAGGCTACTTTACCGGAACTCCTTTCTCACCCAGAGGCTCTAAGCGTTTTATCAACAGGGGACTGGAAACAGATTTCTTCAGCTTTCTTTTCTATTTCAGATGAACAAACGATTTGTTCTGAAGTTGATTCAAAATGTTAGGGAATTATTTATTTTAAATAATAATAGAACTCTTAGTATATTTATGAATTAAGCCATTATAGATAGAAAAACTAACTGTGAATTTGTTACTTTAAATTGAAGCTCGTCTCAGCGACGTCAAGAAAGATGAAGAACAAGAGGAAGAAGCTGTTTTAATCACAGAGAAGTTTTCCTGCAACGATTTCGAGAGCGATACTAGCCCCTTTCGAGCCAAGAACATGTGCATTACAAATGCGATTGAAGTACTGTCATAATACATTTTAATTCTTCGTTACAATCGAGCTTTACTTTTCGAACTTTGTACTTAGCTGCTGTTCTCATACAAATCGCTACGCGAACTATCGAATGCTTACCAAAGCACGATGTCGAAGCCAACCGTTAACTTTCTGAGGCAACTAAAACTCTTCATGGAATATATTATCGAAGATACGAGCCTGACGCCCGAAGATGACCGAGATAAGCTGCTTCACATGCGTCACCTTTGCAGCGAGCTGACTAAAACGAAGCAGGATATTGCTGGTATTTACAGACTCGAATTCAAAAAGATAAAGTTTTTCATTGAATTATATTGTGCGTTCACAGTGATGGCTGTCGATTTGGAGAAGCAAAAGGAGAAGCACAAGGAAGAGCTGTCCGAACTCTTTGACCAGGTTTCAATGTCCACCGAGACCTGGCAGAAAATTCAGGATGAGTTTAACGAGCAGCTGAAGCAAACATTGTACACTTTCAATCGCTTTCGATCGTTTTTTTTATAATAAAAACACAATGTACATGTACGAAACGTGAATTTTTCAGAAAAGAAGCAGAAGAGAATCAAATGAAATCGATTCAGAACTTCAATGTAAAGATGGGCGGTAACAAGACAGTAATGGAGAACTTGCAGAAGAAGCACGACACCGAAGTCGCCGCGAGCAATAAATTAATAGCCGAAGCCCGAGCGAAAAAGTAATTGTCACCGTAAAACATCGACTGGTAACAATGTAATGGATGATTATTTTATAAAAAAAAAAATTGCATTCCGACAGGTTCAAAGTGGAATCACAATTGATATCGATGATAATGAAATACGATACCGAAGTAGCCGAAAGGCAAGAGCAGCACGAGGAACAAATGGCCGAATACCAATCCTATATCGACGAAAGAAAGATGCTGATGGTTAATATATATATAGATAATTATGATTCTTTTTTGATAAACTAAATTTTTAAGCTAACGTAAAAACCTTTGCAGGACGAAATGGAAGTTCAGCTGGAACTGTACGAGGCTATTATAAAAGAAAGGGAGGAGAAGGAGTTTGCGGCCTACAAAAAGAGATACGTAAAGTTTGTGAGGAAACGTTGCGCGAAAGTAATCCAGCGCTGGTGGCGCGCAATCTTGAAGGCGAGGAGAAAGAAGAAGAAGAAGGTTGAATATATATATATATATATATAAACATTTTATTTATTTTTTAACGATAAAAGGTAATCGACGAAATGTACTGTTTGAATTTTCAGGGAAAAGGAAAGAAGAAGAAGAAGAAGTAAAAGAACGTTCTTGGTGGTGTCGAAGCTGCGTTTGAATTTGAATAAATAAAAGAATACCAATTCGAAATTCTCGAGAATGTTGAAGCTCCTCTCACTTCACACTTCTGTCACACATCCATAACTTTATATGTTGTACTTTTTTTTTTAATAAATAAAGTTTTAAAGTTTTAAAAAATGATTTTTAATTTACAAAAAAAAAAATATAATGTGTTATTGCATTAGAAACAAAGTGCTTCTTCGTTTTTTGTAAATTTTTCACATTCTGTAAATAAAAATCTGCCACAATGGCTGATGAGGAAGAAGAGGAGAAGGATAAAGATCCACGTTTTGACTTTATTCTACAGTATTTATTTAAAACCAATAAGTTTAAAATGGATGTGTGGCGTAAAATGAAAGATAACCACGAATACGAGGTTTACTACAATATTATACATTATAACCTATAGTTTAAAAGATGATTTCTAAAAAAGTCAAAGTGTTCTTTTATTCAAACGAATTTCAAATTAAATAGTTCCTTAAATATACTTCAATCGCCTCTCCTTCTCCGTTATAATTTTTAAATTTATCTTTACAGCAACTAATATCAAACTTTTTCAACGATATCTGGGAAAATATGTTACTAATGGAACTTACGAATGCCGGGCAATTGATACCGTACAATTTCCTGCAGTTGAATTTCAAAACGAAGTACGCTTACTTTATAAGGCAGGAGAACGTCAAAATCACCGCCGAGAACATTGGCTACACTTTGCTAGTTGGCGAAATGGCACCGAGATCGTTCAACGACTTGGCTAAAATCGTAGAAGAGGTATAGGTTTCCGTCTCGATCTTAGCAGCAAAAAATATTTCAAATCAAAAATCTTTCCAGCTCTTCATTCCCACATTGGTTCCTAAAGAAAAGCTGGGAATGCCGGCGATCGTCGTCGACGACGTGAAGAAGCACGTCTACGAGCTCCGAAACCTAATATGCGGGGTAAGAAATCCCCTGATCGAAGGCAGCCTCCCCCATTTAAAACAGCTTAATTCGTTAAAAACAGATCCGGAGCAGGATGACCGGCGACACGATGCTGCCGATGCCCTTGGGAACGGAGCTCTTGTACGAGGAGGGGGGGCCGCCCCCGCAATTCAAGCGCAACGTCGAGGAGATTGTCATCAAGTGGACGAGTCAGATATCTGCCGTATTGGCGGAGGACAGTAGTCAGGTTTTCGAAAACGTTAACCCGGAAGAGCCGCCGATGCCCAGCGACGGTTAGGGACTCTCGCTTTTTGGGGGATCTTTCGTAGTTTTTAAGCGGTGTTCCTCGAGTTTCTTCCTTTTTCCGTGCAGAATTCGAATTTTGGAAGAAGAGGCTCAGGAATATTGAGTCGATTTACGAGCAGCTGAGGGATCCACGAGTCAAAAGAATGGCGATGATTTTGGAGAAGAATCGCAGCCCTTATTTGCAGTGTTTGCAGAATATTTTTAAGGAAGTCGTAGGCGGTACATTCTAATTTACAGTCAAAATTTTTGAAAAACTTTATCTTCATTAAAAACTTGATATCTTTATACGGGCAGCTGTGATCGAAGCACGAGACATAACTTTATACTTACTACCACTCGAGAAGCTGATGACCGAAATCGAACAGGAATCCAATTTCGCAGCGCTGCATGCCAAAATGAAGCCGATATTCCACTGCATCTGCTTGACCTGGGCTCGCTCAAAATACTACTGCAAAAGCACGAGAATCATCGTCTTTTTCAGGGAGTTCGCGAACCTCCTGATGCGTCAGGTTTGAACGATTTAACAAAAAGTAAAAAAAAAAAAAAGCGTTTAAAACACCCAACGATTTATTTTAAAGGCCACCGACTATTTGGATCCTTCATCGCTTTTTCAAGGAGACGTTGAGGACAGCAAGGGTCGAGTGACTCGTTGTATTAACGTCTTGGATCACTTCTTCGAGGTGTTCAATGTGTTTCGGCGCAAATTGAATTCCTACTTCAGACAGAGGGAGCCAGTTGGTTGGAACTTCCATCAGAAGTTGACGTTTGACAAGATAATCATATTTTTAAAACGACTAAACCAGATTCAGGTTTTAAGAATCCTTTTTTTTATGCAAAAAAAGCACAAGGGTTTTTGAGCATTTTTCTTATTAGCTGTAAATGATTACAGAAAATTTTCGAGATCGGAGTTGAATATTACAAAATCGAGAAAATCGAATTGGGTGGCTTGCGGGGCAGCAAACTCAATCAGTCGGTGCAGGAAATTTTCGAGGAGTTCGGGAAGTACTACAACGAACTTTCAAATGTGCAATATGACATGCTATCTCCAGATGATCCGAGCTTTGACGCAGATCTCCAAAAATTTTTGAAAAAGGTCCACATTTTTGCCATGACGTACTTTTTATTATGACGATAATCCCTTCTTTCAGCTTTGAAATTATTCTTAACGAAATATCTTTTCCACGTTAAAGGTCGAAGTATACGATAGAAGACTGGGTACAATTTTCGATCAAGGCTTCGAAGAATGCTACACGATAGAAAGTATCTACAAATTCATAATCAACATTGGAACGATCACTACGAGGCCGGTTATTGCTAAACAACTGAAGCCCTATTACGACAATCTCGTTCAAATAATTCATGATGAATTAGATTTAATAAAGGTATCAAACGTTGCACTCACGAAGAGCCCTGCTAAAAGCGGGAAAAAATTCTCCACTTGATTAAAACGAGATATTTCTAGGTTATATTAGACAAAAACCTGATACTGTACAAACGGAGAGGTTATATGGTCATAGATCCGACGTTCCCGCCGGTCTCCGGGCAGCTTAACTTTTTAAGAAAATTGCGTTCTCGCGCCGAAATACCACTTGAATGTGTTAAGAAGATCGAGCATCCAATAGTCAACTCCGAAAACATGGTTTACGCGTTCAAGAAGTACGACGAGTTTCTCGTAAGTAGTTTTTCAACAAGCGTTGTACTCGAGAAATCGAAGATACTGATTTAGTGAGATTGGCTCATTTTTGTGCAGGCTTTGGTACAAGTAAGCGAAACTAAGATGACCAACGTGTGGATGGATAAAATACCAGAGTTGGTGGAAAGCGGTTTAGGGGCGCCTGTGTTTACTCGGGATGAAAATAAAGCTTTGAAGTCCCACTTCGACAGTGGTTTGGAATTGGTTTTGGAGGAGACGAGATATATGTTGGTCATTCTAGAGAGGAGGGACTTGCCTGTTGAAGCTTTAGACGTTTATGCTAGACTAGCTTTCTTCTACAATACCAAAATAAAGCTCGACTATATTGCAACTTGGTGATTGCCCTATTGAAAAAGGTGCCTGGATTTTCGCGTGGGAAATCTAAAAATCTGAATGAAAAACTCATATGTAATCCATTAAAATACAGTGATTTTCCATCCAGAAATCCAGGCTTCTATTTTTCTCCAACTTTCTTAACCTTTAGGCGTTTTCCGGCGCTTTAAAGGTTAAATTTTCAACCTAGCGAGTTAACATTCGTTAAAGAAGCGGCTCTCCAAAACAGGTACAACGAGATCAACGACAATGCTTCAGCCACGGAGAAATATTTGATCGCCGAAGAGTTGGGGATGATAACCGAGTTGATTGATTACGGAATGCTCAACTACTTCTGGAACTCTCCGGGTAACCAGTCTACGAACAGTTAAAAAAATCCTCTCCGCGTATTCGAATAACGAAAAAATCTCGCGCCGCAGAAACGGAGGAGTTCACCGACGAGCTGTTCGACATGCTGCAAAGTCTGCATCGCCGCGTCTTCCGGGCGCAGGAGAACCTGGAGGATATGCGCAAGCGCCTAATGGAGTGGGCGGTCCATCCTATCCTCACCCGAAAAGAGGACCACCATCGCAAAAACCTGCTGGCCATTCACGATCGTAAAGATGCTTTCAAGAAGAGGTACGCCGTCATCAGCAGCGACGCCGAGAAACTCTTCGCCATGCTCGAGCTCAATTATCAGCTCTACTTCGATCTCGTGCCTGAAGACTTCTTCGGCGTGGAGGAAGGTGCGTCGGGAACGTCTTCGAGAGGGCATCTTCGACAATTTTTTCGATGTTAAGAGTAACTTTAATTTATATGCTTCAGAGATGCACGAAGAAGCAGCCGTCGCGGAGGAAGCGGAGGAACATGAAGGTGACAAGGAGGAAGAACCACCACCAGCAGCAGGAGCAGCGTCACAAGTATCAACGAAAGCATCGACGCGACCGTCAGGAAAAGCGACACAGTAAATCCTCATATTACACTTAAAATTCGATATTTAATCTTTCCAAATCTAGAAATTCAGTAAATTCCAAATCCGCGAACAGGGACGATCCAGATGCACCGACGGAAGTGGGCCCGTCAGAAGTTGAACTCGAGGTGCACGATGAAGTGGTATTACGCGTAGACGAGCAAGAGGAGGAAGAAACGGAAGCTCCGCCCTCGCTGTCTGCGTCCGAGCTGCTGCGCTTAGAGGAAGAAGCTGCCATTGAGGCCGAAAACGAAGCAGCGCGCCGACTAAAATGGAAGCGGTACCTCGCGGAGATCGATGTTATGATCTCTGAGCTCTTTATCGTCTCGACTAAAGCCAGGTTTTCAAAAAATCCTTGAATGTCCCTGAGAATTGTTTAATATTTACGAGTAGTTTTACGAATTGCCTTTCATCCGCAGCGTTGGCTACATACTGAACGAAATGAACCCGAACACTATCAAGTCGGCTCTGTTTGAAATAATGCTTCTCTTGGAAGATGCTGCAGGTATCTTTTTCAAGCCCTCGGCGGACCTTGAAGATAAACAAGGTTTGTACGCCATATATGAAGATATCATGCTCGACGTTATGCGCATGGCCACCTTTATCCCGAGGATTGACCCGGATAAAGCAGACGAGCGCGATGCTTACACGGTAAAGTATCTTTCTACGCCGATGCTTCGCGACTGAATGGCTTTTGATAACGTGTTGCTTGAAATCGTGGCAGATTGATCTTACTGAGAACGAGGATGTAATCAACTTGCTGGAAGATATTTCGAACAACATGAAGAGTGCTTTGGGAGCAGCTGTAGAATATGCCAAGGTAATGAGGGAGTATTAGAAAAAGTAGTGGAATTTCGTCTAAAATTTTCAGTTGATTCAAACGTCACTTTCTTTCCAAAGGAATTCGAAAAATACTCCTGGCTATGGAAAGACTCGAGGACGGATTACCTGGAAATGTTTTTAAAGTTCTCTCGAATCCTCACCCCGGAAGAAAAGATCCGGGTGGGTATGCTGGAGGAGGGCGAGACCCTCGAAGACATCCCCTTCCAGAAACCGGAACTGGATGACTTCAGACGCGAACTCGATCTGTTTGAAGAACTCTACGAAAATTGCAACACTATTGAAAATATCAAGGTATTCGACGCTTGGCTTCTGGTTACTCTGAAACCCCTTAAGCAGACGATTCTGAACAATATTGGCAAGTGGTCGAACGTGCTTAAACAACATCTGATCGAGCACGTGAACGAAAGGTCTGGCAGTGTGATTGGACTGTTGGAGAAGCTTTTACTAATTTTCAGTTAATTGCAATTTTAGCTTGAAGAAAGTGCAGGAGTTCTTCGATGCTGCGCATGAGAGATTTACGACCCCGGTTTTGAAGGATGACTACGATGGCCTTTTGGATACCCTCTTCTATCTTAAGGAAGTTCGAGATCGAATGTTCGAAATCGATCAAATGTTCGATCCTTTGAGGGTGAGATATATTTTTAAACACAGTCTTGCTTTCTTGCGTCAAGCTGTTTCCACGTTAACTTGTGAATTTATTACAGGATACTATAAAACTACTATCGGACTACAAAGTGGAATTCCCCCAGAGCACGCATGACCAATTGTTGATACTCCCAGAATTCTGGAACACCTTAAAGAAAATAGCGGCGCAGGTGAAACAAGCAGTATCGCCTCTCCTGTCAGCCGAAATCGATTGGCTGAGGAAGAAGTTAACTTACTTCCAGTACCGCCAACGTAAGATGCTGGAGAAGTTCAAGGTTCAAGAATTTTTCGAGTAAGTATCCGAGCGGACGAACGAGTTAAATTTTCAAAAGTTAAGAAGGTATAATTTAAGAAGGTACATTAAGAAGGTGTAATTTTTCAATTATTATAGTCCGCGCTGTACCGATGTGTACACGAAGCTCGACCGATTTTACGAAAACGTCGACGTGCTCTTAACGGATCTGAACGAATATACAAGGACGTCGCGAATCTTCGAGCAACCCATGCCAGAATTCAAGGAACTCAACCAGTTACTCTGGCTGATGAGACTTCTCAAGAACCTTTGGGATTACGTTAATGTCATTACATCTAACTTGTCTGAATGGAAGACTACCGTGTGGAAGAAGCTCGACGTTGAGAGTATGGATGCCGAGTGCAAAAGACTGACAAGAGAACTCAGGCGTCTGTTTCGTTTGCTATTATTCAACTTGCATAAACTACTGTTAATTTATCTCCCTGCTTATTTTTCTTTTAACAGTGTTAGATAAAGAAGTGAAAACCTGGGAGTTGTACTCTTACATCGACAAAGAAGTGCGCAATATGATGTCTTCTCTGAGATCTATTTCGGAGTTACAGAATCCGGCGATCAAAGAAAGGCATTGGCAGCAACTGATGGCTGAGACTCAAGTAATATTTAAAAAAATTATTAATATTTTATCGATATTTATCTGACTTGGAAACCTTCGCGATTTTTACAGGTGAAGTTCATGATGACAGATAAAACGACACTCAACGACTTGCTGAAACTCCAGCTTCATCGGTATGAGGAGGAAGTGAAGAATATCGTTGACAAAGCCGTGAAAGAAATGGCGATGGAAAAAGTATTGAACGAGCTACACGCTACTTGGACAGTCATGGAATTTGAAAGAGATGTTCATGAGAGAACGAGGCTGTATATTTTGAGAGTCAGCGAGGAAACTATAGAGATTCTTGAAGAAAACCAAGTAAGTCAACTGAATCTTAAGAAAACCGCGGCTGTTTTATGTTTATGATGTATTGTATATTTTAGGTGCAACTACAAAATATGATGGGATCAAAATTCGTAGGACACTTTTTGAAAGAAGTGTTGAGTTGGCAGCAAAAATTGGGTACCGCAGATTCAGTTATCAGCGTTTGGTTTGAAGTACAAAGAGTGTGGATGCATCTAGAAAGCATATTTATAGGCTCGGAAGATATTAGAAGTCAACTGCCTGAGGACTCGAGGAGATTTGAAAGAATCGACAGAGAATTCAAGGTTTAATATAATTTAAAAGATAATCGTAGAGTTAATAATTAAGTTTAAAAAAATATTAGAATCGATTATTTCAATATTAATTTTTAGGAATTATTGAGGGATGCGACTTCAAATTTAAACATAGTTAGAGCGACAAATAAACCCAAATTATTGGAAAGGCTGGAAGAAATTGAGAAGCAACTGGCTCTGTGCGAAAAAGCTTTAGCTGATTATTTAGACACGAAAAGGTTGGCTTATCCGAGGTTTTACTTCATTTCTCCCGCAGATCTTCTCGACATCCTTAGCAAAGGTAAAAATGAACGCAGACTCAATTTCTAAAACATAAATCAATATTAAAATTGTTTTGCCTTCCAGGAAACATGCCTGAAATGGTTTGTAAGCATCTGTCAAAGCTGTACGATTCGGTAGCGAATTTAAGATGGAAAGCTCCAAAGTTAGGTATGCTTTACAGTTTATTAAAAGCTACAGTTCAATAACTCGTTCATTTCATTTCCAGCGAATGTACTTGTAGCAAAAGACGGAGAGAACATGAACATGCTCGGTACCTGCGATTGCAGCGGAAAAGTAAATCACCAATCGTGCAACTCGTATTCGAAAACAAAC
Organism: Ormyrus labotus; assembly: GCA_035582975.1. Taxonomy (NCBI): domain Eukaryota; kingdom Metazoa; phylum Arthropoda; class Insecta; order Hymenoptera; family Ormyridae; genus Ormyrus; species Ormyrus labotus. Next base: position 18,222,508 of record JAWWEO010000001.1, on the reverse strand, counting down.
TAATTGCACTTTTCTGCAATTTCAGGTTGAAAGTTGGTTGAATCGAGTGTCAGAAATTATGAAGCGTTCGGTGCGCTTTCACTTCGGTCAAGCGGTGCACGCGTATTTAGAAAAGCCTCGAGAAGAGTGGCTATTCGACTACAATGCTCAACCGGCGCTTTGCGGAACTCAAATCTGGTGGACCAGCGACGTTAATATGGCCTTTGCTAGGCTTGAAGAAGGATTTGAGAATGCTCTCAAAGGTGCTTCTTTAATTTCTTACAGTTGGTCTCGGGCTCTCGGGAAATGCTGTTGAGAATCTAAATTTTTCCTTAAAATACATGTCATTTTACGCTTTTGAAGATTACCAAAAGAAACAAATCGCACAACTGCATGCCCTGATCTCGCTGCTGATCGGCGAGCTCACGGACCAAGACCGACAAAAGATTATGACCATCTGTACGATAGACGTCCACGCCAGAGACGTCGTCGCGAAGCTGATACTGATGAAAGCCGAAAGCGCGGCCAACTTCCAGTGGCAGTCACAGCTTAGGCATCGGTAAATCGATCGTAAACGCCGGAAGCGACTTAAAAAAAATGGAGGATAAAGCCGACGTTTCTCGTCAGATGGGACGACAAAATGGGCGACTGCGTGGCAAACATCTGCGACGCGGCTTTCGTTTACGCGTACGAGTACCTCGGCAACACGCCGCGTCTAGTCATCACCCCTCTGACGGATCGTTGCTACATCACCTTGACGCAATCGCTGCATCTCGTGATGGGCAGTGCACCAGCCGGACCTGCCGGTACGGGTAAAACCGAGACCACAAAGGATTTGGGCAGGGCTCTTGGTCAGATGGTGTACGTCTTCAATTGCTCCGAACAAATGGACTACAAGGTGGGCATCTCAGCTGTTTTGGCGGAAAAGGTTTATTCAAGTTTTCAAAATTTTTTTTTTTTTTTTTTTAGTCCTGCGGCAACATTTACAAAGGTTTGGCACAGACCGGAGCTTGGGGCTGCTTTGACGAGTTCAATCGAATCAGCGTGGAGGTGTTGTCCGTCGTCGCTGTTCAAGTCAAGTGCGTGCTTGACGGCATCAAGATTAACAAGTCGACTTTTATGTTCTTCGATCAGGAGCTTAATCTTATACCTTCGGTTGGTATGTTCATCACCATGAATCCTGGATACGCAGGTCGTACGGAACTGCCTGAGAACTTGAAAGCACTGTTCAGGTATGGTTCAGAATTTTTTCAATTTAACATCGGTTTTGCGTGACAAGTCAAAAGCGAAGTTGAATATAATTTTAATATAATTGGGATAACAATAATACTTATGATGATTCTGCAAAATTTCGAGATATATCGTCGATCTAATAAGAAAGTAACATAAAATTCAAATACTCAGCGCTGAATATTATGGCAGAGCCACTTATTTAAGAAAATTGACATTTTTATGTCCTCCTTCAAAAATAAAGTCATCAATCAAATACTATTTAACTTGAAAGTCCAATTATTCTAGGCCTTGCGCTATGGTAGTTCCGGATTTCGAACTGATTTGCGAGATCATGTTGGTGGCCGAGGGCTTCCAGGAAGCTCGCCTTCTAGCCCGAAAATTCATCACCCTGTACACTCTCTGTCGGGAATTGCTTTCCAAACAAGACCACTACGATTGGGGTCTGCGAGCCATCAAATCCGTGCTGGTAGTCGCGGGTAAACTCAAGCGAGGTGACCGCGACAGACCGGAAGATCAGGTGTTGATGAGAGCCCTGCGAGATTTTAACACGCCCAAGATCGTCACCGACGACGTTCCTGTATTTATGGGACTGATTGGTAGGAATAGGCCTTTCAAAATTACACTGGGAAATTCGTTTTTAGTAGTTCAGTTCGGCTGTTTGCATCAAACATTTTTTATTCGTACTTCGTTGTTCATTCCAACCGAATAAGTCTTTGCGATATCGAAGGGGTTATTATTCATCTAAACTAAAAATTCAATTTTTAGCGATAGATTATAATAGTAACTAGGCAAAATTATTATAATTAATAATTTTAATTTATAGGTGATCTTTTCCCCGCTCTTGACGTACCGAGGAAACGCGATATGGATTTCGAAGCGGCTGTCAGAAAAGCTACTTTGGATCTTCAATTACAACCCGAAGACGGCTTTATCTTAAAGGTAACATTTTTCTACAGTCAAAGTTTAAAAAATACAAAGTTTACTCAATATGTTTATTCTCATGCAGGTTGTCCAGCTTGAAGAACTGCTGTTCGTGCGTCACTCCGTCTTTATCGTAGGATTCGCTGGGACGGGTAAATCGCAAGTCTGGAAAGCTCTTTTCAAAACCTATCAGAACGAAGGCCGCAAGCCGTACTTCAACGATTTAAATCCGAAAGCTGTGACGAACGACGAGCTTTTCGGCGTCATTAATCCAGCTACAAGAGAATGGCAGGACGGGTATAGAAGCCGATCGTTTTTTTCTTCTTAATCAGTAAATTGATTGTAATGAAAGTGCGCTCTTCGCAGTTTGGTGTCAGTATTGATGCGTGATCAAGCGAACATGAGCGGCGAAGGACCGAAATGGATCATCTTCGACGGAGACATTGATCCCATGTGGATTGAGTCCCTCAACACTGTGATGGACGACAACAAAGTGTTGACGCTCGCCAGTAACGAGCGTATTGCTCTTACCAAACAAATGAGACTTATTTTTGAAATTGCGAATTTAAGGTTTTAAAATGCTTCTTGATTACGCAGCCAAAGCCGAGAGAAAACTGCACTTACGAAATTTTTATTTGTTTTCAGAACGGCTACTCCTGCCACGGTTTCGAGAGCTGGAATTTTGTACATCAATCCGCAAGATCTCGGATGGAGTCCGTTAGTATTTTAATAAAAATGTGAAATTAGAGCAGATTTTAAGAGTTATAATAAATTATAAATGTCTTAGATACGTACAGAGTTGGATTGACACTCGAGAAACAAATGAACGTGGTAATTTGTTAGTCTTGTTCGAAAAATACATTCCAACATTACTCGAGGTGACGAAAGATAAAGGAAAGTTTAAGAAGATTACACCAATTCCTGAAATTTGTCACCTTCAGATGTTGTGTAA
>JAWWEO010000001.1:18172466-18219323 GCA_035582975.1 Ormyrus labotus | reverse complement strand
AATGAATTCTTTTTAAGCAGAAATTGCTTAAAAAGAATTCATTTGGAAAAGTTTTGCCGTCTGGGATTAGATTTTAAGTGAGGTCAAAATCTTTATTTACATCAGGCATTCTGCACGAAAACAAATTTTCGTTCGTATAAAGCATGCGAAAAAAAATATGGAATTTAAAAAATTCCCGTTTTTTGTATTGTATTTGCATTGACTTATTTAGAAATAGGTATATTCTAGACTAAAATTTAAAAATTATCATTATTATTTGGAACGAGAAAATAAAAAATTTTATTCTAAAAATTAACTTTCTTATATATTAAAAAAAAAAAGTTATATTATAAATGACGCGAATACGAATTAACGTAACGTTAACATAAATATTTAAATCCAAGCTTCAAATACAACCTGCTAGAACGTTTGAGTATACCTTGTGAAGTCGGTTAACGACCCAAGATTATTTTTCCTGTCAAAATGAATATTTTTAGACTTCTAGTCTGTCATAATCAAGCCTATTAAAAAAATTCATTGCACATTATTTGATACTTCTTTTAGCTAACAAAAATCTTAAATATTGGGATCTTAAGTATATAAATAATCAGATGATGAATTTTAATCACAGCCTACTCGTAAAATCTATCGTAGACTCTATAAAATCATTAAAAATTCCAAAATTATAAATGATAATTTTCAAGAAATTCATACCGCAAATGAAAGTTATGTTAAAGCTTTTGGAGTCAATTTACTGTTTTTCCTTCATACTTTTTAACTTGAGAATATAAATATTTTTTTAATAATATAAGCGTTAGTTATTAAGACTTATTTATCTAAAGCTAAAAAAACTTATTAAAAAAATTAATTATAAAAAATTATAAAAAAACTAAATCTTATTTCAATCGAAGATTTGTAATTTTTAATTTTATGATAATTAGTACACGCGACTAAAAATGAAAAAAGTTATATAATTAAATTTTCGTTTATCCATCAAAAGTGGCTGAAATACATAGAAAAAAAACTAAAATTTCAAATGGAAGTAGAGGAAAAAAGACCGAAATGAAAATTCGATGATCGTCCACTCTGCGAGTGAGCCTTAACAAGGCTCGGCGTTTCGAACGCGAATGAAAAAGCGACTTTATCACTTGGCGCGACTCGATGTGAACTCGCCTGCCGCGCGGCTCGAGTAGAAACGTCCACATCCACTCAGACGACGACGACGACGTGCCAGCCAACAGCCAGCAGTGCGCGCTCACACGCCAATAAATAGAATTAAAAACCCACACCAGTGTAATTATATACACACAGTCACGCTCGGACTCATCGCGAAAACGCGCGCACGGGGCGCCTTCGCACACAGCGGCGCAAAAAACTCTACAGGCGCGCTGCACACAGGCAAAAGCGCGTATACGCCGTATACGCGTACGCCCGTAAGAAGAAAAGCGGAAAAGAAGGACGGGGGAGAGCCATATGCAACGAAGCCTCGGTTGTCGTCTTGCTACGAAAAAACAATAGCCATGAGGCATCGCTCGGCTGCAGCAGCGAGCGAGAAAGAGAGCGAAATTAACGATAGCGTGCGTGCATGTGTGTAGAGCAACAGCCAGCAGCAACACACACGCACGCAGCGCGAGTCCAGAAGAAGAGAGAGAGAGATCGAGAGCGAACGAGCGAGCGCCGAGACGGGGGTCCAAGAATAGCCAAGAGCACGCGAATCTAGCCGTGTCGCATATTAAGAGAGTCAGCCTGGCGTAGAGGAGATCGCCGCCGCCGTCCTCTTCGGCCAGTAGTAGTAGCTCCGGGCGAGCGAGAGACTATAGAGGCAGAGCAGCAGTGGAAAGAGAGAAGAACGTCGCGCGCGCGCCCAGAGAGAGTCGACCGCTCCCCTGTATAATATTCTCCGAGCGCGCGCGCCTCTGTGTGTGTGTGTGCGCGCGAGGAGGAAGCAGCGAGCGAGCGCTGGCTGGCCTGCCTAGTCCAGACGACGACGTCGACGTTCAGCAGACTCACTGCCAGCGGAGCAGCGCCGGTTTATATATGGGGGCAGCCAACGGTCAGAAGGCTCGGGTTCTCAAGCAGCAGCAGCAGCACTTGCACCGCGAAGACGAGCGCCAGGCGAACCAGCAGACGGAGTTTCAGCGGATCGCTGCGCTGCGCCGGCGGAGCGCCGCCAGGTCGAGCCTCCTCTCTCCTCAGGTTTGTGCAGAGCTTTGCTCTCCAGGGTGTACCTCTTCCGAGCAGTCCTTTTGGCTTGCTGATCTGTGGGTGGAGATTCGTAACCTGTGTTTGATCAACCCATGGGTTTGGGAGTGCAATATAGCTGGAGACACTGGGAAACGAAGGAAGGTTTTGTGATTCAGACTAGTTTTCGAGATAAGGAGTATCTACAGTGCTTGTATTTGTACTTGTTAAAATCAGTTTTGGAAGACAGACTTTGTATGTGTGGATTTGATAATTTATGGTGAAAGAATGTCAGTGGTAAAGTAGATCAGTTCATGTTAATGGATTTGATCCATTGATTCTTTTTATAGTAAGATATTAGGGAAATAAAGAAACTCCTTTCAATGCATTCTTCAAATAAGTTTTATCTGTAAATAAGTTTTATAGCTGTTTACTGTACAGTTGTTTACTGTTGTAAACCATTAGGATATGCATATCTCAAAATAATCCTGTTTTCAAAATTCATAAAAATATATCCATTGCCTTTTAGTCAATGCTCATTTATTTTACCACTGCTTTTAAATATTTTTCAATCCAATCACATTTTGAATTTCAAACAATAGTTCTTAAATGCAGTCTCCAAAAAACTATAAAAAACCTATGATTTTTATAAATTGGCCAAGAGCCAAAAACTGCTAATTCTCAACTTACTCGTTCAGTAAAGCATTGGAGGGTTTCATCCAGTGAGAATCCCACTAAATTTACTTAATAATATTGTGATTGCTAAGTGATTTTTTTTTTGTTGATTTAAGTTTTGTTGCATTGCTAATTGTTAAACATATGAATACACAAGCCAACTTAATATAACAATAGCTATCATAACTCAGCTATTACTCACATTTTAAATTTAAATAATTATTTATTTTAAAAAAATGTTTAATTTTATTGTGAAAAGTTTGTTAATGTAAAATTATATATAATGATATCTCTAATTTTTTCTTTAGATTTAAAATTCTCTAAAAGTATATCTAAATTTATACCCAAGAATTCATTTGTTTCCATAAAACAATTGATTATCTGTGTTAAATTTCTGAGTAGCAGTCAATATAAACATTTAATTTTTATCAATCTAAAACACAGTTTTTTAAAATGTTTTTTATTTTTTACTCATTTTTTTGGTAAATTAAATATCATTGATACAGATAATGAATAAATTTTGAAGAATTTAAATTAGTGATAAATGATTTTTGATTGAACTAAACATTATGGATTGTTGCAAGTGCATTTCAAATAAAAGTGAGATATTAGTGAGTTATCATTATCTGTTGACTAGTGTAAAGTTGTCATTTTTCTTAGAATTTTATGGATATCCTCTAATGCTATTATCATGTTTTTTTTTAATGCAGTCATAATTTTTTTTTTAAATATTGTAAAAGAAACATAAAATACTGGTTATACTAATTGTTTTCCTTAATTAAAATTTTTGCTGTATAATTTATTTTATGTTTTCATACAAAAAGAGGTACACCTAATAAAATTTACAATTTTCTTATTTACTAACTAAAACAAATCTTTAGGCTTAGGTGGTGGAGAGCCCAAGAGGAAATCTTTCAAGGTGGTTTAAGTGATAAACATAAAGGCTGCGTTTGGCCCAACTGATTTGTTTGATTACTGAAAGATACAAAAAAGTGCAATGTCACTGGAAAACAGATCTAGTTCAGCTCTGTTCAAGAGAGCAGAACAGCTGAAAAGATGGGAGCAGTCAGAGACTAATAAAGAGCCACCTCATCCAAAGCAGGTGTCCAGAAAAATCAAATTTTCAGCTGATTGCGTCTTTTTGGCAGCTTGTGCAGCTGGAGATAAGGATGAAGTTATTAGGTTGCTCCAAAAAGGGGCAGATATTAATACTGGAAATGTCGATGGCCTTACTGCCTTGCACCAGGTAAGATTTCTTGTTGTTATTTTAATTGCTTTTACAATGTAATCCACATCCACGAAAATAACATCCTTCAAATATTTATTATTTTTAGACTCTTATGCACATTCAAACAAATATTTTATGTATTTTTAAAAATTTTTTCTATTGAAAAATATTCTATAATATACTATTTAAAATATTTAATATAATTTTGAATATTTTCAATGGTTGCATACTGATTATACAGCAAAGTGTATTTAAAATTGCTTATTTTTTCAATGATGATATGTGTACACTATTACAGTATATAACCTCTCTTAAATTCATGATCTTAATTCATGATTTGTTATCTTTTTCTAAAATCAGTGTAAGTGTGAGAAATTTTTCATTGGTTAAGTAATCCTTTTTAACTCGATTCATCTTCATTCTATCTTCTGTGAAAACTAAACCAAGGACATGAATTCTGTAGACGCATGCATCTACTTTGTTTACAGAATAAATTTGAACTCATCACGTATTGTTCCGACAGTAGCTGTGACAAAAGTACTCAGTCAAATGTAGTACTTCTCTGAAACAAATGTGTCTACTTTTCAATTGCTCATCATTCAAAAGATAATGGAGATTATTTATCAAACAGTGATTTAATTGCTGATTTATCTTCTCTATATATATTGATGATTTGTAATTTCCTGTAATTTAATGCATTTTCAAATCATAACGACTATTTTTTCTGTTATTCAAATTAAAATTTTCTAGTAACAAATAAGTTGAATTTGTACGCAGCTTAAGAAACTTAAGATTTAAACCATCCAGCGAATATTCCAACAAAAATTTTTAACTAAAGTCCTTCTACTACAAGAAAATTCCGTTTCTCTCAAGAGGATCTCATCTTTTCTCGGAGCGCAGATCTCGGCGAGCTTTGGCTAGAGAAGAAACGAGGATCTTGACGAATAGCCACTCTGGCCCTTGCATTTTTTTCATTTCTGACATTTGGTCAAGTCGCGTCGGTCAAGGCGTGTCGTGCCGTTGCCGTCGCCTCTCGAGCGACAGGCGATATCGCTCTCTGCCAATTGGCAGCGGATCCTCACCGCTCGTCCTCTTCATCTTCTAGCTACCGGCGATTTTCACAAACAGCGGGAAAACTCGCCGCTCGTATTATATAAAAGCCCGTTCTAAATATCGCGTTGTGCCTTCCTCTCTACCCCATTCATGCCAGCCGATTCTATCTTGGCTGCTTAGGCGAGCGCGCCTCCGCGGTTAGCCGATGATTTTTCGAGCGAGGTAAATAAGCTTTTAAACGGAGTTCGGAGAGAAGTTTCCACGAGTTTTCTCGCGAGTGGGTGTGATTTTGATTTGATGGTTCGGGGAGAGAGAGAGAGAGAGAGAGAGAGAGGAAGATCAAAGAGCTCGTTTTAGGTGCGCCGAGATGGTGAGCGCACTGTAGGTGGAGAACTCGTTTGCCAATTGCTGAGATGGAAGGATGATTTCTAATTGTTGCCGGACTGCATTGCAACTTACTCTGTGTTTATGAGAAATTGCTGAAGCTACCCGTATTTTTAGGATAATTTGTGTTTCGAGTTATTAGTGTCGGATGGATTCTCTGCCTTGCTTGCAAGCTTCATTACAAAAATATATCTGGAAGTATAAATATAAATACAGAGATTTTTTTTCACTCTCAAAATAAATTTGAAGTTCAAGCACGTAATATCGGGTATAAACAATAATTATGCTAGTTTCGGCGTTAGCTATTTCGAGAAAGTATTTTGGAAATTTGTAAGCATTTCTAAACTTAAGCTGCGATTCTCATTTGTTTTTCTGAAATTTCTAAAATTTCTATTTTTGACATTCAAGTACATGCCTAGTAACATCATATTAAATTTAGATTTTTACGCTTCCGACTTTTATATTTTTAATGCTTATGATGTCTGCATTTTACGTAGGCACATCTATCAAAAAATATTTAAATAAAGTAATATAAATCGTTGGTATCAAAGAGAAGTAATCTGCAGCGGAGTAGTAAAATAACTAGAAAATTAAGTCACAAGCTGATAATCTTGAATGAAAATGTGAATATTTTGCACTTGTTGAATACTTGTTGAATAATTCGAGTACTTTGGCACAGTAACGTTACACAATTAGGATCGTAAAAAGTTGTAAAAGATCGATCATAAACAGACATTTTTAAGTTCCTAGCCATTATACCTACTGTCACTACAATATATACACGTCGAATTCCAAGTAGTTAAATATTCTTGGCACCTGCTACTTTTTCTCGTGAACTCGAGTAATAACTTAATTTATCTCGACTCTTACACTATTTAAGCAAGAATCCACAATCCCCGAAAAAAAAAAAAAAAAAAATCAAGAATACAATACACGTCACTGAGCGGACCAGCACTCCATCGACCGAAGCGTATCCCGATCGGATGTAAATTTCAATAAAGGCTATTAATACCAGACCCAGTTTCACCCCCTGGGAACCCCGTAAATTCTCCATATCTCGTCTACTCCTCTGACTCATCGGCGTCGTAACCCTCGGCCAACTTCCAAATCAATCATACACCGACTCCGAAAACAAAAAGAGAGAGAGAGAGAGAGAGAGAGAGGCGAGTTCGTGGCTCCACGAGGAGGCTGGAGCGAGAGAGGCGCCCGCGAAGGAGAGTCGGCCGTTTGTGAATTCGCGAAAATAGACGTTGAAAATACATCAGGCATCGGCTCGCTATTTATAGCCCTCTATTACAAGTCACAGACCACTGTGCGTAGTCGTACGCGTTCCGCTTTGGCCCTCCTTCTCTCCCTCTCTCTCTCTCTCCTTCTCTATATCTCTCTCTCTTTCTCTCCCTGTGTTTCGACGTGCTGTAACGTACGGTTTATTTTTTTTGGCTGGACACGCGTGTATCCTGTCGTACACGAGGCTTCGCGCGCCTCTGCGCATGTAACGAGATAACTGATAATTTATAATTGAGCACTATTTTTATCGAGCCGAAGCGCGTCCGTTCTTCGTCCGAACGTCGATGAGTAAGAGATGGTCAGGAGAAAGATGACGGATCTGAGATATGGGCTGTATACGATGTCGAGGAGATTTTTTGGGGGGTATAAAAAAAAATGGGGAGTTGGATTCGATAGGTTTTTCGATCATTCTCCCCGCGGTGCCGTTACGAAACTTTTCTACGTTAAATCGAGAAACTGTTGGAAGCAGAATGTTTTCGTGTTTGATACGAGATTTCTTTGATTCTGAATCTGCTCTCTAAAAGTGTTTCAAGTAGTTCATACAGGCGGCGTATTATCTAAAGGAAAACTAGAAAATCACTTCGACTTCTGCTAATTATGAATTACTTGAGAGCCTATAGAATGTTAATTACACGCTGCATTTGTGGTAAGAGTAATTTTAGCTCGAGTTCAGCCGTAAACATCTTTTAAAATTTATATTTTATATATCCTCGTGTATTCTTGCAAACTTCTCTCGGCAGACAAAATTGTCAGATTTAAATGCATCTAAGTAGTACTTGTATCAAATACAATAATTCATTATTAATAAAAATACAACTGACTCTTATTAATTTTGAAGTAGTTTCTCCAGAATATTAATTTTTTGAACTGTAGAAACTTTTGTAAAAAACTCAGTTCCTCAAAATTTTAAGCTTTGCTTCAAGCTACTTATTCTGCTTACACTGCTTTTACGATGGAAACTTTCTTATAGACACATATTGAGAAAATTTCAAGTCGGTAAACTTAGTTACCAATTTGTGTTTGTTCCAAACAAACTTTTTCTTGGCATCAACTAAATTTTTTTAGACGATTTGCCACTGTACGAAACATGCAGCAAATATTTGTCATCCTTTTTTTTATGAATTGAAAGATATGTTATACAGATTAAGAAACTGTTCACACGTACATGAAACGATCGAAGAGTTCTTTTAATTCGGTGCATGAACGCTATGTTTTAAAAATAGATAGGCTCTTAAATCTGTTGAATCATTCAAAACTTATAGAAACTTAAAAATGTTTCCGCTAAAAATGGTTTATTTTAAGAAAATTCTCCAAAACGTTCGGCTAAAAATAAATAATCCCCGGTTTTGTTAAAATCTTATCCCAACCATTGCTCAAAATACGTTCTACATTTTACAAAACTCATTGTTAAAATTATAAACGTAACATTCTGTAACAACTTATTTTCTTACGGAACAATATACAACGGGCAATATCACCTACTTTATGCACGTCGCTTGAATGAAACTTCATTAAAAGTAGTTTGACACGGTCAGTAAAATAGGCGTCATTGTGCAAAGTTACGAACTGAGCAGCTGATAATTTATAATTGAGCACTATTTTTATCAGTTTCCCCTGCCGCTGACTAAGTCTCATATATTTTAATATCTCCTTGAAGGAACAATGTACTCGCGATTGTTGTTATCGCGGAACGTAGGCAATAAACGTTACAATTCTATTTCTTTATCTCAGAACAATTCGCACTTCTCCATACGCGCTTAATCATTGCAAATCCCGATTTTCTTTAAAAATTATATTAGAATGAGTTGGGCGGTTTATCCGTACGTCATTTTGATACTCGATTTCTTCGATGTCGTCGTGCTTACCAAGAAATACATGACAACACTGAATGATTAATTTTTGTATCTTAATTCATTCGACGACATTAAGCTGACTTTCAAACTCGTATGATTTATTGCCGGGCCAAATAATTTAGCATTTAATAATACATTTAAATGGAAAAAGCAACTTTTTTTACATTAAAAAAACACGATGCCAGTGTATAAACTTTGATATAGGCATATCTACAGCTAACACCGAAAGTCCTATATACCTTTCCTTAAATATATCAGTAACAATGAAACGCGCTGTTTCAATAGCTTCTCGGCGTATCGCACAATAAATAAACAAATTCTGTCTTGTAATTGCAGGCGTGCATCGACGACGACCTGGATATGGTGGAGTTCCTGGTGGAGCAGGGGGCCGACATCAACCGCGGCGACAACGAAGGTTGGACACCTTTGCACGCGACCGCATCTTGCGGCTTCGTATCTATCGCCAAGTTAGTATACACCTCGTGACTCATGCCTGGCCTGTATCTCGAGCTTTAGTCCCCTATCAGCGCCCGTTTCCGTCGGAATCGAGAAGAAACCGCCGAACAATAGACTTTTTGGCAGCGAGCTTTCGACGTCCGCGAGGAGCCGGAAACGCCGCTGTTCAAAACGGACGGATTGCACAATTGCAGCTGCTGCTTCGTTCCCTGTTGTCCGAAGCTTTAAGAATGTGTTTCGCTGCGTCGCGCGAATCTCCGGATCGACCTAAAAATATGCGTTTTTAAAGCTTTATCCCGACGGAGGTTTATGCGCTTTTTAAAATAGATGCAAATCGAGCGTGGGCTTTACAACAGTTTTACTGAAGCGGGAAAATTTACTGGGGAACTGTCGTAATTTACTTGGCAGTTAAGGCAATGATGTATGGGTATTGAAGTTCGCCGGTAGATCATTAAAAACACGTTAAATGAAAATTTTAGATCCGATATTTAGTTTTGGAAAAAATTTTATTTACTTTAGTTGTGGCTTTAAATTTACACAATTTCGTATAATTAGAAATTAGATTATTCTCTGCTTTTTTAGAAAGTTTTTGAAAACTGAAGTCCGTAAACGAAAATACGGCTAATACAAAAATTTGTTAAAAACAAAATTTAGCAAATTACACCAAATTTTTTTTCCGGGATGACAGTTAAACGCACACTAAATTTTGTCCAAATTCTTCAGACATAGTCAAAGATATTTAAAAATGTGTAAATTTAATATCCATTGAATTTTTTATGTACGTGTACGATCCATTGCCAGTTAATCGGTTAATAAGCTTCTTCTTTTGTTCAGCAGACAGCTTTATAATTAATTGTAATTATCATATTATAATTGTAATTAGCTGCCGCAATTACAATTATAATATTAAGTGATTAAAGACCTTTTTTCAATTAGCAATACTTATTCAATACAGTCTTCTTTTCTCAGTTTCTATTCCAAGATTATTTTAATAATCAATTTAAGTGATTATTTAATTAAACGAAGCGAGACTAGAGTCATTTACTAGACTTCTCTATGTGCAGTAAATGCTAAATGTTCTCGAAGAGGAAGATCTTACTAGTGCACTGGATATGTCAATACATATTTCAGTAACTTTAGTAATATACATGTAAAATTATAACTAACAACCAATTGTTATGTCAACTTTCAAATGATTAACAAATCCGCAAGCTTGCCCAACAAACAAACGTCGCGCTCTGTCGAAAGAAATAAAAAGCCTTTCGGTTAAGCGATCTAAACAAAGCTGATTAAGCTTGCAGCCATTGAGCGTCACGATTAATAATTGCCTCGACTTTCTGTCCCTTAGATACCTGATAGAGCAAGGCTGCAACTTGGCGGCAGTCAACAACGACGGCGAGCTCGCCCTCGATATAGCCGAGAGCGACGAGATGGAGGTGATGCTCCAGGAGCACATCAACAAGGCAGGCAAGTGCCTCTCTGCTGCTCCCCCCTCAGTCTTGGGAGAAAAAGCTCCCCGACGGGGCAGGAAAGCTTTCTCAATCGTTCTTAATCGAATAGAACGGTCGCCTCTTCTTTTCATTGTTGTCGTCGACCGTTATGCAACGGCGCTTGCTTACGCACGTGCAGCTTTGTTTTTGCTCGAATAATTAACGGGACTTGACGCTCTTAATGAGGAATCAATCGATCGGTCGTTAACGAATTTCTGGCTGCATTGTTTCGCATTTTTCCAATTTAGAAGCGCTATTGAAGAGTGCTGCGCGCCAAAGCCGACTATTGCTTTTACGTGGGCTGAGGTCGTTAAAGCGATATTGGGCTGAAATATTGTTTCGCATTTTATTAGTTTTCTGTATTGAAAGATAATTTAATCAGTTTATAGAAAAATATCTCCAATAAATCGTTAGTTATTTGTGAACGTTGTACATTAAAGAAGTACCGTAATACGTTTTGAGATAGATTATTAGAGAAAACAGTGTAAACTTTAAGTCGAACTTTTACTAATGGCTATTTCAATTTTAGGTATCGACTGCAACCAAGCTAGGAGTGAAGAAGAAAGGTTGATGTTAAGCGATGCCAGGGCTTGGAGGGCTGGAGCACCCGGAAAGGATGCAATGCATCCAAGATCCGGAGCCACTGCGCTTCATGTTGCCGCCGCGAAAGGCTACAGCGCAGTTATGATGTAAGTATTTTTAAATAAAAATAAATAAACTGTAAAATTGTATTACTAAAGTATTCTTTAAATCTTTTTCAGCGTCCTGCTGCAAGCTCGATGCGATGTCAATGCGAGAGACCATGACGGATGGACGCCCTTGCATGGAGCAGCTCATTGGGGCCAACTTGAGGCTTGTAGGCTTCTGGTAGAGAACTACTGTGATATGGATATTAAAAATTATGCTGTAAGTAAAGTAAACGTAACTTACTGTATATGAAATTGAACCGTTTACTTTTTATGTTTTCTAACTGTAGAAAAGGTTTTTCTGCTCTCCTTTTCTTCTTTTGTTAGATTTTAATTGATTTATTCATTCATTTTATAGGGCCAGACTGCATTTGACATAGCTGATCCTGATATTGTGAAAGCCTTAGAGGAGTTGAAGAAGAAGCAGGAAGTTATGTTAAAAGAACATCCACAAATTATTAATAAACAACCCACGATACCAAAGAAGCGGTAAGTGTTAAGATGACGTTCATTCTTTATTTACATAAAAGATAAACTTAATCATTATATTTTATTTTTTAGCGTATCAATCAATAAGGAAAATTTAGTTATCGATCAAGAAGGAACAGAAACGTACGAGGAAGAAACACCAAACAAAGTTAAAAAAGTTGAACTGGAAATTCAATCCGATAAAGAGGAGTCGAGTGTTGGGACCAACAGTGACGTTGGTGAGTTGACATTTTCACTTAATTTGCTCTCGACTCTCTTAGTTAAGCTCTTTGGACATAACTTCTGCATAAATATTTGTTTAAAAGTTATTAAAAGAACCATAGATATTTTGGAATGTAATATTAAGTAGCATTTTAATATTTTGAACTGTTGCTTTTATTAAAAGTATAATACTTCTGAACTGAGCAATTAAAAATATTTAGATAATTCTCTTTTTTAATTGCTGTATACTGTTCCTTTTTTTTAAAGTTACTAAATTAACTTTATTAAAAATGTAATATTTATATTTTTTTATGCCTTTCAAAATTAAAAATTAATTTAAAATCAAGAAAAAGAATAAAAGGTAATAACGATGCAAAAGTTTTCTCTTTAAAGTCTTTTCTGAAGCTTAGACTGAAGCTTTCACTTTATAAAAGCTCAATAACTCTTTTCCATTTCCTCTTTTCCTCTACCTGCAACAAAATGCCTTCTGCTATTTAACAACGACACTTTACTACAATCTTTTCTTATCGCAATTCTCCCTAAAATATGCTGCGTGGATTTAGAAGAGGGAGTTGATACCGACGTTGAGGCGAGCGAGGGTGAGAGTGAATCTGAGACTAGCTCAGATACACACACCTCTACGTGTTCAGATCAATCTAATAAATCAAATCAATCAAACAACTCTACTTGTCTTACCGACGACGGTAAGTTTGCTCTCCGTCTCCTCCTTGGAGCTCTGTGCCAACTTGTTTTTGAGAATTTGTCGCTAATATTCCGTTTTTTCTTTTTGTTTACTTTGGTTGATTTTTTTGGTTTCCTGAAGCGTTTGCGGTTGAATAATATGTATTGTGCCATATTATAAAATATGTTATTGTTTTCAGTCATTAGCAGATATTTAACTTAAAAAAATACTTGTGGAAATTCATTAAAAATGAATTTATATTTTCTCTGCTGATGACTAAATGAATATATCTATTAGTGTATAATTAATAATTTCAATATAAAATAAGAGATTGACGCTTATACTTTGAAATTACAGAAAAAAAGAACAGGGTCAATCGTGAAGAAACAGTTTCGCATAGCCCACAACCGTCACCGGATACTAATAAAGTTCCTAATCAGGCACCTATAACACCGCCGAAACAACAGACTGAGAACAATGAAGAGGGTTCTATTCCCTCGTGGCGGCGCTCAGGTTCCTTCAGAAATCGGGGCCTGGAGACGGAAGCTGCCAATTCACTGCCCAATAGTACGTATAAAAAAAAATTGCACTACAATTAACAATATATTTCAAACTTTTTTATACTTGTATCGTGATGTTTATATTCAACTAAATTTTATAATATTTTTATAGAAATTGAGGAACGCGAAAAACCTGTCATTAAAACGCCGATTTCTCCATCAAAAGTTCCGGAAGAACCAGAAGTCGTACTTAGAAGAACTCATAGTTTTGAAACAGATGAGAAGTAAGTGCACGTATTTGCTTGCTATCGATTAATCCTACATAAAAGCTTGTAGCTTTAATACGTTTTAGAGTGTGTGTTTTGATTTTCGCAAACAAGCTTGACAATGTATTTTGCACAAAACACTGAAAATCACCACCCAATTCGCGAAAAAAATGATAATTCGATTAAGGGGATGAAAGTGCAGTTGGACACATTTCTCATTAAATTCTAGTAGAAATATAGTGCCTCACTGTAGTATGTTACAGTTTCATTGCAGTAAAGGCACTGCAAAGAGATAACTATCATTTTATGAAAAGTGTGAAAACTGTAATGTTGATATCTCCCACTTCCCCTTAAATTTATTTATTTCTAATAACTTTCAAAATTAAAATCAAACAAATTTTTAATTTAATAAGGTTTAACAAATATTTAAAAACGTTTTTATCAAACAAAAGTTCATTTTAATAAATTAATAAGTTTTAATCTGTTTTTATTTTAAATTTCTTGGGAGGTATGATGCATTATTAATGAATTAAAATCTTAATCAAAGAGATATTTTCTATTATTTTTTTTTATTACTTATTTATAATTTGTATCACTGATTTAAAATAATATATATATTTTAAAAAACTTAAAATAATATATTATTTTTAAAAACTTTAAGTACTTTATTCATTAATAATTGATTAACCTGAAAAAATGGTCATATCTCCTTGAAAAAATTTATATAAAAATTCATGAGCAATTGTACCTGGGCGTTTGAAAAATTGGCACAAACCCTCGATGTGAGTTCGTGTATAAGTGTGCATGGCACGGCTGCATGTTGCGCAGGTTCTATGAGCAGTACCTGGCACTGAGAGCCCGTATCAAGGCAGCGTCCTGCCCTACTCTCCATCGCTGCAATCCAGCAACTCCTACTCATAACAACGCCACGACCGCTCGATCTGCATCCCTGCGCGATACTTACAGGTTAGCGCACCCTGAAAAAATTTTTTTTTTCTTTTATCATTTAACGCCTTTATTGGCAAACTCTTATCATCCCTGTCAAATGAGCTATGCAATCTCGGTGAAGTTTAAGGTTAATGTCAAATAAGTTTTTAACATGAAAGAATACGATGCTTTTTAAGTTGACGAGAGATGAGTTTCTACTACTAATTTTGCATCCTTTCATCTTGCTTTGACTTTTTTTATATTACTAGACATCCACATATATTATCCTTTTAATTTACAACTGAAAAAAAACATTCATTCCCATAAATGTGTGCTTTACTATATGCTTTTGATAATAATAAGCTTTATTACGTGTATTTGTGTAGTTTAATTTTAATAGCACACAGCAATGAAATATAATAAAAATATAACAAAATATTAAAATTATTAATAAATATATTTTTAACGATACTTTTTTAAATAAAAAAGAATATTAATAACGAACAATTTCTTCTATGTGAGTTCATAAATATTTTGTAAGTAAAACGATGCTACATTTTTAGGTAAAAGGACAGTAAATTTGAAAAAAGGAATTAATGTCTTTTATTTATTTGTTTGAAATTACTTGTTCATAAACAGATAAAATAAATTTTTCTTTCTTCTATCTTTAGAAATCTTGGTGATAATGTAGAAAGGTTTTCTTTTATCTGTGACCTAAATAGAAATACTCATCTGTCATTGCCTAGTTTAAAAAAACTGGAAATAGGAAGTGACATTTTCTAGAAAAAGTTTAACAGTGATGCTGTTCTAATACTATTTAGGTCAGGTTTAAATGGTTTGCGAGGTACTTAAGTATTTCTGAACTATATATAAAAACTATTTTATTTCTAGTGTTGTGTTTTTTTTTTCATTGCGTTTTGGCTTGAATAGTAGACCAATATTTTAAGTTCATAAGCATGTTAAATAATTAAAAAACCATTTATTTGTACAAAACTTTGTCTTTTTAGGAATTGATATTATTCTCACATTATTTCAGATATTATCAAAGTTATTTTCTTCTTTTCTAACTTTATGCATCGATCATTTTATTAAAAACATCTTTTTTCTGTCCTCAATTCTTCCGCTAGAAATCTTGCTAAGCAGATGTGCTTTAATTTCTGTTTATAGGAAAAAGGAGATAAAGCTAAATTTGGAATTGTCGCGAGTGCCGCAGGGTAATAGCACGCAATCACCGACACTGCCAAATAAATCGTTGCCCACATCACCGATCTCAACGAATCTCACCCCCAGTGTCGTTACGAGTCCCATCCCGTCTAACCAAATTCGCAGGTACTTTAAGCAAGCCTTCTTTATATGGGACATTTTCGGTATTTCAGAAGTTATATGTTGATTTTAGGAACAATTTAATGTTTAAACAATTAACAGTGTACTTCGCTATATTTCTTTAAACGCGCTACTTACATTTGCTAATAATTTTACGCAAAAGAAAAATTTTTGGCAATTCTTTTTAAAGCTGATTTGGATGAAAGGAATGCAAACTATGTTTAATTTATATGTACTTTGCATATCCTTAATTTTTTGCCAAATACAATCAACAATAATCAACAAAAAGTCCTTAAAATATTAAGATTTAAAATAACAGTTTCAACAAAATATAAGAAAAATATACGAATTATATTTTGAAAATAATACTTATGCTATATGATGGAGTAGTGTATCGAGCCAGGGCCAAAGCTCGCCAACACATCTGCCTACGTCGAATAACAATAATTCGACAACAGCACCTGTGACTCCTACCACTCCAGGTGGGAGCAAGCTAAGTCCAGGAAATATCTTCAAAAATTTCTTCAAGTGCGTAGATATGGCGCTCGTCCCGGAAGATATAAACAGTTGGAAAAAAGTTTCTACCAGTTTATTGATTGAATATTTTTAATTTTTTTATGAATAAAACGAATCGATGCGACCAAACAAATCTAATATCACAACATACATTATTTTTAATTAGATGGCATAGTTAAAAAAGTGCAAAAAAATGTCTAAAATTCTTTAATTTATATTTTAAATTATTATGATTAAAATTAGAAATATTTTAAGGAACACCATGAATCTGCATTCAAAAATAACTATCTTTGCGTAAGAAAATTTCAAAAAACTTTTTTTCAACTGTTCATTTGAAACGTGTGAAGATTGCCTTTAAAATTTTTGAGATTTCCATGCCTTGTTAATATTCATTTTTTTTAATTTTTCCTTTATTGCAGTTTGCAACTGCATGATAAAAAAGTGTGCTTTTTAAAAAGTGGCAACCTTTTTACCAGTTTTTTTGCGAAATTTTATTCATGTAGTATAATGGTATTGCAAAATAAGACTTGTGATTGTAAGCTAATCGTTATTGGAAAAATTAATTTACGACAAAACCTTTTAGCCCCAGTTACAATGTAATTGAAAAGATTAATGTTTAGAAATAATTTTTCCATTAAGATTTAAATAAGCATTAATTTATAATGATTTTGATTTAATCTTTTATTTTTCTTAAGTTTGGATAGTTTGGAGTTCCATCTTCTAATACTTCAAAGACGTCTAAACAACATATCGATTTCATAATAATATCTAAAATTTTGTTTGAGTTTTAATGATTGTCTATTAATCCCCAAAGAATATGAAGAATATTTTCTAAAAAATAATTAATATAGCTATAATATAATTCAAGTATCTTATTATCAAAGATTTTTAAGTGTGATCAACTATTTTAATCTAATTATTTATTAGAAAACCGTTTTTTATATTATGCAACATATTCCAATAAAACCTTTTAATTTTTTAATAATAGAATTGAATTTGGTATTTTATAATAACTAGTACCATACATTCATTTGACATTTCGATCGTTTGTCCTACGTGGCAATTATATTATTATTTTGTAGTTTTACCGCTTACGCTTAATTCATTTTTATGTTATTTTTTTTTCGTGTTGTGTTATATCAACAATTATACTGCAAATTGTATATATCAAATTTTTATAAATTAAAATTGAATGTATCAAAAAGAATAATTAGATTTATTTTTAGGCTAAAACGCTGCTTTTTTTCACGCTGATTAATGAAACAGTTATACAGACCATCGAAGTATCAAAAAATAAAATCTTGGATTTTATAGTTTATTAAATAGTAACAAAATTAACATAATAAAAAGCTTTTATCAAATTTTAATTAATTAAGAACTATTTTAAAGTCGTATGAATTTGAATATTTATATGTTTATATGCTTATTTGAATTCATACTTTATTAGTGTATACCAAAGTTGTTATATAGTAAAAAATTTTCAATTTAAATTATAAAAGGAATGTTTTTGAGCTAATAAAATATGACCATTTTTATTACATTTTTAAAGTTTTGAAAAAATGTATATAAATGCTCAATTTCAAAACATAATAATGCTACGTTTTCTTGGATATCGTAAAAAATAGACATGCTTCCAAGTAACATTAAACATAAATCTATAATCTCTATCCTTTTCTAATAATTTATTTACAAATAAACTGCAATCAGCTGTAAAAACGTACGCTGTCATTTAATTTGTAAGTAAGAGGTAGATAAGGGTGGCGATTGAGATTTCTTCTCAATTCAAAATAAATCAAAATCCTCTCAAATTTTGAATGGTCCACAGGTCGTTCGTGCCACCGGTGCGGGATGAAGAAAGTGAAACGCAGCGGAAGGCCCACGCGAAGCGCGTCCGCGAGACTCGACGCTCCACCCAGGGCGTCACCCTCGACGAGATCAAAAGCGCCGAACAACTGGTCAAGAAGAAGCAGCAGCAGACCAACGATATCGGCGCGTTGTCGACCGCCACGGTTACGACGGCGACGACGACGCTGACAACAACGGCGCCCCTCAGTCAGGTAGAGCTTAGCGAATGTCTTGTTCCCCTTTTGTCGCGGCCACCCGAGCCAACTCACCGCCAAGTAACCGATCTCGAAAGTAAAAATTGCGAGGAAAATATCGCGAAGCTAGAAATGGAGATACTAGAGAACGACACAAAAGAATTGTTGGAAGCTTATAAACCCACGATAATGATTAGCAAGCTCGGTATTCTAATCGCTTTATTAGCGATTCCCCACGTGTTCAACTTTAATTGACATTATTCTCAAAGTGGGCTTGCAAAGGATGTTAGATATATTTTTTTTTGCTGTTTCCGTAATCGAGTAGGAAGAAATTAATCCCTTATAAAATTTTTGTTATAATTTCAAATATTTTTAGGTTTGAATCCTGAGACAGAACAAATTTTTAAAATTAATATTGATATTCTTTTACGATTATTCTTGAATTTAATTTTTTTCAAAATAAATTACTCTGAATTGCCTATGATTTTCCGTACATTAGTTCATTTTGACGAATTTAACTAATTGCGTAACTTTTTTTTTGTTCATTTAGGATTAATTTATTAATAATTAACAATTAAATAATAAAAATGAATCCCCTTTTTGTTGACGTATAAAGCATTAAATTATACTAATCCCAATTGTTATTGCATTTGAATTATTTTTTAAGTTGTTACAGATGCGTAAAAAATTAATAATTGTTTATAAAAATAAACGCAGAAAAATTGATTGTATAAAATTATTAAATAATTAAATACATACAGTTCGATTCCGTAAGTGAGTATTTTTTTTTTACTTTTTTGCGCACGATTCCTTAAATATCTGTGTCTAGTCGCTACCGTGAATCCGTTATTATCGTGCCCTTGTGTCGCTGCTTACATTAATTGCATACTCGAGATGATACGATCTTGGTGGTGGGTTGTACCCAATTAGCGATTGCATTAATTTTGCCTATTTTGTTTTGTGTTCGTTAATAATTCCAGTGTCACATCTGATTTTTTGATAAGCTTCAACATTATATCACATTCTCAATATTCCACTTAATAAATGAACGATAGTTCTAAAAAAATCAGCTTATCAAGAAGCAGGCAATAGAAAGTCTGCCAGATGTGCAGCCGCTAAACACAGAGCAGCAGCCAAAATTAAAAAAAACCATGTTTATTAATCGAGCTTTCCCACGAAACCTAAGCCGTCCAGTCCAGCTTTTCCACCCCACCCATTAACAGCGACTTTCTGTTGTGCCTTGGATAACCCCCTGTGTGCAGCAGTCAGGAGTGTCGAGCAGCGCTTCGTCGACGACGGCCTCGATCACGGCCACGATAACGACGGCTACCCCGACCACGGTAACCGTGTCGAGCTCGGCCGGCAGCAACGGCAACGGCAAGCAGTCCGCGACGACGGCGAGCGCCGCGGCCGAGGTCGAAACGAACCTCCCAGAACGCCGACCATCCTGGAGGCTCAAGGTTGACAGCGGCAGCAAGGTCGGTGGTACTGCTACCCAACTTCCGCAAGTAGACACTGTCGATGAACTTCGCGACAGTGGCGGCTGGTGTGCATGGATGTTGAATTTTATCGGTTGGGATTACAAGTAGCACTTTGTACATATGCACACGTTGTTAAGCACGATATCCTGAAATGCTGATATTGAGCACTGTACAGTGGGATCATATTTACGTTTTTTCCCTTACGTTTTATCCCCCACGTTTCTTTAGATTTTTCTGTCTTTTTCGTCTTTTGAGAGGTGTCCATGGAGGAAATTTTTTTTTTTTTTTTTATTTATATCTTTTTGATATAATTATAAAAAATTTTGGAAAACAAAATGTTTTAGCTGCTTGTTGAAGAATTTTTTTTTTGTTATAAAAATTTTAGTATTTTTAAAGGTATGGAAGTAGTTATTATCCAGTTTTAGTACAAAATAAGGTGCTTTTAATATTATTTTTGATTTAGTAGTGTGTTTGAAGACATTCATTTTTGTTTTATAATGTGTTGATATGTAAAAATTTTTAATAGAAGACATTTAGTATTAATGCATTTTAATATTTTTAATTCATGAGAATATATTTTTCTGGTAATTTAAGAAATATAGCTTGAAAAAACTTAACAAGTTCCTTTAAGGTATAATATCTATTTTATATTGACTAACTTTCAGTATTTTGAATGTATTACACAATGATGGTTACTATTTATATAAAAATAAGTGAGAATAGAATTTTGTGATCCAAAATTTTGAATCATGAGTGCAAGTACAAAACTTTATTTTTGGAAAAGATTCTACAGTCTTTACTTGTATATGACCTGTCTTTATATCCAGTTTTTCGATCACCCTTTCTTTTTCCTGTATATTTACTCACGTTTTAGCGGCTGAAGGTATGTCCTATTTGTTTGTTTTACGAGCACATATAGGTTGAAAAAATGAAAAAATATTGTACACAGTAGGCTCAGAATGTCGGGAATTTAGATGTAAGTGCATGATTTATTTTGGGGCATGCTAGTCCTTAACATTTTATGTTTATGTGCTTTACGCGATTTGTAAATGTGGTCGCTACCTGCAAAATGTTTTTTTTTTATCATTGTAAATATATTCGTCTACAGATTTTATTATGATTATTTTACAGTTTTTTGTAAGAAAAACAATAAAACTGTTTTCGAAAGTAGTTAACCAAAAATAAGGCTCTTTTATTTATTTTTGCCTCAAATATCAAAATACATTTCTTAATTTGGCAGCATTCATTTTAAAAATTAAAGATTATACATCTCATTAAAAGTTTATGGTAGTTTTTAATAACTTAAAGATTCAATTAGACATTAATCTTCTGTAAATTGTAATGTAGATTTTTGAGTTACTAAAAACTAGCAGTAATTTAGTATTTCTTTTCGTAATATACTATTACAATCAATTTTTTTATCATATAATCTAAATATGCAGTATTAAGTTAATCACTCTTGACAAGTTGTACTGCGAAAGAAGATAAATTTGAGTCGACAAATTGATTCAAATGAAAATCTTCCGACTAACAACATCCAATCACCGGTTCAATCATTCTAATCAAATTGTCACGTATCGAATCATGTAGTCGCTCCATCTATTGTTCTTTCCCAGTGCGTGTTAATCGTTTAAAAAAGAAAAAGAGAACTGTGTCAAAATATAAAACAAAGAAAAACGAGCGCGAAGATCAGCTCGCTGTCTGCATATCAGAAAACGTCTGTCTGGTTCAGTTCCAGCTAGAGGATGCAAATAACAGATCGACGTCGGGTGATACGACGACGGCGTACATAAGGCGGCCGTCCGGCGGCACGACCGTACCTCGTCCAAGTTCGGCCCCGGTCGACACCATCGCCGCAAGCACTGCCGAGACCACCGTCACTCTGCCGCTTAGGCGACCGCTAAAGCCACCCGAGGACAAAGGTAACTTACATGTCTTTAAATGATTGATCGTATCTTTATTGTAAGGACTTAACGGTGTTCTTCCCTTCAATGGAAAGACGCATTTGACCGTTAGAGGAGAAAAAGTAAGTTTTTAGGATGCACCAGATCTAAATCTTTTCAAATGAGAAAGCATTTCGCCTTTATCTAAAAGTATTAACGACAAAGATTAAGATGAATAATGTCACTGTTATCATACGCAAAGGATAAATTTGCTGAAACATTGTTTAGAATCTTTTCTAAATAGATTTGTAATATTAGTTGAGTTGATGTCATTTTTTAAAATTTCTTGTGCTGTTTACACATTCATTATGAATGAACACCAAGTTATAGCTAACTATTTTATAAGCACGTGTAAATGAATATCTAACACTTAACTCTAAACAAATGATTTCTAAATCGTTGATCGTAAAATATAAAAATTCAGAAAAAAATATCAAGACTTGCTTAATGGTTCATTGAATTCGAGTACTTTTGGCCGGTTGCCCATAATAAAACAATCACAATGGAGTACTAATTATAACATTCGAATTAAAATTTTATTTAAGTAGAATTAAAAATAAATTTATCTTCCTAGTACTCTGACTCATCAAAAACTAAATATACTTTTTAAAAAAACCTTTTACATTGAACGTTTATTGAATTAATACTAAATATACTCTAATTATAAAATCAAAAGATTTTTACATAAATAAAATTGGCTAATCTTCAAAACTATTTATGTTTTTTAATTTTTTTTAATTATGTGCTCGTCAAATTTAAGTACCTTCGTTTAAAAAAAAATACACTCCTAATTCTATATCTAGCATTAAGTTCAAATAAAAAGAGTAATCTATTTATTCATTGCAGAGCAAGACAAGGAAAACGATAGCCGAAATGCACAGGCGACGCAGGCTGTTATCCAAAGGAGGCGGAGACCAAAAAGAAGATCCACCGGAGTCGTACACGTCGACATGGATGTTAGTATTATTTTTCAATCGTTTCCGCATAAGTATATGCAGCACTTTTTTAAACCTGTAAATCATCATGACGGTCATCTTGTTAGGTTGCCGGTTTTAAATCATTTTGACAGTCTTCCTGTCGACGGTAGAATTTTTAAATCTATTTTCACTGACCAAGTAATGCAGATGTGCTATGTACTTATAGTTTGAGAGATTTATTGTGCCATGAGTTGCACTAAGTTAGAAGAAATTGCACTGGCAGCAGCTCTGAAAGAAAATTGTAGGAATTTTATTTGGAAAAAGTTTGCTTTTTAATATCTAAGAAGCTTTTTAAAAGATACTGTTTACGTGTTATAAAATAATGGTCAATTTATATTTCAATACTAAAAATGAACAGACTGACAAATATTATATATTACATAGATACGGAAATTGTTAATGTAGAGGAATGATGTTAAAATCAAAATTCAAATAGAAAGACGCACGAAAGCAATAATCATCGTCATCGAAGATTTCGCAGCCAAACAAAAGAGCATTCAGTATCGTCGATTTCGCAAAGCTTTCACGGATCGTTAAACACAGATGCGCGCGTGTTCATCTTCCGTAACTCTTTCGATCTGCCGAACACCTCAAATATAATCGATGTTCGAGACGCGTGGGATGGTAGCTGCTCGAAGCCAATGTTTCCATTTGACGTCAGGTGTAAACACCTTCTATTAATACTCGCTCTTACTCCGTGGTGTCTCCGATTTCTGTTTTCTAGTTCACGTTGCGCTTAACCTTCGAAAAATTTCATTTTAACGACTCTCTGCTTTGGTCCGTTTCAGGAAATCGACCCGGAAAAGCAGGACGCACCTGCAAACGCCGACTGCGATGACACCAAAACCAATCATACTGAGGTGAGTTTTATTTTCGTTTTTTATATATTACGTAATATTTGGTTATAAATTATTTATTTAGTCGTGAATTATAGATATTAATTAAAACTGAAAATGTTAACGATATTTTTTATCGTTTTGAGAAAAAAAAATAGTGCAGAAATTAGCAGTAAAATATTTAGTCTGTTAGTGGTAGTAAAACAAACGAAGTAGAAACAGTTCCAATTATACAGACGACTATTACTACTTTATTGGAGTGTGTACAAGGTTCTTTGTTAATACGTAGTGATTAATGATTTCGAAACTTCTTGAACTCTTGCAGTTCAAGGTGCATTTTGCGAAATTTGAGAATGCTAACTATTATTTTAAATAATCACTACAATTATAAGATACAAAGTAGTAACGTTTAAAATTGGTCAGACTCGAACAACATTTATTTAAAATCTGAATAAATGTAAAACAAAGCCAATGTTCATTTATAGAGTTTAAAGATTTATTCTTCCTTATGCATAAACTTGTAACCAATTAAAAACAATTTTAAATTATAATTTATAATTGTTAAGAACCTGTAATTAAATAATAATTTATTCAAAAAGTAAAATATTTTTCGAAGAATTATACGTAACTGTTCAAATGAAAACATGATTTGCGTTAAAAATGAACGCAAGGACACATTTACAGACAGTTTGAAATAAAGTTTTCCGTCCAACGTCTGTTGTTAGCTTAGCAAGCGCTCATTATGAAGATCCAAAGTAAATCTGCATGCCGACACTTGTAGTGCCCAGACGTCGGCTTTTCTCAGTTCAATACAAATGCGCAGTTTTCGCGATAAGCGGAAGATTTGCGCTTTATGTCTGCCTTTGTGATATTTTCGGAGGGCAGCGGTTTACGGGGAAAGGATTTGGGTCGAGACACATCAAGATTTAAGTATGACTGCGCTAATAGGGATTTTAGCAGTTCATTAAAAATTTTTGGATTGGTTGGAATGGCTATGAAAATATTTTTAACTATTTTATAATTTTTATTATTAAATTGAACTCTGTAAACTTTAATGAAATATCGAAAATAAAAATTAAACAGCTTTATTTCGAGAATCTTAAAGGTGCGGAATGTAAATTTTAATTTATTAACTTTACTTTTGATAAAGAAACACGTGATTCATAATATACATTTATGACTCATTTGAACTTGCATCATCATGTCTTGTGAGTTTTCCCAACATTCTCATCGGTTTCGGTTGATTGATTTCAAGTGGTACGATTTGATACATCCGTCTTTCAAATGCGGTTAGGAATCTTTGAAGCAGAATCTCGCAAATGTTATTATAACAGTGCAATAAAAATTTGCTAACCAATTATTAATATTCGACAAATTTCGTAAACGATTCTCAAAAATCAGGCAAAAATAGTTCTGTCCTTCTAAAAAAAAAAAAAAAAAAATCCGCACGAAAACGTTTTCATTCTCTCGGTTTTTCTCGCAAAAGGTATACGCCGCTTTTAAATACAAATGTTAATATAGACTCTGCTCCCCTCCAAATTTACCGGGTTGTACGCTCGAACCGTTAAAAATAGCCAGGCGCAGCGACTTATGCGCGGCTCGTCCGAAAAATCGCGCGGGAGACCCGCAGCTCTTTCTCGTCTCGCCGAACCCATTGATAAATTAACTTTCTCCGACTCTCTCTCTCTCTCTCTCTCTCTTTCTCTTACTTTATGAATCTTTCTGCGCGGTTTAATCGCGTCGTCCGCGATCCGCACATTTGCGCGACAGCGAAAAAGCACGGAGGGGCCTAAATTTAGATTTAGTATCGATCGCGGTATTTAAAGATGAACGCGTAGACAAAAACACGCGGCGGGTCGAGAGAGCAGTTTGGAAGAGTACTCCGGACGTTTGTACGTCGACATAGACACATAAGCAAGTCGGTTTACCCGGGGAAAGAAGGAAATATCGCTTCGTGACGTAATTTCTAAGCTGCTGACGTAGGGAGGAGGGTTTGTTGAGTTGCTGTTTTTGCCGATGGTCGGTAACGAGGCGGAGAACAAATTTCACGGCTGACTTTTTCAATTAGGACGTGATTAATGTAGCTCATTTTACGGTGATTCGAAAGGAGGATTGTTAGTTTCGTTTACTTGAGTAATGAGTGAATGGCTGCCAGGCATATTATTAATCATTGGTCAATTTAACGATGCAAACGCAAAACTGTTATTAGAATATAAGAAATTTTTTAATTTACACAGAAGAATAGCTAAAAAAAATTAGTTTTCAAAAAATTAATCAGGTATGTCGTATTAAATCTTATCATGTAAAAATAATTATTAATACATAAAGAACTATCTTTTTTGAGAGCATTTGAATATTCCGTTATTTGTTAATTTGCGAGAGTGAGACAAAGAGGCGGCAGAAGGCACTTTATACACGACCCGAATCGAACGGTTTTTCTGAGGTGTCGCGACTCGGAATGCATCCTTTCAAATACCATCGGCGATGAGTCGACCGACGTTTTTTTTTCTTTATTCCGTATGACTAACCCTAAAGGATCGAAACGATAAAACTTTTATTTGCCCACAAACTTTACTCGAGGAAATACCGTTGAGATTTTAAAAATCGATGATACTGCTGAACGTATTTTAACGGTAGTATAAAGATATTCTTCTGAAAGAGACTAAAATAAATTTCACGAAGTTTTATAAAATGTACGTAGAAGAATTTATTTAATCTATTTCTTGACAAAACAAGTATTACAGAATTACAAACAAGATCACTTATAGGGGGTTATTTATGTAAATTCAACTGCTTAAATAATAATAAAATTATTTTAAATTATAAGACGAAATAATGCATGAGCGACAATAAATTGCAAAATTAATTTATTGAAAATGTTCCCCTCCAAATTTAAGCGAATATTATCTTTAGAAATTAATTAGTGCAATTAATTATTGTAGTTTTATTTTCATTCAAAACAAGTCAAAATCGCAGCATATAGCTTATCCGCATTGGACTTGCCAAGAGCTGCATTTTGAAATTCGAAAGAAGACTAAAATATAATAGAATATTCTAATACTTCTCGCAACGGTATGATTCACTCGATATTTACGATATAAAATATATAAAGCTGGCCATAAACATTTATAGCTAAAAGTTCTTGCAAAACTTTTACTTTCACAAGCTTTGCTAAAAGTTATTGCAAAATAATATATTTTTATCAAAAATAAAACTTTCTTATCAAACACATTTCTCCATTTCGATTCGAAGCAAATCATCATCAAAATTAAAGGCAACAAAAAAAAAAAAAAAATGATCGATGTTTTCAAGTTATAATAAAACGCATCTCGAACTATACGATTGAAAACTTTATAAATATTGAACTCATTTGCATTTCACGGCGAAACAAAGAGTTACTTCTTCATTATAAATAAAACCAAACAAAAAGGACCTTCGACACTCCGACTGCCTTCAGCGCCAAATTCGGCGTCGAATCCCGTAAAAGCGCTTAACGCCTAACTTTTCTTCACCGAAGCAGCCTTCGCCGTCTCTTTTTTCACCGGTTCCTTACATCGACACCGGAGGTCGGCTCGCGAAAGGTTCGCCTTGGCCGCGCGCGGGCGATATACTCGCTCGAGCCGTGTGACGGTCGATTAGTCGCGGGTCGCGGCTCGTTGCAATCGATTGCACGAAAAGCACGTGCGGAAAAGCGCTGCTAATTCGAAATACCTTAACCATCCCCCGCCGCTCCCTCCCCCCCCCCTTCCTTTGGCCGGCCGCGGCGTTTTCTTGGCATTGGCATCGCCGGCCCGCGTAAATATTCGCGCGGGGAACTAGATCAAGTATGCGAATATTTCTCGCGCCCGCGCGCCGCTGAGAAAACAAATGGAGAATCGCGCGAGGAGGAGGAGGAACGGATGTAAGTACGAGCCTCGCGGCGAACTCGCGAGCGCAAAGGAGGAAGAGGAAGAGAACGAAGGACGAGCGGATTTTTTTGAAGGGGGACTAGATGGATTGTGGGCTGCGCTGGTTTTGATGCGGTTCGTGATTTTTTGGACGCGGTTTGAATTTGCTTTGAAATTGGAATCGGTGGGGGAGAGAAGAGAGCTTTTGATTAAGAATGATTTTGGGTAATAAGGAACTTGACTCTTGTAATAATTGTTTGAGATTCAAATCAAGATATTTACTAGAGTAATGAGTATTTTATCATAGTTTTAGAGGGTAATGTAGAAACCCTGCTTCTGTTTTTCTGTCTTTGCCATTACAATATTAGGAAACGTTTTTTTCCTGTATTTTTAAATACAAAAGCATAAATTTTTTGAAAATTTATACCCTAATGTAAATAAACAGTCGTTTGAAAATAAGTTTTGAAAGTTTATTTTTGCGCTTAAGCATTAGTTTTAAAAAGTGTTATAAAGGAACCTTTATTTGAATAATCTATTAGATTTAGAAGCATGAAAATAAACAAAAAAAAACTTGCGTCACAAGCAAACGTGTAATTACACTCGATTAGCCAGATTTATAGGATTATCAAGGTCGGCACAAATAAATACGGCGCAAATAAACAAAAAGTGCTAATATGAAAATAACGAAATGTGCCGTGTCCGATTCTGACGCGAATCGCTTGTCCCGATTCATTTACACGATAAATTTCGAGCCAAAACACTTCGATCACTCGGCACTGGTTAAATTAGCGTTTGCTAAGAAACAAATTGGCTATTTCTAAAATCAGCGAATCCAAGCCCACTTTGTAGCGAATCGAATCGTTTTTGATCCGCAAATGAGCATAATGGGTCAAGATAAAATCCGTTTATTGCGTTCGACACACTGCAAAGTTCCCTTCTTCAACGCTTTTGATACAGCAAAACTACAGCTACCCCAAAGACTTATTTCCCAATCGAATGGCCTCGAAGTTTATCCAGCGGCAAAGCAGGTCCAAAATTCACGAGCAGCCAGCTTCGACGTCCCTCTCGCCCGAAGTGCGAATCAAAAATAACCCTTCAATTACTCGCAAGCTCAGCCGCCCAGGGCGCGCCTTTTAATCCAGCATCAAAGCAGCTAATATCTCAAGCCCCGAGTACAAGCATGCATCAGGCAGTTTCGCTCGATCAAGACTCGGGGGGAGGGGGGAGAAGCGCAAAGACGCGCGCAGAGAGATATTTACGCCCGAGCCGGCGGCCGATAAAAAGAAGGACAGGAAGGATCGGCACGGGTCCGAGGGTGATCATGAACGTGCCTCGAGCCGCCAGAAATAGGTCCCCCCCTCCCCGCCCGACATCTTGGATCGCGTCTCCGTTCCTCCACCTTTGACATTTGCCGGGGCGAAGATCTCTCGAGTCCATTATTGTTTTTTCGTCGTCTGTTTTGCTCGGTTTCGGACCGACGCACTTCCTCATTTGTGCGCTCGATGGGGAATTTCGGGGGAGAGCGGGGGGGGGGGTCGCTCTTAAAGCTCAGTTTTCGACGCGAGGTTACGCGCGGAGTTCTCGATTAATTTTAAAGTATATTTCGGGACACGCGATTCGGACGGAGTGATATTCAACACGTGTAATGAATACGAGATAGAAAGTCGGAGAGACGGAAGACAGTTAATATATTTTCCAGCGGCGAAGCCGATATACGCGCGCTATTAAGACGGATCGTTTTTCACGTCATTACATAAACGCCGCTGCCAGCTTATTCGTCATCCGAAAAAAGCTCGGAGAAATCATAGCCGGCCCGCGGCGGCGGCGGCGGCGGCGGCGGGAGAGAGAAAAAGAAGCAGGAGGTTATTGGAAACGGCGGAGAGAATCAAAAATAATCGGACCCGCGTCGCGTTAAAATCCTGCGGCCCGCGCGCGCGCGAGAGAGAGAGAGAGAGAAGCAGCGCGCGCTTTCCGAGAAAAGAGTTTCCGACACCGCGGCGGCGGCAGCTGCCAATGATTTCATAAATCGCCACCCCCGCCGACGACTGTTTACTTTACATCGATAAATCGCGGATCGGCGACTCTCGTGAAACTCGTGTCGCGCCGAGAATCGCCGCGGATAGAGGCGATTGCAATTAAGAGACGCGACGGCTGACGGGGTAAACGAGCCGACGAACGACGCGCGAGTTTAGAGCTGCTCCGAGCGCGGTGACGGTTGAACGGTTCACCGTGAATTATGGACGGTTTTAGGGAGTTTTAATCGTTCGATTAGTGCTTTTCGCTTACCGGCTTATATTTAGCGAGCTCGCGTTTATTTAACTACGGAGCCGCGTTTATTGATCTTTGATAATGTGGTTTTATGCTTTGTGTTACGAGCTCTGCGTTTCATTGAAGTGCATCGCCGTAGTTTTGACCTTCAGACTATCCTTTTACAGTCGTAAAATACAAGCTTTAATTTTTCACAATTAATTCTTCCATTTAATATTTAACCGAGCAATTGGGAATGTAGCAAATTTAAGATTTGTAACAATGAAAAAGAAATATTTACAATTTCATTCGATTCCAAGCATTTATTACTTTTTAAGTAAGGCCTTTAAACTGCTACCGCGGCTATTTATAAGTTTAAAGTTTCCCCCATTAGATAGACTCTTTATTATGACATTCCGAAGCATCGAAAAGAAACAATTTCTTTCAGAACCAAAGCAAACCTTCGCTCTCCGTGCAAAGAAAACACAAAGTATCATTCCGCCATGTTCCGCGCTTATGTTTATAGAAAACCGTTACGAATATAGCCGCGCGGCAGCCTGCTGCAGCTTTATGCGGCGGTCAATCCCGAAACCCCCGGCCTTCTTGCACAATTCGAACGTGCAAACAACAGACGTACCAGGCTCCTTTGGAGGTTACGAGGCCGACAACTTCATGGAGCAGCCATGCAGTTAAGCCCGACTTGGCACCGGATTTCAAGCCGGAGCTCGAGAGAGACCCGGACCCCCCCCCCGTTCTTACGGCGCACGTGAAACCCGAGAAAATGACCGATGAAACGGCGGTTTGTGCCGCTCAAAAAATCGGGATGACAGCCGTCGTCCGCTGACGTACGAATATAATCGGTTCGAAGCGGCTTCGGGTTCTGGTATTGTCGGAGGGAAAAATGGATGGTTCGCTGGCAGAGTCGCGGGCTGTATTATGACGTTGAGAGAAGCGGATTTGGGAGACTAGGCCTAAGTAGAGTAGGGGCAAGTGTGCGCGGAAATCTCGGATTTAACGATGCTATCTGGTACATTTGGTCAATAGAAATAACGTCTAAATTGCGTTGTAAATGTAACGAAACATACATTATTTTATTGCTAAAAAAACTTGTTCGGCATTTGTTACGTTTACTGTATCTTGGTGAAAAGAAATTTTTCAAAAATTCATTCAAAGAAGATAATTTGCCATTTATTCGTAGGTAAAAGCAACAGAAAAACTTTAAAAATAAAAATTTCGAAAGGAAATTTCACTCAATGAACGAACTGAAAAATGTGCTATTTGTCATACGACACTTCCATCTGTTTCTGCAAAATTAGAGAGTATAAAAAAATTGAACATCTGTAAATCAATCATCTATATAGGTTGACTACAGCGGTTGAAATGGGATCATCATTATAATAAAAGAAGTTGCGACCTCATTATGTATCTATTATATTAGACCAGGTCAAAAAATAGAGTGAAAAATCATTTATTTTATATTCAGTCGCTAGTTTTCAAATTACAAATTTAATTTATCGTACAGTCATTATGTAAAAGCAATTCCAAGCCAACCAATCAAGCAAAGCTCTCTTTACCAAAAAGAAATCGTACTGAAAAATTCCCAAACCCATAATAAAAATAAACATCAATATCGAGTTCTAAAATTGAAATAACCCTTCCCAATTAAAGCGTCCGAAAGCAATCGTTGCGTTTCCCCCTAATTGCAATTATCCGCAGCTTCGGAATCGCGTCGACGCAGCCGCTTCTTAATCCAGGTTCAATTAAAGGCAGCTTTAATAGCGACCGATCTCCCAAGGGCTTCTCGAAGACAGTCGCGTCGACCAGCGTCGTATTTGGGGTGGGGAGCGTCGAGTCGGTCTTACTTACTTACTGAGTCACAGAGCAGCAGGCTGGCTCCTCTCCTCGGCGCCTTGAAAATGCCTCGGGCAGCACACAACGACGACGTCGGGGCTTCCACAAATAACTCGTATGGAAGCGAGAGGAATCGCCGAACGAGAGAAAGGGAGGTGTGGGCAGGCCAGAGCCAGCCAGAGCGCCGAGAGCCAGTCAGCATCGCGTCAGTCAAACACTTGCTGTCAACTCGCTCGCACGCGCTGCTCCTCCAGCTCCTTCGCGAGTGCCTCACTCTCTCTCTCTTCGTCGCGAAATCAGCTTAGCTCCTGCCGATCGTTATGTGAAGAAAGTCTGCGAGAAGAGAGGATATGTCCACGTACCGAAAGAGGACGCAGCCGAAGCCGACGACGGCGGCGGGTCTTCGCGCCCAGGCCTCGGCGAGCGGCAACTCGATCTTTCGCAACCGGCCGCGCAGCATCGCCGGCCTCTTCGGCAGCAGCCAGAACAGCTACTCCAGTCTGCTGGGTAACTCGAGCTACTCGACCCCCAGCTACCTCAACAAGTCCTCGCCGACGAGCTCCGCCGCCAGCAAGAACCCCTACAGCAACTCGAGCAACAGCCTCAACAACTACCAGAATCCGTACACGACCTACGGCGGCACGGCGTCCGGCTACGGAGCCCTGACCTTGCCCTCGAGCCACCACTCGAGCATCGGCTCGCTGAATCTCGCCAGCCCCTCGACCAGTTACAGCTATCTGAATGGACTTAATAGTAGGGCCGCCTCGGTGCACCGGGGAGGAAGCTTTAATAAGCCCAAGCCCAAGCTGGAGAGCAGCAGCTTCGGCTCCAGGAGCTCCAGCCTGCAGAGTCTGGCTGGGTCCGAGGGATATGTTGTAAGAGATTGCTTTACTTTTTTAGGGGGGATTTTGAGCGTTGAACTACTGTATACTGTATACTGGAATACGATTAGATTGACCGAGCACGTCGGACGCAGGGAAAGCGAAAACGCGAGGATGAAAAAGAAAGAAGAGGGAAGGATTGCTGCTTTTGTTTCTTTAGTAACTGTACCGCTTTGATTTTGCAAAAAGGGAGAAAGGGAAAATTTTCTAACGGAACTAAATTCGCAAATCGATCTCTTATGAACACATTTCTGAATATTCGTTTAATTTTGAGAAAGTAAAACTCTAACGCAAATATGGAAACTTCTCGTAAACCGTTACTATTTTTCAATTAAAATTTTGTAAATGCAGAAACGCTCTTGATATATACGAATACTTTCTCTGTTGTTAACTAGGTTACTGTGTACACTCAGGTTTTGAGGAAGTGCTACACCCTTAAAAGTATTCCCTTTAAATTGCCTGTAAAAAATGTAATATAAACAATATATTCATATTTTATTTTTATAATAATGCGCTTAATTTTTTAAGAAAAGAGCCAAGACTTGATTGTCTCTTTTAGTTCTTTCGATAAAGCAAAAATGGTCCTTTTACAAATTTTAGAAATTCCTTCTTTTCTGAATTATAATAATAATAATAGATTTTTTTTGTACCAATGGCCTGCCTTTGGCCAACAATTCTTGTATTTTCATCTTTCTAAATTAATGTAAAAACTCCTCAATTCAGCTGCCTTTATTTTTTTATTGTAAAACTTTCATTTCAATTAGCTCTATAAATGCATACAGATTTACGATTATTGCAGCAATTGTAGGACAAGATACAATAGGGGATTCCCAAATCAAAAATCTTAAACAGTAAACAGATTGAAATGTAGATAAATTCTTCACCCTCTTCTTTTTCAGTTTTGATAAAATATTCAGAAACATAAGAAAAAAAAGAAATTCTGTATTTCTGGAATAATGTAACGACTCTTTCTTTTCAACTGAACAGTCTTTAATTTCGATTGTAAAACTTTTATTTCAATGAACTCTATAAATGCTTAATGTATACCGACTTCCGCAATTACAGATTCTCTATAAATGCTTAATGTATACCGACTTCAACAATTACAGATTCTTCATTAGAAAAAGTAGACTTATGTTTTATTAAAATTGACGTTAAACTTTTAATAACTATAACATTCTAAAATTCTTGGAAAATCAATTCTTCCGATAAGATTATTTTATGTGTAAAAATATTCACTCTTATAAAGTAATTTTTGAAAAATATAAAATAAATGAAAGCTGTTTTTCCAAACTTTTATAAAGAACTAATTTTTAAAAATTTCAATACAAATTTGAAAATTTATGTTTAATTACGTATTAAAATTTCTCCAATTGAAAATATTTAAAACTCTGAACAATGCATAATTTAAACTTCAATTAATAAATGATCAGATTAAACAAATTTTTTCCTTTTTGCAACACAGCATGTACACTTATATCTTTTACTGAGTTATCTTGAAAGCGATAAAAAGTAATTTAGTTCATTATCTTGATAAAAGCTCATTCATATAAGGTACAGCTTAGTCTTCTAGAAGTTCAGTCATTATTACAGTAATAATTTAAAACTGATATTATAGTGATAATTTTGTCAACTGAAAAAAAATGCACAATAAAAATACGTTGGTACGTAATAAAAAATTTATTTTTTTATATTAAGAGACGGCCCAAAGTTTTCATAATAAACTGTCATTGCATTTAAAGGCATAATCAAATTTATTTCTAGATATTGCTTATTTTAATTCCTTAGTTATTCTTAGCGTTTTTTGTCCTATTTTTGAGAGCATCACAATATTTGTATTATTATTGCAAATGATTAAGTTGACAAGTACATCTCGAAGCAATTATTTTATTTTGTTTACAAAACATTACCGTAATGTTTGACATATGCAAAGAGCGATGCGTTGTTCCGAATTTCTTAATATAATATCAAGAACGCTCCCCAGCTTAAATTCTATTTAAATAATACCTTTTACGTAAATGTGATAGATTTAGAATTAAAATAGCCTTCACTTCCTGGGTCTGCCGAGCAGATGCCGGGTTCGTTATCATTGACATTGGATGCAGAGATTTTATATTTTGCAATCAGGCAATCGCACGTATTGCATTCTATTAATAATAAAGCTTCAAAGTAAATAACTGCTATTTTAATAGGTAACACACGTTAAAATTGTTTGCGTTTCGCGTAATTTATGCACTTCAAGAGATTATTGTTCTTTAATTTTGCCTCGAACGTCGCGATAAAACAATGCCTGCCAAATTGAGGAGAAGCAGGGCGCAAAGTGTCAAATTTCGATAAGCGTTGCATCTCAGCGACGACTGACTGCATTCTTGAGATGCTTTCGCGAGCGTTTAAATTTTATGGCAGACAAGAGAGTTTGAGAAGAATTATCGTCCTACTAATAAACGACTGTAATTATCTACTTACTTATTTTGGTTCCAGCACCCTTATTTCGTTTAAAATAACAGTTAGAAAACTTAATACGAAGGTAAAAAAATGGAAAATTTTTTTAGTGGACAGTGACTTCTTGATTTAGTCCATTAAATGTTTATCTTTTACATTAAAAATACTTGAATATCGAAGTCTTATTTGTCTTCAATCTGCATTAATCTTAAGCAGAAGAGGGTTAGATAAAATACAAGAGGGGATTCCCAAACCCAAAAATGTTTTACATCAAAGTGCCCAAAAATTTTGATGATCCGATAGAGATGTAGATAAGTTTATAAATAACTCGATACCCAAAGCATCACACGCGTATTTTTCACTTCAGTTTCTATAAAATATCCAGAAACAAAAAAAAAAAAAAAAACTTGTTCTCCCGTTGAATGTTCTCATCTAACCATAACACTCTCGCATTGTTTTCAGAGCGGACACGAGCGTTCCGGGCGCTCGAGCAGGCTGGGCTCGGTTTCATCTCTCAGTTCCGAGACGGGCAGCTCGCCGACGTCGACGCGAACGAAATCGAGCTCGGCGAACAGCAGCGGCACCGAGAACGGCGAGCTCGATTACAAAAAGCTCTACGAGGAGTCGCAGGCCGAGAACGAGCGGCTGCGCGAGAAGCTGCGCAAGTCGGACGAGCAGCTGAAGGAGACCCAAGGCCTGCTGGAGAAGGCCCAGCAGGCGGCCCAGGGAAAGTCCAGCAGCCTGTCCGAGACGGAGAAGCGGGAGCGCAGGGCGATGGAGAGGAAACTCTCCGAGATGGAAGAGGAGCTCAAGGTAACAGTCACTTGCGAAGTTCAGCTTCTTTTTCAGAATGCTCGGGTTCTTTTTTTTTTATCCCACTCTTTGGTGCCTGGATTGAGTCCCGATTTTGAGGAGCCGCTGAGCGAGGAGAGAATTTCCTGGTTTGCTTCTGACGAAGGTGGAGATACGTGTCCTGATTTTTTGCATTCTTTGCTGGGTGGCTCGAACACCGTCTCATGGAAATTGTCGCCTTGTATTTACAAATACTTTTCGGGAATTTGGGAGTTAGGCTAATGAACAATGATCGCGAGATTTTTTATAGTAATTTTTGCGTTTAAGTAGGCTTCAATTAGATAATGAAAGCAT
Source organism: Ormyrus labotus (assembly GCA_035582975.1). Classification (NCBI taxonomy): domain Eukaryota; kingdom Metazoa; phylum Arthropoda; class Insecta; order Hymenoptera; family Ormyridae; genus Ormyrus; species Ormyrus labotus. The sequence goes on along the minus strand of JAWWEO010000001.1, from coordinate 18,183,417 downwards.
TGTATTGCGCAGTAACGAAGAGATGCAAAGAGATAAAATTTTCTTCTGCACAGTGTATTAAAATATTAATGAAATACAAGAAATTATTTGACGATATTAAAGAAATTGCAAATACATTTGCTTAATTACAATTTAAAGATACTTGGCTTTATTACGAAGCGTTATTTAAATCGACGTTTTTATGCATAACATTTTGTTTAAGACTAACTTTATTAAAGAAATTTGAAACTCGTTATTCTAATACGCCATTATTCATATAAACTTTTGTCGTCACTTGATGTATTTTTTAATATTTACAAAAATTAATCTCATTTAAAAAAGATGCACAGACATGATAAATGCTTGCTTTATTTAAATTAAAAAAGAAATCAGTTTTAAAAATGCATCTGGAAAAATATGTATCACACTGCAATATATCTACGAAAATATTTTTTCAAACTTAGACTTTTGCTACATTTTACAATGCTTAAAAATCAAAGTCCTTTTAGTTTGACCTTGTAGGCTGCACGTGGAATACAATATATTTTTTGAATTTTCTTGTTTCTTAAAATGACAATTTGCCACGATTGCAGTTGAGTGATGCAGCGAGGATTGCTGACTCTCTTTCGACGCGCGCTGAGAAAATCGTTTTTTCTTTTTTTCTTTCTTTTGATCTACATTTTGATTTATTGATTGATCTTGTGACAAAATTGTGCAAGAAACGTGTGATATAGTTTAGTAATATATAGATTATAGAAAAAATGAATATAGAATACTATTTTTTTTTAAAAACATGTAAATCAAAGCGTTTTTCTCACTTATTTCGCCTGTCGCAAGAGAACATATGGAAAGGCTTCAGTGCATCGCTTTTATTTCTTTCTTTGCCGATCCTTTTTTTTTTCTCAATTGGCCGTTATTCTTTTTTACTTCTGTCTCTTCGACAGTGGCTTGAAGTTTTGTTTTTTGAAATACCTTTTTTTTCTCTTTTTGTTTTCATTTCCTGAATCGTTTCTTATCTGTTATGTCATTTAATTAAGTTCATTTGACGCGTTCGACAGTTTTTTTACTGACGCCTTCCACATCGATGTTCAAAAGATGGTCGCGTTATGGGCGATCCTGTGAAATGATTTAAAATTTTAAAATGGCCATTTCATAGATTACTCATTTTTAAATTTGAATTCTTAATGAAGTTTAAAGAAATAACACCTTTTCTCTGACACTTTATAATAGTGAATTTTAATTAAATAAAATGTATTCCAGATCTTATAACATATAACTTGTCGGAATAAAAATAATTAAAATCTAAATTTTATGAAACAACGATTTCAATAAAATATAGTATCGAATGAGATAAATAGAATGTTATCATTTGGTAATCTAAATACTCTTTTTAACAAAGTTTGTCCGACAGAAAAAAGTATACAATTATTATCCACCTGCTTACTCAGGCAACTGTTATGGTTTATTCCTAAAGTTCAAATTTGAAATATGTTTTAAAAGCAAAATCTCAGAAAGGGTTCATTTTGAATTTTGAAAGTCGCAGCCTTCAGCCATCAATTAGTTGATAAATCAAAAGAATAATGAATGTATTACTAAAATTGTTCTGGAGCTCTGTGAAATCTGGGGTACCTTGGGCTAACTGTTTAACTGTTTACAGCAATTACAAAAGCTCAAAGCTGAAAATGAGAGATTGAAAGCCGAAAATCGGGCACTTACCCGCGTGGTATCCAAACTCACCAATACTGCTAAATAGGTAAAGGACAAAGATAACGACAAGCATCTATGCGTTTAACAAATTGTACTTTGTACGTCACGTACAATCATTAATTATCACTTATTTTAATTTTTTTATTTACTCTTTCTTTTTTAATCATCTTAATTGTTTCTGTACTACTTTGTTTTATACTTTCTTTTCTTTTTTAACGTTCTCTGGTCTGCAATTATTAAAAAAAAAAACACGATTTTTTGTTCTTTTTGAAATGATTTTTTGCTACACTTACCGTCTCACACTACTAAGCTTCATTTTTGCAGACTATTTTCGACTTCAACTTTAAGTTATTCTCACTCATCTTTTTTTTTTTAATTACCATTCGTAAATCAAATAACATCGACATATCAAATAGAGCAGATATTCTGACTTCATCTTTATCGTATTCAATGTGGAATCTTTGCATAAAAAATTATTTGTATTTATAAAAATTAACTTTCTTTAGCTTTAAGATATTTGAAAATTATAAAAGTCAATTAATAGTTTCTTCACTTTTTATCTTTTTATCTTTTAACCTTTTTCGTATTTAAACGTACAATTGTTCTTCATTTCATACTATGCCAGCAATAAATGCTGACGTTAGTGCTGAAAATATACTTAATTTTCTAGAAGTTACAGCACAAACATAGAATTCACCATTTCAATATAACCAATTCACATTTAAAAAAATTACGATGTTATTCATTAATATTTTCAATCAAACATTTATTTTAAAATAATAAAAATCCAAAATTTTCAAATAACGAACGAAGTGCTGTTTTTCCCATTTTCATTTCCGCAGCATCGCGTTTGAAATTTCACTCTCTTATTATCACCGCAGGCACTTTTAGTTCTGACGTCTAATTTTCTTAAACACAGTTATACCCGCGAGACGTTTTGTAACGAAGATTTGACGTAAAGTCTAAACGCTGTCTAGAAATGCTTGACTCTACATGCTTCATTTACACGAACAAAGCTGTGACCGAAATTTTTCGCTCTATTACTCAATTAACACTTGCTCTTGCCAACCGAATGAAATTTAGGCACCTCGGAATATTTTCAAATATCTTAAAGCTTTTTGGAGAATTTCTGTTCAACTCAGGTTGCTATAGAACGTTACCGAAATTTTATACACGCCTCATTGAATGCAGTTCTCATTTAGTACAAATTTCACTCAATTTCATCATAGAACTCTCATCAACGCTAACAGGATCGAACTTTTCGAAGAATGCCAATAGTTGCATGAAACTTTGTTAGTCCATTTTTGCACTATTTATGGAACGCAAAACGCGTTTTTAGGATCTACCGACGAAATAGCATGAATTGCAAGTAATACTTCGAACATCGAATAATAGATTAGAGAATCTAGTCCGATTTTGATACGAAGAAGCCCTCCTTTTTGGTGCACAAAATTAAACATTAATTCGTTTCTAAAACAATCAAGGGCAAAATTGTTTTTCAGCCATAATTGCCAATTATCTCTTTAACGTCAACTGCATGGTTTTTTGTGATTGTAATACTGTTCATTGATTTGGGTTCTCTAAGCATGCTGCAGACAGGAAAAGAAATTGTGCCAAAAAGGTGTGCAACAGACTGCACCGACAACAAATAGTCCACAAGACAACTTACGCCACTCGACAGCAACCAGTTCTCATCAGTCATACCGCCTTAAGCATCGAACCTAATCGAACTCAACCAACACGGAATCTGCTCCGAGCGTCTTCACTAAAAGATTGAGCTGCATCCGAATTTGGCCTTATACCCACGACATTAACAAGCCTGCGAGTCGTTTTGCGTGTTTTTTCCCCCCCCCCTGGCACTCAGCGACCCGATAATCCTAAAACAGCATGGCTTGTGAAAGAATCCAATAGCCCGCTGCCTTGTTCGTCCTGTTGATTGGCTGCGCAGCAGATCGATAACCCTGAACGGTGACAAAGCAATAAAAAAAAAAAAAAAAAAACTAGAGAGAGAGAGCAATGAAACACGTTTTTAAGCGAATGACGAATTGGCGAACGCTCACTGCTGCACTGTAGATCAGTGGACGTTCGCTAATTTTAGTGAAATGATGATTTATTTTTAGAAGGTACTTACTTACCGCCAGAAATAAGTGTAAACATATCTGTACCCGTTTCTTATGTTACACCGCTTTACCCTTTAATCCTTCGATTCTGTCCTTAGGTCAGATTCAATTTTATAAAACAATGGACTTTTGCACCGTCCGATATTTTTTTACCTTAGCTCTCCTTAAGTGTATAGATTACTTGATTTGTAATTGAAGTATAAATTTTATTAAAAGATTTTAATTAAAATTATTGTAGAAAAATTTTTTAACATAGAGATGGAATTTATTAATCAGTATAGCCTTAGAAAATAATTTATTTATGTATAATTTAACGGCAAACATGTCTGCTTTAATAATTTTAAATTTTATTAGAATTTAGAAAACTTTTCTACAATTAGCACACTTTAATTTTCAACATTTGTTATGCAAATATTTAAAAATTCACTTCAGTGTTTTTCAAGAGTGCAACTTACTCAATTTGTGTATCACTTGCAATATCTCACTCCATTGTTCACTCTGACCATATGATTGTCCATACTGTGTACATAGTGTTTACAATTGTATTACCTCGACTGTCGAGTTCTCCAAAAAGCAGACAGCACTTTTCCAATCAGACTAAAAGAAACGATCCGTCTGTTCTCTTTTTTCAGATGATGGAAACACTCAAGTGCGAAAACCAGAGGCTAAAGGACGAAAACGGTGCCTTGATCCGAGTCATCAGCAAGCTGTCGAAATAGGATGAACAAACGCGCGAAAACCGAAAGGAAGAAAATAAAATCCCGGCTCTTTTGGCCCGTTGATCAGCCGAGCAGCGAAAAATGAGAGGCAAAAAGAGAGAGAGAGAAGAAACAAACGCAACTGTCGACACCGTTTCTCTCGAGCGCTTTTAATCCCATTTGTATATGATTCGATTGCAAACGAAATATACTGCGAAAGGAGAAGACGAAGAAGGAGAAAAAGCAAATACTGTTTTTTAACATTAACAAAACGTCGTTACTCGCGTTAACAATAATTGTCGTCTTAATTACAAATAATGGATTGATCTTTTTTTGTGTTTAGTAATTTATATTTATTCTATTCGAATCGCGAAGATAAAAATCAGTTGCTCTTGTGGCTGTGCCAGAATTAGAAGGAAAAAAATACGAGTGAGAAGCGATACGCCGAACCGCTTTGCATTGATTGTCAATTCTTCAGCCTTATAGAAAAATGAGAAACCGCTTTAAGCAGTGAAGTTTATTAAGCACGAAAATGAACCAGCCGATTGGTATCATGCTTATGATTAACCATTGTCGAATTTTTTTGAGTTAAACTTGTTCTTGCATTTTTAATGTTTGTGAAAATAGCTGGTTTTTGTAAATAAAGTGAGAGTTAATCGTTCGTGCGATGCTGCCAAAAGGGCTAAAATTGACTTTCATATTTCCTTGAGTGTACATGCATTAGTGATTTTCAGAATTTTAAAATATACAATTGAATTTCGCCGATTTATTTTTTGTCTCGCGTAAAATAACATATTTACAAGAAGGATCTGAGCTTTTCTTATAGTAAGTTTATAGACCATCGATTGATCTATTTAAACAAAGTACTTTAAATTAATGAAGGAAAACAGTTATTTCAATTATATGATATTTTAATAACAGTTTATTATATATTCGTTTAAATTCATATTTATATTTGTTATAATGGTTGTTTAAATTATATATCATTATTATTGGTGTCAGTATTTTGAAATTGTTAATAATAAAAACATTTTAATAATGTGTTTTTAATTTATAATAAAATATATCAGAAAGTCTGAGGGATAGGTGTAGTAATGTTAAAATCTTAAATTTTTCATAAAATATTCTTCAACGACAAATAAGACGTAATTAAAAAATATTTTTAAAAACTCAGTATTGTTAAAAATTTATTAGAAGTATTATAATTCATTCATATGAGACTGTCGGAAATCACGTGTATGCACTCTCAAGATCTACGCTATTTCACCTTGTAAAAAAAAAACAAGTGAATATCTCGACAATACTACAAATTTAAGCCTACTATGAGTTGCGCATCTAATGCTGCGAGACATAGATATATATGTTACAATTAATTTTTTGATCGCACGGGTTTGACGAGTGTCTTCTTTTTTTTTTATGGAAAAAAGAGAATAAGATTTGAAAATGGTATATTGATGATAATTTTTTTATCGATTGCACTCGTGCAAAAAGAGCGCGACACGCAATTGTTGTTAGCTTTTTTGTCTTTGTACAGCACAACCCATGTTATAGAACGTAAATAAAGAATCTTGCGTAAAATAATTAAAAAAAGAATATTAGTAATAACGATGAAGCCCGCATTGATCGCGGTAAACTCTTGCAATATTGTTTTTCGCGCGGTTTAAAATCGAGTTATACTCGGTGCGAAATTCCAAAAACTATTTCTTAGAAGATCGCATTAATTATTATTGGAATGTGACACTGAGTTTAAGACTTTTGATGTTCTCCTACAATGTAGAGAATAGTTTAAAGACAGTAAATGAAAGAAAACTTAAACCTCCCGTATTGGAGGGGTGTCGAAACGATCGAGCGAATTGTACATTATTTGTAACGATTAAGTGAGAAAAAATTTAAAAAATGATATCTTCGTGAGTCAACTTAACACGTATATTGTGGAATCGCAAAGTGTGGCCTTTTGGAAAAAGACTGCTGTTTGCTATTAAAATGTTCAATCTTAGGCAATTTGATTGAGAGCAAATGTTTTATAAAAATATATTACAAAGTGTAATTCAATTTTAATCTACATTTTCCTGAAGCTGTTAGCGCAAGAAATAAAATGAATGATTTGTTTTAAATCTATTTTATTGATTTTTACATGACGAATAAAACGAAGTAAATTAAAAAATCTAAAGTGCAATGTAATTAGATTTTCATTAAACTTAAATGCAAAACATTTATTTAATAAAATCTAATTATTCATCATTAATTTAGTTTGTTATAATACGTTATGACATCTTGTGAAACCAAATAACAACGAATATAAGCAATAATTTTCAAAGATTTAAATCTTATTTTCTAACCAAATATTATAAATGTACACTTTTTCTAATAACAATCAAACTGCGTTACTACTTTTGCCTAAATATACAACTGCTTTAGAATGGAATTTTTACTCAGAATATTCTTATTGTACTTGATCTATACTGCGTTTTCTAATGCGGTTTTGCATATACAGCTGGTCAGACCTTTTTACACGCGAGCGTTTTTTGAAACTTTGATAACACTTTTGTGCGAAAAATTGTTCAATCGATCTGTCTGGCCTCGCACACGAATGCGAAGATATCGTATCAATTGACTACTGATACACAGTTGACGTGTTTTTTTTAAGATATTGTTGTACACAATTGTATAAAAAATTATATGAGCCTAGTTGTTTCGTAAAAAAAGAAAGATTGTTAAAAGAATAACATGAATTATGCGTAACCATTTCTTAGGTAGGCACTTTTATTGCATTGTATAATAATAGTGATATCTATGTGCTTATTGTATTATATAGTTTAAAAAGAGCGATCAGGCGGATTATAAAAGGAAGGACATTTGTTGCGGGTTTTGCAGGTCGATCTTAATCAAACGCTCGTAAGATTCTCATTTAACTGTAGCAACTATATTATGTTTAATTTACTGCGCGTTGAGTAAAACTGGAGAGTCATACGAATGTTTGTTTGAAAGGTTTTACAGTAATTTCGGTTTGTAGTTAAAAATACGGAATAGTGACTTGCCAACATGACGAAAAGCCTGTTAGTTTTTGTTTTCCTTTTGACATTTACATGTCGCTTAAGCCAAATACGAGGCATTTATTACGAGTATCGCTGCAAAGTTTAAGGCAAACAGAAAGAAGAAACAGGAATATCGACTTCTTAGATTCGGTTAAGATCGACATCTGCTAGGTCCGTTCAAGTCAATGGATTTTATGAAATAAAGAAAAATGCATATTACTTTGTCGCGTCTAAACATTAGACGAAATATCATAAAAATATCAGGTTGATATATTTTGTCTCTTCGATTATGATAATAAAGTTTACACACCAATACACACGCATATATACACATGTACTATAATTGCGAGTAATAGCATTATAGCTACACTGGGGACTGAGGACTCTAGTCTCCAATTCATTGTACGACAAATATTTATTTCCTACTTCATTTTGTACTTGTAACTATGAACGATAATGCAATTAAAAATTTTGAACATGTGTTTTATATTTTCTATGCTTTTATCTTTAACCAACCATAGTTTGCATGGTTTAGTTCATATTGAATATTTTTTAATTGTTATTTTTGAAATCGTATAAAAATTGAAATATAGCTTTAACAGTTTAATAAAATATTTTATTTGTTTATATTTACAATAATTATTTACACTATTTTAACATTTCTTTAAATAATTGGTCAACTCGTGCCATATTAGCTCGGTCATTTGTGGCTTTTGCAACTTTGCCTAAGAAAAATCGTAATAATTTCTTTTTTCCCTTTTTATATATTCCTACTTCTTTCGGATATTGATCAATTACATCTTGACAAAGTTTCCGTAATTCGTTTTCGTCAGTTATTTGGCTCCAATTATTTCTTTCTACGATCTAAAATTTGTTTACAACTATTAGTGAGCTTCTTTGAAATTACATGTTTCAATTATTCACTTTTTAAATCTTTGTATGTACCTGATTGGGAGTTTCCGTTGGATTTTCTATAACTATTTGTAAAACTTTTTCTAGAACGTTCAAGTTGATTTTGCCTGGTTCTAAAAGATCTACTAATTCTGCAAGATGGTCACGATATTCAAAACTAAAATTAGAAAATTAGAAATTAATTCTTCCCAACTATTAGTATTACATTCATTATATTTCGTACCTGTGATCAAGAGTTAATTCATTTTTGTATAATAGTGTCAGAAATTGGTAAATTAATATTTTAGCTACGACAAATGGTGACCGTTTTTTATCGCTTTGAACAATGTAATTGAACAATTGTAAAAGTACCGGTTCATTCTAAAAGTATGTTTTAATAAATAAAAAATATTCAGTATTGATTAAAAAATTCATTATTATGAAAAATGAGTACTTACAACCAGTACAAGTACCAATGCTTTTGGAATTCCAAATTCTTTTTCTAACTTATCACGTGTTTGTTGAGGCATTTCTGGAATTTTTGTTACTAAAGAAGTAGCATCAACTAAATTATATTTATTTTCCAAGTTCTTATTCACATGGATATGTAAAGGAGGTAAATTTGGTTCAGGCATAAATCTATAATCCTATTCAATAATTTAATTACATGAAAACAAAAATAGAAAAATGATTTTTAATTTCTTTTTGTACCTGTTTATCTTCTTTATCTCTTAAAGAAACAGTTTTACCAGATAACATATCCCATGCTCTGGTTTCATTGAAAATTTCATCACCATTTTCTCGAACTTTAATTTGTCTTTTAATCTCGTAATTAATAGCTGAAGCAACTCCTCTTACACTTCCAATATTTTTTATTTCTGTCCGAACTCCAAAAGGTTCATTTGGTCTATTAATGGAAACATTGGCATCAACCCGTAATGCTCCCTCTAAAATAAAAATAGTAAATAAATATAAAAAATGTTTAAAAATATTTAATTTAACTATTAAGTTGATTGTGATTACCATTCATTTTGCAAGAACATGTATTCAGTCTTTCCAAAATAAGCATGAGCTCTTTAACAAGTGCTGCTGCTTCCTCACCATCACTCAAATCTGGTTCAAAAACAAATTCCATCAGGGGTATACCAGCCCTATTGAGGTCTATTAAACTCCTAAAAAAAATAAAAACTATATTTTTGAATTATTATTAAATAATAATCTTATTAAGAAATTTTACTTATGTGAATCTTCATCATGCAAAGTTTTTCCACTGTCTTGTTCCAATTGTATTTGTTTTAATTTAGATGATTTTGAATAAGGTTCTTTATGAATCCCTGGAGTAAAAACATGAAAATTTAAATGTCCATTCACAGCCAAAGGTTGTCGTTGTTGTGTAATTTGATACCCAGTCTATTTTATAAAATAAAAATAATTAGAATAATACAAATTAAATTATATTCAAAATTAAAACATAAAATTTACAGGCAAATCTGCATAGAAATAGTGCTTTCTATCAAAAAGAGAGATCTCATTAAGTTGACAAGATAAAGCAAGTGCTGTCAAAACTCCTGCTTCTACACATCTTCTGTTTAAAACCTGTAATATATAACATTTGTAAATTAAAAAATGTAAAACTGAAGTTTTTTCTTAATAAGTTCTAATGTTTAAATACTACATACTGGCAATGTTCCTGGAGTACCACAATCAAAGAAAGAAACACAGGAATTGGCAGAATTTCCAAATTCTGTACTTGCTCCAGAAAATAGTTTGGACTTGGATAAAATTTGTGCATGAATTTCCAATCCAATGACTGAATTCCATTGTTCTCTTTACATATACACTTTTATTATTAAAAATATTTTTTGCAATTAATAATAAGTAATTGAAGAAACTAAAGATAAAATTGCAATTTTTTCAAGCCATAAAAATAGTTTATCAATTGTATAACTAAATAGTAAAAACAACTTAATTGTTAAAAATTAGTTGAATATCGAAAACAAAACAATTAAATAATTATCAATTGTTCATTTGTCTACTAAAGTTTACGTGAGCATTATTTAAAAGGAAAGACAATCGGTAATAGGATAATGCAAACATTTTTTCGCAAACAACATAAATAGAGCCGTAACCTAGCAAAGCAGTTTCTCCTTAACTACAAAGCAATCATCAATTCTCACTTTGATTTAGGTTTCTCCTTCACTTTATTGCAGAAAAACCGCTTTAATAGTGAGTAACTCCCCTTCAGGCCATTGTCATTAGCGTGAAACCGTGAAATAGCCAATGACTTCATCTTTTTACTATTCTATCAATAAAAAAAAACACAGCCTCTTCTTTCCTTTCTCGATCGCGAGATATCTCGTGTTCGTCTGCCGACCGGTGCACTGCAGCAGTCACTACTACAATTTTGCTAAGTACTACCACTAACGAAGGCGGTGCGGTGTTGTCAGTGGTGGGTAAACGGCACGAGGAAGGAATTTTCGACGTGACACGTGTCAAAAATGTCATTTATGTAGAATATGTA
>JAWWEO010000001.1:18157230-18172366 GCA_035582975.1 Ormyrus labotus | reverse complement strand
CAGTGTAAAATATGTAATATTCGACACGTCATAAAATACATTTTTGACACGTAATTTTCTACGTACCCACCACTGGGTGTTGTGTTGCGCTGCTGGTTCTTGCTGTGGTGCTGCTGCTGCTGCTCATTATAAAGTTCAGAGTATATACAGCCGTGTCTGTGTGTTATTGAAAACATAACCTCCGGATGCGGAAAAGTAGAATCAGTCTGTGCCACGCATTCCGCAGCCTTCGGCACGTCTTGATTATGATTGCTCTTACAGACCACTACGAATGATCGTGGAGACCTGACGAACGGAAATCTGCTTAGAAACTTTATTGACAGGTATTGTGCTTTATACACCGTAAGTTATTTTTTCGATTTAGTAGAGTATTTAAGTAGAAATGTGAAGTAAATTGTAGGTTGAAGTTTGATCTGCTTGTAAGGTGTAAAAGTTATTCTTAGATTAATAGGACTATATAGACAATATTTGCAATTTTATGATACAAAATAGTGCAACTATAAGATTTTAATAAAATTTTTTTTTTGGAAAAAAGTCTTGATAGTTTTTTTTATTTCAATTAGATGACCCATAATAAGGTTTTCTTTTCATAATTCAAAATTCTTTAAAAAAGTATGATTAATTTTCGTGAAAATATCCAATAAGAACTTTGTATAATTTAGATAAGATATAAATCATGCAGTAGTAGTGATGTAACAGTTTAAGGTATTCAGCTTGTAAAAGACTTCTGCAATTTAAGATAATTTGAAACATTTTTTAAATATAAGTAAGTTGCTATAAAAGTGTTTGCCTTTAGTGATTTGAATAATTAAAAATTATTAAATAATGAAATTTGTAATTGGTATGTTTTAAGCTATTGTATTTTTAATAATTTTTAAAATTCACAATTTTGATTTAATTTTAATTTTAGTTGTTATAATTTAAGTTATATTCATTTTTTTTTCAAATGGTAATTATGAAATTTTTTTTAGGATAGTATCCATTCTGTCATAAGATTTATTATTAAATCAAGAGTGAGCAGATTTTATTATTGACTGTAATCATCAAAATGAGTTTCCTCACGCGATGTACCTGTGGACCAATAATTTTCAGAGTCAAGGGAATGAAGATGGCATTATCAATGTGTATGTTATTTTAAGCTGCAAATAATCGACAAATTATGTGTGTTTAATGTGTGAAATTGTTGCTCTTGTGATTAGGACTAGTTTAAGTAATTTTTCAGTAATTATTTTATTAACACTAATAGAGTAATAAAGTTCATACAATCATGTTTAAAATGGAACAAAACACAGTCTTTTTGAGGGCAAGTTCTGCCATAGGTTATGGCTTATCATCTTTAATGATCACTGTTGTTAATAAAACAGTGTTAACATCTTTTGACTTTCCTTCATTTCAAGTCCTTGGTATTGGCCAGATGTTAGCGACTATTGTAGTCCTCTTTATAGCCAAAGCACTTGGTTATATTGATTTTCCAGGACTGGATAGGAGTACATTTAGAAAAATTTGGCCACTGCCATTGATTTACATATGTAACATGATTTTTGGCCTTGGTGGAACAAAGCAACTCAGCCTTCCAATGTTTACTGTGCTTCGTAGATTTAGTATATTAATGACCATGATTGGAGAGTTCTATGTACTTGGAGTGAAAGCAAGGACATCTGTACAATTAAGTGTTTATACAATGATTCTGGGAGCTGTAGTAGCAGCTTCTAACGATTTAGCCTTTAATTTAGAAGGATATATCTTTATTTTACTTAATGATTTCTTCACTGCTGCTAATGGAGTGTACATGAAGAAAAAATTAGACTCTAAAGAACTAGGAAAATATGGTTTAATGTATTATAATTCTTTATTTATGGCTCTGCCAACTATCTTATTATCCTGGTGGTCAGGTGATTTTGAAAAGGCAGCAAAATTTCCTCATTGGACGAATGCAATGTTCCTAATACAGTTTGTAATGTCCTGTTTTTTGGGCTTTGTTCTATCTTATAGTGTTATACTTTGTACATATTACAATTCAGCTTTAACAACCACAATAATTGGGTGTTTAAAAAACATCTCTATTACTTATTTAGGTATGATAATTGGAGGAGATTACATATTCTCATGGGTAAATTTTGTAGGCTTAAACATAAGTGTATTAGGTAGTTTAGTTTATACTTACGTTACTTTTCGAAGGAAAGAGCCTAGTGAACCAAAGTACACTCAATTGTCATCAGATGAACCAATTAGTAAAACACAAACTGTGTGACCTTTTGGTAGTATATTTGTGTGAACAGACATACAGAGAAGTTAAAATCAGGACTAAATACTTTAAACAATGGGTTAGATACCCATGCTATCAAAATATTTATAATTCTTTGTTTTTTACGAAAGTAAAGAATTTTAATACTTTAGGAAATTAGTCTAAAGTTTCTTAGTACCTTGAAGTATATTTCTCAATCAAATAACAATTTTATGTAAATTTCTAAAACTTCTTCTGACAAAGATTAGTTCAAAGATTATTCAAAGCGCACATCGCTCAAAATTGTATAAACAAAAACCGCTTATACTTGCCTTTGTAAATAGTTATTTAAATTTATAACAATATTTATAACAGTCAATTTAATCTTTATCAATAATTCTCACAGTCATTAAATGTCTCGAAGTGAAAATATTTATTTTTTTTTTATTTTTTACGATCTCCAGTGAATTTTCGAAAAAAAAAACGATAGTCAAAAAAGCGCGCAATGGTCGTAGTAACACGTGCCATTTGCCGTCTTTCAAGTATTGTAAGTCTTCGTAATTATTGTGATTATTTATAAAGCAACGCATAGAACGCTGTAATTAAAAGATAGGAAATGTATGAACTGAACGTGTGACGAAATTACGTACCAAAGTTTAGTTACTGTTACCAGGTTAATGTTGCGTGCCATAGTACACAGTGGCTTTTTTTACTCATGATTTATATACCAAATGAATCATTTTTGACGCCTCCACTGACAGTGAAAATGAATTTTGTTTTGTAAATACGTGATTTAATATTAAGATATCGTTCTAAAAGTTTTTACTTTTTACACGTTTTCTAAAAATTTTTAATCAAGAATCACTCAGTCAGTGGATTTGGCACATCTTATTAGCTATCAATTTTTAATGTTATTTGTGAATTGTATCACAGGTATAAACGTTATATGTATAGAAATTATTATGTTCCTAGTGATTTACGTGTACAAAGAAACAGATGAAAAATAAATTGCGAATAATTAAAAAAAAAATTTTCGATTGCATTGTGATTTCTTCTTTCATTCTCGATTTTCTCAATTTTTTTTTGCAGCTGTCGATTTGAAATGTGTTTTCTTGTTCATTAATGATTGGAAACACTTAAATCAACTTCAGATAACCAAAGATAAACTACGTATGATAAATTGAATAAATAATTACATTTACATATTTAATTCCATTTGCTGCAATTCAAAGTAAACGTTATGATAAAAAAATAATAAGAACTAAATTGTTTTTTAATATTACTTTTAAACAATTTTATACGTGATTATATAATTTAAAGAAACAATTTTGTATTTGAATATCTAATATATCTAAGTTTTCCATATCAAAATCTATTTTTGTTCTTAATTTATCTACTCTTGAAACTTCCTCTTCCGGAACTACGAATTACTACTGGTTTGATAGAAATACCTGATAAGGAGTTTTGACAAACAAAAATAGCTAATCAACCACATTCGGAACAGGATGTACGTTATTTAAAAAACTTCAAACGTCAGAAAGTTATGAGTTTTGTAATTTAATTTGTCGTTGTTATCTTTGTACACGTGTACATGCTTTTGGAACAAATTATACATTTTGATTGATTACGTTTGTAAAGTGCTCTTAAATATTTTGGAACGAAGTTCAAAAACTTTTAAATTCGCTGATACCTAAAGACGAAATGTTTACATATTTTTCGATTTCGTTCGATAATTTATTATAATTTACATCACGTACTCCAAATATGACAAATTTTAATGATTTTTTTTTATTAATAACTATATTCAAAATATATTTCCGCAGCAATTAAAATTTCTAAAATAAGCTTTGTTTTCCATACTTCTTTATTGTGTAATTTTATATACAATAGTTAGATATAATACCACAAAGTAACTTAAAATTTTATGACTATTAAACTATGAAAAAAATTAAAATCGTTACAAAATTTATTAATAAGAACAGCTGAGATCTTTCATGCAATCGATTACGTAAAGTTTTATGCTTTCCACAATATAAAATCTGACGGTAACAAGTTAAATCGCTTGCGAACTTAACGATGCTAAAAACGTTCGTGCCGTAAAACTCAATAGTTAATTCTGATTACTGTGAACGTAAAAAACAATTACCTCACTAACTGGATTTTTACATAAAGCCGATCGAATGCGCCTTCTTCCGATAAACGCAACTTCAACAAACCAATCTCAAATCCAAAAAAATCACATTTTCAAAGCTCCGTTCGTTTCGCTTTTTTTTTTTTAAATAAGAACCCTGTACCTGAAAAAAACGATATATTATATCTATAACAAAAAAGTCTCCCGTTCCCTCACAGGCAGCCTCTCCACCCGAGCCGACACCTCGCACGAGGCCTTCGCGGAGGACTACTCGCGCCACCACATCGAGCTGTCGGTGCTGCAGCGCGCGCTCCTGGCCGCGGGCTCGGCGACGATCTCCATCACGAACCCGTACCGCGGCGACATGATCGCCTGCCTGGGCGAGACGACCGGCGACCGGGCGCTCGTCCACTGCCGCCGTCGGATGCTCGACACCGAGGAGGGACGGCGCATACTCGCGGAGAAGCCCCGCATCAACACCCGGACCGTCGACCTCGGCTACCTCGAGAGTCTCCCGGACGGCACCGTCGGCAAGACGTACTCCGACTTCCTCGAGGCGAATGTAAGCGATGCGAGGTCGTTCGCGGATCGGGCTGTCGAAATTTTTTGATAGGTTTAAAGTAATACGGCTGGTATTCGACGGGTTTCTATTTTGAATAAAAAAAAACATGACTATTTTTTCAAAATAAAACGGGTTCTCGTGCTCTAAGAATGACGCGGTACGTTTATAAAAAACGATAACATATAGAATTGGTTAATATAATAATGAAAGACAAAAAGTGAAAAGACCGTTTTTAAACGGAATACTTAATTATCGCAATTTTAACGTGCCTCTTAAAAATACACCGTGAAAACTGTCCTTTTCAGAAAGTATCACCGGACGACAGGCCGCCAGTCCAATTCGTTGACGATCTCGAGCTGGCGTACGTGATGCAGAGATACCGCGAGGTGCACGACATATTCCACGCCCTGCTCCTCATGCCAACCACCATGCTGGGCGAGGTCGCCGTCAAGTGGATCGAGGGCATCCAGCTGAAGCTGCCGATGTGCGTCGCCGGTGCGATCTTCGGAGCCGTCAGACTAAAGCCCAAGTAGGGGGATCAGCGAGGCGGGTTTTCAGCGAGAGCCGTTGAAATCGGCCTGTTTCATCTGCGTCCTTTTTTTTTCGCAGGCAAAGGCGTCTGTACTTGAAGTATCATCTTCCCTGGGCGGTGCAAACCGGGAAAAATGCTAAGTTTCTCCTGGGTGTTTATTTTGAAGAACGGTGGGAGCAGCCACTCGATGAGTTCCACAAAGAGATGAGGATCACGAGGCTTGTTTAGAATATTTAAGAATTTTTCTTATAAATTACTTACTGTAATATATAAATATCAGTAGAGGTACGTTATGTGTAACTGAGGAGAAAAAAAACTATAAGAATAGCGTTACAAGACGGGCAATGTTTTTTGACTAGTTAGATGTAAAAAGTAAGGGTGTAAATCATAACGAGTTCAATTGGTGTACATAGTATTCTTTATTATAACTTTTATTAAAATAGTAAAGAGATATTTTAAGATGATCAATTAAAATAAATTTACTTTATTCTTTTATGTATTTTATTTTATTTTTTTTTACTTAACATTAACTTTAGGTGTATTTCTTCTATTTTTATGTTTTTTATATAAAAATGTGTTTTAGATATTGCACGCATACAGTTCAGACAAATTAATTTTTTTGTAGAAGAACAGTATAAAAACTCTTTCAAGTATCAATTTGCAGAAAATTTCATTCATTTAATCATTGTGCAATTTACTTTACTATATAATTTATAGACTTTTATTCTCGAACTATAGTCTTCTCAGATTGTTCGGAAAGAAAAAGTTTTCTTTTATATTGCGCAATTAAATTATAAATTTTAATCAAGAGCATCTCCGTGAAATGAAGTATTTATTTTTTTTACTCCTCAAATATTTATTCTGCATTTGACAAAATTTAAAACATTATTTAACTGCGATATTAAAAACCTTTATATATTGGATTCTAAGAGCAACGCATGAAATTAGCATCATATTGATAGAGTTTTTCAAAACTAGATATTTCAAAATAAAACAAAAAATTAAATCTTCAAAACCAAAAAAAATACGTTCATAATAATAAAAAAAAAAATAACAAGGAACATTATTTTTCGGTGCAGGCGTGCATAAATTCGCTTTTACTTCCTGTTTTGCGGAGGCATAAAATCGCATATTATAGACAAAATATTCAATTTTACGTTGTTTTGTAGCAGGGCGTAAAATTGCATTTTACGCCCCCAAAACAGGGCGCAACGTACGCATTTTGCGCCTACTGCATCAAAAAAATAATTTTTTCTTTAGCCTTAGTTGGACACAAGCAACTTACGGTTACCTCTGTGAACATTCTCTTTATCTGCAATAAACAAATGATAAGAATTTTAGAGAATTATTTATTGAATATAATAGTAATTTTAATACCTTCTCTTTCCAGAACATTGTAAAAGAATACTTTAAAACAAGCATTCACTGCTCCTTCAATATTTTCAATACCCGAATCTCTACGTTTAACGTATCATATTCTTACTAGATTAATCTGCATAAAAGCATATTCTTTATTAATCAATAATTTTGTAAGGGAACTTATCTGCTAATGTCAATTATTAGTAAGAGGTAATCAAAATTAAGTTTGCGAGGTCTAAAGGTTGTTGTTAATTCGTTTTTTTGTACAAATGTTATAGTAAAACAGTTAACAGTCTTAAAATGAAGCAACTATCTAAAATTGAAATCTTCATAATCATTAATCCTGTTTATAGACGAATAAATGTATTTTTCGATTTGATGTGCAACCATAATCCCGAAGCCAATCGCAATAGATTATACATAGTGAAATATATTCATCAACGCAAAGCTTTAATTCGTGACGCATGAGGTATCCCATGAAGGGGTTGATTTTTTTATAGAAGGGGTGATAAGTGCTACTCCTGCGATGCAAATTCCCGATTAAAACGCGTAATTACATTCGGCTTAAAAGCAAGTACGGGTAAAGGTTTAAATTATGTCATTATTTGCACGGCGTAATGAGCTGCGCTTAAATTAAAGATGCTCAAATGATATAAAATATTTTTCAATTCGATATTTAACTTAATCCTTTGAAGCACAGAGGTGCATATGTGGTACCACCGTTTTTACCCGCTATTTTTGTTCATAAAACTTTTAATTCTTATTTATAGGTGGTTCTAGGCTTTTCTGACACTTAAGATGTTTCCCTAGAATAGTACTGAACATAAATCGATATTTTATTTGTTGTTAAATTTTTATAAATAAACAAACACCAAAACAAATCACGTTTTTTTAGAAAAAAAAAATCATTTCCTCGTTTAAGACCCCCGAGTAAGATTTTTCGGGCAAAAAGAGCCAATAGAAAAATGTGTGTTTCAAAGGGTTAAAAAGTAATAACATGAGATATTCAGAAATAAACAAAGGAATACATTTTTTTTGGATAATAGATTATTAAACTTATAACTTTTGTATAAAGTATCATAAAATTCGCAACATGACAGGACTTCCTACCTTGCTGAATTTACTCCTGACATTTTGATTTATTTCTTAATTGTGCTTTGAAACCATATATTAAGAAGTTTGCGCAGCAAATCATTTTTTAATTTGTTTTAACGATCAATCTACCGTTTACTTAATACTCAATGTTGAATTTATCAGCTTTTCTTATAATTATGCTACATTTTTCCCGAAGAAAAACTTCTCAGTATCCCACAAGTTATAAAGTAAACACGTAATTAATAACGCTAAAAGAGGTACAGTAATTTTTGTATATGGTCATTCATGATTGAAAAATCAATAATCAGAGGCTTCTTTTCATAAGACTCTTGAGTCTCACAGCCCGAAGCGATGATTTACAGTATTTATATAAATTATTATTTTAATTAAAAAAGTCATTAATATTTTTTTTTATATTTTTGATTATGGAAAGTTGGACCGAAAATTGGATTGAGTTTATTCATAGAACACTTTCTAAATACGTTTTATTATCTATCGGTTTGTGGCCAAACCAATCCAAGCTGTCAAGAAGAATCGCGTTTTTTATTTTTAGCAGTTCATCGTTTTTGCTTATTGTGGCACTGGTAAATATTGTAATTTTAAAAAATTCATAGTTCAATCTAATAATCATTTAACAATTTCGGTAATTAGACTTTGGGCTTGTTGGAAAAATGGAGTACAAATTCAGTGATAATTTTTGAAAATTTTTTAGCCATATTGTATACTTCGACTGGTCTTGCCAAATGTACTGTTTTGTACATGCAAGATAAGAAGGTAATTATGAATATCTTTTTTAACAATTTTTTTTTTTTACGAAATAGTATCGTAAATTCAATTAAGTACATCTTTTTACGACTGCAGATTTATATATTGTATACAAAAATAAACGACGACTGGAGAAGATTGACCGACAAAAAAGAACTCGAAATATTGCGATCGTATACAAAAGAAGGACGTACAGTTGCGTTTACATATGTTCGTAAGTTTAATTTGTACCTAAATAGATTCTTCGAAGTAATTTAACGGTATAAAGTTTTTTTTTTTAATTTCAGTCATAGGTTTGCCAGCCTTTATCGGTTTTGGATGGATGACATTCATGCCGACGCTTTTGAACAATGATCTTGTGATTAACTACTCCAACAGTTTTCCTTACTATTTCACGTACATGATAATTAGTGAAAACGCCCATTATTGTCAAATTTGCGCTCACTGCGTTATAGTATTTTCATACATCGGAGTATCATACTTGGCCATCAGTTATACTTTTATAAGTAGCGTCAAACACGTTTGTGGCATTTATGCCATTGTATGGTATAGTATTTTGACTTGATTTAAACGTATTTAATAAAAGATTCATGCATACATTGCGCCTGCAGTTTTTTTATAAATTTAAGTTATAGTTACAGGTTACAAAATGTAATACATCCAAGACCGATAGAACCACTTATTTATTTAAGAAAAGAAAAATCAATTGTTTATAAATTAATTAACATTATTCATAAGCATAACGAGGCTATAAGGTGAAGTACCAGTGTAGAAACAAATTTTTTTTGCTTACGCTAAAATGGAAAATAAAAACATATCCGTTTTTTAGCCGAATTAATATGATCGAACAAATATTCAGTAAAGGCTTCCTCATCATCGAAATAGCAGCCTTGATCGGTATTGCATTAGTTGTGGCTGATGTACTTATCATTCTGATTACCCATATTACATTTTTGCTTCTTAAATATTTTTTTAAACATACATTTCTGTTTTTAGGTGATGTGCAATCAGAACAATGGCTACCAAATTGTGCGCCTTTTTTTAGTATTAAACATATTCGTCATATATGTTTTTTACATGAATTGGACAGGCGAACAAGTCATTCAAATTTCAAGTAAAGTTGGATTAGAAGCGTTAGTATATTTAATTGAATGCATACAATAAATGTAGTATTTAAGGTAAAGGTTTATCATAATTTACTGATTAATAAGTATTAATTTAGGTATAGCATAGAATGGTTCCTCATGTCTATAAAAGTACGAGAAATGGTACATATGATAATTCGGAGAAGCTGCAAAACTGATAAATTAACAGTTGGCTCATTTGTAGCATTGTCAGTGCAAAATTTTGGTTCAGTAAGTATTATTTTAGTTTTTTCAAACAAAACTATGAAATAGAAATAGGATAGAGTGAGAAATAGTAATACAATAAAAATTTATAACATGATGTACGGTACAGAAGTTGAAATCTTTATTTCTTATTTACAGATTTTAAAAGCTTCCTGGTCTACGAGTACTGTTCTTTATTCCATTCAAAGACATCACAGATGGAGGATAAATTTCTGAAATAAATATTAAATAATTAAGAAAACTGAACTCAAAGAAGTAACGAGTTGTTTTATACCTTTTTACGCTTGCAGATGAGTGTGAATTGAATAGAATTATAAAAATTAATTGTGCCTACCGAGGAATTAAGATTAGCGACAACATATACTATACTATCCAACTTTTTTAATAAATATTTGTTTTGAAAATATTATTCATTTTATAATGTAAAATATGTGTTTTAATAAAGAAAAGTTAAATAATTTCTAGTTTTTATTTTTTGTTCCAGTTTAGTTTACCTTCTGATGAGTAATAACAAATTTTTATATTAGATTTAAAGGGTATAGCCGACTAAGCATGTCAAAAGTATCCCAGCCTGGATTGTTATTTTGCATGGATCATTCAAAAGTACATGTTTGAAAACCCCTTTCACCAAATTTTCAGACCCCGAGGTGCTAAGGGGCGCCTATATTCGTAGAGGGCGTCTTGCTCATATCAACTAATTTACCCTGATTGCAATTTTACTTCGAAAAATCTTAAAAAATTCAAAGTAGCTAGTGTTTTCGTCTCAAATATCCTTGAATTTTATCAGATTTTTTGGAGCAAAGCTAAGCTCAGGAAAAATTATTAAAGTTTTCTAATCCATAAATTAATTACTAGGCATTTTTTGGCAAACTTCTAACTAACCATTTTCGATGTATTTTTACATACCCTCTTCATTGGTCAAGTCTAGATTGCCCAAAAAAAATGCGTCGTAGCTAAAAATGGAAAAAACTCGTTTTTTACGATTATTTGGCGATTTTCGCGGTCCGTCGACTTCAAACATCTTCAACAATATAAGAAATTAATTTAGCAACTCAAGAGATACCCCATACAAATAAAGTGATAATTGCGGTTTTTTGCTAGCTTCTTTGAATTTTTTAAGATTTTTCGAAGTAAAATTGCAATCAGGGTAAATTAGCTGATGTGAGCAACACGTCCTCTACGATTATAGGCACTCTTTAGCACCTCGGGGTCTGAAAATTTGGTGAAAGGGGTTTTCGAACATATACTTTTGAATGGTCAATGCAAAATAACAATCCAGGCTGGGGCACTTTTGACATGCGTATTTGGCTATACGCTTTAAATTAAATTAGACGATTTTTTACATGATTTTTTAAATTTAAATTAGATTATTTTTATAGGATTATAATACAGCGCTTCCGTTATTTGATTTGTTGGGTATTGATTAATTTTTTGAAACTTCTGAAAGAATGACAAAGTACCTATAATTAAATGGACTTTTACAAGAAAGTTTGTGTATAAGTTTTTGAGTAATTACACGATGAAATTGAAAAAGAACAAGAATTTAATTATAATGAAATCCTCGCAATAGGTCATTGAGACCTAGAAAATCGATTAGTTGAGATACTTTTTATTGTCATTTCCAACTCTTATTCAGTATGATACAAACAGCTAATCGGAATGCTGTCACCAATAATTTTTTGAAGAAAAAAAGGTATCTTTAGATCAGTAAAATGATTGAGGCCGAGGAAAGCTTGTTTGACACAATTTGCAGATCAACGATTAGGTCTGTCGTAAAGTTCGTAGGTTTGCACCCGAATCAATCTAGAATTTCCAAGAGAATTTGCTTTGGTAATTTGTTTTGGTAATGATTCTTTCAGCCTTATCTCCTTTAATAGCATTGGTAAACAGATAATTAACTTGAAATAAAATACAATTTTTAAAAATTTTCTAACATAATGTGCAAATATGTATTAACAGTTGCATATATTCTTAAACAGGTGGCTGGTTTATATATGAAAATTGGAATACAGAGCCCGTCATTATAATTGAAAATTTGCTGGGTATAATATTTCTTTCCGCTGGTATTGTCAAATGTTTACTTTTATATAATCAAGAAAGTAAGATAAAACAAAATATAAGAAATCAGTTAAAACTTAACACAATATCATTTAACGACTAATTCGATCATAGATTGCGATGCTACATAAAAAAATTACATTGGACTGTGAAAGAATAACTGAGAAAACTGAGATTGAGATACTGCGATCATTTATATGTCGCGGTCTGTGCTAACTCATCTGCTGTGATAACTCATCTGTGTAAGTAACTATAAAATAGTTTTTCTTCTGAAATGTTTCCATTATATCATGAAATTTCTTCATTAATTAAATGTTTTAGTGTACGGTTTTCCGGCTTTTTTCATTTTCGTAGGGTTTACGTACACGCCAACGATGTCGAGAAAAGTGACCGAAGCGGATTATTAAAAAATTGTTCCTTATTATTTCAATCTCATAATAATAAGCGAGGAGCTGTATGGTTACCAAGTCTGCTTACATTCCGCTTTTGCCTATATACGCGTCGGTATAGCATATTTTGGCACGAGCTGTACCTTTATCAGTAGTGTATTATAGAACATGTTTGTGGAATCTACGCTATTGTTCTGAAAGAATTTTTTAGTTTTAATTATAAGGAGTAGCTGGATAAGATACTTGAATGCGTTGAGGATTGATACCAGGTTGAAATTAAGATTCTTTAGCACCGAGTATACAAATCCAAAACAAGATGTATTATAAACAGCATTTCATTTTTTACCTGAAGGGGTGCGAAATTTCTAGCGAAATGAATATCTTATTGAGTAATAATGGAGAGTGCTGCAAATATTAGTTATTAATACTTGTATAATTATGTGAGCTAATTATATTGTAGTAAATATTTGTTTGCTTTTTTATATAGTTACAGACTAGAGAATATGAAAAACGAAAAAAATTCGTACGAAGTAATAAAAAGTGAAAAATCTTTTGAATACAATTTGGTGAATATTAATAACAAACATAAAGAAGCTATAGAGTTAAGTATCAGGAAAACTTTCTAATATTGATAATCAATAATCGATGTATGTAAAATATAATTTTTAGAGGAACTCATTCGTTCGAAGAAATATTCAGCAGAGATTTTCTCATTATTGAATTATCAGTAGCTCTTGTCGCCGCAGCATTAGTTCTAGTGGATGTAAGTTACCTAATCACATGCACACGGTGTTCAACTTTGCATATAAATATAATTTTAATTTCAGTTCATGTGTCACCGAGACAGCATCACTGAAGTAGTTCGGATGCTTCTGGTCACCGCTATTTTTCTCATTTATATATACGATGTAAACTTGGCAGGCGAACAAATTATTCAAATTTCTAGCCAGATCCGTTCATCCACATAAGTATTACAGAATTTTACGATACGACTTGTGTTTGCAAGCCTTTGCGTTTTTAGGTATTTTACCAATTGGCTGGACACATCTCTGGAGACTCGTCAACTTGTTCCTATGATGATTTGGAGGGGCTGCAAAACTGACCAAATAACCGCTGGCTCCTTCGTGGCAATGAAAAATTTCGGAGCGGTAAAGTACAAATACCTATCTACCTAATATTAATTTGTTGTTTCACCGGTCCTCGAAATCGTGACTCAGCTTTTTTAGTATTTTATTATATTCTTCATTGTATATATATATGTATATAATCAAGTTTTATCGTCTCGAGCGAGTACGAGCGAGCGAGAATTTTGGCTAGTCATAATATAAATGTTTTTAAATTATTTTAAATTATGCGTAATCCAGTCAATTCACTTTTGAATTCTGAGCTACGGGTTGAGTGTAAAATTAATTTCTAAGATTATGAAAACTTCGTGGTCAGCTACATTGATGCTTGTAATTACGTAAATACTACACTTGAAAACGCAAATATTTGTAATAAACAAAACTCACGCGTTTGGATAAAGTTTTTTAAATTTTTTTTACGGATGAAGCATTAAAGTTGACGGAATGTTGATAAACATCTGTTTTTTTATTCTTTGTGTGCTATTACAATTAATGTATATATATATATATATATCGATAATTTATTAAATTAGGAAGAACTAAACATTTAGATATTTAAACGTAAGATGTTAATTACGTTTTGAGGATAGCAAATCATTAAACTGGTCCTATAAAGGTTAAAGAAAGAATATATTAAAAAGTTTAAAAATTTTTTATTAAAATTAAAATATGTATCACAGTTTAATACATATTTGATGTTTTGATTTCTTACTTTTTGAAATATAATCTTTTAAAATGTTTGGACTTATAAATATATTACTTTATAAAGTTTACCTGGAAACTTCACTATTGGGTATCGAAAAATCTGCGTAGATTTTATGAATCTTTTGTAATTGCTCGTCAGACAATTGGTCACGTAAGTTTAAAATTTCTTTGAAATCGTTATAAAATTGATCAAAATGTTCATTTACATTCTTTGGTTTCGCTGAATCAACTTCGGACTCTCCGGAATCACAGACGGTACTTGATACGGTATTACTATTTTCTGACCTAGATGAATTTATTCGTTTCAGTTCATTAACACCTAGAACATAAATCATACTTTAATTCTTCAAATGATGAAAAACCAAAATTACCATAAAAAAATGTTTTATTGAATGTTTAAAATTCCTTATGAAAGAGTTTTTGCACTCTTTCGTTAAGCACACAACATTAATTTAAATATAACATTTTAAAAACTACGTAAACATTAAATTCAATAATTTGAAAGATTTTATTATTCGATTGTAAATTATATTAAATTGACATTAAATTTAAAATAGTTTAAAAATTTTCTGCTTACCATTTACTCTATTTTGCTTTAAATCAGAGAGCTCAATTGATGTCACTGTGAACAAGCATAAATTATTCAATTTAAATATACATATTGTAATTTAAGAAATATGCTTTACATAAGAACTTTCTCGGGCTCTATTTATTTTATAAAAAGTTTACAAATTATTTATGTTAACATTATACTTACATAAATATTTTGCTATAATGTACTTTTTTTCTTCTTCAAGTTTTTCCTTCTCTTCAGGCGTTTTAAGGTCAGTATCTTTCTTATTC
>JAWWEO010000001.1:18079951-18149786 GCA_035582975.1 Ormyrus labotus | reverse complement strand
TTCGGCTCGGGTGTCAATTTACACGCGCTATGAGCTTACCAATACTTTACCTCCCTAGGTGCGTAATATACTATTTTTGCATATGTATGTAATGTAGAAAAGCATATTATTTTTGCATACAGAGGTAAATTAAATATATTTTACGTGGCATGGATCATTTATATAAACGATATTAAGAAGAGAAATTAAAAAATTTTCTCTAATGAAAGTGTTTAACTGTAAAATTACAATTTTCCATTTTGTTGTTCAATTATTGCTATATATTTCATTGTAAATAAAAAATATAATTGACTTTGGATTCGATTTATTAACATCAGAAATTAAACTTTTATAATTTACTAGAAGCATATATTTTTATAAAGAAAATAAATAAAATGATTCATACATAACCTATAATTCTCACAATTTTTCATACAATATAGACATGCACTTCATAACTGATACGTGATACCTAACGTAAATTATACACAAAATAAACCATGAGTGTTCAACGAGAACGCAAAAGCAGAAAATCTTCTGCAATGGTAGCGCAGAAACTCCTTGAAAGCTCTAGTAAGAATCTAAAGTAGAATCTTTAAATTTTCAAAAAGTGCTACTAACCTATTGAAATCAAATGAAATAGGTATTAGTGCTGAAATTGAACGAAAATCGAATATAGACCCACACCGCATTGAAAATGAAACGACGATCTATGCCTCCATGTGTCCAGACGAAATTCTCGACCACTACGATGAGTACAACACTCGAAGTTATTATACAACGTTGATGTTTGCTGATGTATCAGGTGACTTTTTCTATCAATTACAACAAGTAGAATGCGGTTCCGGTAGAATTACGTTAAATTATCATAGGCATATTCAGTTAATTTTTCTATAATCATCTTTTTATTCAGCAGCCTGGAATTGTTTAACGAGAAAATTTAACCATTTTCTAAAATATTTGTCTCCGCACAGGTTTCACCGATATCGCAGACAAGTATACGAAATCGGGCAAAGGCGGTCCATCAAAGCTCACCGACACTTTAAATAGTTACATCGGTGCGATGGTCCAGGAAATTCTGTCGCATAATGGCGATGTCCTCAAATTTTCGGGCGATGCATTTATCGTCATGTGGAAACTCGATGAAAGGCGAATTATGCGGGACATCGCTTCCGAAGCTATTAAAACTGCCTGCATCATACAGAAGCACTTTGGAACTTATGAGACTGACGTCGACGTCATTCTAAAAGGTTATTGAATTTTACGATTGCTTGCAAATTTGCCTAAAGCGATACCAGTCAGTTTGAAATGCTTTAAAAATCGTTGACAGTGAAACTCGCAATAGCATCAGGAAAGACCTACTTTACATCCATCGGGGATCCTGACATAAGTTCCCATTACATCATTACCGGAAAGCCAGTATTCGAAGTCAAGCACGCGGAAGAATTATGTCGGTACGTTATATTAAATCATAGAATTATTGCCCTTTGCTTGCTCCTAAATCCATGGAACTCTACAGCGGAGGCGACATCCTCGTCGCGGCGAGCAGCTGGCAATGGATCAACCCCAACGAATACATTTACGAAGTACTTCCCGACGGAATTCACACACTTATACTTTCCCAGTCTGTACTTTGGGAAAATCCGAGAGCATACACTTCCACCAGTAAGAACGATTTTTCGTGCACAGCCAGCTGTAAATAACATCTAAATTTTTAGTTAAAGACCTCAGTACCAGATCGAGTTCTGACTTTGGCTCGAGGATTTCTGCCCACGATTCGTCGGATAGTAGTGGCAGTGGTCTGGTTGGGGAACAAATGTTTCCGGTACTCTCTTACGCCAATAAATCCGAGAACGCGGAGAATTACAGCCGTATGTTAATTTTTGCATTGCCCGCTCAGTTTTGTAAATGTAATTTCACTTAATTATTGTTATCGCAGTTCGGCCGAAATTACTGAAGGCGGTGCGACAAAAAGTGGGTAGGAAACTTCGATGTTTTCTTCCTAGACCGGTCATTCGTTCTGTCGAAATGGAAGAGCCGTTGGAATATTTGACGGAGATTCGACAGGTCGTTATAGTGTTTGTCAATGTCATCACTGAAAATACAAATAGAAAGACGCTTATAAAACTAATTAACACGACATTTCTGTTTGTCTGCAGGTAAATATAGAAAAACAGAATTTCGCATGAATGTTATTGTATTGCAAGCAAAAAATATTTCTTAATATTTAAGTTTTTTCCATCAGCGTAGTCGCAGAAATGGAGGGTTGTGTAAATAAAACGTCTCTGTTCGATAAAGGCCTGATTTTCCTCTGCATTTTCGGTCTCCGAGGCGACAAACACGAGCTCGAATCTCAGATTGGTCTGCGTTGCGCTTCGAAATTGCGACGCGGCCTCGTTCAGATCGAAAAAGTGAAGTCGGTATCCGTTGGAGTAACCACTGGCCTCACTTACTGCGGCGTTGTTGGCCATGTTCTCAGAAGGGAGTACACAGTCATCGGCATGCCTGTTAATAAAGCTGCTCGACTGATGTGCGCATACAAAGACAAAGTGAGAAGCTTTACATTTTTTAAGATCTGACAAAAGATATGTAGAAATAGAAGTAATAAGCTCAAAGAAGTTGTCTTGACAAAAAATACGTAAAAACTCTATAAGTGTATTAGTTTAACAATTTTGACAAATGAATTTCATTTTTACTTTAGGTAATTTGCGACAGAGAAAGTTTTTTACTTTCGCATCTTGAAGCTAAGCATTTCATTCTTCAAGAGGCGAAGTATCTGAAAGGCATAACTAAAGTTGGTCCCATTTATGAATTCTCAGAAGTAGCCGTGTAAGAATAATTGAACAGAAATATCACAATCGTGTATCACCATTTTAAAGTATAATTTTTACAGATCCATAGACAATGAGTTACATATAAATAAGTATCCGTTGCTCGGAAGAGATAACGATATTCTTAGCTTTCAAACAGTATTATTTGCTATGCTTAAGAAAATTAAAAAAAACGAGGAACAAGACGCTGATTTAAACAATATTTTAATTATAAGGTTCGTTAAATCTACTTTTCTTTAATAAACTTTATTATTAATTATGCAATAACTCCTGCTTCTAACAGAGGAGAACCGAGAATGGGTAAAACAAGATTATTAGAAGAAATGACGTACATGCTCCCAAGTTATATATCAGTTAACTTTATATGTCTCTCGCCCTACGATAACCAGGTACGAAATTTATTTATTATAATCAAGAAAATAAATATCTTTCTATTAGGCATTTTTTTACAGCTCCCGTATGTTTTGTTACGTTTGATATTCTACATCCCGTTGGATATTACAGAAAACGCGACCGCGCAGGAAAAGCAGGAAAAATTAGTCAAATTATTAGACCTTAGCGATCAGTGGCGTCTTTGTGCTCTAAACGATCCTTTCGGCGTACATTTCAAAATATCTAAAGAGTACTCCCAGCTTGATTCGAAAGCTCGTAAAAAGCACACGAAAAGAATGATAGCAAAATTGACTCGAAAAACTTTTGAGAAGTTCTGGGTCATTTTTATTGACGATGCAGAACTCGCGGACGACGAATCTAAGATCTTTTTTAATTCCATTGCAAAGCAGAAAAAGACGTTATTTGTGGCAAGTTATGGTAACAAGTTGTCAAAGAAATACTCCATTTCAGCCAAGATTGCGCAAAGAGCTCAGGTATTTTTAATTTGAAAATAATTAACGGTAAACATTACTGTTAATCATATATTAATATTGTGCAAGATAAAATTCTGAATCCCGTTTTCAGATAACTGATTTACTAGGCATTGATAAATGGTATCAGGCAGCTTTAGCGTGTCAAATCATGAATGTTATTGCAATTCCAGCCGAACTTGAAAAGTAATCTATTTTAAGAGCCTATAACATGCACAATTTTTTTTCTATAATAAAAGTCGATATTTATTCATCAGAATAATTCAAGAGAGAAGCTCTGGAAATCCTGGTTGGATAGAAAGCTTTTTAATCAGTTTACTGCAAACTGGAGGCGCGGTCATTAAAGAAATAACGAAACTAAACATCAATAGGCAAGGCTTAGTGGCTCCTCCCAATCGTCTTCTGCAAAGGTTTTGATTATTTGTAAATGTTATTAAACGCTGATAAGAAATTATTAATGTTGTGCAGATTTTCAGGTGATAGGAAACGTATTTTTACTAAAGAGTGTCAAAGTTGTAAAGCTGGATGGCCAATGTACGAGTCTAGTTTCAGAGTATGAAAAGTACCGTTTGACTATTGAATAAAATCATTATAATTTATAGATTAATGCGCGATTTTCTAGGAAAGTTTCGTGGATGAAACCGATTCAGCAACTGAAAAATTTCGTGTCTGCTTACTTACACCGAATTTCATTTTAGAGGATATTGATACAGAAACTACAATGGACAGTAAATAGAATTTTGTTGCTTTTGTTCAAACTTTCAGCAGAAATTCTATCAACTTTTTGTTAAAAAACCTCTCTTCTCTTATTTAGCCATTTTATTAAAACTGTACGATTCTCTGACTCCGCTGGATCAATTTTTACTGAAGTGCGCTGCGGTTTTGGGTGAAGTTATCGAACGAAACATGCTGTTTACGCTAATGGAAGATACAGCACCACGTGAAATTGCCATCTGTAATTAAACTATAAAATAACAGAAAATTATGAATTAAAATATAATAAAGAACGCGTTAAGACAAAATTACGAAATCATTTTGTTTGCAGGTATTGTTAAGTTGTTTGAATTACGTATCATCGGATGCGTGTCTGGAGACTTCAATAGAGCGCCAGGACCAACATTCGAAACCTCTGACGTTGAGAAAGCGCAAGTACGTTGTGGTTGCAAAAATGTCGAGATACCAGGTAAACGCATATTTTACGTATAATTTTAAATATTACGTACAACTTTTATATGAAATTTTTATATCAACTTATAGATTACCTTGCCGGTTTGCCCTATTATGCAGCTTGTCGAATTATGAGATTCAAGCTAGACATGTTTCGTGTGACTACTTACAGGTAATTAAACAATATCCACGAGTCAGTACAACAATGAGTCCAACTTGCTATAAAATTGCAGTTTATTAACCGAAAATCAGAAAGTGGAGTTTCACAGCAAAGCCCTGCGGTATCTCCAACAAAATACACGTCGCTGCATCTCGTGTGGAGGCGGACTCTTTAACCGATTGCTGGGCCAGTCGGCGTTTTCGACTTCGGCCGAGAGAAGAATTTCCATCACCTCCGCGGCCAGTTATGCAGAAGACAACTCGTTCGTAAAAAGTATAAACGACATTAAGGAACCCTTTTTTAGTGGTAAATACAATTTAGAACTATTTTTCATATGTGCCTTATATTTTTTGCGAATGTTCTTTGATTTTTTGTTAAAGTGGAAAATGAGCGAAGGCAGACCTTAGAGAACCAATTGCCCTTTAACTTCTTCAAGCGAATTGAAAGGCGTCCCACCCGCACGTTTTCTAATGTCGACTTTACGTACTGCGAATGCAACAGCATATTGCTTACCGCTTACACCCACATTTTAGAGCATTGCCGAGGAATTGGTATTTATTAACTCGATAACTTTTGTTGGTCCTTTCAACTTGAAGTAAATTATATTCCAAAATACTTTTAGGTGTCAGAGAAATTCTTTTAACTGCTATTTTAGAGTTTGTAGACGTCTGCTTATCAACATCAAATATTCCACAAGCCACAAAATTACTGATCGAAGGTGATGAAATCATAAACGAAGTGAGCATAATAATATTATATATTTTTAAAATCTCATCATTCTTCGATTACCAATCTTCTCCTATTACTTCCTACTAGCTGTACTACACGGCTGAAGATGAACTTATATTAATACCCTTTTTAAAAGGGAAAGTTCAAACATTACGAGGCAGATGTTACCTAGAGAGCGGTTTGGTAACAGAAGCGATGACATGCTTCGAAGAAACTATGAGAGTCATGAGATACACTTTTCCGTCCAATCCAATCGTTATCAAACTCAAGTCCTTTTTTCTTTTGAGACGGCAGGCACTGATGCTTGGTTGTCTCAGGAAATGGACTGTAGGCGTTCTTCGTCGTGATGCTGCCAATTACAGTGATCAATTTGCTAGCTGTCTTGCCCTCATGTTCATAGTTTTTAAGGTTTAATGTTTGAAAGCTTCGCTTTTGTAATTAGTTTTAAAACAATCTAATGCCTTTTATCATACCTTTTAATTTACTTGCAGTTGAAAGGAATGAAAGATCATGCCAAATTAGCTGCAATTTGGGGATTGAACACAGCTCTTACATCGAATAATAATTTTTTCGTTCTTTGTAGTTCTTATGCTAATATGATGATCACAGCTCACAGTCAGCAATACAAGTACAATATTTACGAAATATATTCATTCATAACATTAAAATCTGTTTAAAGTAATAAGTTAATCAATATAATTCGACCATATTTCTCAATAAAATTATATTCATTTATTTTTACAATTAATAAATTATCGTAACTTGTTCTTTTGACAGATTCATCATACCGTACTTGGAGACGGATGCCATAAATTTATGCTACAAACGAACAGAATCTTTAGAACTGCAAGAACTCACTGCCATTTCCGAATTGTATTCACGAATCTTCTTTTCGCGATGGCTAAGAGGAATGACCAAGACGGCGAGCGAAATTGGTTTCATTGCTTCGAGACTGGCGCACGCGCTCCAATCCACGAGCTTGAAGTTACTGATTCTGCCAAGAATCATTCAACTGCTTTTCACGGAGTACAGATTTGGAGAGGCTGTTGCTATGCTTCAAGAATTAGGTGGGTGGGATATACATTCTAAAATGCGAGGATGAATCCATTATTGAAAAGAAATTTTTCTAATATTATTTTTTAAAGTTTTGTTTCTTATTTAAAGCTGAATCTTTTAACACTACAAAAAAAGTTTAATTGTATTTTTTTCAATAATTACTTGGAAATTTTATAGAATACGTATCTCATAAAGACATCGATCTATCTGGTCGCACTTGGTACTGTGCATTAGGCATTGATTTATTACTAGAATCAGGAATATCTATAGTCACACTTCGTGATTGCGAAGAGTTTTATCAACAGGAGAGCAGTAAAATTATGAATTTAAGAGATCCAGAAGCAGCCAATAGATTTTTCATTTCCATGTGGCTTTGGTAATATTGTTTCAATTAAATTTAAATATTTGATAATCTACAAACATATAATGTTCAAAAAACTAAAGTAATTCATTTGTCGCGAAGTTACGTGAGAATTCGAAACTGGGAATCAGCGTTAGTCTGGAAAAGTAGAAAAGTACGTAATAAATTTATTATCCCTGAATAATTTCAATGAAACTCAGATTTAATATTTTTTACTCGATTAATTATATAAAAACTATTTAAAAATATTAACGAAAAATACAATACTTTAACAGTTTGAAGAACATATTGTAGAAGAATGCACAACGACCTCCGCTGTAACATATTTAAAAAAAATTGAAGGTTTAATTATTTGTTACGGTATGAAAAATTACTAAAAAGTTTTTTAAATCATACTTCATCATTCATTCGGTTTAATTTTTTTATCTTTACAGTTCATAAAATAAATTGTAGAAATAGCGAAGCTTCACGAAAACTTTTTCTAGATATAAAAACAAATTTTCAAATTATGGAAAAGTTAAAAAAAATGGTAAAAGTAATAATCCCGAGGTACGAAATAATTTCTGTATAGGAACTTTTTGCTAAATTATATATATATATATTATATTAAAAATTCAAACCCACTTTTTAAATATAAAGGTTTTTGCTAATGAAAGCATACTGGCATATGGCGCGATTCAAAAAAAAATCTGGTGCGACTTATTTACGAAAAGCAAAAAAGATTTCTCGCGAATCAGAAATCAAACTCATATACAAATGGGCTGATCACTGTGAAAAAGTAGTAATCAGTGTAAATTCGTGGTTTTCTAAAATTATAAAGTATTAAATTCTA
This sequence comes from Ormyrus labotus, assembly GCA_035582975.1. NCBI lineage: Eukaryota > Metazoa > Arthropoda > Insecta > Hymenoptera > Ormyridae > Ormyrus > Ormyrus labotus. The sequence goes on along the minus strand of JAWWEO010000001.1, from coordinate 18,141,808 downwards.
CGTTTTAGGCGTGGGCAGGTTCCTTGTCTCCGATTCAACAAGAATTTTGGATCAAATCATGTACCGAGAATGACTATCGTGTAGACTGGCACGAAATCGATTCAAAGAATCATAAAATTTTGCCCTACACTTTACCATTACCAATAAATGAGATTTGAAATTTAAACTTCTAGCAGTAGTTTAAATTTAGTGTATGCAACCAAATTCTGGGAGATGACTTTCTCAATTTTTGTTACTAACGTGTGTGATTATATTTTTTATGTAAATAAATAATGCTTACGAATTCTAAAACATTTATTTCATTTAAATATTAATTATTAATTTAATATAATTTAGGGGACTTTACATTTTTAATTTAAAACTACTTTTAGCCAGTAAAAAACAAGTTCCATCAAATAATACGTTAACGCTTGTATTTTAGCTGGCATCAAAACTCGATGTTTTACGTCATTGTTTCGCTGTGCTGTTCAAAGTAATTGGTATTCAATTAATTTTAATTCTGACATGCATATTTGAAACGTAAGGCAAATAAAAATGTTCATTTTTAAATTACAAATTTTATTCTTTATATAGTTAGGAATCATCTATTTTCTAAACTTCAAATATGCTAAGTCATGATTTCTTTTTAAATTACGAGAATGCACGAATCGTTATTATATCTCGAATATAGCTATCAAAGGGGAGAGGATAATATTGCAAAAAGATAGTTTTAATTTGGAAAGAAGATGATTTAGATATGACATGTTATATAAATGTATCAATATGAATGTTTGAAAATTATTATTTACAAGATGCATATTTAAAAATTAACATAATAAGAATGTAAGAATTATTATTTTCAAAATATTATATAATTTAATAGAGGCAATATTTTAATTTTATTAATTAAATTTAACTTTTTAGTTAACTAAATTTTATATAAAAAAAATAGCAATAAGAAACACCGTGAAAATATAAATTATTGCAATAAGTTGGCATTATTTGCACTACAAAAATAATTTTAGCATTGAACCACTTGTTGCTTACTTGTTGATGTAGTCGTCATCTACCGAAGATAATTAATCTTGCCGCAGATAGTTTAAAGTCTGTCTACTTATTCCAGTCAGACGGTGCGTGGCGTACGGGGTCAAAGACTTTTTGCAACGTCTTTATTAATACTTTTTTGCCTAGAAGTGCCCTAAACACCCTTTTGCATAATGTTTGCCTCTTGCAGAACCCTGAAACTCAACGCCAACGTAAGTTACTGTATTGTCTCATTTATATTCTCTCCTTTTGTCGATTTCTTTCTTATCTAACCTAGAATTGCTGTTTTTTTCTGCTAATTTACTGATTCAGCAGTATACAGAGTTTTATATGGATTCTTTCTGCTCTACTTTTTTAGTTCTCATCGATTTTGCAAAGATTGGAATCAACTTTAGTCATCGCAGAACATAATAATGAAGCCCTTTCTCCAATTACTCAAAATGCTTTGACTGCAGCTAAGAAGATTGGAGGTGACATAACAGTTTTGGTTGCTGGAACAAAAGTAGGATCAGTGTCTGAGAAGCTTAGCAAAGCTAAAGATGTTGCCAGAGTGCTTGTTGCTGAAAGCGATGCTTTCAAAGGACTTACCCCTGAAGCACTAAGTCCACTTATTGTTGCTACTCAAAAGCAACACAATTTCACCCATATTATTGCTGGAGCAAGTGCTTTTGGAAAAGCTCTGTTACCCAGAGTAAGTTTTGCAGATAAAATAAATAATTAATATAGCGTTCATAAAAACTCTAATTTGTAAAAATTTACTTGAACATTTTTTTAAATATTTTAAAAGAGTACCTCATTGATTTACAGGTAGCAGCAAATCTTGATGTTTCTCCAGCAAGTGATATCATTGGAATCAAATCTGGAGACACCTTTGTCAGAACAATTTATGCTGGCAATGCTATTCAAACAATCAAAATTAAAGACAATATCAAAATAGTTTCTGTCAGAGGTACAGCATTTGAAGCAGCACCTCTAGAAGGTGGAAGTGCAAAAATTGAACAAGCCCCAGCTGGTGACTACAAAACAAACCTTGTTGAATTCATTAAGCAGGAACTGAGCAAGTCAGATAGACCAGAACTTACATCTGCTAAAGTTGTTGTCTCTGGGGGTCGTGGTCTTAAGTCTGGAGAGAACTTTAAACTGCTCTATGCGCTTGCTGACAAGCTCAATGCTGCTGTTGGTGCTTCCCGTGCTGCTGTAGATGCTGGTTATGTTGCTAATGACTTGCAGGTTGGACAGACCGGAAAAATTGTTGCTCCTGTAAGTCTCCTCTTAATTGCATCCTTGGGAGAATCCGAAAGAAAAAGTAATTACTAATATTTTGCTTTGCTTTTAGGATCTCTATATTGCAATAGGAATCTCTGGAGCCATACAACATTTAGCTGGAATGAAGGATTCTAAAACAATTGTTGCCATAAATAAAGACCCTGAAGCTCCAATCTTCCAGGTTGCAGATTATGGTCTAGTACAGGACTTATTTAAAGCAGTACCAGAACTTACTGAAAAATTGTGAATACATTTTTTATGCAATGTCTTAGAATACTCGATGCTCCTGATCAATGCAATGCAAAAAACGAATCATGTAAAAAGAATTTTATCTAAAAAGTTAAAACCGGTTTATATATTTAATTTCATTTGTATATAATACTTATATTTTTATATTGTTGTGTAAAAAATAAATTGCATTTTAACTGTTAATCTGAAGATCTGAACTTTCTTCTCAACCTTTATATTTGAATAATTTTAATAAAAAAATTTTTTTCATAATTTATTTCATTTTTTATTAGTATTAATCTTAAATTAAATTTATACTATAGATAAATAAATTTTCTATAGATAAATAAACAAATTTTTCTTACTTCAATCGACCTATTTCAATGTAAAATACCTCTCAAGGAACGTCTTCGTAATCTTTTATCATCTACGTCATCACGCTCAACCGCAAATTTTCAATCTTGCGCCCAAAAATTAAAATCGCAGCCTCCACCAGCGTCTCCTAGTTGCTCCAATGCCAGCGTTCAATTTAACCCATTAGCCAATCCTCTTTCTTTCCGCCTTTCCAATATGGCGATCTCTCTCCGCCAATGTTAACCTTGCTTTTCATCACGTGACCCCCATTCGTATTTACCAGTTGCCAGTTTGTATTTTTCTCCTCGGCTCGTCTTTAGTGCGCGTGTAGGTGCGCTCGGTTTTCCGTTTTTTTTTCTTCGATCCTCTTGATGAGGGCTTTCAGGTATTAAAAGCAGAAGAGGCAACGTCGGTGTCGTCGTCATGATCTGTCGGCTGTGAAAAGACGAGAAACTATGGCTGACTTTAACGATGGCATGAACGGCAAGCTGGCCTGCAGGATGCGCAAGGTCAACTCTGAACAGTTCCAAACGCTCGTCAGGATGCACCTGTCCTTCGAGCTCGATCTCAATACTGAGGAGTACGTTGGTTCTTTGAGTTTTTGGTGGCTACATAGCTTTTGGGAATTTTTTGGCAGCGGGTTTCTCGCGACTGAATGTGCCTTTCTTGAGAGGGCTTTAATTATGCATGAATTACAAAAAAAACGCTATAGAAATCTTTATTACGACTAATGTGTTCTATACAAAAAATGTTGAGATTCAAATTATAAAACAATTATCATTCAGTTAAAAGAGTTCTCATAATTTTGTAATTTATAAATTGACATTTCAAGAATGTTTTTTTGATTTATTAGTAGTGGTATTAATAGTATTAAGTTAAATTTTAATTGAGTAATTAAGGAAAATGTTTTTACATTTTTTCAATTCCAAATTTAAAAAATTAAAAATAAACAGATATTTGTATGATTTTCTTAAAACATTTTAAAAATAATTTTGTAGAAATGACACAGTAGCAGAAAAAGCAAAGCTAAAAAAATGGGGTATACTACATTTTTCAAAGAAACCTAAGGCAACAATAAATCTTCAAAGGGATATTGAGGGTGCTGCTTTAACAAAAGAAGGAATTAATCAAATAAAGCAATTAGTAGAATATTTATCCAAAGAAGAATGTAAGTTATAATTTATAAATATATAATAGTTTTCATTCATCTACTTTTATTAAATCTGTTACTCTTATTATAGGTATAAGTCAAGAAGGTATTTTTAGGCGTACAGGAAAATTGACAAGACAACAAGAATTAAAAACTGCATTATATCAGGGTACACCACTTGATCTCGAAGAAGGGAGGTTTAGTGTTCACGATTGTGCATCTGTTTTAAAAGGGTTCTTAGCAGATTTGCCAGAACCACTTCTTACAGATCATCATTATCCAGCTCATTGTCAAATAGCAGGTTTGTTTTGTTTTTAAAACATTTTATTTTTTGAATAGTTCAAAATGTATAAATTAATTTTTTATATATTTTTTAGAATTATGTGGTAATGATAGTACTATTAATGAGTCTAGACTTTTAACATCCCTTCAGTTGATTTTGCTTCTCTTACCTTCATCAAATAGAATAGTCCTCAAGCATATTTTAAGCCTGCTTAATAAAACTGCAGCACATGAAAATAGCAACAAAATGAACTGTGATACACTTGCGACTTTATTTACTCCACATCTATTATGTCCAAGAAAACTCTCTCCAGAAGCATTACATGTCAACTCACAAAATTTATCAGGACTAGTTGCCTTCATGATAAAAAAGGGAACAGAACTGTTTGATATTCCACTGAAGTTATCTACTGATATAAGAGCATTTTGGGTTGAACAGGAGAAGAAGTTATTAAGCCCTAAGAAAAGCGATGTAAGTAAATTCAATCTTTACCTTTTAATGAACCTATTTTATTTTAAATTTTAGTATGCATGGAAAGTGCATAATCTGACTATGTACATGTGGTTTTTTCGATTGAATTTTAAAAATATTGCTTTGTTGAAAACTGCTGTTTATTTTAAAATGAGTATACAATTTTTAGTTAAATGAATCGGTAGCGGATACAACCGATACAGCTCACACAGTCTTCAGTTTCGTGGATCGTAACCTGACAGCTCAGGCAACAGCGGCGCAAGATACTCAAGCAGCGCTTGCTCAGCTGTACGCGCACATCCAGTCGATGCCGGAATCGGCAAAAAAGCGTCGACTGGTCAAACAGTTCAATAAAGAAAACGGACAAGGTACTCCGCGTCACGTAAAACACAATAATAGCGGTCCTAAGAGTTTTGGCGACTCCATAAAGAAGCGCATCTTCCAAAAGAAACTGCTCAGGCATAAGAAAATTATTGATATTAAGCTAGGATGTAATCTTAGCAGGTCAAGCAGCGAAGAAAATGTTATATCTAACGTAAGTAGACCGATCTATCACTGTTGCGCATGCATCATGCTGTATTTGGCGGTTAATGTTAATTTTTATAACAGCATGTAATCAATGCCAACTATTTTAAATAACTCGTGATTAGATGATTTTGTTCTGAAAACAATTTGAATACGTCAAATTTGTTCAAATTTTGTTAGAATAGTTTAATAATTTATAATTAAAAAATCGAAAAAGATTTTGTTGAACGTGCGTATTTATTATTTACAAAATTTAATCATCTAACCGAGTGAGCTAAATTCTTAAAATATCTTTATAAGCAAATGCAAAGTGACTAACAAAGCTTGTCGCTTTATCTTTCTTTCCCGCTTAGACTTTCGAAAACTCTCAGATGCTACCGAAAATGTACAGCAAGTCAGAGGACGAACTCAGCGACATAGAAAGCTACGACATCTTCAAGAGCGAGAATCTGGCCAAAGTAAAGCATATGAGCAATAGCACGGGGACCCTGGACAACTTAAGTAGCTACTCAAAAAAGAGCAAAGTCATTCTAAAAAGCTTTCTAAATCTCAGTGAACGATCCGTTCAAAGCAGTCCAAATACCGACAAAGACTCACAATCCCACAAGAGTACTAAATCGCCGAGATATTCCAGGCACCTGAGTGAACCTCCAGACATGTACTCTACGCAGCCGTTGTTTGAAAACCGTCAGGAGGGCGAACTCGTGAGACAGACATCCGATCCGGCGATTCCTGTCACAAGCAGGTCCAGCATGAAGACTGGCTGCGAAACGCCGAAAAAAGAGCAGGAACAGGAACGAGCTGCTGATCTGATGGTCTCTGATTGCAAGTCAAGTAGTGAGAACGCGGCATTCCTGCTATCGCCCGCCACTAAGAGCAAACTCAGGTGCCTCTATGCCGCGCATACATCAACTCCTTCGAATCTGCTCAGGAAGAGCTTAACTGCAAATGAGTACATTTTAACTCCTATTACAGACGACGAAAAAAGCATGAGCCCCATCACGCAGAGCGCCACGAAAATGACCAAAGCTATGCAGGTATGATGTGCTTTGCATGATTTAATTAACCATGCTTTTTAAAATTTTTAAATTTTTTTAAACTTACTAAATTACGCTTTAATAAAACGTATGAAAATTGACTAAATATTCTTTTTATAGAATTTTTTTATTAAAAAATAAATATGAAAAAAATAGTTCTATTCGATGCTAAATAATGTATAATAGTTTGCTCGTTATTTTCAGGAAACAATGATGACACCAAGGTCTCGAAAACCTGTTATAATGGTTTCTGCTTCAAATCTCTGTGGACTTGCTACTTTAAACAACGGTTCAATGCAGTATGATTCGACGAACAGTTTGCAAGCTTCAAATTTTGACTACGTCCACAGAAAAAATTATGCTTCCATCCTCGAAGAATCGTCAAGTACGAGTTTAGATTGCAATACTAATGAAGTGGAAAACAAAGAGAATGTTAAAAACGATATTCCAGAGGAACAGAACTACGTTACGTGTCTAGACGATGTTTGTGGAAGCACAATTCAAAAAAGTGCGACTTTGTCAGTTACTAATACTTTGAAGGAATATTTTCTCTCGAGAAGTGTCTTGACCGCTAGTCCAGTAGATCTGAGCTTTACCTCCAGAACTGGAGATTTTGAACAGTCTGAATCCGATTTGAATGTTCTAATAGAGGAAAGTAATAATCCAGGTTCTGATACTTCAGGAATAGCTTCTGGAAGTACTAATAGCATGAATAACTCAGCAGAAAAAGCGGAAGAAAATAATCATTCGCCAAGAAAGCGCTGTACAAGTTTGCAGCGGAACGATTCCAAGCGGTTGATCAAAGATGAGCATATATGTGAAAAATTCAAGACAAATAAAACTTTAAAACAAAAGCAGCTTAGCGAGTCTACGCTGAATTCCGTTAAACTCAAGGAACCTCTTCCAGAAACGTCTTTTTGACATAACTTTGAGCATTGCATACTTAACTCTTAAGTAGAAGCAGTGTTTTTTTTACGAATCATGATTCTCCAATAGTGAAGGACTATTGTGAAATGTTACATTTGAAACATTTGTATATTGAACGTGTCAAAATTGTTATATGTTTGTACACGTGCTACGTTATTAAAACTTTTTTAAGTTCGAATCAGTGTCTTTAAAAGCATAATAAGGAATGAATGTAAAACGTATCGAATATTGTAAACGTATTTAGTTAAGAAATTTTACGACTAAGAAATGCAAATAACGAAATCTCGTGTACTGATACTTTTTACGGACATAGTATTTGTTGAGATCGAGTAATTCTTTAATTTGTTGTATGGAAGTTAATGTTTTCGTAAACAAGATGATCAAATTAACATATTTTTGTAAATTGAAATCAGTTTTATTTTACGTTTCTAGGATTCGCTAAGTTTACAAATCAATTTAGTTTCATAAATATTTAAATAAATACAAGAATTCTAGATATTTTTATTGCTTTAACATAAATGTATTATGGATTTTTTCCATGTCAAGAAAAATATATATTTTCTTTAAAGGAAACATTGCTTTCTCTTTTTATTAATGAAAATTCTTAAAGGTAAAAGATAAAAATTACTATTTAAAGCGTTTTAATATATTTATCAATTATTATTGAAAAATACAAAAATTACTCATATTTACATTACATTTTGTAAATAAAGTTGACACTAATATAGATAAACGCATTTTAAATAGTGAGTTCAATAATAATCCTAGCTTTTTACATTATATTTTCAATATTTTTAAGTAGTTAAACACTTCTAAATTTAAATAACAATTTGAAGAAAAATAACTTCGATTTTTGTTTTAATAAACATTTAGTTAATAAGTAATTTAAACTAAAAAAAAAGGCTGCTTTTTTATACACATTTAAAATTCAAAAATATAAAGTTTAGTTTTTTAATTAAAAATGATCTAAGTTCGTGGAAGATGAAAACAGACTTTATCACAATGGTATTGGTCAGAACATGTCGTCATGACCCAAATCAGATATATAAGATAAGCCTCGATCTTTCAGTGCTTTGTTCATTAACCTTTCTTGATCTTGTTTCAGTTCTTGTTCTCTTCTTTGAGCATCAAGAATATCATCTACTGACACTTCTGACAGTGGCAAACTCTTTTCTTTGTCTTTATCCTAAAAACAAATGATTGAAAATTAATACTTCAGTTAATAACAATTAGGACAATTTAGAACTTACAATTTCTCCTAGAAGTACTACATTTTCTCCTCTGACAATGAACACTCCTCGAGGAATATCTCCATACTCTTTGCCAACATGGATCCTCTCTATAGTTCGATGAAGGACTAGATTTGCAAACTGATCGACACTTCTAAGGTATCCAATCAATGTTCTTCCATCTCTTAGCAAAACCATTAGTTTTTCTATATAAAAATATTTCTTAATTTACTTTATTCATCACACATTAAAAAAAAAAAATATTTAGAAAAGAGCTGCAAAAAATGTACTGTATAAACATACTTCAATCCCAAATGACAAAAAATACATTTCAAACGTGAAAATCACCAAAAATCTCCTAATGTCGTTTTAATTCTATTTTTTAGCCCGAAAAGCATCGTGCAAAACTTAACCTCAAATTTTAATGTGACGGTAAGCTCCGAGTAAATAATTGAAAAATGCACTCACTGTCAAGTTCCTCGAGCAGTGAGGCGGTCCCCGGAACGACGTTCATTTTTTCTCGCACAATTTTTTCCGCATTCGTTCAACGTCTCCTTAAGCACGTAAACAAACTACCTTCGGTTCAATAAATCTTCGTCTTCGTTCAACCGCTACTCTAAATGCATACTAAGAGCTGAACTGCAATCACCAATCAGATTTTATACTCTTGCGCGCCAGAGAGAACGATGGATGCATGAAATTGGAGGTTTTGTTTTTGAAAGAAAATGCGATAAGTGTAGATCAAAGTGAGATTTGAGTAATCAGAAAGTTTTATTCACTAAAAGTTCCATGAGATTATGGTATTTTAGTATTGTATTATAAGATTTTCATAGAAATAATTTATCTGAACGTAATTAATTTTTCATTTAAATTATTTTATTTACGTGACATTGATAATTGATATAGAATTATTATTAATTATTTGTAAATAGCGGGAAATTCAAATGAATCGATTTATGATTGGTTATTTTTTGTCTTTTTCAATACTAAGTAGTAGATAATTTTTCTAGATTTTTGTTTGTGTTTATTATATCTGACTAATATATTTAATTTAAAAAGTTTTTAAGGTAACCACAATGAGTAACATTTTTTTATATTTACGGAATAATTTAATCATTAAATAATAATTTTAAAAGTGTCCTAGTCTGTAATTCAGTTTCTGAACAGACCATCAAATCCAATAACAGCAAATTTATAGTCACATAGTTTGTCTTGTCTAAAAAGAGGTCTAAAAGTAAGAGACTTACAAATAATCAGACTTGAAATGAATTACTTAACACATCTTTATTTATTTACTTAGTGTATCGTTAATAAAAAAAACATATTTTTCAAACAAAAAGATCAAAAGATTTATATTATATAAAATAAAACTTATTAGATAACTTAATTAGAATATAGTTAATTAAAAAAGACACGTTTTTCAAACGAAATTCACAGATATTAAACAATAGAAAGGATTTTTAATGTGTATATTTAAACAGTCACAATCAGATTTTACGCATAGACGTTGATTTATTACATATGTCTGAGATTTTAACGCAATTCAGCACTGATTTATCATGAGAATTTACAAAATCTATTATATACAAAGCCAACCCGAATCATAAAAGAATTTACACGGGGAAACTTTTTAAATATTCGCCGCGTGCGGATCATCACCTGACACAATTTACATTATTGCTATTTTTCACAACATTTTTAGAACGCGTGATAAGATTACCGTCGAGCTTTGTCTCTCGCCCGGTTGTTTAATTAAATTACCCTACTGTTTTCTCGATTTTCTCCCGCAACATCTGCGATCGTACGAACAGCTTGTGCTGTGTATTGTACGAATCACGCTGATATGTAAAAAGTTTATCAGATACCACGAAAGAGAATGCGACTTTTTCAAGCAGAGTTTAATTGTTGGTCTATTTATAAGAGTTTTGTCGCAGGTTTATAATTAGATTCTGGTTTTAATATTATTTGAGAAAGAAATCTGCGGAATATTTGAGAGCCTTGACACCGTCAATTTATTGGAAGTTGAAACTGCTTTTTACAAAACATCAAGAACAAATGTGATAGATAAAACTTTTATCACTCTAGAATTGTACAATATGAAACCCCTTAATTGTTTGCCTACAATTTATTTCATCTAATAAATAAATTTTATCAACTTCAAAGCTCAATTGTTCCATTTTAACGTACAATGTTCGCACAATACACACATTTGAGTAGATTTACACTATTCCAAATAACATTAAATTTAATGTACTTTTAATGTACTTTTGATGTAAAATTGTACATTAAATTTATTAATTTAATGTATCTTTAATGTACAATTATACATTAAATTTATTAATTTAATTTACTTTTAAGGTAAAATTGTACATTAAATTCATTAAATTAATGCACTTTTAATGGACAATAATAATTGTACATCAAATTTATTAAGTTTTTTGAGCATAAATTATTCATTAATGCAAATCTACAATAAATTTAATTTTTTTTTCTGCATTAATTTTTTGAAGACTTTCAAAACAATAGATTTAATGCAAATGCTCTTGAAATTTCATGAATATAAAATGAAACTTCAATATTTGCATTTTTAACGTGCATGAATGTTCCTTCACGTACATTTGCGTTAAATTTAATGCAAAATTTTTAACAGTGTAGAAGTCAAAGACGAGGCTTCATCAAGGTTGGGATCGAGGCATATGTCTTTCTTCTTTCTTCAGATTCTACGTTTGTCCGACATGCCCATGGCATACTAAAGCCGCGTTTTATCGTGGCGTAAAATTAGCATACTCCTTACGAATACCGCGAAATCAGTGACATGTAAGCTGCAAGTTTAGTTGGCGGATGTGGTAGGTCGATGAGCTGCGAGGAGTAAGGAGCGAAAAATGAGCGATTTTAACACAATAATAGCTGCGAAATACAATTTTTGTAATTAAATTGTCCGACTGTCACAAGAACGATTGGAAAAAGTTTTAGCATCTCGTGACTGACTAACATAATGCCGAACGCGTGAATATTACGATTGAAGTTAAAAATATGAACTTAAAATTTTAAACTTTCATTAGCTAATAGTTTTTGAATTCAAGCCAATTTATCAAATATTAAGAATGTAGAAGCAAAACCAGTTTGTAAAACTTAAGATGAAAGGTATAAATTTATAAATCTTAGATATAGTACATAAGTTGTAGGAATAAATCTGACGGCTTATAAAAGTTAAAATAATACCTCAGTCAAGTGACAAATAACACCTGTCTGAATTATGCAAATTTTACTTTTAATACACTTTAATTCTGTACAAAACGCAGATGTTTTGTGGAATATTGGCATAAATATTCATTTCGCGCAATTGAAACAACTATTCTTACGCAATTGACAAAAATATAATGTACGTTAAAGCAGATTAGTGCATTTATGGTACGAGCGAACTGTATATATATATTTACAATAACGTGCAATAAACAGTATGATTTATAGTTAAAAGAAGAAGCCGATGACTAAGAAGCATCTTTTATATTTTTGCATATTTAATTTTCTGCACTATAAAAAATACCAAACATCCCCACCTGATCATCGAAAGCAGCTTGATGCTCGCTTTCCCCCCTCGCCTCATTCCCAAGCAAGCTCAAATCTTCGAATTTGCCCCGCAACTCCGAACATTCCACCGTCCCCAGTCTCTCGATATCAAAAATCCCGAAGGATTCCCGGGAAAGGCGAATCCGCGGGGCCAAGGCTCCCTCTGGGTCTTTCCCAAAGCAAACACAGCACCGCGCGCGGTGCTCCGCGACGACGACGTTGCGAAACGCAGAGAGAGAAGCGAGGCGGAGTGGGGACTGGCGGCATAACACGCTCTCATCATCAGGGTCGCCGGTAATCGGCTCGCAGTGCTCCGAGTCTCAAGTTCCTCTCCGGCGAGTCTCTTCTCTTGCTGATAAGCTGCTGCTTAGACTGGTGAGTTTGAGATTTTTTTAAACGGTCCAGTGGGCAATTTTTGTTTTCTTATTTCGGGGAGTAATCGGCACGGTTTCGGGGGCCGGTGGTTGCTTTGATTTTCTTTTTTGAGGGAGCGGTTTTGTTGCTTGCGAAAATGTGAATTCGAAGGAGAGGAGATATGCTTTTTAGACACTGTTGTATGAAAAAATCGAGATTGCGGGCGACGAATAGCGTTTATCGATGCAGCGATTTTCGTGAAAATAGTGTTTTAATGTGGTTTTACATTAAGATTTTACATTAGCTGTTTTACTCCATGGGAATTTTTGTGAGTTGCCGAAGAAGAATCTGGTAAATTTGTTTCGACAATTTGAGGAAATAAATTGTTTACGACTTAATTATCAATTTGAAAATAAAACTATCGTTTCCTTATATTGAGATTTTACGTTGTCGTGAGAAACGATTGATTATAGTGTCGGAAAACATGAGGACTTTAATCATTTAAACACTTAATAAAAAACTATTTCGCACGAACCTATAAAAGTACAATGTCAAAGCTTTTAAAAATCAATTCATTTCAAATAATTATCATCGCAGAAAATAAAACTTCCAGTTACATTTCTAAGTAATATTAAATATCTTTATTCAAAATGCATTACGTTTCATTAATTCACTAATATTTCAAACTTTAATTTTTCTTATGAATTTTGATAGCTTCTGATAAAAACCATAATTTATACTCGTCATTAAAAAAGTATCTATATCTTGCAGACTCCCATCAACTATCAAAACTAAAAATCTTCCCTAAAACTACTCCGTTTATGAGACTCGTTCAACTATTCATTCCGCCATCAACCGACCGATAAAAACCATCTTAAACCCCTCCTTATCATCATTGAATTAACAAACTACACTCTCGAACAACTCGAAAAACTAAAATTCCCCGTAACCCCCAATCAGTGCACTGCACGGCGGCAGTTCTTCCCCGTCCGTTTTTGCACACACGCACCGGTTCGATCGGCGACCGGTTTGCTCTCCCCGCGGCATCTCCGAAAGGTCAGTGTCACTTGGATTATCGACGCTCGCGATTACCGAGGCAAGAGTTTGACGCGGGTTTTCCGCGCGAGTCGCCGCCGAACTGGAGCGAAACGGATGATCTGGTCGTCGCGACGCGCTTTATCGCGTTAGGGCTGATTTGTCGTGCTTTTTCTGAAGAGGGGGATTAGTGTCGAAGGTGATTTCTGTACAACGCTTTCAGTAAATTAATTGAAAAATTTAGGGCTGGTACTTTAGCGATATTGTAAAATGTTTGAAAGATGAAAGAAAATTATTTTAAAATTTACTTCGGTGTTGATGTTGAAAATCGTAAATGTAATTATTCTTTTAATAAATCTGAAAAGTAGTGCGCAATGTGTGAATCATTTCACCATTGCTTATCTAATTATGCAGTTGATGATGCAATATTTTTTAAGTGATAATATTGCTATTGATACAATTCGATCTCAATTGCACTATAGAAACATACACTTACATTTTATTTATTTACGATTCTTCAAAAAACATTTTCAAAATACTCAAAAGAAAGATTCCTTTTTAATATTAAACTCAAAATTATTTCATTTTTTCTATAGATTACAAAAAATTATACGATTAAAAGCAAAATCGTAGAATCGTTCTATTGACACACTCATCGACTCGACGATGACACGTTGAAATCGTAAACCGAGCTGACCTTGCAAGCAACCTATTTAAATCCTGATTTCGGTGAATGTAAAATTTCGGTCACCGGAGAAGAAAACAAACGCCGAAACGGCTCTCCCGCCGTCCGTCTCGAACAAAGGCGGCGTCTGTCGTTGAGATTTTCAAAGTTTTAACGGATCCCCATCTTCGAAGTTTTCCCGTCGATCGAGCGAGCCGCGTACAATGAAATCCGAGCAGAGGAAAACTTTTTTTTTTTCGTCGATAAAAGAAAGGTCACCGCGAATTCGAATACCGCGCGAACATTACCATTTATTTACGACAGGCTGCTTCTATACGTACTATCCTATTTACATAATCTGATTGCTCAGCTGCAGAGTTTTCGGACCGTTTTTTTTTTTTTTTTTTTTTCAAGCCTTTTCCCCAGCTGCGAAATCAGCGTTCAACGCAGTGATTAATCCCGCCTTGTACGTCAGGCGCGCAAATTTCCCTGCCGCAAAATAGAGTATAAACACGCGATGTACGGCGAGCGAGTTTTCTGAATCGGCCAGGGGAATCCCACGCGGCAGCCGTGGCTGTGACGACATCGAGCTTTCCGTGAAACACATAACTGGAGTTTAATGATTCTTGATGAGCTCGGCGAGGCGGGGTTTCAGCTGTGAAATTTTCAGTCGATATAACGAATTTGACGGAGAGCTAATGGCGTTAATCATTCTAAGAGGGAACTGCGTCAAAGTGTGTATACTTTCAATTTACGCACTTTGTGGGAATAAATTGCGGATGGTTTTGAGAATTTTATGATGTGAATGTATAAAAATGTTTACAATTACATTCGTTGTATCTAATTATAGGCATTACTTCGTAAAAGATTAAATCTTAAAAATTTAGAAAAATACTAATATTTTTCTTTTATAAACACAAAGATTGATGACTCCGCGCTTTCAAACACGTGGATCGTCTTAAGATAAATTTGATTTTGACTGAAAAAGCAGCTGACCTTTTCCGAACGAAGTGCAAATTCGGCTGTGAGAAATCCACATACATCAACAAAACATTAGATGGTTTTTTTTCGGCACACAGCCCAGTGAAATTATACAAAGATCACGTGATTTGCGATGGATCGCATAAATTTGCATTCGAAAGCTACAAGTTTTATTTCTGCCGTTTTGCGATGTAAAATGTCTTTCAATCAGCTGTTAACGCAGATTTAAGTAGCCTTGTGCACAACATTTGCGAAATTAGTATCGTTCCTGCTTTCATTACCGTGTTTGTTTGTGTCCTTACGCGTAAATACATTCAATTTATCCAGCAATTAAAACGATTCGCACGAATTTGAACAATGAAGAAAAAAATCTCACGTTCCAATTCGGAATTAAACTTAGCTAAATTTATTGCCGCTACACGTCTGGATATATTTTCGTGCGGTTATGGATGAGTAATATCAGATCGTAAAGCAGCTGTTAATTCCTTACGTAATGAAAGGATTCCTTCTTTTACAGATTGCATATCGTTGAAAAAAAAATCTCTCTTATAAGAACGATCAAAATAATTTTAAAAGTCCAAAGCAGCCATTCTTTTACAATACTTGAAAACAGAATTTTTCTCTCTGATTTATCTAATATTTGCACGATTAAAACGTGTTTGGCTTCGCATCGCTGCAAACTAATCTTGAAATCTGTACAATATTTGGGGAGCTTAAAGCATTTTCGAATAATTTTCGTCAAGACATTAAGTAACATAACAAGCAAATATTAGCCTATGATGTAATAAAAATTCCAGCACTAACGTCAATTAAGCGTGAAAAAAAAACTCGAAACGATCGAATCAGAATGATATTTACTTTCAGCTTTGAAAGGCAAACGTTTGCACGAAATATGTCTCAAAACAATTATTGAAAATTTATATTTTATTACAGAAGCAGAAAGAGCAACCATGAAGACAGCAATTAGCGTTGCATCAACGCTATTATTAATCGGCGCTTGTTGGGCCGCTCCACAACAGTCCAGTGAGTACAGAATCTATTTTTAAAAAAGATAGTAAATCACAAAAAAAAAGCAAGACAGTGATTGTACGATATTTTTAAAATTAAAATATATATATCACTTATCGCACTTTTTTTTTCGCGCGAATATTCAAGAAAAAGCGTATAGGAGCAATATACGTTGATTATTTTGCGGAACGTGATTTAGAAAATCACGCTTTTAAAATCCTCGTGATAATTTAATCAGTAAATAATGTGTTTTATGACTTCTTTCATAGAAAAGTAATTGACAATGTTTTCTGCGAAAAAAATACTGGCATCAAGATTTGCACAAGTGTTATTTTTTCATGCCACATCTAAATCATATGATAAGCTACTAAAAAAATTAATTTTTTTTGTTCTATATTGACTTACTTATAAATTTCTGGCAAGTATAGTTCGTAAATACTGCAGAAGTTTTATTGCGGTGTTTTTCAAGCGAAAAATCAGCCGACTTTCAGAATACATTTATTTCTTTCGTATAATATTAATCATCAAGTAAGATTTTATGTCCTGCTAAGTTAAACGCGATGAGAATGTTTATCTTATTTTATGTTAAAAGTAAAGTCATAATTTAATTGCACGTGAAATATTTAAAAGAAAAACCTGACTAGCAGCATTCAACGAAGCCAAACATAAAAGCGCTAATAGTGCCATTCAACGTCTCCTTAATAACCACCAAATTACTCACATAAACTCCAACGAATGAATCACTCGAACAAATCCGAAGAAAAAAAAAGACACAAATCGCTGCCAATCGAATTTCCTCAAAGGAAAAAAAAACGTATACACAAAACTCAGCTCCTCGATTCTCTCTCTTCGCAGCCGGTGATCCCGGAGCTCTCGACGGCCTGATCGCCGACGTCTTCGGCAACAACAACAAAGCCGGAAACGTTCCCGTCCAGTCGACGACGAGCATCGACGACCTCATTGGATCGGTCTTCCCTAAACCGACGCCGACTCCGGGAGTCGTAATTCCTGGCGGCGAAAAGCTCGGTGGGGACAACTGCGAGTGCGTGCCGTACTACCAGTGCCAGAATGGATCCATCCTGGATAACGGCGTCGGTCTCATCGACATCAGGTGAGGAATGACGTATGACTTACACTGAGAATAATTTTCGGTGAAAATTAAGATTTTTTTTTTTAATTACTATTTTAATGGTACTCGGAGGAGAGACTCACGTTTTAATAAATTTTTCTGTGATTTCGTATATTTTACAAACTAAATAGTAAAATTGACTGAAATTATCATAAAATATACACGAAATAATATTGCAAAAAATATATAAAAAGCAGTAAAAATTATTAAAACACGAGTCTGTTCTTCGAATACTATTAAAATAGTAATTTGAAAAAAAAAAAAATATTTTCAGTGTAGAAACAAACAAGTCTTACTTGTCGCTCGCGATTTTCATCTATTTTTGCACTCTAAATTTAATCTTAAATAAGCTTTTATACATTTTACAACTGAAAGAAATTCTTTTAAACTTGATCCAACGACTAACAACTCGCTCCGTTCCCGCAGACTGCAGGGCCCGTGCGACAACTACCTCGACGTCTGCTGCGCCCCGCCGGACATAAGGCCCCCGGAGCAGAAGATCACCCCGCGTCCGACCGTCCGCAAGGGCTGCGGCCAGCGCAACCCCGAGGGCGTCGGCTTCCGCATAACCGGCGCCAAGGACAACGAGGCGCAGTTCGGCGAGTTCCCCTGGATGGTCGCGATCCTCAAGGAGGAGCTCGTCGGCGGCAAGACCGAGAAGCTCAACGTCTACCAGTGCGGTGGCGCCCTGATCCACCCCAAGGTCGTCCTCACCGCTGCCCACTGCATCAACAAGTGAGCTGGCTTTCTTTTGCTAAAAGAAGAAAACAAAAGTCAGAAGTAAACAATTCTCTCTCTCTCTCTCTCGCAGCAAAGCCCCGTCGATCCTGAAGGTGCGCGCCGGCGAGTGGGACACCCAGACGAAGAACGAGATCTTCCCCCACCAGGACCGTCAGGTGCAGGAGGTGATCGTGCACGAGAGGTACCACGCGGGCGCCCTCTTCAACGACGTCGGCCTCCTCATCCTCAGCGAGCCCGTCGAGATAATCGACAACGTCGACATCGTCTGCCTGCCCGAGCCCAACGAGATCTTCGACCACTCGAGGTGCTTCGCCAGCGGATGGGGCAAGGACATCTACGGTGAGTCGTCTTTTTTTTTTTTTCGAGTGATCGCGGTTCTAGAACTTTTATTTATTGTTTTTTTTTTCGAGTGGTTGCAGCAGTGTTGCAAGTGCTAAATTTAGCGTTTCTCTAACTGTATATGTAATTAATTATTGAAGCGGGCAGGATAATTAATGTTACGTAAGTGCAAGTCCGGCGCAGCGCGATATTATCCTCTTGTTTCTGCAAAGAGCTGCATGCAGCACTGTTTTGTAGAAAAGATTTCCTTTTTCCGCTCTTGCTGGAAGCGAAGTAAATATATTGTTTATTGCGCAATTTTTCAGTGTTTTATAACGAGATAATTTATTGATGTACAAAAACCTTCAAGAAATGCACGCTTATCTAAACGAAATATTTCCCGGACTTTCAGGTAAAGAAGGTCACTACCAGGTGATCTTGAAGCGGGTCGAATTACCAGTGGTACCACACGACTCTTGTCAAAATTCCCTGAGAACAACCAGATTGGGAAAATACTTCCAGCTCGACCAAAGCTTCATCTGCGCCGGTGGTGAACCAGGCAAAGATACATGCAAGGTATTTATTCTTTTAATTTATAAATAATATAATAAAAATTTATTTCAATTTTAGAAGGGATGAATATTTTTAGTTGAGCTAATAAGCTATTGGAAAGTGAAATTTTTTTTAAGTCCGCGTAATAGCGTTATCATAAAATTTAATTACTAAATCTTATATCACGACTGCGAACAGTTTTTTAAATAAAAAATAATTAATTAACAAATTGCGGAATTTTTTTTTTTCATTCAAATCTGTGGAATCAAACATGATTTTACTTTTCAAAAATACACTATCGCTATTTCCAATTGAAAATTCATCACAAAAGACACTTTCGCCCGTAATAATAACGACATTGTCTTTCCCAGGGTGACGGTGGCAGTCCGCTCGTCTGCCCAATCAAAAACGACCCGTCCAGGTACGCGCAGGCCGGCATCGTCGCCTGGGGTATCGGCTGCGGTGAGAACCAAATTCCGGGCGTCTACGCCAACGTTGCTTACCTTCGATCTTGGATCGACCAGAAGATGGCCTACTACAACCTTGACAGCAGGGAGTACCAGTACAGACTCCAGTAAGCAAGATCTCGATGCGAGTAGACCGCTGCACTTAGGCGCTTTACTGCTGAATTTTGCTCGAAAGGGTCGATCATCTGACTTATTATTGAAAAGACTTGTTGAGCGGAGATTGTTTTTTATCGTACTATTTTTTTTATGTTTTTAACTCATCTTTCGCCCCAGGGGAAAGAAATTTTATTACTTGCCTCGTTCGAATGGATAATTCGGAGGATGTTCAAATGATTTAAATTGAATGACGTTCTTTTCGATGTAATCAATTGAGTTACTTGTGAAATAAATGCCAGTTTGACAGATTATTTATGTTATTCTGATTTTGGAATTTTATTATTCTGCGTTATAAAAAATTTTTAATTCTGATGTACCTATTTTGTAAATATTAAAATAAATGAATAATTTTTCAGATAATTTTTCGTCTATTGCATTTATTACCTGAAAATTTTAAAAAAAGATGCTTGACTCAAAGTGAAAGAGAGTTCAGTAGAAGTTGTGTTTGTTGACAAAAAACATAAACGCCGGCATTGTCCGCAGCGCTTTGAAAGGAGAGAATGCCGCGCAGCTACACTATCCGAGTCTACGCGAAGCGTTGGGCAGTTTGATGGTTTCGATCGAACATTTTTTATAAAAAAATAGTGAATAAATTATAGAAACCGCGCATTTTAACACACCCGTTTAAACATAAACGTTAATCTAATTTTTTTTAAATGTTTAAAAAATTAATACAAAGTTACAAAGGGATTTACTCTCGTGAAAGAAAACGATATCGATTGTAATTTTAAAATGTGTATATTTTTAAAAAACAAACAGTTCCTTAATTTACTTTGAAATTTAAACTTATTAATTTATTGTAAATTTTAATTTCTTATTTATCTTAAAATAACATTAAAAAAGGAAAAAAGAAAATCTTTTTACGTGAATTTTCTCCTTGAATTACTTAACAGTTTAAACGTAGCGCATTATGCTTAATCTAGAAATTAGAGATCAGCGCCAACACAACAGAGACAAAATGCAACGCAAACGCAGCTGATAACAGTTGAGTCATGAAATTTGCGTATTTATATATAACATCTACACGCGAATTTTTTACTAAAAGCACATAAACAGAATTAAATAAATTAGAATTAGATCAACAATTTTAACTGCAAAACAATTTTAAATAATAATTAAATGCCAGTTTTTTCGGCGCTAACCTTTATGTGATTAAAAACAATTTTACTACGATTGTGTTTTTCATCTTACTTTTTCGGACACCGAGTTTCAAAGAGCATACACTGAAGTTGAAAAACAGTTTCGGCTAGAACTCCTGAGACTAACGTAATCATTGAAATTAAACCTTCTCTTTGACATCGTTTAGATAAACTAAAAATAATAATAACAAGATATACATTACAACGAACAAAAGGAACTATTTTTAGGAAACATTTACATGAAAAGTTTTTCAAAAATAAAATCTGTAATGTTAAGCTACATTTCCTTCCTTGGGTCACTCTGTGATTCTAAAGGTTAAGATGTATTTTTTTTTTATTAAAATTATCTTTCTTACCTAAAAAATATACTATTAATAAAATTGTAAACAAAAAAAAGAATATCAGATAATCGAATTCTTTCCTAATTGTTGAATGAAACCTGTTAATCGTGACTTCTAAAACGTTATATAATATCTATCAGTAATAGCAAGCAACTTTCTGCCAAAAAAGTGTCAAAGTAACATCAACAAAACCGAAAAGCATCGCATACACATCGAGAGGGAGAGAGTATAGCGCATCGTGCGGGTCGCGGGAGAGTATTCTGGAATCCTTCTCAAAAGTTGGCAGCCCTCTCGTGGGGGAAGTCGCAGGAGGCCCTATTACAGTCTTATCTTGAATCTTGCTCAACGAATACGTCGCTGCACGGCCGGCCGGCGGCCCCGCGGCTTTAGATCTGCTTGGACGAGCGCCGAAATACGAAAGGCTGCAGGCAGCGCTCGGGAAAGCCGCGTTACTGAGAAAAGCTTTCGCACGTGCGCGTAGCTTCTTTGTTTCGGTGCGACAAACCACAAAGGCAGCATGTCACAGTCCTCGACGTCCAGGTCCTCCACGATATCTTTAATGGAGACGAGGAAACGTAAAACCGACATCGCCGAAAAGGAAAGCAAGCGGAGGAGGTGAGCGACTCTGCGTATAATTCTGCCGTTTGTCAGATTTTTCTCTTGGAAGAATGAAGCTTTGTTTGACCGGGATTTGAATCGTTCGCGAGTGATTTCTGAGTATTTTGAGATAGAGTATGTGTGACCTACGCGTGATATTGTTTACGTTTTATGCCCTTCCGTTTTAGTGTCGCCCTTGTCGAGATCGGCGTAACTTTTATTGAGTTTCAGGGGCCATTTGTTTTTGCATATCCATGCGTGCATAAATATCTTTGCTTTATAAAATACTTGAATGTATTCGTTTAATCACAATTTCACCTTTGAATAGAAAAATCAAATTCATTGTTGAAAATTTGAATTTTAAAAGTGCATACTTTCATTGTTTCCTGCATCATTCATTATTTACTATAGAGAATATTGTTTTTTATTTTTTATTTAAAGTTAACATTATTGATTGTAAACAAATAAAATTTACATTTTCAATTAATAAATTGTGTAATTTAATAATAAATATTTACCACATTCATTTATTATGTTTAAAGGACCAAACTCTCACTAAAAAGAAGTTATCTTGAACGTTGGAGTCAGTCTTCTTCAGAAAGTTTTGTAAAATGTGATGATGCTCAAACAAGTTGTACATCAATAAGTGTGGCAACTAGAATTGTACCATCAGCAAACAGTAACAAAGTAATTAATTATGCTGGAATTGCATCAAAATTTGGAATTTCTATAGCAAATGCAAAAAAATATCATGATATTTTAACAAGTACACCTAAAGTTTCAATAATTAGGACTGTTCCTATTAAAACTGAAAAATTTCCAACCATTGATTTAACTTTATCACCAGTTTTTAAGTCAAAAAGGAGAGTGAGAAAGTTAAAGCTTAATAAAGTTAAACCAGAATCCAGTTTACCTATTCCTCAAATAAATAGAGATGTAAATAAAAAAGTTAAACCAGAATCCAGTTTACCTATTCCTCAAATAAATAAAGATGTAAATAAAAGGGTCATTCAAAATGTTCATAACTATCTTCATACTCTTGAAGCTGTAAAAATTAAAAAAGAAATAATTTTACCACCTGTGTCACCAGAGATAAAATGTTCTCAAGAAACTAACAACTGTTCTCAAGAAATTAACAGTTGTTCTCAAGAAATTAATAATTGTTCTCAAAAAAGTAACATTTGTTCGCAAGAAACTAACTTAAGTTCACAATCAACGTCTAAAGTTCAAAAGCTTAAATTATCAAAATCTAATGATTCAAAAAGGTGGCAAGTGATAGTTGACAGTGAAGATGAATTTGAAGATTCCGTATATGTAAGAACTAGTAGATCTAGCGTTAAATCTTCAACTGACAGAAAAGAAAATTATTTGGCTAACCCATTTGCAAAATTAAAAGATAAATCAGTGAAAAGTTCTCAAAGTAAAAAAAAATCATCATTTTGGACCAAAAAATTTGGTGATGAAGACCCCATTGAACGGAGAAAGAAATTTTTAGAAACATTTGAAATTAAAAGAAGTGAACGTAATGAGGAAGATAATTTATCTAAAAATAACGGTTTGGATAATTTTGAAGTGGTCAAAACAGAAAACAAAACTGAGAAAAAACGAGGAAGGAAACCTGGTAGCAGAATCAAAGGAAGAGACAAGCTTTCACAAGAAAGTTCAAGCAGTGAAACTGGTGAAAAATCATCAGTTGTCAGTTTATCTGTAAATTGTCAACCACTCTTTGGCAAAAGAAGTATCAAAGTTGAAAATTCATCAGTTTCAGAATCGAATGATGTACTAAGCAGTCTACCCATATCTTTTGGAGGTCATCATTCACATTCTGAACATCATAGTAGTGATGAAGAAGTTAATTTTAAGACTGAAGATTGTCCTCAAACTGATTTACTGGATAAACAGATGGATCCTAGTAAGTTTTAATTTAAATATATATATATATATATTTTTTTTTTAATTTTAATTATAAAAAGTATTTTTTATTTTATTATTAAACTTTTCTGTAATTAAATATTTAAAACAAAAAATGATTAGTGATGTAATAATGAATATCCTTTCCCCAGAAGACGCAACTGTACAACAAAATGATACTAATTCAGATGATGATGAAAATACTCTGAATCGCAGCTTTTTATCCCTTGACCTTTTTGATTCACCAATAAAAAGTGATACAAAATCTAGTCCTGAAAAGACTAACACCACTAACAGTGCTGCTAAAGATCACTCAGATGATTCCAGTTATAAAACAGCAAGCTCAACTATTACTAAAGATACTTCAGGTAATTCCAGTCAAAAAACAGTAAGCTCAACTTCTGCTACAGATTCTTCAGAAATTTTCAGTCAGGAAACATCAAACTCAACCACAGTTACAGGTTTCTCCCAGAATTCCAAATCTAAAGAGAAACCTGTTATAAAAAGCATTGAAGAAGTTCTGACACGCACAATCGTTATACCTTCTCCACAAAAAAATGACCAGCACATCCTTCAACTTAATAGCTCTGTAAATTCAAATAAATTAGACACTTTAAAGTAAGTAATTTTTAAAAGTTCTGCAGAAGAAGTTATAATTTTTTTAGTTAATTAATAAGAAAATATAATGAAATTTATGTTAAAATTAAAATTTTCAGAGTTATTCCAAAATCAGTGAGTTTAAACGAGCAATCAAATGGTTTGTCTTCAGTCACAAGTAATCAGGAATCAAAGAATACAGCACCAGTTGACTTGGAAAGCTCATCAAGATCTATGAAAAATAAATCAAAAACGTCAAAATCTAATCTCAACCTTGATAAAACTTTAGAACTTCCAAATACAAAAGAAGGCGTACCCAAGGCTGATGAAACTTTTGATAGCCTCTGCCAGGATGTTAGCCAGCTCTCTAACAATGAAAATATTACATTGTACAAAGGAAATGCAACAGAAGATGTCAATATGAAGAACGAAAAAATTGTACTACATATTGGAGATGATAAAGCAGGTAAAATAAATAAAAATTAGTTAAAAACATGTAATTATTTAACTTAACTTTTCAACTGGTATAATTATTTTTTTGCAAAGGTTTTAGATTACCTATGGTACTCAGTAATAACGAGAACGAGGCACAATCACCTCAACCAACCCGTCGTAAACTTAGTTTAAAGTCACCCTTATTAGTAAAATCACAAAATGAAAGTAATTCTCCACAAGGACTTGCTAAATTAAAGCTAGAAGTTCAACAACAAAGTATAAAAAATCAACTAAAATTTTCAGAATCAACGGGGCCACAATTTAGCGAACTAAATCGTTCAGCTCCTGAGTTTTCTAATTCGGGCGAAAACGAAACTCTGCGATTAAATAGAACAATGAGTCCAAGCTTGCTTATGGACCGATCAGAACAGGATCTAAGATTCAGCAATTCTCGTAAAATCAGTACTTCGATAGTACCTGCAACTGAAAGAGATCCAAGACTAAATCGATTGAGTAGTTCCGTAAAACCTGTTGACAAAGTTGAACGAGATCCTAGACTCAACCGATCGTCTAGTCCATTAAAACCTTCTAGTGGAATTGAAAGGGATCCGAGACTGAGTTTAAGATTCAGTCCTGTAAAACCTCCTAGTGTGGTTCAAAGTGATGCAAGATTCAACAGGTCTTTTAGTCCAACGAATGCTATCATTGGATCTGACCAGATCCCAAAGTTAAATAGATCGTTCAGTCCTATTAATCCACCTGTTGGTAATCAAAGAGATCCTAGGTTGAACAGATCTCTTAGTCCTGGAAAATTCATGTATACAGATATAACAGATCCAAGATTAGTTAGAGGAAAAAGTCGACCTAATACTCCAGTAGTTCCAGATACTTCTTCACAAAGCTTAGGTGACTATGTACTTTCTAATTATATAACAGCTAGATTAAATATTTTTTGTTTCATTTTATGTGCTCTTTGCAATATTAATAAAGCAAAAAAAAGTCCAATTATGAGTATTTTTTAACAAATTTTTAAAAAATATCTTCTATTAGGTAATGAAACCAACTCCACACAAACGATTGTAGATCCCAGATTACGAAAGAGGAAGGAAAGGGAAGAGGCTGAAACAGCATTAAAAGTCGCACAAAACTCTCCAATTGTAGAAGAGAAAATTGGTATAAGTTTTGCAATCCCTGAAGATAAGTTTAGTCCAAATCAAACGAAAAAGAAAATGTCGGTATTCCACAGGCTGGGCATGAAGAGAACTCCATCACCTGAAAAAATTTCAACGAATCCATTATTAAATATTATAAAAGAAAGTAAAAATTGGATACACGGTAAAGAAAGTTGGGATAGCGACGAGGAAAAACTTAGCTTACATCCAAATGAACAGTTTTCGTAAGTATTAAACGCACAAGACTTTAAAAATAATAATTTATTCTTTGACATTTAATTTTGTAAGTTTTTCATAGTGTTAATGTAAATTTGACAAGTGAAATTAAAGTAATTTTTATCCTTTTTTTTTGGTGGCGTATAGAGTTTAATAATCATATTTATATTTAACAATTTTTTTTTTGTACAACAGTAGCGATGAAGAATCAAACGCAAGCCCACGACATCGTAAATTTACGTCTGAAAGAACGCGCAATAATGAGGAAATAAAAAATCAACCGCTTTCGATAAAGGATCGTCTTAACTTTAAAGTGCCTGTGACGAATCCTAGAACATCTTTAACAACAGGAAATGTGTCTATGATGAATCCTAGAGCACCTTTAACAACAGGAAATGTGTCTATGATGAATCCTAGAGCACCTTTAACAACAGGAAATGTACCTATGATGAACCCTAGAACATCTTTAACAACAGGAAAAGCAATAATAACAACAGGAATGCGAACGTCAGCTCCGGTAAGGATGAGGATAAACACAACAGAAAAGAAAATAATTAATTTAAATCCTAATGCTAATAAACAAAATCATTTACAAAGAATACCAACGCTAGCAGAAGCAGCTTCAAAGGTAGTTTAAGACTTTGTAGACTTAGAAATTATTTTTTAAAGTTGAAAGATAAGAAATAAAATAAATAAAAAATCTATAGATTTTATTTATTAATCTATAAATTACTTATCTTTAAAAAATAAAATGTCATATTTAATTGATTAAAAAACTAAATTTTTCGCAGATATCACCTGTGCAATGTAAAACTAATAATAACGATTTTAGTCTCGATGATAGCATCGATCAGTTTTACGAGATGAATGCACTGCAGATGCTTAAAGACGTGGATAATTTAAAAGCACAGGATCAGGAAAATGCTTATATTACGTTTGGAGACAATGAAGAACAATCTACAAAGTTCGATTACACGTCAATGTTAGTTGGGAAAAATAATCCTGTACCAATTGGAGCCTTACCACCTGAGAATAAAACAAATTTCTTTAGACAACATTGTTACAGAGAATTACGAAGAGGAAACTGCCAGTCTGAAAATACTGTTTGTCAATTTGCCCACAAAGTAACTTAATTTTAATTCAGATTAAGAAAAGCCCCTTCATTCTTTTAATTTTTAATTTAATTATATTTTTCAGTTACCATTTTTATGCAAATTGATCAAGCAAAAGAGTCCAGATCTTCTGCGTTCTATTTTAGACTTTGCAATTCAAAACAGATTTGATTACTTTTTGCAAATGATTTGGACTTCGATTATGCCTATTTTACAGAACGACATCTTCAGCGTGTATGAGAAACTTTATCAAGCGAATATGCGAAATGAACAGTTTATTAAACAACTTCTTGATTTTTGTCTCACCAACAAACTCCATACGGTTGAATCGTTCATCAAACGGATTTCTTCGATACTCGATAAGGGAGACTCCGATACAGTCCGGATGATCTGTATTTTGGTCAAACCCTTATTAACGGATGGCTTCTGCTGGGAAACGATCCGAGATCTGTGTCAGAAAGCCACGCCGCCACGGGATATGATCGAATTAACGATAATACAGTGTTTGAAGAGGAAAAAAAATACAACCCACATTAATGAAGTATTCGATTTGGTGAAAAACCGACTGAGTATCATCGAAAGAAACAAGATTAGCCCGATGATGTTAAAGCAATTTTTTAATCTCGTACAGAAAAAGGAAACGCTTGATAAAGAAGTATTGACAACACAACCCTTGAATGCGGCAAATACTAATAATAACGTCATCACCAGGTAAGGAAGTATTCTACTTTTTAAAATGGAGAACATTGAATCCAATTTATTAAAATTAATAAAAATATCTTCTTTAATTTTTACAATGTTTTAATTAAAATCGTAATAAAGAATAGTATCTTCAAGTTAGAAAAAAACCAATTCTAAAAACTTTATTATAATATTGTTATAATGTAAGTTATGAAAATATAACAATCGATATTTCAAAGAATATTTCATTATCAATTAATAAAAAAAATATATATATACATATTTATAAATCTTTCAAATTAAATTTTAAAATAATATTTTTAATGTAATGCTTAAGTAATTTATTTTAACTTAGTCGATTGCAATCGAGAGCTCAATCAATTGATAGTGTTAAATCAATGGACAGTGTAAACTCAAATCAAGCAACGATAGGGCCGACAAAAAAGAATAGAAAGAAGATAACTATGCAAGAATCGACAACAATTAAAGATACGACTTTTAACTTAAGGCAGCCAAATAATTCCCCTATAGAAGTGGGAACGCAAGCGCCGAATACAGGTGAAAGTGCGAATTTTACAGAATATTCTGTAAAGGAAGTTGGTAAGTATTTTTTGCAAACTTTCGTGTGCTTAAATACAAATATATCAACACTTAAGCAGATTTCTCGATTATTTAATATATCATTTCTTATTTTTGGTTTAGTTTTTTAAAATAAAAATTGTTTAACAGTTTTTCCTTATTAAAAAAATTATTTTAGTAAATATTATTTTTCAATTATTTTTCAACTTGTTTTGTTTTAGATGTAAAGGAACCTGAAAGTATATTTAGAGACAGATTTTGGAAGTTATACCTAGCTGTCCACAGTATTAATGAAGGTTTAAAGCACGAAGATTATGAACACATATGGAAAGTATTAGATGAATGTAGTAAAGAAAATGTTCAAGATGAACTTTTAAGACGTTCTTATTACAGCATTTTATGTAAAAATGTAAAAACCTGTGAGCGCCATGTTTCAGAAATCATCAAACAAGCAGGTAATAATAATCACGTTATTATTGAGTACTTAACAAGAGATCTCGACAAAATTCAATGGTGAATTATAATCTTTATTAATTTTTTATACGGATTTTTATACGTTTTATAGTCAGAAATTTCAATCGAATTTCATTTTTATGAAATAAGTTGTGACACAAATTTATTTTTAAATTGCGAATCGTGAAAATACTTTGTGTTGTTATAGTGCTTTTTAAAACACTGCAATACAAAAATATATTTAGTTTCCATTTTCCTTCTAAAACTTTTTTGGTTTTTTAAAATAAGCAGTGAACGCGTGTTAGATAGAGCTAGGTTGTCTTCTATAAAAACTTTAGTTTAATGAATTTTAAAACTTTATTTGTTTTGTTTTGACTAAAAGCTTAACAATTTCTTAAATACTCATGAATACTATGTTAAATTACTTATTTTTAAGAAGCTGTGACAATTTTATGTTGAAACCGAAATACTAAGTAACTAAAGTTATTATTTGGAATTATCGAAATGTAAAATACTCAAAGTATAATACTCAAAGTATAATACTCTATAATACTCAACGAAAATACTCAAATTATAATAAATCAAACTTATTTTTTATATTTAGAATCATTTAAGTATAAGTAATAAGTGTAAGTAATAAGATCGACTATTTAAATTAGGACTAACTATTAAACTAAATATAGACTAAAGTAAATATTTGCTATAGATGTTGAATTTCAAATTTTTGATTGAATAGATTTAAGTTTCCTGTACAAAGTATTTTAGGGCTAAAACCAGAGAAAGCAAATACACTCTTATCAATTTTTACGACTACTAACTGTGGAAGATTTTATACTTTGTAATATTTAAAAATTTAAACAAAAATGCCAGAACTAGATAATGTAGAAAATGATATTACAATAAAAGAAATATTTTTCTTGTACTTAATTGGTTTCCCTTCATTGCTCAAAAAACACCTAACATCTGTTCTTCGTTTTGGAACTTGTTTTCCAGTCCGCAACAGGTGGTCGTCATCGCGGAAATCTGTTGACATATTGTTCGACGTCGGGGTTTTCGCTTTGATCGATTTAGCCAACAACGAATTGTGGGTCATGGCGTTGCAGCTATTGAACTATGTGAAGATCCTCGAGCCCGATGAGCCGAGGACCGATTTCGTGCTCATTAGTGTCGAAATTTATTTAGCGAATAACGATCCTATAGAGGCGCTCTACTTATTGCAAAGTGAGTTTTAGCCGCATTTTACGAAGCTTTAATTTTTCTATGTGTTTTTCATTATTTTCTTGTTTCTGAAAGTCGTATTTTTTAGTGTCTATGATTTAAGTAAATTTTAAAATTAAAAGAAATTTTATTCTGTTAATAAAGGCTGTTACTCTACGCATGACTGCTTATTAATCTTTCAGTTTACTTATCTTTTGCTGTGCTAAAAAAATGTATGTGAACAATATTCTAACACTTTAAAGTTAAAAAAAGGGATTTTGTTTAATTCTTTATTTTAATGTAAACAAGAATCTAATTGCTGTAATTTATACAAAAGTTCTCTTTGCCTTTGAAAAAGACAAAAAATATGACTTTATTTATTTCTATCAATTTTTTAAGAATTGATAGAGATAACGAAGTAATTGATAATTGATCGAAATTGAGTAGTGAGGATTCTAAAGCATGTATACAATTTATCTTCGTAAATGCTCAAAGCGCTAGTGATTTTTGTTCGTTTAAATGAAAAAAGTGAATGGCACGTAAGTAAAGTTTAGTGCCATATTTAAATTACATAAAATTTTTACATTCTTTTGAATCTGCATTACTTAAGAACAATAATCCACCGATATATGTATTTCACTTATTTATTTCAGGGACTCGGCTGATTAAAACTAATCGTGATGAATGGCTCGTTAAAGAAAGCACGAGGAATGACGAGAAGCACAGAAATAAGCTAGTTTTAATTCTTTTAAAAGCTTTATCTTATGCTGATCCAGATAAGGCAGCATATTTATTTAAGACACTCATGGAGGATCAATACATTTCTTATTATCCTGTTGGTAAGAATTGTGAAAAGCGCTACATTTTTTCTGAAAATTCTTCAATTAAATACAAATTAAACGTTTAGTACTCTAATCCATAAAACTTTAATCAGAAACTCAATTAAAAATACCATTTTATTTAAGTGACCCATCTTTTCTGTTCACAGATCTCCCACTTTATTTGGATAAATTAACGTTATTGTTACTTCTCCACAATAAAGAGGAATTGGCAGCTGATATCTGTAGATTAGTTATGGATAATGATTTAACTTTTAAGAAATCGACATATCAAGAATTAATATCTAGAATGCTTCCAGTTGATGAAGTATTAACCAATCAAATTTTAGAATATGCTATTCATCTTGGATATTATGTGGATATTCAGGTAAAACTCTATCATTAAATCGCATATTCTTAAGGTTTTAGTTAATATTTTATTCTTTACTTATTTATGTAAATAATATATTCTTATTTAGATAAGAAGTGGGTTCACAACTGTCACCATAGATACAAATAGTACGGAGGAAGAACTTTATTTAATATTAAAGAGGTTGTTGCACAAATTGAACCTCGCCGTTGGACCTGCAATTGAAAGACTAAAATTCAGTCAACTAAAAGTTATTCTGGTATTTGAGGTATATATGTATATCTGATTTATCCACTTTTAAACTATTTTAAAAGTATAAGGTGTATAAACTATGCACTAAATATTTTTATTATTTTTAGGATATACCTGATGATGCAAGGCTTTATAAGGATGAATTTCCTTTAATTCTCGGGGAAAAGTACAAACATATTAGAAATATGGTAAATACAATGTTGGCTACGCGATTTACTCCGCCAATAAGGATCCAGAAAAAACGCCATGCAGACAAATTTTGCAAAATACTAAGTAAATCACTGGTTGAATATTTAAAACATTGGAATTAAGATGAACTCAAGTTTATTTTATATACTTTTCTAAGCATTGTTGACTTATGCTTATTATGTATATTATATATACTATATAATATTATATATATATGTATATTATATTATAATATTACATTATTATAATATTATATAAAATATATGTAATATATTGTGTAATGAATACGATTCATTGAACTCCGTTTTAGTTGGTAAGACTTTTTTTTAAATTTTTTACAATCAGAATAGGACTATTTTTTATAAATTTAAGACAAGCTTTTTTTTTACTATTTCTAACTTGTGTATGTACTTATACGTGTACTGAAGCATGTGCAAAGTAAGCTTTCAGTCTCGGGAGAACTAATATTAAAATTACTTTGCGTTTATTTAATATTTGATAAAGCCTTATCGTTTAATTTCTATTTTACATTCTTTGTAATATATTTTTGTCTAAACTAAAATGTTTAAAAGTAACGTAATTGTAAAGTATTTAGGAATGCAAGTGAAGTATTTACTTGACTACTTTAGGCTAATAAATACAAAAACTATAATATGTAATGTTTGTTATACTCTTTATTAGTACAATAAAATTTAACAATGAATAATTCTTTTTATTTTTTTCTTCAAATGTATATAGATTTCGAACTTGTAAGTCTTGAATGTGCAAAGCATTTTTGTTTCACAATTAAATTATGTATAATCGTAGTTCTTGGAATTATCACATGTAAGAGGTATATTCATCGCATTGAAAAAATGGAAAAGAAAACTATTTCGGTATCACAGCACATGTAAAAATCAAACGCGTTATATTTTTTATTATTATGCAAGTTATGTTATAATGCCTCTCGCTTTACGTGTATAGGCCGATGAAAACATTTTATGTTCACAAAGACGGAGAAATAAAAATATAAATGCGAAATTTCGAACTAAGGTTTCGAATGCGATTGAATAGCACATTGTGGTGACGATAAAAATGTATTTACACAGAATCGCATGTAGACAGGTATGTCTAGTCGAATTCTGGAATATCATCGAAAGAATAGCCTGGGACCTTACGATAAGCCTGTACGGCTACTCTCACGTGATAAGCGCCCGGGATAAACATTAGGGCACCCAAGATGATTATTGGCCACATTCGATCCGAATACTGGAATGAAAAAGAAAATACTTAGATTTTTCTTACAAAGAAAGCACTGTAATAGATAGGCAAACCGGTTTACATGTTTTTTCAAGCTTTCAGAATTTCCGATTATTGTATTGCATTAAAAACTTGATTATCGATTATTTAATTATGTTGAATGAAAATTTAAAAGTTTAACTCAATTAATCACGACGTTCACGACGTCTTTTTAAAATTGTTTTAAAAGAATACTATTTAATAAAGGGTGTTCTGCAAGTTGTTCAATTAAAAAGAATTTTTAAATAATGCAAATTCAAAAAGCTTAAAGTCAAACTTTACGCACTTTACCTTTGTATCTATGTGTCCACTCACTATTAAGCTACCTATGACGAGCATAACAGTGCCTCCGACGAAAAGTAGCGTGGCAAGTGTGATCGCCTTCCATGGAATCTTTATTGGAGGCGATACAAACTAAACCGAGATTTTGTCAGAAATAAATTACTTTAGATTTAACATTCAGCACGATTAACAAGAAATATACGATTTATGTACCTGCGAATCAACGAAACCATTATCGGTTTCGGTCAACTGAGTGTAATCCACGTTGTCGTATTGTCGTTCCCTCGCACCTTTTCTCCTCGACATGCTCAGTTTGTGAATGTAGTCTGGAAGAAAAAGCAAACTATTACCTTCCTCGCCCCGAGCATCGATCCGGCCTTTATCTCCCTTCGGAACCCAATGAAATCAACCCAGTTTCGCGACTCCTCACCATTATCGCTCGGCGAGCGAAGCTGCGTACGCGGACGGGAGTGGCTTTCGACTCTCTGCACGCGGATTCGGCGTCGCGCTTAAAAATAGAAAGACGAGTCCTGCGCACGCCCGAGGAAACGACGGCAAACACACGTCGACGGCGAACGATCCGATCGCCGACTTAACGATGCCTTCCATTCGTATATGAATGTTTGTTTACGAGTCGCGCGAAGGCGACCTGAATAGATTTGACCGCTGGCGTGGGTGGCAGCTTGTCAATGCAAGTTTGCAGAGGTTTGTTTGGCTTGCTTTTTAATGGAAAAATGAACGAGTTTATGTGAATTTGCTTCAGAAAGACATTTTTTTTCAATTCGGACATTCATATTTCCGTAAATTAAACTGTTAATTTTAAAGTCAGTTTTAAGAACATTTTTAAAAATATTTTTTAATTCGCGAAAGAAAAACATGTTCAGATATTTATATAACCGCAAAAAGTTTGATAAGAACAATGAAATATATCTAAAGACAATTTACATTTTAGTACTTTTATGCTAAAAAAATCGATAAATCAATTTTCGAAAAGTATTCTTCTTAATCTGGTAATGTGAAGCAGCATAATAAGGAAACAACAAGCAACAATTAAAAGAATATTTAAAAAATCATCAAGCAATTAAAACATAAGCTCCGATAAAAAAGGCTTTAAACTCTTGATTTACACGAATGACACACTTAGACTATAGTCAGTAACAACAACTTTGTTTTAGCTTTACATTAGATACGAAGATAAACTTTGCAAAATAAGGTGCAAACTGAAAATTACCGAGTCTTGGCATCAACCTGAAGTATAGTTTTTAAAACAGTTCGTGTTAAGCAGTTTTTTTCAGGCTGAAGATTACGAAAGATACTTAAAGTAATGAAATACCATACTATGCGGATTTGACGACTCGAATTACAGTGGTTGTGGTTAAAAAATTGTTCCAGTCATTAGAAAATTGACTTTGCTAATCAATATTAAAGTAACGAAAAGTATAAAAGAATGGAATTTAATATTATTTTGATTTCTATTTTGTATTGACAGATTTATGGTGTGAAGGATATTTATAATTTTAAAATATAAATCGATAGTAGTCGTTGAACCAGACGCACTTCCACTGTTCTATTTTACGCCTGAGGCTATACCCGCCTTCTATAGTGCGCAATAAGTAACGAAGTTCGATTCAATTTTGCCGCTCTGAATGAACACAATGAAACTCTATATTCATTGAATTTTTTAGTTTTTTAAGCATTAAAACTCAAAATGTCATTCTTATACGATGCACTGTTTTAAGAAAGGGTCGTAATAAAATTGCAATGTGATGCGTGTGCGTAGAAGCGAAAAATATTAGAATTTTGCGAGAAATTGATAATAAAGACTGTACCTTTGAATAATAATCAATAAATTCTGTCCTTCAATACCTTATGCCTATAAAAATAAGGCAAACAACGCAAAAGAATCTCACTTATTGAATAAAATAGTAGCTGCGGTGTGTAAAAAAAATGAATGCACAACGAAAAATCGTAGATACTCGCAAACCCAAACAAAAGCTCTGCGAAGGCACGATATTAAAGCAAAATACGCGAGGCGTAAAATAATCAGCTCGCCGCCGAGCGAAAAACGCGTGCGGCCCACACCCTTTTATAGGTACCAATCTCGCTCTTGCAGACGAGGTTGACGCTGTCGCCGAGGCAGGAGCCGTGCTCCTGCTGGAGCCCGATTAGCACTTCCATTCGAGGCTGCCTCCTTCGCTCCGCAAGCGCATCGCGACTAACGCCGGGCGCAGGTGAGGCTCTCTCCCTCTCGAGCCGCGCTACTCCTGTCTGTTATATATCGATCGCTTACTTCGCTCGGCGGCAGCTTCTGGTTAGGTGAGCGTCTGGTAGTTCTGCACGAGCGTCGTCGATGGCCCGGCGACCGCGGCGTGGTCGCTGCTCGTGCTCGGCGTCGAGGTCGATGCTGCCGACATTGCTTGGCGAGAGGGACGTCGCGAGAGGCTGGATGCGCGCTCGCAGGTGCCGAGAAACAGGTGCAGACTGACTGACGGCAGACGAGCGAGGAGATAGCGGCGTTGTCGCCTGCGTTTGCGCGCCGGATTCGAATCGAAGCTTTGTCGCGCAGAGGAGGGGTGGCGTGGGAGAGAGGTCGTGCTTGTGAGCGCGAACGAGCTGTTTACGTTTTTGACAATTCTATAGAGTGACGTTTGAGTTGTCGATGTTGATTATGCGACTGGGAAATGTTGTTTTCGCAACATCGTTTTTGGAGGCGTGAATGAAAAACAGAAAATTGTTGCGTTCTGCTCAGATAACTTTTAAAAGTTAATAGTAATAAATGCAGAATGCAACTCGAATAATTTACTATTACAAACAATTTATAAGTACCTTGTTCAGTTTCTCGAGTTTCTTCTACTTCAAGGATAGAACTTTATTAATCCATTTTAACGGTTTAAAATTACCGCCATCCAAATGGAAGTTTATCTTTTCTAGGAACGCTTCACATCTTACGTCAATCGCAACAATTACTAGTTTCAAGGTCTCCCGTGTAAATAATCTGTTATTGTAGAATTTTGAGTGTTTTTTACATTTATAAGTTCTTAAACTTCAAATTCAACCAATTCAATATTCTAGAATGTTGTAGAACGCTAAAATAATGAATATCAGTATCTGTACTAGAATCTAAATCACTGCACATCAAAACAAGCTGCTCTTTATTAAGGCAAACGATAACCTACTCCTTACTTAAACAATCAAAGCAAACTTGAAAAGTGGTATAACTCCGACAATAACAAACTAACTGCACTCCAACGGGAACCTCAACAAGTGAAACGGTACCGAGCACGTGGCAACGCCGCCAGCAGCGCAACAATATCTCGCAAGTTCCACCGATACCCAGTAGATGCCATAACTCGTCAATCTCAACTCCACCGCCATCTCTCCCCTCTTATCGTCACTAATTTTTCGCTGAATACCGGCGGGCGGCGAAAAGTAAGCTCTCGGCACGAAATTCGAAAGCACACGACGATGCATAATGGATGATGAGTCAAGATCAAGGCTCGAGCCATCGACAACCTTGAAGCTTGATTGATTAATGATTTGTTAATGGAAAGGAGGCAAAGGTTGTGCTTTGGATACTTACTCCACATGGTGGTCTTCGTGAGCACTGCATCGGAACGTCTTTAGCTATGCTGTTTTTCATGCATGGACAGGTTGCTGCACAATATGGGAAACTTTTCGAGACGCTCTTTTGTCGTCGGTCCTGAAAAATGAAAGAGGATATTATTTGAAAGTTATTTAAACTTAACGAAATTATACAGATTAATAAAGTTCTTAATTTTCAACTTTAAGTTTAAATTATTGTAACAAAATAATTATAACAAAAGTGGTTTTTGTTAACTCGAAGCAATATTTTAAAATCATGATATTGAATTAAATATTTAGTAAGAACATTTATAAAAATATTTCATTATTATTTCCAATTAATATCAGATTACTGAGCAGACTGCAATAGATAAATGCTCTTCAATCAAATTGGATTTTCCGCCAAGGTCGCGTAGGGCTTGAGATTAATTTATCGGATATTGGACCAGTGCTCGGATAGCGGCAATAAATCAAATAAACTGTGTGCACCGCATACATCCCTCACGTGCAGCTGATGCAAAGCTCGTACTTGCAAATATCACGAATTTGTAATACGTATTCCTAATATACATATACATATGTTCTAAATTACAGTAAACAAGCAGCACTCAGTTGTCAACCAACCCATTGAACTAAAGCATCTATCAAAAGCAACAATGTACCTCCAGCTAACTCACCTGTACTTAACAACCTCCTTCACTCTAAGCTGCGATCTCCAACCTCCGAAAACAGCAACGCACACAGCACGCACGGCAACAACGAAAATGAGCCCATAAAGCCTCTCTCCCCGATGATCTCGAAACGAGCTCTTATCCGCGAGCTCTGCCGCGACGAGCCAAAAGGGAAGAAACTTCGGCGGCGGCAGCACGTGCAAACAGGGCCGCGGACGTCGCAGCTCCTCACCTGTCGAGGACACGTGCACTCGCCGTAAATATTTCCACGCGGCCAGGACGAGGCACAGCGCCGTGTCGACGCCGCTAAAAATACCGAGGCGCACAAGGCGGAGAGACGGGAGAGAGGACGGCGAGCGCGCAGAGCGAATCGATCGACAACGTCGCGCGCCGCCGATGCGCGCAGGACACCCGCCAAAATTTCCGTCCTTATAGGTTCGTTCGATGGGATGGGATGTGCTTTTTTAATTGGATGGCAAGGAGTGGCGCTGCCTTGGTAGGGAGGAAATTTTTGGAATTAACGGTGAGACGATTCTCGATAATATTCTTTGCCGAACTCTTCGCGTATTAGAGGAATTTTTGTGCTTTACTTAGGAATTGAATAAGGGGAAATATTGGGACCATCTATGTCCAATTAATTAGAACATTTTTTCTCGCAATTTTCTTTCTGAAATGTCTTTGCTGTCGACTTTATTTATTTAAAATTTTAAACAAGACATTGCAAAAATTTATGAAACTTACAAAAAACCCCATTGAAACGATCTTATAAAAACTAATAAAATCTCATAGATTCTGGTGCAAAAACCGCATAGGTTATGCGGTTTCTGCACCCTTTCTATTGGAATTTATAGGAC
Organism: Ormyrus labotus; assembly: GCA_035582975.1. Classification (NCBI taxonomy): domain Eukaryota; kingdom Metazoa; phylum Arthropoda; class Insecta; order Hymenoptera; family Ormyridae; genus Ormyrus; species Ormyrus labotus. Next base: position 18,103,614 of record JAWWEO010000001.1, on the reverse strand, counting down.
GCTTGCAACCGGGAAGCTTTCAATGGACTTTTCGATTTTTTAAATGAATTTAATAATTGATTTAAATTAGTTATGCGCGCTTTTAATAAATTTATTGAACATCTAATCAAAAACGTACTTATGAACTTGTTTCGTTCAAAATGCGGCCGAGACAATCCGGCAGACTGAAAATAAGCATTATACGAAACATGCACGCTCTTCGTGTAAAACAGTTCAACAAGCTTACAAAGTCAAAAACTTTTTCAATTATCCATCATCATTTTGACAAACAAGAGTAAAGTTACGCAACGAGTCTAAAATCGCATACAGCCGTTAATTAACAACGGTACGATACGAAATTTCTGGTCCAGTGCAAATGAAAAACAATTGCATCGCTCGTTATCAATTGGCCGCAAACTAATAATAATCGACTTACCTGGGAAAAGCTCAACCGAATTGCATAATTCTGCCAAGTTATCCGTCCCTTTCCGCCTGCCTTCGTCGCAGAGAAAATGAAAAGTTCGCGAGTAGTGCATAAAATTTGCAAAGGTGCATAAACAAAAGCAAAGTTCCGTGCGATTGCAGTTGTCTTGTATTATGGTCACGTCGTCACTTTTCGAAACTCGTTAGTCGATTAGCCTCCCAGACGATCAAGTTTTCTGGAAGGGTGGGGCTTTTTTTTTTTTTCTTTTTTGGTGGCGCAGGGTTGGGGTGACATTGCCAGTTTCGTTTAATGCTTTTGGTTTGTTTTTATAAAATTGAGTTTGGAGAATATTGTAAAGTTTTAATAAATGCGGCGTACTGCCTTGAGAGATTGTTATTTGCAATAGAATTTATTTATATTACAAGAGAATTTTTATTTGCAAGTATCATTTCATTGCAGCTATAATATATTATTAATTTTCTACCGATATTTAACAAAATTTATTTTAATAAAATAAAATTTAATAGTGCGAAACAATAAATTAATTTTTAAAAAAATTGCAAAGAAATATACTTACAAAAATAAAGCAAGAATTGATGCTATTAGCGCAACATTAAAAAAGAAAACGACACCTACCGAGCTAACATAATGAGGTCTCCCCAAAGTACAAATCATTTTGTCGTATAACAAACAGCGTCTGGCAACTTTCCCAGTCATCTTTTTATGTATGAAATCGGGTACTTTAAAGTTTTTATTCTCCGCATGAATCTCTCGCTTAAAACTCATCGATTTATACCGAAGTTCACAGAAGCGCAAAAGCTCTCTTAACTGTACACAGCTTTTTTTCTATAAATATATACGAAATCTGCCGAAATTGAAATCGCGCCGAGGTGAAAGAAGACGTCGTATGAAATCTGAAAATATTCTCATTAAAATTTTAGCTCGTGTACAGAAGTTTTCCAGGAAAGTTTCGCTTAAAAAAGCCGTTGAAAAGTTTTAAAGGCAACTTGTTAGTCAAAAGATTTTCTCAAGTACATTTTATTAAAAGTATTCTTGAAAATATATTTGAGTAATTATTTTTCAAGAGATTTAATCTTTCATAAAAAATGTTTGTATTTTATAATAGTTTAAATAAAATAATAATTATTATTAGTAATGTTATGTTTCTTGCTCTTCAATACAAAATCGCGAGTTTCTAATACAAAAATGCAGCAAATAATCTACATTTAAATTTAACTACAATTTATTTAAATATATAACTATAAAAATGCTACAACATCATATTCAGCAGAAGCAGATAATTTGGCCAATTATAATTTCACGAAAGGAATATCTGCAATTCAGTTGAAGCAAAACGAGCTTCTCAAGTATGACATTCAAAAGTAAGCTCTATTCATATAATAGAGAAATGGTGTACACTCTGGTTGACGTACGCATTTTCGCGAGAAGTGTTCTGGTCATTAATTATAAATAAAATTAAACTACTTTAATTGCTTGGCAACGGAACAATTTCTTTTTCGTCGCATCGAAACTAAATCAATCAAAGTCGCGTTTTAATTGATGTTTTAGACGGATAACAAATCTTATTTCTATAATTTTAAATTAATTTGATTTTTCGACCGTAAGTAACGTAATGTAAAATGAACGGCATCATTGTTGCACATTTTCCAACTGTTTCCATTTTCCTGTTTGGTTTTTCGGCACTCCTCGCCTCGAGCTGCGGAATGAATTGTACCTTAGAATCTAAAATGTAAGCAATAAAGTTTACTGCGCCTCTGAGCGAGGGTGTAATTGTTGATTAAAAATTTATCGGGCAACAACTCGTTTCGGGAGAATGCGGAATAACGGTGGGAATCTGCGAAAGAGGAGGGTAAAAGGGAATGGAGCAGGGAAATTTTGCGAGAATAATGGCTCGTTGAAGATGTTAAAAGTTCAAAATTTACGATGAAATTCCTTCCATCAATTTGAATCGAGAATCGAGATGGAAGTAGCTTTGGGATACGAATAGAACTGACTTTAATCTTTCAGGAAAAATGATGAAACTCTGTGAATTACAAGTAAGTGTGAAGTTGAGCTTATTAATTAACGTTTAATGAATTAATTCTAGTATGCACCCATTATCTGTTTTGAATTCTATCTGAATTACTTAGTAATTAAGGTGAATTTTTTTAATTTTATGAAAAACGAAACATTTACATTTCTTATAGATTGCATTAAAACTTTTAATCGATTTGCTCATTATAATAAAAACTAATACATTCGCAAAGAAGACTGATAAAAACGTAGCAAACGACGTAGCAGACAGACGTGCGTTCTCGCGTGATTCAAAATTAATTCCTTTGCAGATATTTTCTGGTTCTTTTTCAGTTTTAGTAATGGGAATTATTTTATCAATCAAAAGAACTGTGCTTTGCATCTGGAAATAAATTTTTTTTAAAATTGTATTTTAATGAAGTACATTCCTTCCAAAGTAGTTCGTCAATCATTGATTTAATTAAATTTCTTACAATAATTTGCGTAATTGCGCGTAACGAAGCGTTTTCCTTGTCGTTAAAAAAAGAAACCGGAAAAATATTCCAAAATTTGCATAACAGTAGTTAGTTAAATAAAAGACGATCCAACAATGGTTTCTTCAAGTAATTAAGTTAACGAACCATTATTTGACCGAATTTCATGCATTTTACTTTGTATGTACCAACTTCCGGTTGATAGATATCCTCCCAGAAACAACCCTATTAAAAAGAATTTATAAAAACTTATAAAGCCGCATAATTCCTGGTGCAGATGCTCTATAAAACTCCGTGTTTTATAGAGCATCTGCACCAGGAGTTATGCGGCTTTATAAGTTTTTACAAATTCTTTTTAATAGGGTATGTAACCCCAACCCTGCTGAAAGTGTCTTATATAAAAACCGATAAAATTGGGTCCGTTTAAAGGGTTTCAATATGTGCATTTGCACCCGGAATGACCCCATTTTATCATTTTTTATATATAAGTTCTTTGTTCTAGGGAAGCACCCCAAAGAAAATTCGCAAGCGCAGTTCTCCCGCGCGAATCGCCAGGTTCCCTTCGCACCGACGACCGCATGAACATTCCCCCAGCCGATAAAACAGCAGCCCTCGGAGTCACTTCGCCCTTATCCAGGCCGTCCCTCGGTATCGACCCCGGCGACTCTCCCGCTTTCGGCGCAGACTCCATCCACCCTCGGGGCTGGCTCCATTGTTCCCTCCACCCACGCGATCGCTCGGCGGCGGCGGCGGCGGCGGCGACGGCAGCCAGTGCGAGTCAGTGCGGGCTCCGGGGGCGGCGCGGGCGGTCTGGCTCTTCTCTGGTCGCGCGACAACACCGGCGGACGCGACGCCGTCGTCAGCTCTCGTTCTCTCTGTCTCTCCCTCACTCTCTCTCTCTCTCTCCGTGTGTACGTCTCTCTGCTGCAGTCTCGCCTACCTGCGGACGGAGATAAGAAGAAGAGGCGAGTGAGAGAGGAGCTCGCCCGAGGAGGACAGGACAGGAGGCGGCAGGTAAGGAGAGCCTATCGATTTCAAAGCCCGAAAGTGCATGCCGGTATTCGCGTGTGGCGATGCTGCGGTGCAGCAGCGCCGTGGCGGAGCGCGTGCTTGACAGAGAGAGATAGAGCCGAGGCAGCTCTGCTGCTAAGCGCCTCTTTCCGCCAGAGTTTTCCGCGCACATTGATTTTTTTCGACCGGTTTTTCGAACCTCCTCGTAGCTCGGGGATTTCGATGGCTCGAGCTTGAAGCGGCCAGTGGCAGACTGCTTTTGTCGATTTTTAAGGTTGGTCTGTTTTTTTTTTTTTTAGTTTCGCTCGGAAGAGCAATTTTCATTCGGGAAAAGGTTGGCGCGAATTCGACGCGTTTTGGTTCCGTTCCCGAAACTGGGGAGGTAGTTTTCTGGCCGAGGGCTTTTCTTTTATTTTCCTTATGAAGTTTTTTAATTGTAATCGATTTTTTTCTCTAAAGGTAAGGCAGTAAAGCAGGTGCTGCAAGTGAATAGATTTTGGGTTTACTCTTTTACACTTTACCGTAGAATTTGTGCATTTTCATAATTAATATGTAGTAAACTTAAAGATAAATAAATCGATTTCCGTCAAAGTTAAAAAGATTCGTGAAAAATTAATTGAATTACGTCAGAATTTGATTTAATAATTAGTTGCGTGCATTTTAGTATACATTGCAACTCGACATAATATCCTTAGCTTAAAATAAACTCGAACGAACAACGTCGGTTTTACAATTTAAAAGTCAGATACTGCAAATGATCGAATATTAATATAATCTAATTAAACAATAATTTGAAAGCAGAACGTGTTACTTTTGCATATTCTTTTTTATATTAACCTGCTATTATAAATGATGAACGCAGTGCATTTTGTTTATTGAAAATATTTCTGGACATGAATATTTGAGTACTGCGCGTCAAAACTCGTCTAAATTAAAAGTTACTAAATATACTAATGAACCAGTCTTTTTATCTCCGCCAACGTTATGCTATCCATTATTATTCATTTTATTTCACTGCGCACGATTACCTTAACAATTTAAAAACGAAGCACTTGACTCAAACCGTTGAACAAACTTTCCGAAATAAACACGAGAATTCCCTTAACTCGCAAAATCGATTGAACCCGAGCAGGGAGAAAAATCGAATTTCCCAAATCATCTTTCCATCCCCTCCAAACACGACCCCTCCTCCCCTTCCGATCCCCGGAATTCCCAGCCAAACGCTGGCATTCTCACCTCAACCCCGAAAATAGCATCGAACCTTAACTTTCTCCCTTACGCAGTCTCCCGTCCTCTCTCCCTCCCTCGGCCCAAATACCCACTAAGCAAGAATCTCCAAATCCCGCAGAAACGGCCGCGGCGCGTCCAGAAATACGCTCGCGCCCGTATTTATACCCGCAAAAAATGCGCCCGAGGAGATTCGCCGCCGCGCGGCCGACTTTTCACAGGGGTTGAATTACGCGACGGTTGAATGCCGGCTGATCGCGCTGCAGGAGGAGTTGGGGGGAGGGGAGGGGGGCAGCGAGCTTTTTCGGTGGAGGGGAAAAGCGAAAGGGAAATGCCTGGGGAAGGCTGGGAAAAGGGATGCTGCCGTGACCCGGGATCGACGGATTTGGAGTGCGAGCTGCGCGAGGGAAAGGGAAACTTATGGGTGAGGGGGTTGGGGAGTGTTTAGCGACGGGGGTTTTTGATAAAAGTTTTATTTGAATAAATTGAAAGCTACTTGCGCAACTCGGCGTCGTTTCCTGCATGCGGAAAAGAGAAAAAAAAACACTTTCTCATCTATAAAGTTTTGGACAATAACATTAAAAATCTCCAGTAAATTGATAAAAATATATCAAAGCATTCAGAGTCAATTCGAGCTGGTGCAGTCCTTTAATTCTCAAATAACATTTTCGCATTACGAAATACCGTATCAAAAACACACTTAAATCAATGGAATCATGCCCAAAATTAAACTTCAATTATTCACTCGCCGATGTTTCCGTCACTTTCTGCCTTTGTGAATGCCAATTAAAATTCATATAATTTAATAAATTTAGCTCCATAGTTATATCGAGCGGTATCGAAAACGTCTACTTTGGTGCGCCGATTGCAGCCAACTGGCAGAGCCCAGAAAATTACCAAAATGCGAGCGAATGATGAGATAAAAGTAGATGGATTGCAAAATGACTCGGGTGGACTTTAATTCCGAATGAATTCGAGCCGGTCGTTTATGCATAAGCCAAGTTTATTCTAAAATCATCGGTTTGTTTAAATAAAATAAACTTCCCGGCGGATTTTCTCTTTTCGTGAAAAATTAACTTTTAAACATTAATCGTGAGTTATTTCATCATTTTTATTATAAGCTAATGGGAAATAACCGAAAATTATGAAAAAACGATTATATCCCATTAATACATTGTAGCAATGATGAAATAGATTTAATCACGATTCCTTGAAGAAATTATAACACGATAAGAAAATATCATAATACAAAAACAAATCCGAATGGCACCGTCAGCAAAAAATGAGCAAAGACGCAAAAGGAACAATAGCTCTATCTCCCCTTCGCTCTCGAAACCACATCCACAACGCAGAGGGATCAGACGCGCGAGCACGTCAAGCTGTCATTTACTCGAAAATCCATCGACGGGAGAAGGAAGAAGTATGTTCCGTGACGCGGCGCAATCCGATTACCCTGCACAGAACGGCCGGTAAGCGAAAATGCGATCCACATTGTAGCTCTCTCTCTCTCTCTCTCGCGACCGGCTATCCGACATTCGAACTTATCGGGACGGAGGAGGCTTGATTCGACGTTGAGGAATCGCAGTTAAACGGGCAGCTAACCGCAATTAATGGCTAGTTACTGTCGGCCGGTAAGCGATCCCGGAGAGGGCAGTAAATTGAGAGCAGGTGGGAGTTAATGCCGTTAATTAAATTGGGCTTGTTGATGGCGAGCACGCCCGCTGTTAGGGATTCTTCTGTTATTCTTGGGTGTACGGGAAAACTGTTAGGTTTGTAAGATTTTTTTTTTGTCAAATTTTGTAGTTTTGTTAATTTTATTGACGAATTATTCGTCAATGTTTGCTACGCAGAAATTGAGATGTTTTAATTAAAATTCAAGGTATAAGTAAAATACGTTATCTTTTTAAAAAATTTTTAATTTCGAAAAGTCATTCTCGAGTTTAATTACGCAGAAAATTCGAGGATTTCGGCTTTACTGTCGAAAAAAAATATGAAAAGATTTAAGCCGTTCTGCATGCAATATTTTTTGGTGGATCAAAGGATTTATTATATTAGTGAATTTTAAAAAAAAAATTTGGCTTATTTAGTTGATAATAAAAAAATTTTTTGTAAATTGGTTATTAAAAATAAATTTGAAAAATAACTTACAATATCTTTCAACTCACAAAAGCACAAATTCCGATAAAAAATTTAAAACAATAAAACGCACTTTCAAGTAAGCAATTATTCAAGCACTCCCAAAATCTCCATTTCAAAGTCAAAAAAATCGACGGAAAAGTTCACAAAAGACTCGTCCATGAATCTGCAATCAAACGTAAAAGTGCCCCCAGAAACTTGAAAAGAACGCTTGCTCCCGAGTCAAAAGATCTCATCGACACCTCCAAAGTCGGTCTCCCCCGCGACGGCTTAATTCAATCCTTCTCTCTCTCTCTCTCTCTCTCGCTCTTCGAACGAAAGCAAGCGCGAGGCACGTCGCGCGATTGCATAACGACGAAGCGAGCCGAGAGATAAACAGGCCGAATAAAAGCGACGGGGGGGCAATATTTTTATCGCGAGAGCGAGGAGGCGTCAGCTGGGGCGATCCCTCGCGGCGATCGATTTCCGATGGCGTGTAAACGTCCGCCGCGAAACGGGGGAGAGGTGCTCGTCGAGGATTTAAGGGGAGCGTTCGTTATTTTAGAGAAACGGGCTGAGAATTTAATTTGGAGAACGGTTTGGGGGGGTTTACGTAAAGGAGTTTTTTTTTGCGAGGGGCTGGGAATAATGAGTTTGAAGCTTTTATTTTCTACTGCGGTTCTTAATGATCAACCTGCTTTTAAAAGCTCACTGGAAGCGGATTTGGATCTGTAATTTTTTTGGATGGTACGTTGACGTATTTCGTGTAAATATTATCTTCGGGCCAGTCAGTAAGGTACTTAAATAAATACTTACTTAAAGTCGGTCAAATACATAGTTTTTTCAGAGGTAAATTAACAGAGAATGTTAATAACATATATTATACCCACAGATTGCCAATAGAAGATAAAACAAAAGCTTGCTCGTTATTTATTATGTCCGCAAATATGCGTTTTCATTTGCTTACGATTGAATAAATAAAGATGAACAGCAATGTTTAAATCTCTGTAATTAAACACGCACATCGATTGCCAATGTTGAGTTCAAAAACTAAAATTGAAATTTAACGAAATAAATGAACCATTCGATTGCAATATAAAATTAATGATTATAGTACAACAAGAATAGCTGTACGATAACGTTCAACTTTTTGATTAAACCCAACACTTTTCTTTCTCAAAGCAATAAAACCCCCTGTCGCCAACATTGCATCCCCGTCCCTCACAAACGCCCAACCCAAGAAAACTATATACCTTCCTCCCAAACAACTAACCAATCACTCACCCTCAAAACAAGCAACACAACTCGACTCCAATCACTTCCGAAGCCAGGCACCTGAGCCTCCCCCCCTCCAGTCCAAAAGGCGCTAAAAAAAAAAAGACAAAGCATCGATCGACGGTTCGGAGGCTCGACGCATATCGACGCAGTACTCCTACGCACCCCTTTGCACCTATTGCCCCCCTTCGCGGCCGGGCGCGTCTTCGCGCTTCCGGGTCACGCCGCAGCGGCGCAAACACGCTCGGCATCCCAACGAGCCGCGCGCGGTACGTGTTAATCCGAGGACAATCGGCGAGCGAGGGAGAAAGCGGTGCTGGAAATTGGCGACGGAGGTCGGGCGAAGAATGTTGTTTTGTCGCAAAAGGGGGGCGGACGAAACAGTGTTTGGGTTTAATTAGAATGCATATTTTTTTTTTGTTTAGCTGTCTTGTGTTTCTTACTGTATAATTACGCCATTTTAACTTGGAGAATGGAATATTGAAGGATGCTTGTACGTATAAAAAATTTATATAGATGTTATTATCAAAGCATTCGAGTTCATTATTTTCGAGAAGATGAGCTTTCTTGTTTTAACAATGCGATATTCGTACTCTTAGCAGCATACCGTGCATTTAATTTGTAAGAGGAGATGCGCAGATTTTGATCAATAATGAATTGAGCATTGTTACCAGAATGAATAAAAGAGCCTTTATTGTACACCTGCTTGAGACAGATGCATTTCCATCGTATGCATGTTTTTAAATAAAGGTTATCGAAAGATTCGATCATTGAAAGTTTACGGTTCCAGTAAATTAACTTAAATAAATACCGTACTTTGAAGGTTTAGATTGCTTTTAAAATAACAGAAGACAGGAAATAAATTCTAATGTCATCCTTTCATTTAAACAAAATATAGTCACCATTGCAGACTATGAATAAACTACAGCTTACTTATCACCAGACTTGCAAAGACAACCGATTGCAGCAGTTCCTGCCAAGAAACCCCGCATAAACACAACATCACCTCTTCCGCAAGACGCCAAAGCGACTGTAACACTGCGCGACTCATGAGTCGAGCTGCGCAGCGCATGAATAAAGGCTCGAGGATTAGTTACACGACGATCAACAGGTGCCAGAGTCGCGACAAAGCGAAGGTGGACCGATGGGAAGTAACGGGAAAGGCGAATCCTTAAGAAGCACTTCAATCGGCTTCTCGGCTTGCTTGAGTTACAGGCTTTGGGGGATAAAGATTTTTCAGAGCTCGCTGATGGAGTAGTAAAAAGTTGGGAGGTCGGAAAGTGAGTTATTAGGGAGTGCGGAGGACTTGTTGGAGTAGGTTACGGGTGGTAAAAATTTTTAAAGTGACTGTAGATGTGAGTAAAAAGGAAGACGGGGGAGAGAAACTTCTTTTTAACTAAAAATCAAATATTCGCTTTAAGGGGATTTTGCAGCCTGTAGGAATTTGATTTGTTTCGCGAGTCATAATTATTGGAAGTAGATTTTGAAAAGTGTAACTTTCAATTACTTTTCATTCTCAATATCACATTAATTTCGAGGACATAAACCCACTGCAATATTACTAGCTTTATGAATTCAAAGTAATAATGAAAATAACTTACAGAGACTCTAAATACCAGATCGTTGCGATTAACGCATGATTTTCCCTCAAAACGATTACGCTCGAGTGAAAATTGTGCAGGGCAAACGACGCAGAACTATCGGAATAGACTTAACGCGCGTGATGCGTCACGTGATAAATCACTGTTAGGGCATAAGTGCTTTATGAGGAGGCGTAATGCAAAATTATTATTATAGCTGTACCTTTGCTAAATTTAAAATGATGTTATACGAGAATGGGGAATAATCCTTTTGAGTCTATTCGGGATTTCGGGTGAAAATAATCGTAAATAATTTTTTAATTATAAAAAATTTTTTAAGTATTATAGAAATTATAATAAACAAAAAGGAAAAGGAACGGTTAGAGGAAATTGCATGGATTATTATATCTATAACGTATACGAGGAATAGGACCTTACGTAAGGAGTAAAAATAGATATATAAATGTATAATAGTTCGCGTTACTGTAACTGTTTCTGTTTCTTTTTGTGCGTAAGAGGATAAATATTAACCATACATATAGCACTCTTGAGTGTACCAGATCGATAAATACAAGCAGAAGATATCTACTTTAACAGATTCAAATTTCAAGTAGACTAAAGGTAATTAGCAGTTGGAACTATGAAATTTGAGTTGGTATTAATTTGAATGAGCGGCGAACTAATTCAATTTAGAGGGTAAAGAAAGTAATGATAAAGTATGTCAGTACTATTATAGACTAATAGAATTAAGTACTTATTTAGCAGTGAATAATTAATCTCATATACTATTTGGACGTTCATTTATATTGCAGAATTAGTAAGTTTATTCCGCAAGAACTAAAACATTATTTAAATCTCTTTTGTATTTATAAACTTTTTTAAAAAATAGTTTTATTTAAAATCATTTTTTCTGAATAAACATATTTAATCGATAAAATCGCTATTGTTTGCACAATCATTCCCTTATTCCAAGCTAACAAACAAATTTGTACTCAGTTGTAACAAATCTACAATCTAAATAAGCCAGTAATATCATTTTTTGTCAAACACAAAAAAAAATATCAGATTTTCATCGTAAATAAGTATCTTGCTCGCTCAAGACGATCGGCAAACAAATAAAAAAGAAAGCAGATTTTTCCAACAATTACTCTAAACGCGCTCTCCTATTTGCTTCCACTCATCTTCCAACCCCTCGACAAGACAAATCCATTATCCTGCCCACTCGGCAAAATATCGGGCGATCTCCGAATCGAGCAATCCAGTGCTATTTATCTCTCGAAACTTGTCCAAGAAATCGTCAGACCTCTCCGCGCTCTTCCAAACTCTCTTTCCCACAAGAGGCGCCGATCGCCTCGACTCTCTCTCTCTAATTAGCGGCGGATCTGCATATGCAGATGTCGGGGCCGGGCAAACTTTGGCATCGCTTAATAAGATAATGACGGCGCAACAGATTTGATCCTCGAGCACATACGCGTGCACTTGGAAAGGATGCAACATCTGCGCGCTCGGTATCGTCGGAGGCTCGCGAGCGTCGTTTTGCATTCTATTCTTGTTTACGGCGGGAGGCGCGCGGCTCTCGGCGTAGTAAAAGAGAGACTGTTTTGGAGTAATGGCAGTCGGTGTGCGGTGCGCTGAGGTCGGCCGAGGGGGGAACCCCTTTTTTTTTTGAGGAATGCGGGTTCAGGTGTTCTTGAAACTCTCGTTTGGCGAGCGGGTTGTGGTTTGCGAGTTTTAAGCTTGTTGTCGAGTTGTCGATGCTTGCTGGAGGTCGATAAATTTATTTGGACAAACGATGGGATAAACTTTTTCATTTACGACAAGTTCTTAATAGCTTAATGTTGCATCGGTCGTTGATTTCAAAATGATTATGACAATATTATCATTTTGTACTTTACCAGTTATAAGCTGTTATCGTAATTATCAATCTTTAATATATTACATTTTAGGTAATTGCTGTAAAATGAAACAGTGTTTAAATTGTTTTCTTGTTTTTTACGTAGTTAGAAGCTAAAAAATCAATTTTCTCTTCCGAAAATGAAATTCCCTTATATTTCCTCCCAAAAGCCTAAAATTTTTAATAAATAATTAAAAAATGCATCCTCTTAAAACCCAACAACCTATAACCACCCAAAAACCCGAATTACAGAGCCGTACTTCCTTCAATTCCGCGACTGCAGCTTTTAATCTCGCGAAAACCCCGGAAAATCGATGTTGGCGTTATAACCGAATTTCGCACGCGGCACTCGGCGCGGCTCTTTTCCCCGCGAGGCGCCGCTCTCGAGTGCCTTTATTATTCCCGCTCGCGACTCGAGCCTGGCATTCGAAACGGGCGCGCGCGGCTCCGGGCGCTTGCCTTTTACGCCGCGTTTAACGGCAGGCCGAGCGCGACGCTCGGCGTTTTTTCTCTGCCCGCGGCGCGGACGGCTGGTTTTTAGCGTTTCGAGGCGCTGGGAATTTTGCGCCGGGGTTTGATTGTTGGGATGTAGGGCAATTTGGCAAGGAGGCTGTTTTCTTTCCGAGGAAGGCCGATTGGTTTTTTTGATTTTCAAAAATGTGCGGGTTGTACTGGAGAGTCTCAAGGTTGGAAGTACTTGTATTTTTTGCGATTCGGGTGCGACGCTATCGAGATTTAGAATCGGCGCGATACGCAGCTGAGTGGAAGAATTTGATGAAATTGAAGTAATTCTAGCGTAAAATTTCAGCTTGAAAGGTATTTATGATAGAGGAAAATTCAAATAAGTTATGCATAAATTTGATTTAAAAAATGTTTATCAGCTCAGGTAAAATCCAATATTGGAATATTAAAATATAATTCTATTTTTAAATTTTTATTAAATTATTTTGTTGTCAAGTAAATTATTATTAACAAATTCAATTTCTTATTAAACATAATACTTTTCGTTGTGCTTAATAAAGCTAAATTAACTGTCCTACTTTATCCACTATTTTCAAAAAATTTTTTCACAGCCACTCCCAAAATTGGATTCCGTGAAGTGTTTAAAAATTAGTTCACTAACCAGATTAACTTCTTCCCCGCTAAAGCAAATCTAAAAATAGGCAGTATTTTCCTCGAAAAATTGCTTAATTTTCGCGTACCATAATGAATAAATCCTCGACCGCACTTCATTTTGAGAAGTCCAATTACCCGTGTATGTATCCAAGTAATCGCGACTCGACCTCGTTGCGCGGGATGTAAATCGATATTAAATAAGCTGAACAAATTTAAATTGAATAGTGGTATGTTCTATCAATTAGAAGTATAGTTGCTTAAAGGGAAAACTGGTCGATCAATATATTATGAATTATTAATGCGGTTTCCACGATTCTTCGTGTCGATCAATCATATCTATAAATGTTGTTATTAATTATTCGAAATATACTCGGTAATAATTAATATTTATCAATTTCTGGAAAAAGTAGGTTCAATTATTATCTGTTATTAGTTATTGCAAATACTATTTAATTAATCTGTTAATAATTAATGCAAATATGGTTTAATATAATAATTGATTTTGAATACTTCTAAAATATCATTAAAATTGGATATTTCAAAATGCAGTACCTCACTTGTTCCTTCTTATTTGCCTACATTATTGTTTATTATTTTAAATCATATATCATATATTTTATAATGAAGTTCTGCAGTTTAGAATACTTTATTTAAAGCCAAATAAAGTAAAAAAAATTGTTTATAGGTATTCCCTCTAAAACTAAAAGAAAATAAAAAGTAGTAAGAAATACAGTGATTTCTGCACGCGTATTTTGATCGAACTATTTCAAAAATCTCTTCTCAAAGATAATCTGAAACAAAAAACTACGATAAAAGATAAAGTTCAAAATTTTTCATTCATAAGTACGTTGCTTTTCCAATACGTCTTACCTTACCAGCCATTTACCTGCTTTCACTATCGACCTCCCGATCTTTAAACTTATCAATCAGTCCATCCATCTTTAAAAAGCCAAATTCCGAACCGATCACTCCTCCCTCGCCCCAGATCCATCTCTTCTCGAAAAGCTCGCTAAAACACAGGTAATCCGGCGATTCGTAAAGCCCAAGTGGGAGCGACACTTTGTCCCTTCGCGCACTCGAACAAGAAGAAGGAAGGGACACGAGGCTCCGGAGCGATCCCTCCGGAACGTGTGTGTGCCGCGCGATCGATAATTGCTTCGTAATCGCGGCGAAAACGGCCTTCCCTCCCTCCCCCCGGAGCTCGGCGCCTGGACTTTTTATCTCGCAGTCGAGAGGGGACGCAGGATTGTGCGCCTATCGATTCTGCCGTGCTGTGGGAATTAATTAGGCGACCATGTAACCAAGGCTGACTCTGCCATTGATGATGTTGTGTAATGTGATTAGCTCGCGAGAGTCGCTTTTAAAGGGATCGGTTTCATTGATTTCATTGGGGGGATGGAATTATAGGTGACATTTTTTTCGGTCTTTCGAGTTTGAGTAAAGTGCGGCAGCGAAGGCAGTGGCAATTTTAAAAGAAAAGAGTAGCAGATGTTGGACTTTGATGATTGATTTAAAATTTTGAAGGATTTTTGGTATCAGGAGGTTTATCGATTCTGCTCCTTAATTCTGCAAAAGCAAGAAAAACTATTGGCAGTAGATTTCCACTTTTTTTCAGAAAAAAATTTAAATTTCAATTCTTGCACCTATATAAAGAAAGAGTATAAAAGGGTCCTTGTTCCCTCAAATTCAAAAGGTGAGATTAAAATTTATCGATTGAAAAAGACGTAAGTGAAAAGCTTAATTTTGACGGAAAATAGTGGTAAAATTTTAAGTTAAAAAATAAAAGCTAAAATTTACTGGTTCACTTTTTTAGAAAATTCGAACGACATGTTTTTTTACATAATTTTGTTTAATACGTCATGAGTGTAGTTTTCTCCTTTTTTATTGGAAAAAAGCATTCTCTAAAATTTCAGGCAAATCCGTGACCCAAACTTGTAATACTGTCCTTGTGCACGAATTAACAGAGATTTTACAAAGCAAAAAAATTTTATTTTACGTCACAAAAATCTAAAATGAAATATTAACTAATTAATTTCAGAGTTTTATCCTCATTTTATTACAAGATGATATCCGCATAGTAAAAAAAAGATAATTAATGTAAGATATTAATGACCTGCTTGCCAAGATTAAGAACTCATACTTTAATTACCACATCATCCTATTTTAAGCCCCACTTATCCTGACATCTCATTTCCGTCTTCATTTACTCCTCCGTTGCTTTATCTCGATATTATCCAGCGAGAAAATCGACTAAAAAGCACTCCATTTTCTGCACTCAACATTAAAAACGCGACTGTTTACTTTTAAAGGCTCGACAGCTCCGATCATTTTCATTGTATACATATAATTATGTACTTGACCAGGAATATTCTTGATGCCCTTTCGAATTTTATTTGGAGCCGCCTCGTTCATTCAATCGAATGATCTACGCAGCGGTCGGCACTATTGTGCCGATACCTATAGTCGTACTTTGATATTCAATCCAATCTGGCCGGGCATTGTTCAGTGACCGCTGTAATTTTGTCCACTTACGCAAGACTGCGATTCCCCCGCATTCATGCTTTTTGATGTCGAAAAGCGAGGAAAATGTTGGTGAAGACTTTTTGACCTCTTCCTGGAAATTTCATTAGGGACGGGTTACATTGTTTTTTATTTATTTATTTTTTTTATTTAGTATGTAAAAGAGATAGTTTAGAAATTTATTGTGTTAATCAGGAAAATGATATTGATGTAAGACATCACTATAAAATGGAAAAAAACTCTGGATTGTAGAATTACGCAGTTAAATTAGAAATTATAGATCATAAAAACAAAACGTCGTTATCAAAACTTAATAATTTTTTTCATTTTTAAAATTCTGTTAATTATTTTTAACACCTTCTTTATTTTAATTTTCTGTTATCTTTCAATATAAACAGCTTACTCTATCTTTTGTAGTAAGCCAGGAATTATAAAATATAATATAGTAGCTCGCTTTAAAAGATCCCCTTTATGGATTTTTCATCAGCGAACTTTACTTCATACCAAAGCCCTCTGAGCTAGCGGAATTTATTAAACGTAATCCGTTACAGACGCCGCCGCAACATAAACGAGAGCGGCTCAAATATTTCTTTACAATAATTTTATCTTAAACGAGAAGAGCAGCGCAAAAGCTCACCAAAATGCGGCAGCAAATTTAGGGGTACTCACAGTGACAATCTGAACCAACTTGACAGAACTCGGGATTTGGGGTTGGAATAATATTCGTCGGGATTTCGAGTGATTTTGAGCGAAGTGAGTATTCCTGTAAGATGTCAGTGGCGTGTTAGTCGAACATTATTGCGCGAACTTCAAATTGATATGGCTTACGACGCGCTACATTCGACTGAATATTAATTGTGTCAGTAAACTTGCGTACTATTACTGATTTAGGGAAATCGATCAAACTTTCAGACGAGCTGAATTAATGTATGATTTTGGCGGGAATCGCCTTGTTGGGATTAGGAAACTTTGTGATGAATTACTTAAAGTAGAATTTTTATTGATTTGTTATAAAAACGAATTTAATTAAAAATTGTTCTATTCGTAAAAAATCTGCTTTTTAAGGACAAAGAAATAAAAGCGTAGAATTACTTCGCAATGGAATTTAAATTTCGATTGAGATTTACATTAGGAATTTATATATTTTGAAATAATCCGTTATATATTGTTTCTTTTTATTTCTCAGAAAAATTCTATCCCATCATTTCGAATCGAAACTCGATACGGAATCAAAACGGATTACGTCAAGGGGAGAAAGCAAAAGGCTGCTTGTAAAAGAATAAAATTTAGAGTAAAAAATATGAAACAATATCCACTGCAAAATCCCAATACTTTTAATATTTTTCCTCGTCATCGTTATAAAGTATCAAGTTTTCTTAATATAAAATCAAAACTTAACACAAATTTTAATTGGTAAAGATCGCAACTGCTTAAATTTAAAAATCCTTTCCTTTCCGCGACTAAGCTGTTTAAAAGATTCCATCGCTCTTCGAAGCTCTGCAAAGCTCTTGACTTAACCGAACTTCTAACGCGGCTTGTTAAGTTCGTCTTTGGATCTTTAGGTTTGCTGCGCCGTAAAATGCTTACAATTAGTACTTGTCGTCAGCTCGTTTTAGTCGAATTTACTGTGAAACTGCAATGCAATTTGTTTTTACGACGCAGTATAACATAAGAATCTATGCTTTTATATTATTTACTTTTATAAATTGTTAAAACTAAAGCTCTTTTTAATTATATTTGACTGCTTCAGGCAAGGGCAATTTAATCTTTGTTACGTCCTAAGACTTATCTAGATAAATTAAGAAATATCTGCAGCATAAAGGAAATTATGAAATATTACGGACAGTAATCAAAGTAGTAATATAGTTTTTGTAACAAATAACTTTTTCTGAAGTAAATAAAACCGTGAAATATGTCATAAATTTAATATTATACGGTTTTATATCGTAAACGCAAAAAATTAACGTAAAAATTGCGTGTATCAAGTAACATTGATCGAACTTATCATTAATATTCATAAATTCCAAGATTGAAAAAGATGAATACTAAATAACGATGAATCTCACTTGGCTGCTTTTAAAACAACATTTTTTACATTTTCAAATTACTTCAGCTTCACTTCACTTCTCATAAGAAAATTATATATCAGACTGCCCTGCACAATTTTCATGCTAATTTATAAGAATTACTTTTGAGTTTGATGTTGAAAAATCAACTTTAATATACTCTAAAATATTTGTCTCGCAGTTTCTATAACTGTCCCAGAAGTATCTTCCCTCAATCCAGCCAAACAAAAATAAAGCTACTCTTTACTCGCCCCAAGAACTAAATCCTCATTATTCGCGCAAGTCAGTTAAACCCCGTTTAATTAAGAAACTTGTAAATATTGAACCGTCGCTGGCTTGTTGTGCTTTCAGCGCGGCACGACTCAGCGAATAATGTCAGAACGCACTTATTTAACTCGATAAGCGTATCGAGCACAGTGGGCTACCCGGCACAATCGGATTAGACGGTTTCGACTCGCTGAATATCGACGCTTTCAGGGAAAGCTCCCCGGCTCAAAATTTCTCCCTGCCTGTCACCGCGCGGCTTTCGCTCTCGGTGCTTTTTTTTTCTGCTTTCAAAGCGGCTCTCCGGATTTATCCGGGGTGATGATTCGAGGCTGCTTCGGGGAAGTACGATAAATGCATTTTTTTGAGAGATATAAAGTAGCGACGAGTTCGGGCGGTGTATTTTTAGAAACATCCCCCGTGGCTGAGATTGAAAACTTTATGTATTAAATAAAGGTGATGAGTTGGAAGTTGTAAACTAGCTTGACCCAGATTTCGCTCTGTAATTGAAGATTTTCGCAAGAGATCAGCGAAAGCTTTTATGATTAAGAAAAATCGATATAACATCTCTTTTTTAGAAACTTGGAATTTTTATAAAATTTTAAAGGCTTTCTTTGAAAAAAACATTAAAAAGAAGTTACGAGTAAAGACTTACGAAAGATAAGTTTATTTTGTAGAAATTTTTATTACGTGAAATAAATAGTTCAGTTACGCAACGAAATACAGTCAAAGTGAAATTATGTTTTACTAATAATAAAAAGAAGCCAAACATATTGCGCGGTGTACAAATAAATGAATAAAATGCATTTAATGAAAAAGTTAGATTTGAAAGTATGTTTACAGTAGCTTTCTCGCGACAAATATTAAAATTTTCTTAAAATACACGAAAGAAATTGTTTTTTCATCAAACTAAAGTCGGAATGGAAAAATTCCCAAAAACTCTCAAAATCCGTACGACCGACGAGAAAGCTCCGAAACGCGGCAACGACTCCACAGATCGAAAAACGGCGGATTCGCGAAAGGTCGACGCAGGCGGCTAAGCAAACGAGCCGCATTAATTGCATTTTCCGCGTAAGTTCGTCCCGGCCCCGAGATACAGCAGCGCCGCGCTTAGCGTTTAGCGCCGGAGCAGCAGAACGGATGAATAATCGCGGATATTTGAATAATCGAGGCCCGCCGTCATCGACCCATCGGCTGACCGCATCCGGAGCTTCGCTACTGCCGACTTCAAAGACCCGAATTCCTCGCGCGGGGCCTTTTACTTGCAGATGAGGCGGGGATTATGAAAATGGCCTGGGAACTTTTCAGCTTCGCATTCCGCGGAGGAGGATTCTTTTTGAACGAGGCGTTTGCTTCGGTGAGTTCTTGAGCGTTTGAGAGTAATGAGGGCGGAAGGCCTGCTTTAATTGTTTTGAGAGATGGCACAGTATGATGGATGATTTACTTGACTTTTTAGCAGGGTATTGATGACTTTTGTTAATGAAAGAGATTGATTGTTGCATTTGTTCTTTACTAAACGTTGTGCAGCAACGATATTTGTTTTTGATGAAAATTTATTTCTCAAAATAAGCGGTAAATTCGAAAGATTAACTTATGGAGTGGATGTATTGATTTTTCAATTGCGTATATTGCGATTGAAAGTACTCGTAAATAACTTTATCCTTTTTGCACATTTCGATGGTGTTTATTGACAATTTCCGTACGAATATAGATTGCGTTTAATTAAATTGGCATAGCCTTTATTGACTATAAATCACCTACGAAATATTTATGATCGGGCGAACGAACATTTTCAAATAACTCAAAATTTTATTGTAAAATTCCAGTTTCAAATCTGAAGCTAGTTGAATAATTAAAGTTTCTTTTATTGTCTATAATTTAAGGCACGTTCAAGTAAAGAAGTTATCAAATATTGCTCTTTGAATCACAAATTTTTACTATTTGTATAAAACTACAAAATTAAAGAAATGCAGTCAGTAATATTTCAAATCGAACCCCGCAACACCACATTCTCACGCGCGAACAATTTAAATCATAAATTTGAACTTCAATGTTATAATTTAAATTATTCAGATAAGAATAATAAATTTTTTTATATACAACATTCAGCTTTTTTTAACTGTAATAACTATAGTTAGTTTGCTATTGGACAACGGACATTTGATAAAAATGAATTAGATTAAAAAAAAATCTTACTTAAATAAAAAATTAACGGCACGATTAACGGTATTGATTGGAAGATATTATTAGATAGTAAGTGGACACATCTAATGTTCTTAGATCCAATTATATCTACTTTATGGTGAACATAAATCGTTAAATCATTAAATTGAATTTTAGAGAATTTACAACGGGGCTCTTGCCCGGGATTAATCTGTTTAATTATGCGGATGATGGCTCGGACCACTCAGCATCGACGCAGGCTGCAATATGCAAGGTTGTTTGAATCCCGCAATCTTCGCAAGGAGATATAGACGAATAGGAGAGAAAGCGGTTGGCGCGATCGTCGTTCGGAATAAAGAGACGCAATTAAAATAAAATTCGCGCGCCGGTCGTAAACAAAAGTGGACAAAGTCGAGAAGAGAAAAATCCTTTAGAGGAGTAAGACTTGCGAAACTGGTAGCTTACTCCTCGGGTAGTTCCTCCGCTTCCTAGAACAAGACCTCCGTTGGTACGAAAGCATCGGAACGAACGCGTAAATGCAATAAGCAATGCACAACGTAGTGGCACTATGCTGGGATCTAGCGATCGATTCTTTTCCGACAGAGCGATCTCGCACGAGAGCTCATTGTATGCCAGGAAAAAAGTTAGTGACAAGGAAATTTACTTGTTACAAAATCTTAAATGTAATCTAAAAATGTTTCTTTTAAAAACTAGCGAAAGCAGCTATCGAAATATCAGCTAAAATTACAAACTAATAACACTTATAATTATTTTCTCGAAAAATAACAGTAATGCATGTTTACTTTTCTCCTTGAAAAAAGCAGACTATTTAACTTCTCGCAACGGTCAAAAAGTCATGCTACCAAGAATTCGTCGGGGGTTCCATTGTGCTAATCGAGCTTCGTAATTAATTTCAGCATGGAGTGCCCCGAGGCGCTGGAACGGGGCCGGAACTTTCGACTGCTAGCTGCTGACGAATTACCTCAACTCCTGGACTTCCTCGCCACTTACCTGCCCGAGTCTCTTAAGGTGAGTGCACGTTCATGCGGGTGCAGCCCTGTGGATTCTTTCGCGTGGCGGCATTATGTTGCGTGACTGTTTTTTTTTTTTTTTTTTTTTTTTTTTTTAATTAAATTTTGGTAAAAGAACGTGTTTGTTCGAAGGTAGATAGAATAGTAAAGTATAATTTATTTACAATAAAAATTGACCAAAATTAAATGCTGGATTCGGTACATTATCTTTGATTAAATCTTTTAACTGTTTAAGGCGTCCTACAAGCATAAGATTGATTATTCTTAACTCGCCTTCGGCTCGTGTTGCGAAATTTACAGTCGTGGAATAGCCCTCTTTTTTCGCATTAGTTATAAAATTTACTATTTTAACACTCTGCGCGCAAAGGCTTCAAGCCTCAAAAAAATGGTGACAACACCGTATACACATAATTGATTTAATGAGATATAAAATCAAATTGTGAGTCTAGTCCCAACATCTTACGTATTTCTTCTCCAATTAGGCAACTCTAATAACGCAGCTCGGTATTTTTGAAAAGCCTCGAAAAAAGGGACAAAGCATGCAATTGTCGACCAATTGTTTATTATTCTTCTTTTTCCTATATTTAAAGAAACCGGCCGTCTTGAAATTTCTAATTTAAACTACAAAATTTACGTTAAGAAATTGATTTATCCATACAAATTACTAAAACGAAATTCTGCGATATTAGGAACACATTTATTGATCTTACCGTTTACAAACTACAAAAAGCTTGAGTATACCGGACAAAAAAGTCGTAAACTACCCCAGGCGATGGTTACTCGTGAGTGGGAATAAAGTAAATCCGAGCAGTTCCGCCGCAAGAAAAGCAGCCGTAAGAACTCTTAAAGACTCGACGTCTCGAGTGCATACACGCGGAGGTATATACAAACGGGGAATTGCGAGTTCCCCGTTGTTGACTACCGCCGGAAGGGAATCCGCGCGTCAGCCGAGTTTTCTATTGTTGCCGCGCTCGTTACCGGAAATTTCGAACCGCTGTACTCGGTGTCAATTACGGGCGATATAAAATGCTAGAGGTCAGGGATTTGTGTTTTTTTAAAGGATTACGGGGATTACTTCGTCTGTGGTTTAAAGTAGATGCTATTGTTTGTAAATGTGTACATAAGAGAATAAAATGTTGAGGATATACGTGATTTGTAAGGGGACTGTGACGGTTATGCTGTTCGAGATTTTATAAATAATAATGTACTAAAAGTGTTTGCAGCAACAATTTATTGTTCGACATGTTCATTTTTAAGACTCAATTAATTTAACTTATATGAAACATATGTACGTATGTCCGTATGATATGACGATATTGTTAATTTATTGCTTTGTATTGACGCTTTGACAGCTTAACTTTTAAATTCTTCTTGCAAGAGAATAATATTGCTAATTGCACCAATTAATCTGATGTATATAAACATAAACATTCATAAAATATTACTGAAAAATCCTTCTCTTAAAAAAGTGATGAAGAAAAGTTGAAGCCGAAAATGCATTGGCTGATTCTGTTCTATATTATTTCTAACAATTTTTATTAACAGTCTATTAAAATTATAATAATGAAGTTAATTTCAAAGAAAGACAAATTTTTCATGGGTTTACGGTTGAACAAATTTAGCCTGTTCATGAAATGTATCTTACGGCGATAAGATTGACATATTTAGGAACTGAAGCACAATATTTAAATTTGAGTAGAAATGTCAATTAAATTTAAAATAGTATGTTGTTTTATTTATAGAAATCTTAGCATTTAGAATTTCTATACAAAAATGTTACTTAACTCAAACACTAAAAACTCTATTAAAAATATTTGAACTTTTTTTAATATACCAAATAATAATTAGTTTTTGAGAAAGTAATGCAATACTATTTTAAAGTTTGTACTGTTATTGTAATAGTTTAAATCAACTTACAATATATTCGTATAATATTATGTATAAAGTCTACAAGAATTAGAAATTAATTTTCCTACTATCTACAAGGAAAAAGATTAATGTCTTTTAGATTTATTTATCTTATATTATCCTTAGTTATCTGATATTATAATAAAAGGTGGTAAAAGTCGTACGTGAACAATGTAATAAGTGAAAGACTGATCTAAAGTTTTACAATATTATTTTTATAATAAAATTATTATAAAAATAATAGACTGGTCGAGACTCAGGGATACAGGTATCCGCGCTGTGGTTTTTGCGTCTGCCTCGTTCGCTAGTGTCACGTTATTTGCAGGTGGTTCTGCTGCTAATTTTGATTGCACTTTCATAATGATAAACGTATTTAGAAGTACCAAAAAGAGTTTCTAATATTGATGCTGATTATTTAAATCCAGCCATTGCAGTTGTATCACTTTTAAGGTAGCTCTATAGTTTTGTGATTTATCCAAGACCATGTTAAAAACTAGTTTAAAGTGCTCATTAGAACTTACAGAATATACTGAATAAAATTTGAGGTGAGTTACCGTGTAAAAATTAAAAATAATAACATTTA
>JAWWEO010000001.1:17997910-18078626 GCA_035582975.1 Ormyrus labotus | reverse complement strand
GGTTAGCTCGTTGCTACCCAATCTTATTTTATACTACCTATTTCCTAGGTAAGAAATGTTTTCTATTTCTACCAGGGTATTTTTAAAGAATTAACGAATTAATAATGATTTTTATGACGTTTAAAATATGAAACGAAAGTGACATTCATTATACGTGCACTGATTTATAAATGTTTACCAAACAAGCCTGACAATTTTCAGAAAAGCGAATAAAGCAAGCTGTCGTGTTGAATTTGCAATGCCTAAATTTCCATATAAAGTAGGGGTTTTAAAATTTCAAACGCTGTACACAAATATCGAATTTCCATGCATTAGGGGAAGATCGACTTTAAAATTTTCGCGAAAATTTTCCCGATATTTATATTTAAGTCAAGAATCTCTTCAAATTATATATCAAAACAATTAAAAACATCGCAAAAATTCTGCTACCCTATAAAGCTTCAAAAAATATGCCTCTAACCACCTTAGCTAAATTAACGAGAGCAACCACAAAAATGACCTCCATAACAGGGTAAAAAAGCCAGCCACGTTCGCAAACCACAGCCAACCACCCATCCGGTGCGAAAAAGCTCCCACCGCCGTCGAAGCCCGTTCATCCGAGTCACCGCGACTCTCGACGGGAAAACGAGTAGGAGGTGGCCCACATAAGTCGCGCTTTCTGGCCGCGCGCCAACCTTTCCGGCGCCTTCACTTTCGATTTCTTCCGCTTTCACCTTCCCGCTGATTTTTAATCGCTCCTCCTCCTCCTCTTCTCTCGCCGTCTAACCTTGAACTTCGACCGCCGCGGATTTTCGGGGGAGGAGTTCGCGCGTCGGAAAAAAGAATAGGGGCTGCTTTCGAGCGGTAATTGCAGCCTCCTGGGAGGGGGAGTTTTGAGAGTGTAAGTTTGCTGTTTCAGAGGTTTGTATAAGTTCCAATTTTGGAAGCCTTCGCGGTTATAACCCGCGGCGGGAATGCTGAATCTTTGATGCGGTGGGAAAATATTTCCGGGGTACTTGCAAAGGATAATAGAAGCTTTCATTCGTTAGTAAAGGCTGTTAGGATTTAAAAATGCGGGCCATTTTTCAGGATTACGTTTTTCTAGTATTAGCACTGCGCATAAACTACTTCGAATACCAGAGAATTTCTCGTTTTATATGAAAAGTGGGATATTAAACTGATGCATAAGTTTTTTTAAATAATATTACATGCACATTATCTGCGCGATCCTGCATTTCTTACGAAACTGCTCCTTTACTCTAAAAATAGTAAACGAGATTATATTTCGAAAAAGGATACGAGCTTACGCGTAAAAAGCTCAGCACTCGCAAAGTGATAAAGGATATTGTTCTCTTGAAACTACTGAAGAGCAAGTAAGGCTTATCTTTTCTATGACTTTTATCCGAGTCACCTCCGCGATTTTAAAGTAACGTAATGTTGAAGGTAACGAGTTATTGAGTTATTAACGTTTATAGCGCAATACGCTTTATTTTATTAAGGTAGTGCTGTCGCCTTGGAAAACAGGTCGCTGGGTTTACGCGGAAGTAAATTCTAAAGATGAAGAATTGACCTGTAAAGACTTTGGTTTTAATGAAAAAATTTTGAAAGGAATATTTTATTAATAATTTCTTTACTCGATTGTATGGACGTCTGAAATTATGTGCCTCAGTTTATTTGATTAATAAACGGATAAAATATCCTTTGTACTTCCGGAGTTAATAAAAATTTCGATTTTCAGACGATTTAAATAGAAGCTTATTTTCGTCCTTTTGAATATTTTCTTTTTAAAAATAATTTTAAACTTAATAAAATTTAAAAGTGTGCGCAGTCTTTGCAGTTTACAATCTTTTCACCTTAAAGTTACTTGAGAGTAAAAAGGATTTAGATTTTAAATTTGAAACAAAAGTCCATCAAATGATAATCTTGATGTTATAACTTTTTCATCTTTAAGTTTTAATTCTAAATTAGGCAAACGAAACTCTATTATCAAATATTAAATGTTACAATTAAAATTCATAAAATTTTAAAAAAATGCAAGATTTATTTATTTTACCTATATGTATTATTGGATCAACCTTTTTTTCAATTTACATCTCATAAAACGGCCGTATACATTATGCGCTTCCTTATCAAAACGGAAAAAAGTCATCAATTTCCTTTTATTTGATGTATCCTGTCATCGCGGAAATCCTTACCTTATTGATTCGCCGTTAAGCGCAAACCAATCAATTCCAGCCAATAACACTCAAATTTTTATTCCCATCCGAACCCTGCCATTTATAAAAACCCGCATTAACAAAGATAAAGGTAGCCCTCGAACGGAATTTATACGCTCGACAAGAATCGACTTTAAAACGCTGTTCTCATCGAACTTTTCATCCCCGCAGCTTTCTTTGATAAATCGCGAGTTTCAGCTTTGTTAACTTTATTACGGAGCTTGGAAAGCAGCGGTTTAGCCTGGAATTTCTCGGAAACGAATTCTCCCGGCTTCTTTATGAATATTTAAACTATCGAGACTGCTGGATTGTTTTCGCGCCGTCTTTTTGCAGCTGCGTCAGCTTCAATTATCCTTCGAGGATTCTCAAAGAAACGGAAATCAATATTTTATATTAGAGAAGTTCTGCGGAAGATCAATAATTGATTGAACCTGTCGTGTTTTATATTCTACTGCGTAAAGTGTTTTTTTTTTCGATCTTTGTGGGGATCAAAAGGTGTACTCTGGGTTTTATAGAAATTTTTTATGAATCGTTAGTGAGTTACGTAACGAGGAGTAATGGAATCAACGTTTATGTTACGCTTACGTACTATTTGCAGAGAAGAGAATGCAGGTATTGATTTTCCGAATCATCAGTATTTAAATTATTATTGACTTCATAAAATTTTAAAATACGTTGTTTAAAAATAGCCTGAGATGCAATTAATATTCTTTAATGTGTATTTACATGCGAAATTCCAAGAATATTACAAGTGAAAATAAAACAATTTCTATATTGATTTTTAATTTTTACACTTAATAAATTTCAAGATTTAAAACAATGTAATTTAGATTTAATATTAGTCATTTTTTTGCCGTTGTCTTCCTTATCATATTGCTTATAAGTGAATATAAAATTTTTCGAAAATTGCAAAGAATATTTCCATTTCAGAGAATTACGTGTACAACAGACATTTGTAAAGAAATAATTTTGGAGAAACAAAGTTTTTTAAAAGCATTCCTTCGAAATAGGTATGAAGTAAAGTAATGACATTTTTTATCTTGTTAAAATTCACATTTTTTGCTGCAGATATCGAATGTAAATATAAATTACCGTAGACAGCAGAAGTAACGAAATGGAGTCATCTCATAATTTATGTATTCAAATATTCATAAAGTTAAATTACAATATTGAAATTTCTTAATGTAAATCGTGTTCGCTTTACTATTTCATTCATCTTTAAAGAAGTTTATTTACTTTACTATTTTGGAGTATTCCAAGAATGTTTTAAAAATTAAAAAAAATATCTCTTTCAAATAATGTAACGTTCTATTTGGAAATTGGATCGATGTAAAAAGTTTCATTGAATCAATTTTCTTAAAATATTTTTATGTAAACTCTACTTCTCAATCAATCAAATATTTATATACTGCAAAGGGAATTTCTTTTCTTGAAGACGAAGTTTATGTTGCCCATAAATAATTCTCGCAATTAATCAATAAATTGATAAATGTAGATGTATATTCATCGCAAGTTATTTTAGTTCGAATGCGGAATTCAATAATCCAATTTAAATTTTGATTTTCTGCAGCTTCCAACTGAATGAAAATCGACTACCAGCAAACATTCGCGATTACCAAAATAGCTCTCCGCTCAATTTTCTTCCCGAAAATCATCCGAAACACACGCTGAAACTCCTCATACCCCAACCGAACCCCCCGTAAAAAGCGTCTCCACCCCCAGCCAATCCAAATCCCCGAAAGCCGCCCCCTCGGCCCCCGTCCACCCGCGAAAAGCTCAGTTCAAGATCAGCCGTGAAAAGAAAAGCCCGAGAAGAAAAGCTCGTCCTCGCGGCGCGCCAAGGGCGAATCCTTGCAGGTGACTGGGCCGCGGCTTCCCAATGCCAGTCGCTCGGCGCATGCACACTCGTCCTTCCGGAATCTACAGAGCCATATAGGAGGAATACGGATTATTGCTGTTGACTCTGCCACCTCTCGGCTGATTGGCAGGTCCTGTATGCGCGAAAGTTGGAGGCTTGTTTTTCGGAGTCGTTTTGAGTTTGAGACGTGCATTAGATAAAGTAATCTAAATGCAAATAGACTTTTCGAGGATGACAGAGTGTTGCTTCATTTTCCTGTTACAGTCAGGTTCATTTGGTTTTTTAAAGAGATTTAAGCCTCTCGATTGTGATCAAATTCATCTTATTATTTCGGAGAAAGAGCTTTTAAAAATTCGTCAATGATTTTTATAGATATTACTGAGCTTCGTGTATTTTCAAATTTGACAAGGTTTCGAGGAAAGAGAAATCCCAGTGCTAAATGAAAATTAAGTAATGAATGCATTTGCACGTCTTTGGATTGCCAAAAAACTTTAAAATCCACTGCAAGTTAATGTTAGAATTATTATCAATTTTAAAACTTAGGCTCAATTGACCGAATTTTTGCTCTTTCGGTACACATTAAAGCGTCTCGGAACATTTGGCGAGAGTCCAAGTTACAGTAAATAAGCTTCAAAATGAGACTAATATTTGAAAAAAATGGAAAAATACTTTTCTTTCCATTTCAATATTTAGAAAAAGTAGTATTTGCATATTAATACAGACGATGAATCGTCGTATGCATTTTAAACAATTATTAAACTTATAAATAAAATCATTAATTATACTGAAAATATTATAAAAAAATTTTTCGTTTAAAACTGAAAATTCAAAATAGTTCTATGAAACGCCGCAAAATACCTCGTATCGATTTACTGGATAGAAACTCCTTTCATTACAAGTTGAATAATAGTGCTTGTCCAGAAAAGAGCATGATGTAGCTGCAAACATAGTAATACAATTCGATGATTTATAGCGGGAGTTTTTACATCGGGAAATGTCAAAAATTTGCCTGATAGTTTGTATGTTTTCTAACTTCTGCTTTGTTGGATGAAATCCAGATGCGCGTTATAAGCGAATTAAACACTTAGCGTCGCAAACTTAAATCAAGCGTTCAACATGCAAATACCGTAAAACAGAAAAGCGTAACTTTGTTATTTTAATGACAAAAAATACTCCGACTGTCAAGAGAATTGCGCGTGCAAAATTTCGAGACGCCCAACTGACGAACTCTATCAATTTCGTAATAGAACGCAGTGATTAAGATGGACTTTATTTCAGGTCGAAGTAACGATAGCGAGCAGTTCCGCTCCCAGCGGGACCTCACAATCTTTTACGGCCGCGGCAAACAACTTCCCCCCGCGGTTTTGATAAAATTAAAAAGTTCCAATATTAAAATTAGACTTGCCCTGCCTTCTGACGTCCGACGGAAACAGTTTCGCCCCACTTTTACCGCCGCGCGCGCACAACGGAAACTTTGTTCGAGCGAAAACTTTCGGTAATTACGAGAGACTCGACTCGCGCCCCGTTAAATCATTTTTACCGCGCGAGCTTTCCGTATAAAGCGACAACCTTGCGTACGCAGGAGAATCGGGGGTTGCCTGCAAACAGGCGCCGCACACTCGATATTCTACGACGAGCTCGGCATCCGGTTTGAGCAGAAAATACGAAAGACAGTGATTGACTTGTTAACAATGCCTCGGGTCGTCGCTTCGAAATCATTTGATTTATACCGAGAAGAGCGAAAAATGCTTTGTTTCTGGAATTAGGCTTCGTTTAATCGCGAACTTTGTCATTAGAGCTATAAAATGTGTTTTCTTTGCTCGCGATCCCTTTTAGTAGAAGAGTTAAAGGAGACCTCAAAGGTATTCTTTATAGATATTTACGTATTGTTCAGAAGCGAAGTACATTTCAATATGTTACGTCCACGGTGACGTTTAATGATTCGCTCCTTTTTAACCAGGAACTTAATCCTACAGTTGGGGCGGAGCTTACTCAGGAAGAGGCGGATACGCTCGAATCCCTCTCGCGTCCCGTGCTGACGGGTGGGTGAGATTCGAGGGGAAAATATAGAGATAGTAAAACTGAATTGAAATTATATTCTTTGTTTTATTGGTTGACGAACAAAAAAATCAGATGCAAGCTGAAGGGTTTATTAAAACTATCGTAGGAACCTCTTTGGCTATTGGTTCGAGATGCACCGAGGCTCGCGCTACGGCCTATTTTAATCTAAGGGAAAGGGGTGTTTTTCTGAGCCTACAACTCCCGCTGGGTGAGGCTTTCGCCCGCATGACGGCCAACAGGGAAGGGAAAGGATCTTCGGATCTACGACCAAAGTTGCGTGAGGCTTTGGCCCGTGCTAGGAAGGGAATAAGGAATCGGTACCCGGGCCTCCAACTGATGGTGAGGGTGTATTTGTACCCAAAATATTTATAGGCTCTTTATGGAGAATTGGAGTAGCCAATGAGAAGGCTTAATTTTCCTAGCTTTTCCCTTACTCTTTCTCTGGTAGAATTTCCAGCATTGAAAATGGCCAGGAAAATAGTTAATAGATAAGTTCCGTGGATATTTAATAGGTCACGATGAAACGCTTTTTTTCACATGATTTCGCTATTAAATGGGTTGATCATTTTCTTTCTAAATTGACATGGCTAGTAAATAGTTGAGAAAGGTATTGCTGTAATATGAAATATATCCTAACATAACAAGATAAGTTTTACCTTGTAAATACGTATGAAAAAATTCCAGATTTTAAATTGTCAAAAAATTTGATTATTATTAGCTTTCAAAACTTTAATTATAAATCTTTATGTTTTATTATAGAACATTAAAAGTAAATAAACTAATATGAAATTAAAATAAATATAAATATACCCTGATAGAAATTGAAAACATTTTTAGAGCAAGAATTGGCCATTTTTTAAAAGTGCTATAAATGGCCAAAAAATGCTAAAATTTAACCTCAAAGCACTAAAAATGGTGTCATTTCTACTAGGATAGTATATAATTTGTTTTTCTTACGTAGACGGACAATCGGTAAAATTCTTCTATTGTGATATTGAGTGTGCCGAGGTTACATTAGCCTTACTTTTTTAGACCATTTAGATTAGCTATTTAATACCTTAAAAATGGATTAAAGTTTTTTATTCTATTAAATGTTTAGTTCATGTGATGAAAAAAAAAAGTTTCATGCTAGGAAATTATATTCTAAAAAGGTTAGCTTGTTTTTACTTAATCCTTTCTTTTGCTACCTATTTTCTAGGTAAGAAATGTTTTCCATTTCTACCAGAGTTTATAAAATCTCATAAATCTTGTGAATCACGCTCGCACGTGTGCCCCTTGGCTGTTTTAAACGTCGAGAGAAGAAAAAGGGGAGAAGCGACGCGTTTCTTGCTTATCTTTCGTTTCTTGAGGTTTTCACAGTTTGTTCTTAATTGTTCTTAACTAAAAACTCTTAAACACCAGTTTTAATGGGGTAAAATGGAATTAACTGGAAAAATATTTCATGGCGAATTTGAATCGTAATTTTATTTTCAAAACTGAATTATTACCATTTATTTAATTTACAATAAAAACTTAAGACAAAATTCTCACTAAAAATGTTTACAAATATATTTACTTCCCTAGAAGGTTATTATATCTTAATATTATTATTTTTATGGAAACGAGTATGATTTTATTACAATTAATAGAATCATACTTGTTAATTTTTATTGCACAATTAATTTTTTGTTTAATTTTAGATGATTTGTAAAACATCTCTCGCAGTGTTAATAATAATTTTTGTACATTTCTCAGTATTTCTTCAGTATTTTTCCGTTGCACTAGCAACTGATTTTTCTAACCTGCGGAGGACAATAAAAAGCAGATGTCCCCGATAGCGGCGGGGCCTGCTTTTCCTGAATGTTCTCGGGGCCTGCCCTTTTCTCAGAATTCTCGGAAGACTGTCGATGCCGAAGCCTTTTCAAAATACAATCAGTTTTACCCAAATATTATTTTTGTATTATTAACTTATTAATTTATTGTGCAGTATAAATATTATTACGCTGACCGTAACAAATAAAAAGGAATATTAAACTTATTAAGATTATTTTTATAAAATTACTACTTTAAGTTACGATCAACACAATAATAACACAACTGTAATAGCAAACTTTTTGTTTACGGCTAAACTTTATTTTATATAACTTGAGTTTATATAAGCTACAACATAGCGACCCATATAACTAATATAAGTCACAACTTTTGCGTCGTCATTAAATTATATAAAAATGTTGAAAAACTTGTATAGCTACTAAATTTTACCCACCCTCTCTTCATCCTCCCCAAATTACTTTAACCCAAAAACACAAAACAACAAACAACAAACTGCGGCAGCGTTTAAAACTCCACGTCACTAACCATCCATCGCAATCGATCGCACAAAAACCTTCACAGCCCCACAAGAACTCCTCCCCGACGTCCCGGAAAAAACGTGTAACTAAAGAAAAGGCTTTACCGATTTGCTTAGTGCCACGGGCTACTGTACGAGAGCGTGGGCGCCTTCTGCCCGAACGACCGGCTGGAGTGTTTGCGGCTGCTCAGGGAGGAGGACATCCTCGTCAACTGGGACAAGCCCCTGTACATCAACTTCGTCCACTCGGAGATCGCGGACGAGCTGATGCGGCTGTACGAGGGCCACGGCAGCGTCGAGCGGGTTCTCGGCGACGTCTGGGCCTGCGATCAGCCCGAGAAGACCGAGCAGAGCGACGACGAGGCCGGCGGCGATGTCGATGTCCAGGTAGAGGTGATGCTCCGAGCCTTTTGGCTTTTTTAATCCGGAGCGAAGTTTTATAAGAATTTTCCGCGCGAATTTATTCTCAAGCTCGAAACGGTGCTGTAAAAACTGTCGAGAAACGTAGTAAAAAGTCAATGAATCTTTTTTTCCAAATTGTTTTTTGATTTGAAGAATGATCTTTCGGATGCTGAATTTCGGAATAAAATGTTTTTAGTGTTTTCTTTATAGATACATAAATCACGCGCGTAAAGTTCTCTTTACTGGCAGCTTTTGCAGAACTTTCAGTAGATTAGAATCAAAGTTCCAATAATATTCGATAGACATATATTTTTTATTAACTTTTGATATATAATAAGAATCTCTCATCCTACCGCGTAAAACATTGATAGCAAAAAGTATGGAATTCGAGTTTCATAATCATTAAAGCAGCAAATTGAAATATAAAATTTTATCCCTAAAATCATAAAATCGACATGAAATACTACACCCATACAGCCAATTCGCCTTTTTAATGAAATTATATAAAAGGAAGAGACATTGCAGCTACCAATACGGCGCAAGACGATGCTCAATCGTCGGCCCGACAAAAAGGCCCGTCGCCACTCGACACCGATACCCACCCGAGCACAGACGATTGTCATCCGCCTCGAGCCCCCTCCAGGGATTGTTCGGTCGGGAACGGAGGCGCTAACCGTCTGTTTGTTGCGTAGGTACTGCCGCTTCGGGCCGAGCACGCAGAGGGCATCCACGAATTGTACCCAGCCAACGACATGGAGTGTCACGAGCTCTTCCTTCGCCTTATCAAGAACCTCTCGGCGGCGGGGGTCTTCGCGAACGGCAGCCTCGCCGCCTGGATGGTGCAGTCCTATTACGGTGCCATGTTCTCCATGCAGACCAAGCCGGAGTTCCGCAGGAAAGGCTACGGTACCAAATTAGCAAGGTGATCCTCGTGCCAAAGTTTTTCTTTTTTCGATCGCGTTACGTCGTTGCATTTAGAAATGTTAAGTAGAATATAAACTGTTATTGTACATACATGTACTCTTCGACTGGAAATTATTCTTTTTTCTATTTTATATGAGCAAGAATAAGTTGTCAAGAAATGACATACGGTACCTTTCACTTTTTAGATTAACTTATTGCGTGTTACGAAAGTTGTGAGTTTCTCAATTTTTATAATTTGAATAGTTTCTCTAACGTGCTGTTTTACGTTTACCGTGTTTGCGATCGATTATTTCTATTTTGTGCTCGTCAGGTACCTCGGTTAAATTGTTTTCCATTAAGTTTTCGATCAGTTTCAGTTGCAGGAATACAGGCGAAACATTGATTAGTTCTACATAACTTTCATATAGCTTGAAAAGCAGAAAAAAGCTAAAAGGCTGTATACTTCTTACATAATTTTTGATACTTCACATTAATTTTAACCCTTTGAAGCACACATTTTTCTATTGGCTATTTTTGCACGAAAAATCTTCCTAGGGTCTAGTCAACTAGAATTTTCATTTTTCAAAATCCAAGATGGCGAATTTAAAATGGTGAATCATAAATTTTGAATTCGCCATCTTGGATTTTGAAAAATAAAAATTCTAGTAGCAGATTCGTATCCAGCGACCTCGAAAACCCATAGATATGAATTTTCATGAAAATCGAATCATAAATGAACTGGGAAATGATTTTTTTCTAAAAAAAACATGTGCTTTTTTTGTTGTTTGTTTATTTATAACAATTTAATAACAAATAAAATAATAATAATAATAATTTACGTTCAGTAGCATTGTAGGGAAACATTTTAGGTATCAGAAAAGCCTACAAAAACCTATAAATAACGATAATTAAAAGTTTTATGAACAAAAATAGCTGATAAAGAAGGTAGTACAAGCATGTATCACCGCGTTTCAAAGGGTTAAAAAAAGGCTTTTATGTAAAAATTAAACTAAAAAGTTTTTTTATTGATATTGATTGATATATTGATTGATAAATAGTGAATTCTTTCTAAAATGTGACATTAAACTGTAACCATACTAAACATTAACCTAATTTTTCAGGTACCTGACGAAAAGAGTCGCCGAGAACGGTTACAAACCGTTCGTGGTGATCCGACCAGAAAACGAGGCTAGCCAGAGTCTGTACAAGAAGCTGGGCTTCCGGAAACTCTACACGATCGTACGGATGACGTTCATTCCAGACACATGGAGAGAGCCAGACGTAGAGGACGAGACGATACTCAGGGACAACCTCGTTCACGCGGTCCGACAGTTGAACCTGCAGAACAACGTTATAGAAGCTCTGCAGGTCGACATTCCCGCGAAAACCACCGGCGAGAACAACGTCAACGACGCAGAGTTCAATTCCGACAGCGAAGATGTCAGCGGGGAGGTGCTGACACCCATCGACGAACGACCGGAGGAGGACAATCCCAAGTGCAACAACGACGGGGGGAACTGTATTGAGGCTGGAGCTGACTAGGACTGAACGATGAACTTTGAACGTTGACGGGATGTTCCACTGTTCGAATTTGAGGTTAGGCTGTGCACTGTTGACATCTAGGTCTGCACGATCGGGCCCTTAGTGACTGTGCAGTTCTTTCGAGTAGTCCGAAGGCATTGACGAGGACTGAGTTGCTTTCGAACGATGGGGTATTCAAATTGTGACCTTTGAGTTTCGCGTTCGAATCCTTCGAGTATGGAACGTAGCCCTCCTATATGTGTTTCTATACTTTTCTAGGAACTTTTGCTACGGAATAGTGAACATTGTACTAATCAGAGTAAATATTTACTTTATACGCAAATGTTTGCTCTAACGGTAATACAAAGTCTTATTTTTAAAAGATGAATGAATAGTAGAGGAAGAGGCAACTGATTACATGCAGTATTCACTATGTTAGAACGTTTCTTACTGGAAGAAGTTTAAGAGATTAAAGTGTCTTTCAAAGTTATTTCGTAAGATTTACATGGCAGAAGCTTCAAAAGCTTTGTTATGAGTGCGAAGAATTTTGTAACATTATTCGAAGGATTCGAACGTTCATAAAAATATCCAGATGATGAATTGTACGCATACTTTTAAAACTTATTCCAATCGATTCCAATTCGGCAAGACGAAAAATTTTTGACAACAATGTCTATTAACACTCCGCTTGTTTATATGCATTTGACACACCGATAATTCGTAGAATCTTATTACCTTGCGCGGAGTAAAAAATTTAATCGAGGAAATTGCTTTCCTTTTTGCTTCCCTTGACGTAGTACAGTTTGAACTCGAGAAACTCCTAAAATTTTGACTCTTGCCTTTGCTTTTTTAAACTAATTTGTATAATATTTAAAGCGAAATGATCGATTCTTTCTGATAGCTCGTGAAAAGGCTGAGACAAATTGTTGCGTATGTTTTCGTGTGCAAAACAGGTATTAAATAATTATCGAAAAAAGTAAAAAAGAATATGTAATTGTATTTACGTCAATCTAAAGTATTTGTAAGGCGTGCAATGGTCTGCTACAACTTTCTGTTACAAGTAACCAGATATGGTATTAAACATTATTTATCTTGATTTATACATTACATTGTACCTTATTGGTGTGACTCCTCTTTACTTTCCAAAAAGGTTTACTACTCATTATCTTATCGATTTAATTATCGCTTGTTCTTAGACCTTTTGGTTGAATCACTACTGAGTCATACTAATTTTATCTGACTTCCTCTTTAATAATTTTACACAATTTTGTAACTTTATCTTTTTTATGACTTAATACTGTTTCATTTCTTTTTGAAATTCATATATTCTATTATTTAAGTATTAAAACGCACCAAACTTTATCTAATACATTATTTACTCTTCTACAAACAAAAAATGATTTATGCCATTGTAATTAAATAATTGACGAAGCAGAACAGTTGCACAGTCATTCAAATACACAAATCTTCTTCCGTGAAGAGTCTATTCGGTATTCGAAAGGAGAAGTAGAAAAAAAGTGTAAGAGATACGCAACTAGAGGTAAAAAAAACGTTGAAAGGCAACAAAAAAAGAGATGAAATATTTTAAGAAAATGTCCAAAATTAGAAAAGAGCGTCGAGCAACTAAGGTTCGCGCGAGGTTCACATCAATTTTGCGTGCAAAGCAGCGTTGGATCGTCCACCGACTATTCCTGCGCGATTTCTCATATCATAGTTTTTTGGGAAGATCATTTTTTGATCAGTTATTAGTACCACTTAAAAGGGGGTATACGAGATCGCGGGGCCGTAGACTTAGACTCTTTATTAAAAAACAAAAAAACTTTATACCAAAAGTGCTGATGATCTCAATCAATGACCTTGTCGTGTGTATTTTTAAAACATAGATTGCACGGTTCATTAGTGCAGGTTTAATTAATTTAGATTTTTTACTTTTTTATTATATTTTTATGGGAGAACAGGTATCTAAAGTATTTGAAACAATCTGATTTAAATAATTTGCGAATTGCCTTCTGTTACGTTACAAAGTGGTGTAAATAACTTAACCTCTGGTAGAATGAAACATTCCTTTAAACTTAACGCGAAATAAGCTGTAAATAAAGATATTCTGTTAAACATTCGATTCGTACAATCAGTTTCTAAGCTCGAAAAATCCACTAGACTTTTTCTCCTACTTTGAAAGAAGAAAGTAAATATACAACAGTTTGATTAATGATATAGTGATAACGTGACAAATCCTTATTGACTAACAACTTCTCGTTTATCTTTAAAATAACCGACCGAGAATGAATTTTAAACGGTGCAATGTATAGAAAAACTAAAAGAGTAAACGCGAGGCTTCCCCTCGAAAAAACGTCTAACTTTAAAGTTAAAAGAAAATAATATCTAAATCCAAGTGTCCTAGACGAATTTCCTAAGGTACGTCGAAGAGTGCGACGAAGCAAATCTGTGATTATTATTTCTCTGCATATACGAAGTGCGTAGAGGAAAAATAAGAAGAGTAAACAAAAAAAGATGTAACTAAATAAAAAAAAAAGTAAAGGAACCTCCCGCGAACTCAGTGGTGGCGCTCGTTTTGATATGTAATAAGATTATTATAAAGTGTATTGCTGGGCCGATAACGTCAATGATTAACGGCAACTTGCCTTGACTGCTTCCTTTTTTTTCAAAAGAAATGTTTTTTGGATAAATTTGCGAAGGGAGCAGCCAAGGTACTTTATAGCCGAGAGATATTTAGAAGCTTGGGTATAAAATGATGTATTTTTCTTCGACTTGATTTGACTCATCGGTGCAGCGATAGAGATACATATGCTGTCTAACGATTAATTACCTTAATGATGTCGATAAAGCGGGTAGCGTTTAAATGATTATAACAATATACTTAAGACATGATAAAAAATGATAAAAAAAAATTACCGCGCAAAGAAGAATCCAGTTACTTCAGTTCAATCGCCAAACTTTAAAGGCAGAGCTATTTCTGAAATAAAGTGAAAGTAAAAGTTAAATTAAAAAAATCAATACTTATAACCCTCGTTTAATTTGAAATAACAATAAAAATATAACTTTTTAATTAAATAAAAAAAAATAACTTACAGTGATCTTTAATTAATAGTTTTTCACTGCAAATTAGTCAATTCTTACTATTAATGATTTGTTTCATTTAACAAAAAAAAAAAAAAAATGAAAATCAAAGAATATCAAGGAAAATAACTATAAGAAATAGCTCTGTTAAAAAATACGATGTATTTGTATAGAAAAAAGCTGGTTAGGTTTAGATATAGGCGATTTATGTAATTTTTTCTACACTCGCCAAAAATTAAAATCCGCTGCGCGAACATATACATATACACAAGAGACCCAAAAGACATTACTATAAAAAAATCAAGCAAAAAATGGAGAGGAATAATAGATCGAACTGAGGTGACTGTTAATGAAGAAATAAAAAAAAACAAGTGAAACTTGCCGATGGCCTGTAGAATCCTGTATACTTTAGTTTTAATTCTCAATATTTCTGGAAGCCAGCTGTGATACTTCACCAATATTTGTTTACGCTCTATACAGCATCGTATCAGTTTCTAGTCTAGCATGATCGAAAAAAGAAGTTAGTAATTGCGAAAGGAAGCGAGAGAGTAAGAAAAAATGTTGTTAAGGTGGCTCTAAAATTCATTTGCACACATCTACAAATGTTGTCAATGAGTCATTTTTTGAAATATCGAAATTACGCCGTCTATGAATATACACAAGTTCTTTGCAAACTATTATCAATATATATTGTAATTTACAATGAAACAGTAGTCAAAAAAATTAGCCATTGCATTGACAATATTAATTGGAGCTGCGAGAAACTTTCAACCTGATTGTATTATTTGCTTCTTATATGATTGATTTGTTCATTTTTCGTTCTCTTATAACAAAAATGATAAACTGTAAACATATTTTTGCGATTGTTTTTGTATTATCGAGGTTGAGAAATTTTGAGAAAGAAAACATGTACTTAATTATTATCTTATAAAAAGACACATCTAATTATTTTACGAACAATTTTGTGAAGTTTTTTTTTTGAGTGATAAAATACTTATGAGTGAAAATTGTGTTAAAAAAATTAACAATTATATTATCATAATTTTGAGTGTCGTAAAGTTCGAATGTAATTTCATTTAAAAAATTATATCTAAATCATTATTAGAATATCATATTATATAATTTGTATAGTCTTCCTTGTATGACGTTTGAGAAAGGAATTTAATCTTGATAATTGAGTAATATTTAATAAGTTAACATTTTTTTTAGTCAGTATAAAAAATTAAAAAAGAAACATAAAAATGAGTATCAGATTTACCTTAAAAATATTCTTACGTACTTATAATGCTGTAACGTACAAATATTGTATCAAAAAATATACATATGTATCTTTAAAAAAAGCACATAATATAATTATTCTTGCTTTGAATTTTTTTTGCTTTTTTGTAATTTTAACACTTGTATTATTAAAGGATGAAAGTGCTTTTTCCAAAAATATCAGAAAAAGCGCAAAGTATTAAATAACCGTAACATAAGCCTTAAAAAAAAATTGTGTGTAAGCTAAAATAGTTTTCCATTATTTAAGAAATACTTTTCCAGTAAGAAAATATTTTTCCTATATTATAGGATCATTGCTATAAATTGCTTTTACCTAAGCTTTTTTGTTATCAATTTTTTAATTCTCATTTACTTAAAGCAAATAAGTGACAAACAAAATTGTTTATAAAAATTAATTGGATGTGCCATTCATGATATAAAATGTTATTGCAAAAATAAAAACGCTTATTTTAATTATAAAATAAGCTCAAAATATGAAACCACAAAAAAAATCATAATTTTACTAATAAAGGATACGATTATTTTCCCTTGATTGCTTTGGAAATTAAATAATTAACGATGTTTGTAACTTATGTTGATATTAGTCTTCGTACGGTAAAAATGTATCCCAAAAGGCATTCTAAAAATTTCGAGGGGCACATTTCAAATCTTTGGAGGACACATCCCTGCAAAAATATTTCTAAGTCAATTAAATAAAATGAGATACTTCAAACTAATATTCAGTTCATAAACACAAGCGCAATCGTGAACTTTGCGAATGCAAACTAAAAATTCTCAATTATTATTACTGTTATTATCCCTGTATCAACACACAAATATTCAAAATAATTCGCATGGCGCTCTTCTATATTTAAAAGAATTTTGTGCGCAATACATTGCTTCATTGATAAACAAAATAGAAACAACCTTCGATTATCCGATTTAAATACATGTTATATAATTCTTACGCACAAGGATTTTTTAAAAACTGACAACTTTCAAAGCGAGAATCAATTTTTGATGGTTTTATGATCAACAAACAATTCAATTATTTTAAATTTTTTCGAATATAGAAGTCAGGACCGCATATTGTAATATTGAACAAGTTTTTAGTATACTTTATTTGTAGTCACATAAAATATAATAATTAATACATTCTAAACGTTTAAAATTGGTTAACTGCCTTTTTTCTTTAAAATTCTTTTCTTAGGTAGCAATTATTTAATTTCTATAATATTTATAAATTTTATATGTGGCAGTCCAAAATAATTATTTAAAACTCTTAATTTCTTTATTTGAATTAACAGTGGAAAACGTCTGCTGCATTTAGTGGCATTGAGAAAATAAATTCATCGCGCAGTCAACATTAAAAAACTTATTTTCATTTAGAAAGAAATAAGCGCGTGATTATACGTAAAACCGCGAGAGCGACAACGAAATACTTTGACGAAAGATAAAAAAAGCAGAAAAAAAACTTGAACAACAACGCAACTATTCAAATCCTAGCCTTTTAGCCGATAAAAGAATTTTAAAAAATACACACACACACACAGACACATAGCAAACTGCTTTTTCGAGTCCTCCAAGCGCGTAGGCCTAATTATAAAAACTAACTAATTAAATAAATGAATTTTTGGACGTATCCGAGTGCACCTTTGCCAAAGACTTCGTATGCGTTTTTGTGCATATATATTATCTACATGCGTCTTTCCCCTCAGATATATTTCTCGCACTTTTGCCGATATATAAAGATAAAGCAAAAAAAAAAGTAATAATAAAGACGTTAGCTCTCCGAGCCAGAAACAACAGATCGTTCCAAAGGTTCCACACGTGTATTTAAAATAAATAAAAAAAAAAAAAACTAGTGCACCAATGAAACTGGATGTGGTTTAGGATTTTGAGAAGATTTAAAAAAAATAATGATATAACCGTGCCACGATAATTGTCGAGAGGTTGTAAATGAAGAAAAAACAAATTCACACTCGTTGACGAGGATGTTAATCGTAATTATGTTTGAATTTTGTTTCTAAAATAAATAACGACAGAGTTGAGAAGAAATTTGGATGCGTGAAGTGTTTTGTGTGATCGGTTAATGTAAAGAGAGAAAGAGAGAGAGAGAGAGAAAGAGAAAATGATGCATCTTCGAAAGTCTTGCGTCGAGTAATTGTACTTTGTAAAATGGAATACTCAGGAGAGAATAATAAATTCAACCAACAGATGCGATAACTTTAATCGCTAGTCACATTTATTGATCCTATCCTTGGTTTGGCTTATTTTCTGTTATTCATTTCCTGTCTCCTCTGATAATTGCTTTTAATTAATAATAACTTTTATTTTGTAGAATGTAATGTTTATTTTGAATTAATTCGTTGCAAATACAGTTACTTTTAATTAAGATGACCTATTTTAATATAAAAATGAAAATTTATTGATGATAAATAAATGTCAACGGTGACGCAAAATGTACTCACTCTTGATATCGTTTGATATCTTGCTCAAATATTCAAATCTTCAATATACACTGTTAAGTATTTTAATTAGAATTTAACAATTTTGATAATAAATTATTTAACACTTTTAAGACTAAAAAAATACAGTAATACTAATAAATATTATTTAAATTTAAAAAATGTGTTAATTATTTAAATACAGATGTAGAAAATTTGCTTTTTTGAAAAGATTTGTACACATAAAAATGTGTCAAAATAAAATAAATCTCAAACTTATTAATAATTTTATCATAAATTTTTTTGTCAAATTTTTTCGAAAATACATTATCTTCTCTAATATATATTTCTTCCACTGACTATTTATTCAAGAGATAACGCAGAGCTTTGCTACAATTCTATCTCTTTTCATTCTCAGATTCCAAGTAATCACACAAAGTATTAACGAGCGTAATATCTGAATGAACACACAACTTTAAATTCTTCGCAGTAATAAAACTTTTTAATTAAAATTAAAAACTGGTAATTTAAATAAGAACTTTTCTTAGTAAACATTAAGATCCCCAAGAAATAATTGACCTTTAAATAAATTTGCAAACAAAAAATATATAAATAATATCAATTTAAAAACTATTATTAAACTATTTATTAAAACTCCTAACGTCCTTATATTTAAAACATTTAAAATTGTTTTACTAACTACAGCTGAATGAAAAAATGTTTCAACTTTTTAGTTTTTTTTTTAAAATCCAGCAAAGCAGGAATTTATTCACCTGTTAAGGGCAAAGCCGCAAAGGCAAAGGTAAATAAACGGCTGAACACTGGCTGCGCCCCGTCGTAGTTCCGGTTTCTTCCACCAGATGGCGTCAGGAGTTTCGCTGTTTACATTAGATATGTGATATGCCCGTATAGACGCTACTTATAGACAATAGAAGTACATCTTCTAGCCGCGAGCTTGTGTGGGTGGGAGCCGTACACTCGCCGCTTATAATACACTGAATACATTATCTCTCGGCTCTTACATTTCACGGTTTTTTATCGTTGCCTTTCAGATTACGAATGCTTTTAAACAATGAATAATACTACTTTATTCGAACGCCGTTACGAGCGCGAATATTTTATTTTAAATTGGTCGAAAATACTTTGGAGAATTTTTTTTTATTACTGAAAAATTTACTTGAATTTTTCATTTTACGAAGTAGAACATAAATTTAAACTTGAAATATCGTAATAACGTTGAAAACATAAAGCTTGAAATTTTGAAAAACATGTTCTCGTGTAAGTGAAGTAGAAATAGAATTGTTAAGTTTATTCATGTACATTAAAAGCTTAATTTTAATAACCGAAGTAATAAAAATATAGATTAAGAAGTTTTTAAAAGTTAAAAGCCATTTGTCTCTGATTTGAAAAATATGAATCTTGTATATTGTAAGCAATATTCATTCCAAATTTAATATCTATTTAAAGCCAAATTCTACTAAATAAATGTCTCAAAGAAAACATAGTGCCAAATTAATTGGCAACATCCTAAACTGAATATATTAATTATTTCATTTAAAAATAAGCATGATTTTTAAAATCGATCAACAAATTAGCTTAAAAAAGTAATTTAGAAAAGGGCATTAT
The DNA here is from genome assembly GCA_035582975.1 of Ormyrus labotus. Classification (NCBI taxonomy): domain Eukaryota; kingdom Metazoa; phylum Arthropoda; class Insecta; order Hymenoptera; family Ormyridae; genus Ormyrus; species Ormyrus labotus. The sequence goes on along the minus strand of JAWWEO010000001.1, from coordinate 18,058,949 downwards.
ATTTAATTATTAAAACAGCAATTTATAAATCACATTAAATAACGAATCGAGGTCACGTTATTAATTTAAAGCACAAAATAATAACAACTGAAAAGTCGTTAAAAAATGCAATTTATTTTTACAGCGTATTTATTTTTTGAAAAAAAAAAATAGTAGAACAAATTTATGAGTAATCCACGTTTTCCAGCATTATTTGTATGTCTATATCCTTAACACCGACATATACAGATATATAAATAACGATGCCTTAACTATGCCAGTACAACTACACGGAAAAAAGCTGTTGGACGAAATTAGATTCTTTCGCTTTTATGTACACGAATAAAAATGAATGTCTTGTTCTATGCGGCGGTGTGTTCAATATTTAAACGTCATACTCGTGATCAACACGAAATGAAGATTTTTTTTTTATGAAAAATGTAAATATAGCGTATTTTTCAAATTTCTGTGCAATTTTTATACTTTCAAGACCGGCTCTTATTTATTTAGCAGAAAAACTCTTGACGTATTTAGTTTCGGAATATTTTTAAACGAATGTTAAATATTTATGTCCTTTTTAGTTTGCTTTCTGCGAAGCTGGAATGCTTTTATTTATTAAAAATCGGACGTTGCAAACATATTTTTAAATGAATATTTTTAATTTACGCGAAGTCACAAGAATTGAAATGTTTATCAATTTCGTGCAAATACTTCATCATAGTCTATTTATATGATCATCAAAATTAGAAGCCTTAATTATACCCACTAATAATGCTAAAATATTTAATATTGATTTAAATGCTCGGCATCGCAGTATTGATGCGCATACTTGAATAAAAATTATTATTGAATTATTTTTACGCTTTATCAGCGAACAATTAAAAACACGTTAAAAAAATAGTACTAATCAATAACTATAATTTCAGCGAACAGATACATTTTTTCAAAACTCTGCTGGTTTTATTTTTACACTCGCAATAAAATGGAATTTTCGTTCCAATAAAAATGCTTTGAAAGCTGCAGGCAGAAAAATTCTCTTAAAAATTCGTAGCATCCCGAATAACCGAATAAATAAACAACGGAAAGAAAACTTTAATAATTGATGGATAATAGTGCGTGCAATGTACAAAACGCTCGAAAAAGTGAAAAAGAGACTAATGCAAAAAAGAAGAGAGCCGAAGAAAGAAGCGCCGGCTCTGAAAATCGACAAATCAGTCGGGCAATCTCGACGCAGCCTATAAAATCGTTATTTCAGCAATTTTGAAATAACACTCGAGAATAAAAGGCGCACTCTCGCACGCACACTCTGGCCGCGGCTCACACGTTCTCTCTCTCTCTCTCCCTCTCTCCCCCCTCCCCCCGGCGAGTTGCATCGGCGCGCGCAGGGATGACGTTTTCCCCACTATCTAGCGAGGTTCGGCCGCGTCCGGCGACGTTCGGCTCTAGCCGGCGACTCGCGGTGGGGGCTCAGAGAGAGCTGTGCGCGCTGCGCCGTGCCGGCGCTGGCGGTGACGTCACATAATTAGAGTAAATACAAAGTAGTCTTGATGGGACAGCGGCGTGCGTCGCACCGCTCGCTCTCCGCTCTCGCGAGAGCACCAGACGGCAAGAGCTCTGCCTCTCGCTAACGTGCGCGCGCGCACACGAGCGCTCCGTATATATACACACGCACGGCTCGAAGCTTATATATCGGCTCTGCACGTATATATAACGCGAGGTGTATAGGTGACACTGTCAGTGTGCGTGGATAAATGTACACAATGTACTTGCGGCTCGCGAGTTTTGGTTCTTCCTTCATGAACGGGAGGCTCGTTTTTTAGAAGCTACCCCCCCTTGTCCCTGGGAGTAGTGTTCAGTGCTTCTTCTCGATCCGGAGATTTTTGTGAATTTGTGCTGTTTTATTTTTTTTATATCTGGTTTCTGTGATCGTTTTGTTGGTGCGCGAGGAGCAGCAGCCGGCCTTTTGCAAGATTCTGCCGCGCGAAATTCAAAGCCGCCGCGATGCAGCGACAGCGACGTCGGAAATTATTCTGTGAGGTAGTGACGGAGACGAGCAGTGTTGTTGAAAATTGATCCTCCCTTCGTCACTGGCCGAAGCTCCGTTTTTTTTTTCAAATCGCAAAAAAAAAAAAAAAAAAAATCAGCGACGAGTCAATCGAATAAGGAGATAAGAGAGGGCTAAATTGTGAGGTTATTGTTGTGGTGCACGAGTAGATGAGGAGCGTGGAAGCATCGCCAGCGCGTGACAATCGGCTGCCGAGAAATGGATAAGATCGAGGTAAGAGAGCGTGCACTTGTGTGTGGGTATATAACCCTAAACTCGCACCGCGCGGCGACACGATATTCTCGCTCTCTCCCCCCGCCCCCCGTCCTCCCCCTCCTCCTCGGAGCGCGCAGTTCGAACACCGCGTCTTCCCCCACTGATGTAGCCGATCGTGTAGTGGATCCGTACGTGAGAGAGCTGTGTGCTCTCCGTGCTCTTTTTTTCGCCCGAAGAGAATACTGCTTCCGAGATTTTTCCCAATTATTTGAATTTTAAATCCGCCGGCGGTTACAAGGAAAATATTGCATTTTTTAAAGGATTCAATTGATTTATCGATTTTCATGAAGGTTATAACATTTCACAATTACTTCTTTTATTGTAACAACTTTTAAAAGTCCGAATGACGTTTGTAAATACGTAATTTTGTTTTGTTTTTGATTTTTATCTGAAGGTTAAGCCGACGTACTTGCTCTGTGAATTAATATTATTTGTGCTCTAAAAAGGAGTAGGATTTGAAAGTGTGCTTTGAATGCAAATGGATATAGACAGCTGCAAAGTGTGACGGAAGTGTCTTACAGTAATAAAAACGTTTGACTCATAAAAGTGAATCAACGGGATCATTAAAAAAATTTTTAATTGATGAGACAATAATGTAATGATAAATTCAAACGATTATTATCTCGAGATTTGTTATGCCATTTTCACTTTCTAAGCTTTCTCGCTAAAATTGAATGTTTAATGTTGAAAGTGTGCAGTCTTTTAATTAAACTTCGTTAAACTCTGCCTTGTATTTTTAAACTTTACGCTAATAGTATCTTGTAAGATTCATTTCTGCGATTTAAAATTTTAAAAGTTTTATTACTCGACGTTCCACGAATACTAAACTATTTACGGAATTTAAAATTTCCGTACAGTTATTCGATTTTTAGCAGAATTCGTTATTTAAGCGAAATTATTTTGTTTTAACAATAATTATAAATAAAGTTTATTTTCTAAATATAGTAGAAATAGTTTATATGATTTTTAAAAAATGCCAAACAGACTCTTTTCTTTCTCGGTCATGCCACAAAAACAAAAATGGCTTACAAAGTTGAAAGACATTTTATTTGAAGGTTCTTTTCTGGAAAATGTTATTTCTTTTTCCGGCAGCTAAAATGGGATTTAATTAAATTTTTGTCTAATTAAACTCGAAAAATTAATTAAATTGCAATAAAAATAATGTCGATAAGCGCGAGTAACGAATTTTACTAAACTCATTTAATCTCCAACCAATATATTTAAATTTAACAACCTAAACGAATTTGGAAGGAAAATCGATAAAGGATACAATGTAAAATGATTCAAACATTCCTTTTTTTTTTACCGAGCTTGTCTGTATAGATACGAAAATAAAAATAGTTTATCGACTTTTAAAGTCCTCTCCCCTCGTGCGCGCGCGCTTTATTTCTCTTTAATCTTCTTTGACAAAACAACATTTTTTTGTCGATTCGAATCTACTTTTCGTCCTCGAAAAGTTATTGCAATTTCGAATCAATAAACTCGCCGCGAATTTTCGGGATGCTTTATTATTCCCTCATTTGCATTCACAGAAATTATATTTAGTGTTTTTCTTGGAAGATTCACTGAACGTTAGCTATAAGTCATGCGAGCCATTCGAGTTTCAAACGATGGAATTTTGCCTCTGAATTAGACGAGCTTTACCGTTATCGTACGAATTCTCCTAATCTCCTAATTAACATGCAATCTCACAAAGTACCCAACAATTTAAACTCATTACAATTATAACGTTAATCTAAATTCTGAAAATTATCGTTTTTAACTAACTCGTAATATTCCCGCAAAGCCGCTTACTTTCCAAAGATGAATTTCCGTGAATTCGAGAATAGAGCGAAATTACCTCTCAATTGTAAAACACAAAGCGATCCTTTAATAAAGCATCGCCCTAAAGTAATCGCGTGAATGTCCTAATTCTAAAATAAATTACGAGAGAATCGAAAACGCAAAAAGCGCCGAAAGAAAATAATATACTTTCGGGATTAAATCAAGCCTCGCTCTCCGTGTGCACCTATAGGTATACATCCAACGGCAAACGCTCTCGCCCATCTCCGTCCTCGTCTTGCCAACTCTCTTTCTCTCTCTCTCTCTCTCTCTCTCTCTATGCCCCCCCCCCCTCCATTCTCCCCCGCACTCGGCTTTCCCCCTTTTGCTCGTCGCGCACGCTCCGTGCGCCTGTGTGTGTGTGTATATCTGGAATTACATTGGAAAGGATATATACACGCTTTTCTTTATTGCCGTAATATTTCCACAAACATTATTTGTTTTATACAAATACGCGCGCGAGCAATTATGCAGCACTGTTTGCTTAGACAATGAGAAATAAAGGTGAATTATTAACTTTGGAGATATTTGGAATTTATGAATATATTTTCCGTTTTCGGTGGGAATTTATTTTAGGTGCGCAGTTCTTCGCTTTTTTAGAAAATTTGTATAAGCAGAGCCAAGAATGGAAAATACACTTCTTGCCTGCTAATGCAACGACTTGCGCAAACTTTTATATTCGCTCGTTGCCTTCGCTTTAGAATATATTTAAAGTAAAAGAACGAGTAAATAATTTTCTTGTTTGCCTTGCTGGATTTTATTATTTATTATTCATTGATTTTGTCAAATTCGCTGATTCATAAAAATAAATATAATTGTTTTGACGTTGGCTGCGCGTTCGTTGTGACCTTTTTATTATAAACGCGATAAATTTAATTATAGTCGATCTTCGAGGCGGACAAAATTTAAAAAATATAATCGGAGCTGTTTTAGTTGCGGAATAGTATTTTTAACTTTGTTTCAATAAAAAAATGAATTATATCGTCATGCAAGGTTTTTATGCTTTTATGCGTCGTATGATTTTTCAACGTGGTTTATTAACTAGGAATAATAGATTAATCTTTTTAATGCACGAATAAATTCATCGATTAATCAAAGCGAATAAATTTTCTCGAACTTCTAGAAAATTAATATTTTATTCGTAGAATTTTTAAATTTTAATTCAACATTTTAATTTAATTTGAACGTAGGAAGCGATAGAAAATTAGTTTCGTAGAAATCCGTTGACGCAAACTGTACTCGAACGTATAACCTTTAGAAAATGGACTGTCCCTTTATTCTCGAATAATATTTAAAGTTGTAGCTTCTATTTTTAAACGAAACAAATCAATTTCCTCATTGTCTACTCGGCTATTTTACAAGGCGATAATGAAAGGATCTCCTCCCACAATTTCATAAGCATCGTTTACGCAATCGTTTCCATCGCGCTACATAAACCCGCGTGCGCACCCACATATAATTCAGCCACTCGAATTTCGAATGCACATCATTATCCGCGCGATGCACTTGTCGAAAAATAAAGCCCTCCCCGTGGCTCGTAAAAAAAAAAATCGGTATAAACTCGCGCTCTTTTGTTTCTCAGAAAACGGGAGAATTTAATCAGCGCGCTCTTCTCTTTCTCTCTCTTCCTTCTTTTGCCTTCCTCTCCTTCTCCGCATCCCCTCCTTGCCCCCCACCACCGGGCCGAGTACACGTACCCGCACACACATTTGAGGGCGTACACAGAGACGCTCCTTGAGCTCGCCGCAAACACGAAAGTGACAGCGTGTGGTAAAGGATTGCGAGGTGATGAAGACCCCGGAGTGGGGGGAATTCAGCGCCCGGAGTAGGGGGCCTCGATCGTGCAGTCAAGCATCTGGCTCACGCACACACAGCGGGCTCCGTTCTGTGTGTGCGCGCGTGTGTTGAGACGAGCAATGCCATTAAATGCTCGCGGTAGTATTTTATCGATATCTGTCTTGAGCTCCCTCGCTCGCTCTCTCTCTCTCTCTCTCTCTCTCTCGTTTGTCGTTGTGTCTTTCTTTCTATTTAATTCAATTTTATCGTTTTGATTACATGTATTTTCTTACACGCATTTATTTTTTCAACTATTCGAGACACGTGATTGTTGCCGCTCGATACATGTTTTGTATATACGAGTCGTACGAGGCTTTGAATTTATAATTTTAGTTGGAACGACGCTTTAAATCGGTAATTAATATTTATGAATATTTTTAGCGCCGAGTGTTACTTTTTATCTCCGAGCCTTGTAATAAAATGGAATTTCAGCCAAAATAAAAGTGTTTGTAAAACTTTGTTTTATGCGCATATGTATATAGTGTAATTCCTTTATAAAGCTTTTAGATTTTAATTTTCTTTAGAACAAAAATGTAGCTAACCTATTTTTAAGTGAGGTTTTACTTTAGCAGATTAATTTTATCTCTCAGAGTAAATATCCACTCAAAACGAAAAATTTAAAAAGTGTATACAAGTAATTTTTTCGTTAAAGAAGATTAGTTTAAATTAAAAATATAATTTTTACATTTATTGCGAATTTAATTTAATAATATACAATTATAAAAGGTTCAAGGTAAATACTATTCTGCCGTCTTTCTTGCCCGTACAATTTAATTAACTTGTTTGATTATATAATCGTTAAAATGATGTATAAATCGTAGATAATACGCCTCATACTTCCTCAATTTTTTCTAAAGTAAAAAAAAAGCTTTTTAAAAAATGACGCCGAGCAAACGCTCGCTTTTCTTTTGTTCCAATTTGTTTCAATTCCATTGTTTGCTTTTTATCGCAAAAATATTTGGCGCTGCTTATTTTCAAACATTTTCTTTTTTTCGTTCTAAATATTTCTTTTCTGCGATTTTTCAAAATGACACGTGTACTCGCTATTTCATTTACATTTCCACCCGTTTCTTTATGATGCAAAATTCTTCCTCTTCCACGTCGAGCACATCCACATTTTAATTTCAATTTTAAATATTTTCGTTATTATTATAAATCGAATTTGCTCCCGAAAAATTCAATCCCACCTCGTCTCTCACTCGTAATCGTCTAATCTTTGTTTTGTGTGTATTTAAAGTCGTTACTTTAAAATTCTTCCAAAGTTTTTTGAGCCGGATTTAAACTCGAGTTTTTATTTTTCTCGCTCGACTCGCGATGCTGAATTTCTTCTTTTTCTCGCTCGCTCACAAACACACACACGCACGCACACACTCGCGCGTATACACTCATACACCAAAGTTTTCTTTTTAAGCTAACTTTCTTTTTCATGTTTCAAACTCAACTTTATCCTTCAAATTAAGATCTTATTTCCTTTTTAAACTTAAAATCATTATTTACGCAGTAATTTCTTTAACGGCTTAAAAATTAAATTAGAAAATGTATATAATAAAAGAGCAGGTGCCGTAAAAAGTTCGCTTATTACTTTTTCCTTTTAAATGAATCTCGAGACTATGTATTTTAATTTAAACTCCATGGCCAACCTTTATCGTTTGGTCTATCTGACCTCAACATAATTCTTTCATAAATTTTATTTGTCTTATCTTATTTTTACTATTTTCATTGTTGCAACAATCACAATTTTCCTTGATTAACTTTTATATTTTAAATGTAAAATTATCACCGTCAAATATTATATTCCCTGTATTAAAAAGTAAATAAGTTTCGCAATATTTTTCGTTTAGTTTTGAAACTACAAAGAACTAATCAGAATTAAAATAAAAAAGGTTAATTAAAAACATAAAACTTTCAGTTACTCATTGTTATTTAAAAATACTAAAAATATTTGCTCATGAATATTTGATATTATCGATTTTCAACGTATCAGGCTTGATTTGAATCACTTTTATTAAATTGAAACTTTAATTTGAATCGACGTACGCAAATAACAAAAAATGTTCAATTATAATTTAATAATTATTTTCCAATTAGAGCATTATCTAATCGTAAACAACGTTTAAAAATAAATCAACTTTAATCTATCTAGGTATTGTTATTGTTATGGCGACGATCGTCATTATTCCTCTAAAAAAAATTTTTCTGTAGCCTCGCGAGTTTTTGTATCTCTACCAAGCATTTCAGTTTCTATCTTTTTCTCTCTCTCTCTCTCGCTCTCCATCACTTAACGTCTCTTTACCTTTTCTGCGTCCGTCTCGTTCCCTCGAGCGGCGGCGGTGGCGGCGGCTTCCCCCACCCTCGCTTCTCCCCTTCCACCTCCCCGTCTCTCTCCCGTATATACAGTCGTGCAGCTCTCGCTCGCCGTCTCCCTCTCGCTACCGCGCGAGCTGCATCTGTCTCTCGTTCTCTCTTTCCTACTGTACGTGTATGTCGTGCCGCTCCATTCTGCAGGGGCGAATTAAAACGGGGGGGCTTACTGCCAAACTTGCGCCGGAAAATTATCGGCTCGACTGATCTTTAACTGAAAATGCAATTTAATTAATTTAAGCGATTTCGAGCTCGCCGCTTGTTGTGCTTGTTACCTCTTTTAAAGAGATTCTTTAAGTGAAAAAGGCTGATTCTTTTGTTTGCGGAGGAAAGGATTTAATTGAGTTCGAGCGGTGGAGATATTATTTTTAGTTTAAATCGGCAATTTTAGACGTTTTTATTACTTTAGAGATGTTTTTCGCTTCTTTCACTTTTAGTAATTTTCTAAATATACAAGAATTAATTAAATGTTATTTTTAGCTCTTAATTGAGATTTTCATACATTTTATTACTTTTTAGATATTTTAAATTTGTATTATAAACCTAGTTTTTTTCAAATATGTAAGATTAAATGCTGACTGAGCATTTGAGCGCGAGAGTACTTTTAATTAAAAGCATTTTTAATTTGCAAATTTAATACGGGCGTGCAGAGTAGTTTTCTAAATCCGCAAGATTATATTCTATTTTTCTTGTAAACATTTAATTAATTTTTATAAAATTTTATTTCAAAGTAAAAGTTTTGTAACAGCTTGCATTCGAGGCCACACTCGAGGTCGTATTAAAATTCCAATAGACAATAGCAGTTTTACAAACGAGTAATTTAACGCTGCAGCTGTTTAAAATTCGATAATTATGTGCAACGTCGTATAGCAAATTAATTTAAAGTATCATTCTCACGCCTGACAAACAATACGACGATAAATTTTTTCTTTGTTTTCGGTTGAATCTTTAAATTGCTGACAAAACAATGTCACAAAAATCTCCCATAAATGTTAAAAAACGTGCATGTTTTATTGAGGTTATTAAAGATAAATATGCGAATAATTTTTGCGCATAAAATTTCAGAAACAAGAATTAAAACGAACTTGATTAGAAGTGTTTGCAAACAGGAAAAGTTGACTTTCTAGCCGCAATAGTTTTTATCATAAAGATTACATTTATTTTTGCATCGATCCTTTCGCAAACAAAATTCAATTATTTAATCAATCAAATACTATAATATAAAATGAAATCCCATACCACCCCACAGACCATTAACTCTTAACCAGGCAAAGAACAATAATAATTATCTTAATAAAAATTGAAACTAATGCAATCGCGCTCTCCAGCAATTTCGCGCGCTTCGCGGCGCAATTTCGAAATTCCATAACTAAAAAATTTTACAATCTCGCCGTCCCAATATTCCAGTTTCGCGGACAATTCTTAATCCGCCACTGTTCGGTTTCGCGCTCCCTCTCTCTCTCTCTCTCTCTCGCTCTCCCACTCCTCGTTTCGCGGACTGACTCGCTCTCGGCGAATCTGTCTGTGTGCGAGAACAGTGCACGGCCGGTCGTTCGTGCGTGTGCGTGTCCCTCGGCGTGTTCTCTCTCTCTCTCTCTCTCTCTCTCTCCGTCTCGCTCTTACGCTCGCGCGTCAGTATTTATAGACGTGCCTTAAACCGATTTAACACGAATATACCCCCCTACCCCCACCCACCCCCGCTAACCGCCTCCTCCTGCGATTCTATATAACTAACGCCGCTGACTTTGATCGTTCTACCAAATGTAAAATTGAGCGAAATTGACGAGGTGTTGTTGCATTTTCGGGAATTTAGCTTTTTTTTCTTATTGACGCTGATAATTTGTTGGGATTGTGGATATTGATGCGAATTAAAGGTTGCTTATTGATGGTAAACTAACTTTATAAACATTGTTTATTTTTCAAAAACAAATTTTTAAATTTGAAATTAATGTAAATTTGTTCAATAAAATGAGACTTGTACATACTTAGTTTTTAAATATGTAATAAGTAAAAGATATAAATTTTTGTAATATTAACATTTTTTATATTAATATTTTTTCCTTTTTAAATTCTGCACGAGAAAAAGATTTCAATGAAAATAAAAAAGTTACATTTTAATACGAGTGATTCATTCTATTATTTAAACGAAAATGGATTTAATTAAAACTTACGAGCTTGATAATTTATATCTACAATTTAAAAAAAAAAAAAATGTTTAATAATACGTATGCGAATAAAATTCTTCTCGATGTTTTTAAATTATATATTATCTTTCGATCGTTTTGGCTCTTCTATAACGCAAAGTCATCGCATGCTTTTATAATTATCCGGCAGTAATAATAGCCTAGTTATTTTAGACAAAAAAGTGGTAATATTTCGGAACAACTGTAGGAAGCTTAAGTTTTGCATAGTGCCGTATTATGACATAGAAATAATGCCCTGAATATCTTGGACGGTTGAATGTTACGAAAAGTTTTTATGACGCAAAAAAGTAGAAACTGACATTTTTATGAATATCTAGTAAGTTATGAATTTTGCAGAGAGAAAATGTAAGAATTTCAAATCAGAATATAACTAAATTTTGTACAAAAATTGTGTTTGAAATGTTTTACAAAATGTAAGCGACTCGTGGAAATTTTATTATTGAAATAAAAGTTATCAAAGTGATATAAGTGTGAAAGGATAACGTAAAATTGAAAACATAATATTTTAAAGAAAAATTGTATTAATAATGATTAAAAAACAGAATTTCCATCTTCATCTTTTTCAATTCATTATTTCTAAGCACTTTCTAATTAAATTTCATTTTAAAATTAAAATATACTTTCAACTTAATCAACTCTTCATTTTGAAATTTCAAGCCCACTCCATATTGAGGTAATATGTATAAGCCATTCAAGGAAAACTGACCGAGTATCAACTCTTGCCAGGCAACAAAAACTTTTCCTAACCTTCTAAATCTCCGAGGCCTTTCAAAGCAGCCACATCTGTACCCAAAATTCCAGCTGGTCACAATTTTTTTTCCCGACCTCGAAACCCAAAACGTTGCGGGTCGCCGGGCGAGGAGGGAGGGGGGGGGGAAGAGAGCCCCGCTGAGAAAGGGACAACCGCGTGCAGCGACGAGAAAAAGAGAGAGGAAAAACAAAACGCGAAAGCGCGTCGCCTCCGCACTCGTTCTTATGTTGCCGTGTAATGCACCGACCCGTTTATGTGCGTGTGTGTGTGTGTGTGCGCGCGCGAGCGTTCGCCCGAGTATGTGAATCGATAAGCGAGAGAGAAAGAGATACGAAGCCTTTTGAGGTTTTTTTGTTTCCTTTTTTTTTTCGGGATTCGCTTTTAGGGTTGAGGCTGATATTTTTTCTCCCCCTCCTTCCCCCTTTTCGTCTTTCAATTTGTTGCTCGTTTGAAACGCGGAGAATTTAATATTCTCGGATTATCTTTTTTATAGGTTTAAAAATCAATTTTTACGAGAGTGCTCTCGTATTTTTTTCGTCGCCCCGCGCGCGCGGAGCGCTTTTATTAGCGTGTTATTAACGAATTCTCGAGATTTTTCTAACGAGGAAATTTTTGGTTTAATTGCCGGGTCGGTGAAAGTTTTTTTTATTTGATTAATAATTTGTAAATTGATAGATAAATATTTCCGTTTTTTCATTTTGAAATAATCGAACGTTTAAATTCACTCAAAGTTTGCAGATTATTTGGGATTATAATTATTTTTACTACTCAACTTGACAAAGTAGACTTAACTGTGGTCGATAAATGCTAATAACGGAATACGAGTTTTCTGCTAGGTTAATATTATAAATAATGGAAAAAATTAAAAATTACATTTATTTCTTTATTGATACGCAATCGATCGATCGCATTTCAATGCTTTATGCACTCTCGTTAATGCGGTTTATTTTTAATAATAAAGCGTAATTATAAAAAAATGGTTTGCTCATTAAATTCATAATTATTTAAATTTATTAAACTTTCATATACTTATAATTATCTAAGTTATTTTCAATTCAAAGTAATAATTTGTGACTAGGGTTTTATGCAATAGACGTTTCACGAATTTACGTAAAGCTTAGAGTACTACAATATTTATACAATTGCAAGTCTCGTAAAGTGGAATGAATGTCGTTTAAACACTCAACTGTATGTAAGTGTCACGTTTCTGATTAAAAGTTTGATTGATATAGAGATTCTACGTACCTGAAAAAGTAATATTTATCGTTAAATCGAACATTTTTTTGTCGAACAAATCACAAGAAAACTAACTTTCTAATTATTGAAATTCCCTTTTCCCGTTTTAAAATACATGATTTATGCCCATTTGTAAATAACACTAACTCAAAACAAAGCACAAAAGTTGACTCGTACTATTTGTACTTCAGGCTGAAATTAATATTTCGGCCAATTAAAAATTCGAAATTGCTGGATTTACGAGCAAATTGATGAACCCCCGAAAAAGCCCGCTTGAAACGGCGCAATTTTTCATCGGAATAAAGACGTGCAAAAAGCGCATGCACGCCTCTTTGTCTTTGAATCGTTCCCGGCCGGGCGGGAGAAAAGAGGGGGGGAGTGAAACAACGACACCGATAATAGCAATAACAATAATAACGATAACGATGTAACGATGGCAAAGTTCGTGCGCGCCGCTGCAGTTGCAAATCACCGGCGTTAAAACGTCGATGTATCCGGCTTGTCGTGGGAGGTTCGGCGGAGGTAGGAGGGGGGACGGGAGGGGGGGGGGAGAACGGCACAAATTGAAAATATACGTTTTAAAGGCGAAATCGATAGTGGCGCGCGTTACGCTCGGAGAGCCCGTGAGTCATGCAAATGATTCTTTGTATTCGATTTCGTCATTCTCTTTTAAGAATATTAGTTGCGAGCATCTTCTTTTTATTGCTCTTTATTTTTGAGGATTTTTTAGGCTCTTCATTTATCAGTTTTAGCGTAATATCTATTTTTATCTTTACTTGATTGGTTCTAATATATATATTTTATCATATCAAATGTTTAAATAATTAAATTGTACTGTATATAGAAATTTTTTGAAATTCCTTTCATACATTAAATATTTACAATTTTAGTAACAAAAATTGTTTTTAATGTGGAGAAATTCTATAAATTTTAAAATTTAATGTCTAACGATAATACAATAAAAATATTTTGATAACAAAACTTTAAAGCTTTAATCAAAGTTTGCGTTATAAGTTTGATATTTTTTAATCTTTAAGTGCTGCAATACCGCATATTATTTTTTAGTCTTTTAGTCTTTATTAAACTTATATAAGTAGGTGGAAAATTCTCAAAATGTTTTTTGTTAAAATTGGATTCAAATAAGTTGAAATAATTTTTAAAACAAAATTTATATCATCACTTGCAGTATTCATTATTCAAATTTACCGAATTTACCTGATTTATAATCTTCTAAGGCATTATTATCAACTAAAATAAATTAAAAATTACATTTTTCAAATAATTCTGCTTTTATTATTTTATTTTAAATTTTAATGCTCTACTTTGCTCTTAATGACTATCTTTATTTACTTGCATTAAACGTAAGCTGTGCTGTGATCGAGAGAATCGATGCAATCATTATCACTGCTAATCGTATAATTACAATTTGATTATTAAGTGAATTGCAATACTGCGTAACTTATCACATATTTATATTACTTTGTTTTCAAGTAAAAAACAATAATTAAAATTTTTTTTTAACAGGAAAACTATTCTAAATGTAAATTTTTTTGATAAAAAAAATTTTTATATTTAGTAAAATAGTGCTGGAATATGAATTATTAGATTTTTGTATTATCTGCCTTTTTGTCTTATCATCAAATGACAATAATTATACAAAGATAAGAAGTATTTTCTCAGTTCATGAATTTTTAACAGTTTTTAAAATATATTCAAATGTATTGGAAACTGAATTTATTATTAGTAAATGATTTAAAAACAAAACTTTCAACATACTTATTAAAATATTTAATTGCTTTGAAAATAAAGTTAATTTAAGATTTTAATTTAATTAGTTTTTTTTTAAATTATTATTAAGACCACGTAGCGGAACGGTTATTTTTTAGTGGCTATAAAAAATACGTAAGAAAAACTATATAAATCTTTCAGAAAAAAGATTTTAAAAACTTAAATGGACTTTAATATAAGTAGAATTTACTTTACATTAAAGAGATATTCATAAATTATTTATAAACTGCGCAGTCATTAGTATTATTCTACATCATATCTAAAAATATTTCCTATTAAATGAAGGCTCACAAATGTTTTTTCTACAAACTCAAAACGGACAATCTTTTAAATACAGTTAATGCTTTTCATGCACAATAAGAGAAAAATCAACTGCCGACAGCTCATCGCCGAAGAATTTCAAGTACACAATCGCCGTTTTACCTTTTTTAAAAGCGTTGCACGCGAAAATCTCATAAATAGCGAAAATCGTAAAAAGATAATCAAATTTACGCAAAAAAAGTCGAACGCACCGATGCTCGAAAAAGAGGCGGGTAGAGAGGAGAAAACAAAAGACGAAAAGGTATATAAAAAAAAATAAAAGCTAAGTCTCTTCTCACGGACGTAAAAATATTTCTCTACAGAAGAAGGAAACGAAGAGCTCTATCTCTCTTTCTCTCCCTCCAGTGCTCGCGCGCCCGTAATTATAATCTAAAGCCGAAGGCTCGCTTCTCGAGGTGTACGCGCACACATACACAGACAAACGCACGCGCGCGCGCGCATGCTTGCAGGAAGTTGCACGTGCACGAGAGCGAGAGCGACAGAAAAGCCAAGCACACGAACGAGCACCAACACGAGGAAGCAGAGTCGTTCCTCCCACACTAGCACATGCAGCCCGCTGTCTTTGTGTGCGTGTGCGCGCGTGTTAGTAGGATAGATTCTGTCTCGCTCGCTCTTAAGCGCTGAAAACTTGTTTCGTCCTCTTCTTTGCCGCGTGCCTTTTTCTCCTTTTTTCTTCAAGTTTTTTTCACGCAGTTTGTTTTGCGCTCTGTAGATTATTTTAATGCGCGAATGAGAGTTGTAAAATTATTTTTTTTTTTTTTTTTTGTTCTCTTTGAGCGAGGAAGATAATTTTTTAGTTTTATGTAGTCGAGAGATTAGTTTAATCAAATAGAAAAACTGTGAGTTAGATATTCTTAAGAAGGTTGCTGATTTGAGTTGTAATTTTAATTTATGCTCGAAATATCATTTCCTCTCTTTTGTTTTAATTTTTATAATAACATTGTACATTTTTATATTTGAATTCTGATAATTCTGTTTGAATTATAATTTACTCATCGAGGAAAAAATGTTTAATATCATTGAAAATAAAATAATAATTGTAAGACGGCTTATCTTCGGTTATCTATCTTGTTCAAAAGTCACTTAACTTTTTTCTGACTTTTTTATTCAACTTTGTTTGCAGGCCACAAATTATGATAATGGAGGAATAAAAAAAAATTGTGCGCAAAATTGCATTATAATTTCAATTATTACATTACTCGAGATAACTCTTTAATTCTAAATTAATATTTTATTATTATTTTAATATAATATATAATTTTAAGACTTTTTATTTAATCTTTATTAGCCCTTACTTCCGCTAATAAAATTTTTAATAAATATTTTAGTATTTTAAAATATTTTATAGATAACGCAATACAGCGCTATTTCGGGTACGAGTTGAAAATATCGGTTTTTGTATTAAATTCTGATTTGCTTTTCAAACGGTTCATTTGAATGGATAAATGGAAATTCCGAAATTTAAATTAAAAAGACTTATTTATCGTCCATTTAAATATTCCTTATTTATGTTATATTGATACACATATATTTTATATTAATGAAGCTGGATTATTAAATTTTATTTAATTCTTTTCGAATGAGAGCAAGCGTTTTATTTCAAAACGCATAACCTCGATTTTTCAAACATGCTAAGAATGTAAAACACTGTCATTCATATTTTTATCATTGTTAGCACGCGGAATGATTACGTATCTCTTAATAGCTTTTAACAATTGATTATTTTAACTAATATTTTATTGTTGGAAAAATGAATAATCCTATATATCCTATAATATTATTAAAATAAGGAATAATTTGTGCTAAAATTAAAATTAATTCTAATTCATGTTAAAAAAAAAAAAAATGAAAGCTGTTCGACATTTAAAAGAATTTGTAATTTAAATTAAAAAGTTGTTTATTTAATTTCCTCCTTAAGCAATTCTATATCTCTTATCTCGACCGTTCGCTTATTATTCAAATGAGTCTCTTTAAATGCCAGACAAAGTATCAAAAAAAGAACGCAAGGAGTAGAATTTCAGCTACACAAGCAAACTCAAAAGTCAATTTTAACTCTCAAAAATCAGCACCTTCCTTCCTTCCTCCGATAAAATTAAACAAGTGCCATTCACAAGTTTATCCGAGCGCAAAACAAGCGCTTACGCACGTGCAATTTTGCGAAAGTGAAGTACACACTTTGCTCTCGGCCGCGAGAGAGAGAGAGAGAGAGTTTAAAATATTTCACGGCGAGCAAAGTATTTTCGTTCCTTCGGCCGACGTCTGCTCAGTGCAAAGCGTCGCGAATACACGCTTATATTCCCCGTTTTGCTGTATAGGTGCGAACATGCAGTTGCACGGACGGAGCATAATGGACTTTTTCTTTCCTTCGGTTTATCCAATAATTCGCGCGCTCGCGCTCGCCGACGAGTCGGTGTGTGAGTTTCCAGCGCGTGCTGGTGACTAGACAAGAAACTTTGCTGTGGGAGTTGAACTTAAAATAACAGTTAATATTATATAATATATATAAAGTATCGGCTTTTCAGTTGTTAAAAGGAATCGTAAAGTTAATTTACTTCTCTTTTAATTTCTGTTAGCGAGTCGACTCTTTTCTGACGTTCTTTGTGTAATTCTCTGTTTCGTTTACTTTACCAGAAATGTATTTTAGCATGAAAATGTTTTACTTTGATTAAAGTGTTTTTAAATATTAATAGAGATATACTATTGCTAAAGAAAATAATAAGAATAATGCGCTTTTTCATTAAAGTAATACGAGTAATATGTATTTTAAAAGGAATAAAACGTTATTGGTTTCTTTCAAAATTCTGTAATATTAATATACATAAAGAAGCGTGCATATATAAAATTATCTTTTACAGCCTTATGTAATTCTTTAATTTCCAGTAAAAATGTTTTTATAAGCTCAAATGCTTATTGCATATTAATATAATAAAATTTTATAACCTTATTACAACCTTACACAAATAAAAATTGAAACAATTACATTTTCTCGAAATGTTACTCCACTAAATTTTTTTCTTACGGCGTCGTTCAATCTTTTAGTCTCCGCTGGAAGGCAATATCTCAAAAGAAATATAGAATCTAAAAGGCATTTAGGCCTTTATAAATTGAACTGCAGAGTGGCCCTTATGTAGGCTATGTACCCTCTCGCGTGTTCCCCGAACATTTCGAGCTCGCGACACTTGGCCGCGTGCGTTAGGCCGTATACGATCGACGAATTGTTATCGGGCCGTCTCTCTCTCTCTCCCTCTTGGTTCTTTTTATTTTTTTTTCTCTCGTTCTATCGCCCGACGATTCTAAAAACGCATTTACGTTATCGGTTCAATGGACTTTTTCCTGCCTCTTTTTTGGCCCCGTTTTCAATCCTTCGACTTCGGTTTCGTTGAGTAACCTTTTTATACGCCTTTTATTTCGAGAGATTGTTTCAATATTGATCCAATGTTCAGACGTTTAATTAGCAATTATGCCAGTGAATTTATTATATTAAGAAGGATAAATGGATTTATTTTTTTATAGGTTTTATGTGCAGTAGCATATAATATAACCTTATGCTCTATTTTGGTCATATATTAGAGAATGTTGTGTTTCACAAAATTTCGCCAGTAAACAGGATTTTGCATAATCAAATAAAATAATCCCGACTTCAGAACCTCGTGCATATACTGGAGCTCTATCGAAGCCACACCCAGCTATGCAAATACGCTGCATAATACGTTCTATTATAATGTATCCTTAATAAACGGACAAAAATTGGATAATTAAATTAAATTCAATAAATTAATAATGTGATGCAATCTTCGTTATTAGATTATCTGCGGTTAATTACGTTTTAAGAGTCAGTTTAATTTTAGTAGAGAGCAAAATGCTTTCTTTAACCAGGGTAATTAAATTGACTTTCCAAATATATTGAAAGGCGAATTTAATCAAGGAGTTTAAATATTGAAGAGAAGAATATAATTGAATTATTCACATTCCTATAAATTTTTTTTTATTTTCTTATTTTTATAATCCAAAAAAAAATATTGACGAAACAAACATTACTTATCCTCTCCTATTACTAAATAAAACATATTTTGCATATTATAATTTAAGACTAGTATAATATTAAAATATATTTAAGTGAGACATTTACTTTGATCAAGTCGTTCTATATTCAGATGGAACTGTTATACTTCAATTGCTGACACCATTTTTTATAATTTATGAAGATGACTGCATTAAATTAGCGCAGTAATAAAACCGTATAATATTTCATAATTTTTTACTCATTATAATAAGTATAATAAAAAAAGTTCTGTAAATTATCCTTCCTTTTTTTTCCTCTAAACGGTAAATTTTACATAACCACAAGCTATTTTTATTGCCGCCTACAAATCTCAATGAATAAAAAGAGCTCACTTTTACCAATACATTCACTAAATTTCTGAACGCAAAGATTCACGGCCGATTATTAATGCCGTTAATCTAAAGGCTCTCCCCCCCCTCCACCCGCCGGACATTAAACGAAAGTGTGTCCACCACCAGCTCGTCGCTTTTAATGGAATTTACTTTTGCAGCTTCTCTCTCGCTCCCCTCCCGCCGCGAAGTAAATTGCATCGCACTAGAGAAGCTCGGAAAACAAGTGTCATTCGGCAGGAATGCACCGCGCGGAAGTGGAGTGGGGAGGAGGAGGGAGCGAAGAAAGTGCCGGGCGCGCATGCGCGCGGAGAACGATTATAAGTGATAAACGGTCTCGTATTATTTTGTGTTTACGATACTACGCTGCTACTGTTGCCTTTTGACGAATGAATGAATGCGATCTGCCGCGGTTCTTTTATTTTCTTTTTTTCGCAAAAAAGACGTTGGGGAAGAGTGGCGCTGCCGCCGCTGCTCCTTGATTTTTCGAGCGGAAACATTGGAACCTCCGGTGCGGCTGAAATATTAAAATGCTTACCCAATGTGCAGAGCTTCTCCTTTCCAGCTGGGAAATTGTTAATTTTTTAAAATGTATTTTAACAACTCGGTTGTACTTCGACGTGTACATTTTTAATTAACAGTGGTTTTTATTTACAATTTAAATTAATTATTTATGAATGCTGAAACGGTTTATACAAAAGTTATTAGTAGCAAATTATGTTGCACTAATAGTAAAACGTAGACTTATACTGCAAACTGGAAATCTGCCAGAGAAGTTATTTTTTGCCAATCAAAATACACATTCAAAAATATTAGCTTATAAAAACACAACACACGGCATTCATCGAATTTCAAAACTCTGTTATTTATACCATAATTCCCAAACAATATGAAATATTTCAAAAACATTTTAATTGACGAGAATGAAAGTAATTACTCAAACAAGAAAAAATAGAAAAATTCTTGAAGTATTTTCCGCTAATGGTCAAACATCAATTAGCAAAAACAGATTGTACACTTTACCCCATAAAAAATTTCAACCATAAATCTAAATCTTCACAAAAGAAACAACAACATTCTTAACGAATCATTCACCATAAAATGTTTCGCGTTCCATTATCAACCAGATTCCCATTGAATCCCATCATAAAAGAATCAACGATCCACTCGGACCTACAAGTCAGGCCCGAAAGACGTCCAAAAAAAAAAAAGAAAAGGGAAGGAACGCCGACGGCGGCGAGGCGGAAAAAAAGGAAGATAAGCCGCCGACATCAGCGGCGAGAAAGAGAAAGTAAAGGCGAGGAAGGGTGAGAGAGAGAGAAGAAGAGCGCGACTCGCGTGCGCGCGCGCGCGCCTGCGCAGGCAAGGTTTCGCGCGCGACTGTACGCCGGTGCTTAGTCCCTCTCCGCGGCTAAAATTCTAATCGGCAAAATTAGTCGGCGAGCGAGCGCGCGAGTACAGTCGCCAAAGAAAGTTCCCCTGACCGCGATTTCGAGAGCGAGTCGAGCCGCCGAGTTATGAAATCAATCGCGCAAGCCAGAAACGAGCGACGAGCCTCCTTTTTTCTCCGAGTTTGGCATTCGAGACTTCTTTTTCTGCTCGACGGGACGGCGGGAATCGCTGCCGCGGACGATTTTCGGGCGGACTTTTATTTTTGGACGCGGGTGTATTGATACGTAAAGAGGTAAAATGCGTGAAAAAATTTTTTTAGTCCCTTTTTGGGAAGTTTTTTATTTTTTGTTTTTCAATTAAAGAATTAGTTATATTTACACTAATTGGAAAATCTACGTATTTTAATATATTCTTCTGGCGTATAAAATTGAATAAAAGTCTATGTGTAATAAAGTAATGTAAATTCGTTTGGGGTAGAACTATTAAAATCCTACTGAAGTTTAAATAACGGATAAAATCGCGATAAAACTGCACTTCGAGAAAGATCAAATCTACCAATCAATCTCGCCAAATCGAATCATCGAAACAAATTTATTCAACCGAAGTGCGTTCGCCAGATCGAAAAAAAAAGCAAAACTAAATAAAAGCAATAGTTCACAAAGAACATCGCCAAATCAAGTAAACTCGAAGCCTCTCTTGCGCGTCGTTTGGAATAAAAACTTTTTTTCAGCCGCGACCGAGAGAGAGAGAGAGAGAAGTTGCACGAGAGAGGCCGGGAGGGAAGGTGAACGAACGACGACCACAAAAAAGAACGACAAAACGCGACGAACGAACGAAGGAAGATAAGGAAAGAGAAAAATGAACGGGATCGCTACTATAAGCTCTTGCGTCTCTCTTTCTCTCTCTTGCGGGGAAATGAAAATATCGGTGTCAATGCGCGGGACCGACTGTAGAAAATTCCCCCTCGCGCAAAATTTCGTCAGTCCCTCGTAAATATCCTAGGAAAATAATAATGTTATTGATAAAACGTCAAAAAGCACTAGACCGTTCTCTTTCTCTCTCTCGCTTTGTTGTGTGCAGGGATTCCTCTTTTTGCTCTTGTCGCTCGGGAGAGGCTTGTAATACACGCGAACAGCGAAATTGCTTTTTAAAGACGAGTGAATGAGGTACTTCGACATCGAGGATTGATTAAAAAGAAATTGAAAAAAGTTGATTTAACATTTTAGTTTTTCACTGGGGATATTAACTTCATTTGGCAAATATTGGCAAAAAAAATTAGTTTTTTCATTACGAAATTGGTGTTTTAGTTTTGAAGATGTTTCGAGAAAATGGAATGAAGATAAATTAGTTGTACTTTATTTAATTACTCCTTTTCTATTTTTAAGTAGACGAGGTTGAATTACGAAATTATAATGATGAAATTACTTGTTTCAGTTAAGTCAACCGCCACCAACGTAATTTTATTATAATTTAAAAAGTAATTTAATTTAACCAATTTAGAAACGTACGAAATTCTATTATTTTCTGGTAAAACAGCCAAGACCGTCGGATAAGTGTACGACTGAAGAAGAATAACAGTAAAATAATATTCCCCCTGCTGTACAATCTATAGGTAATTGACATAAGTGGCGTAGAAAGTAGAAACTTAGAGCATATAATTTCATTTACCCTATCCTGAAGTCATGTTATCACTTAAGAAATCGATTTCTATTTTGCAGAAACATGTTTTTCAAGCTGTTATGTGCGGTAATTAAGAAGCAAAAAGTGTCCAATATTGAAAATTCTAATTAATGTGTACACAATGCAAGTAGTTGCAAGCAATTATTTTACGAAATAAAAGAATCGATTTTTTTAAAAACGTGTTTTCGTAAATATATTCTATTATGACACTACTTTCAGCTCTTAAATTAATTAAAGTAATTAACGTCTCTTTCAAGGCTTTCGCTCACGGGAACAGAGATTTATAATTAAAGCCAGTATAACTATATACATCTTTGAATATTCTGTTTAACACAGTTATAAAATGAGTTTTTCCTTTCGCAATCTGAATAATTGCGTTATTATTAAAGAGTAAACGTTTAGTACCATTTAAGCGTGAGAGTAAAATGTAATACTTCAAAAATACTAAAGTATCTCTCCAAAGTAAACGCTTACGAGCTTAAATTACCATTCGACCTACTTTTCGAGAGGTTTTATCAGTTTTTCGCGCAGAGGCTACTTTGATTGCGCAACTGAAGCACTGCGTAATCTTTATTAAAACGTATCATCAACGTAAATAAAACTTTCGTTAATTAATTAAGTACTTTGATAGTACGGGCGGCGCAAGAAAACGTAACTGCATAATCAAAGTTTCGGGGAAATGAATATTACTTAGACACATTGAGGTCGAATGAATATCAAAAGTTAGTAATTTCAAATACTGCCGGAGGGCATTTTCGCTCGAATCTACAAGCTATTGTCTGTTCCTTAGCGGTGGCATCTCTCTTTATTCATTTATTGTAATCGTACTAGCAAACTAATACTAATTTAATAAATATCTATGTCATTTTGGCTCGAGTGACGATGTAAAGTATCTTTAATAAAAACAATTTACTATTAAAAATGTCCATTATTTAGTATTATTGAAAAAACTTATTTACACCAGAATACGGTAAAAAAGTGTAAGAGGACAAAATTCAAATGCAAAGCGTAATGGAGTACTTTAACCACGAAACAGTCCTCAACAAATTCCGCTATCAATTTGCATGAAAACAATATTAGCAAATGAAACGGGCGTCGTTCGTCGAGGGCGCCGAAAATGCCCCTCTAAAAGCCCAAAATCTCGGCTCTCCCGAGTCATCCGCCCTGACTCCGGCTCTGGCCTCGCGAAATATATGGCTCTCCGCCGGTCGGGCCTGCGAGCGGCCAGATATCGCGATTACATCAATATATACAAGTGTAACTCGGGCCGCATAACCGGCCGGTAATGGATGACTAACCGCAGCAGCGGCGTTGGGCAGATGCTGCTGTTGCTGCTGCTGCTGCTGCTGCCCGCTGCCGCGTTGCATCCCGCATTATGCTAAATCGTTTATGCGCGAGTTGCCGGCGATTTATCGCCCCGGCCCTCAGGGATGATGATTACCCGCCTCTCAGTTTTCTCTACCGGTTTTTTTGGCTCTGTTGTTTTTACCTTCGCTCTCTCTCTCTCTTGGTTGGAGTCAATCAGCGCCGGGTTGGCCACAAAACCTTATGTGTTCCCGAGAAAGGATCTTTGATTTTTCTGGGTGGGAAAATGATGATGAGGCCCTGGGAGTTGTTGCGGAGTTGCTCGTTATTGATGGCTCGAGCCGAGTTTTCAGAGCGAACGCGAGGAAATTTCAGGGGAACGGGGAGTTTTTTCGAGGAAGGCCGATGAAGTTTATGAGAGGCGTAAAAGGATAGGTTGTAATATGGAACTATGTTTATGCTTTATTCTGATTTGACGACTTTGATTTTTTTTTTTTTCGGGAATTAATGAGCGATTAGAAAAATGTTATTGGGAAAAGTAATTGCAATGCGTTGGCTTGTTAAAAACGGTGAGTTGTGTGTTCATTAGGAAATAGAAATGCTTTCATTAGTGTGGCTATGAAAGTCTTTGGAGCAGCTGAACTATGATCATAAAAAGCTTTGATTGATGGAAGTATCAAGTCCATAAAAATGGCCAGATGATCCACTAAATTAATCTTCTTTGCATAAAGCGCCGAGCGAACTTCTGTCCCATATTTAAATATTAAACTTCTTTTCGAAATTGCAATTTGTATTTTATATCTTAAATTAACCTTTTTTTTAATGTTTTAAAAAGAATTTTATACTTATGAATATTTAAAGAAAAGTTTCATTTTAAATAGTGGTGCAGATAGTAGATTTAAACAATATTAAATTAAATTAGAAATTCAACTTTTGTTCAGAAATCCAATTATGAATTTAAACTTTTAAACTCTTATGAAGCTTCGAAGAATTGAAATATATGTATATCGTATTCATTAAAACATCAGATTATAACATTAAAACTTTCCAACAAAAGTGATAATTTTTTTTTCATTTAAATATCATCTCTTGTTTGGGGTCACCTTTAAGTGTGTGTAAATACGTCATTTAGAAGATTTTGATCATTTTCCTAAAGCAACAATTTGAAACGAATTACAAAATAAATTGAGCGTTTATTTGCGCAATTACGTAATTACATAATTTACAGAATGCATTTTAATTCCAGGAATTTATACACTGAATAAACTCACTAATGTCTACAACAACAGCTCGAGACAAATTAAGCCGTTATTACAAGTGAATAATTGACTAATCATAAAAACTGCTTCGATATCTCTGAACGCAGCTTTCGAGCAATAATTCGACCTTCCAGACAGGCTCGCTCTTTTCATCCCGCGCGGCGACTTTATTCATTCGCTCGCGGTGTAAATTTAACAATCGAGTCGTTAGGTACGTTCCTTACGTGCTTGAATTCCGAACGAATGAAATTTCGCAATTTGTCGCGAACGCGGCTGCCTTGCGACATGCATGCAGAGCCATTTTCCCTCGAATCGATCGAGATGCGAGATTTATACCGGCTTGCAGATTCGTGCTTCTTTTGTGCCTAAACAAGACGTAAACACCTTTTTTGCGCGGAGTTCTGTTGGAAATTGCACGAGGTGATTTAACGCTCGGAATTGGAACGGATGTTATGATTTTATATTTCGTTTTTATTCGGGAAGGATGACGAGTTCATTTGCATGACATCTTTTGCGAGGCATTCGTTTGTACAGAGTATGAAAGTAAATTTAGATTGGGAAATATAGAAAATTTGACATCGGTTACTGTATATATCTATTAGAAATTAATTCAGAAACAAGATTCTACAATTGAAATTTAATTGACGTTTAATTGAGATGTACTTAAATAAATTAATTCTAATTATATCCTTTTCTTTGTTACAGGTGAGTTACACAAACTATATACTATTTCATCTTCATCTAACGTAAGTATACAAGAATAAGGCTTCTTATCCCGAAGTGGAAACAATGT
Organism: Ormyrus labotus; assembly: GCA_035582975.1. Lineage (NCBI taxonomy): Eukaryota > Metazoa > Arthropoda > Insecta > Hymenoptera > Ormyridae > Ormyrus > Ormyrus labotus. The sequence goes on along the minus strand of JAWWEO010000001.1, from coordinate 18,033,511 downwards.
ATATAATAAATTTTTATTTCACTTTTTAAACAAGTTTTGCAAATATTTGATTCTATATAATTTTTATAATAAAATTTGGAAGTATACAAGAATAAGGCTTCGTATCCTCAAGTGGAAATAATTTATATAATTTTTATAAAGATTTTAAACAAGTTTTGCAAAGATTTGATTCTATACAATTTGGATAATAAAATTTGGATATAAAAATATAAAAAATATGAGCTAATCTAATAGTCATCAGTTGTTAATTTGGTCATGAGAGGTGTAAAAGATTAGGATGCGCCACCAAGCGCCAGTCGTGAAAAATAAAATTAATAATAAATTAAATTAATATAACCAACAATTGCAAGTATTCATTATCATAGTTTTTTTTTAATCAACGAAGTTCTGTTAAATCAGAATAAAAAATTTATTAAGAATATTATCAAAAATAAATCCTGCATAGTCATCATTATTTTCGATTCTCATTTCTACAACTCTATTCATGCGGATCAATAATAGTCAATAGTGTTTTTCTACATATGCTTTTAAAAAAGGAAAAAAAACGACCGCCTATTTATCAACTTGCAGACTTAAAAAATTTCCCAAACCTGAAACCAGCGAAATAATAAAAGGCACTATTTGCAGAACGCAATGTCCTCATAAAAATGCCGCTTAACCGGCCGTTCTTTTTGTCGCAAAGGGACACGACTTAACGTTTCCTCCAGTGGCAAGAAACGACGATGATAAATCAGGCGGCCGCGGCGCGGAAAAAGCGCGCGAAATTATGAAATAAATCTTATTTAGCGCGCCATTAATTAGCCCCGACTCGGAAGCACGGAAAAAAAGAGTGCGCCTGCGCGCGCCGAGCAAAATCTAGCCTAACGATCGAAGGGGGATCTATATGATCGATAAAACGGTTCTCGCACTCGCGCATTAAGCCGAAAATGGCGATTTCGAATCGAGCGAAACGAGCTCGTTAAGCCCTACTTTTTCTCTTCCCCTCCTCCACGGCTCCGTCGGTTTTGCTTTTTTCACTTGGAACTTCTTCTCTCTTACCGGCCGAGTCTTTTTTTTCTCTCCTTCTTCGCTCTTCCTTTCGTGCTCCTTTTTCCTTGATAGGTTTATTTGCTTAATTGCCGGCGTATTTTTTTGCGGCCGCCTCTGTGTTGTCTTCTTTTCTCTTCCTTTTTTTTGTTTGGATTTGTTGGCTCGTGTCTTATTTGTGTTATCAAGGCCTCGCAATCGTCGCGATAGGCAATTCGGTAATTGCGCCCGATGTATCCACTTGATTTATGCACTTGAATCAACTTTTGCGGTTGCTAACTGAAGAATAATTGATTCACTTTAAAAGCATTGATCAATTAATTAATATTCGTTTTTAATTATTGAAAAAACTGAATTTTAAAGCCTTTAAAAGAAGTGAAAACTTTAGTATCTAAATGAATAAATTAATATACATAATAATTGATATACTACTACTGACGTCAATGTCATTTTATAAACGACTAAACGACTAAAAACCAATTAAAGCTTTATTAAGGGAATAATTTTTATTTTCATGTATTAAAATGTAGAAAAAGTAGATTAAGATAGTATTGAATACTCTTAAGTGATTAAAGCTTACAACTTTCTAATAACCCAAGAGAGAATGAAACTTTCCAGACAATATCGGAAAAACGCCGGGAAAAAGTCATCGCTCACTTTATCCCGAACTTCTCTTACCGTCAAATCGTATCTTTGTCGAAAAAACTGATCGTTTATTCCCAAGAGAAATCCCTTGAAAAATCGTGGAAAGAAATAGCCGAATTTATCACTAAATCCGCCGGACTGTATCGCTCTATTTACTACGTTGTCCATTCAATGCTCGAACCTTTCTTTCCCCCCCCCCCCCCTCCCCTCCCTCTCCCGTCCATTTCGCCTCTTATTCCTTCCTCTCTTTCGCCGCCTGTTTCGCTTTCGATATCTTTTTATCGCACTCCCTTCCCTGCGCGCTTCTTTTTCCATTTCGGTCTCTACCTCTTTTTTAGAGGCTATACGTATTTATGAATAAAATTTGCAAGTGGATATCCTGGTTGAAATCTTTAACGCTCGTACATCTGTTTTTAAGGAATTGCAGTGAGGCAACGCAGAATGTATCGCATGTAAATGGCGAGTAATTGAAATTTTGTTTTGCAAACATGTAACCTGAAAACCTAGATTAATTTCCTATTTACATATTAAATACCTTACATGTCTCAATGATATTAATTGAGATAATGACTTTAACTTGTCGGTTCCAGAAATTCGAACAAAAATAAAGTCCCAAAATAATTTAATCACAAAAATTTGTATTTCTTTAATGGAATTAATAATATTAAGCACTAAGAATTAATTTTAAAAATAAGTTTACAATCTCTTGGTATCTTCCATTTAAAAGTGAAAATGAAATTTAAAAATTCAGAGAAGCGTGTCATAACCTTTATTCCCACTTGATTCTAGCCTGTTTCAGGGTCGACCAAAATCGGTTAGCCAGATGCTCTCGACTCCTCTCTCTTTTTCTCTCCTTTAAGGAGCATCGACTCATCGTCCACATTTTTACCGCTCTCGCATGCACACGCTCGCGTACAGACACACGGACGGGCAGACAGACAGCTTCGGTACAACGAGCGACGCATTTTAATCGGCTGCGTTACAAGTTGGCTCGTTGAAAATATCGAGCGCGAATGCATTCTACATGCGTGTATTAACGAGCGGACGTAAAAAAGTTTTTTCCTCTATCGAGCCGACGCGTCAATTACCTCTTTATTACCTTAATAACGATAAATTATGATTAAAGAAACGCTATTTTTTTATACACCGCTGCGAGCTATAGTTTAGTCTAATGGTTTTTGAAATATTCGATGAAGTCGGGGATTTTTCTCGCTAGGGATATTCTGCGTTTTTGGGGGAATAGTAGAACAAATTTATTTGTATATTAAACAAAAATACCTCACTTGTGTTGTAGAATAAACACTTCAATAACATTATGATGTTCCGTAAGAGAATAACATCTATCTTCCTCTTCGAATTGGATAGGAATCGAATATAGTAAGTTTGAGTTGTTAGTATGTTTATCTGCATATTGAATAAATGAAAATACCCGGCGTGTCTTATCGAATGATTATATGCTTGCACTCGAGCAAGATTATCTTATCGTAGTCGCGAAGAGACATCATTAGCCATATAAATAGAAGTACGTTCAAAATTCTCTTGTTTCGAGTCTCGCAATGTCTACAAAATTAGTTCTGACGAAGTCTGAATAATAAAAAAGTTTTCTCGGGAATTTCGAAAGATAATATATTTTCTGAGAATATTATTTCAGCTCGGTTTTAATGGACTTAATTTCGGATTATTAACAAAATTTTGCAGTATTTTTTAAATTAATTTTTTAGTCTGTTTTAGTTTTCAACGAAATATGGCAAGAAAGTATTTTCCACGATTATCCTTTTATGAAACTCAAACTCTAGTTAATATTCAAAATGAATTCTCATGAATAGAAATTCGCTCGGGGAGAAAACATTTTCCTCTAATATTGAACCTCAAATAACACAAGCTGAATAAAATCCATACTTTGTTGCAAAAATTCATTCTACCTTTCTACTCGGTATATTTTTATTCCACTAATTTGGAAAAAACTCGTTTAAATTTTCGTTATTTGTCGGATTTTAAAACGCATTGCCATGAACTCTCGAAATAATATATTCTCTAAGTCTCTGACCTGAATTTGAATATGGTTTAAAATTAAAAACTGGTTATGTATATTTTAATGGCATCTTTTCCAATATTCAACAATGATTTTAAACTTTAATATTATATGCACTTTTCAAATATTCATAAATAAATATTTAAACAAAAGTTAATAAGTTTCATTATAAAGAATGTTTCCCGTGTACTCTTTTATAAATACATCTGAACTCACATAAAATTCAAAAAATTTATAAATTTTGATTGCTTATTCAAAATTTAAATATTCAATGTTTCAAAAGTACTTTGAAGTTTATCCAGAATTTTAAAACCCGCAGCAAAAGATTTAAAATCAAAAGTTCCAGAAGGAAGAAAAAGGAGCGACCCTCTCACACTTCTCTTTGAAACAGGCATGAAAAGTTAGTTGGAATTTTGAACCCTCAAAATACAGGAAGGTGCGATCAGACGTCTACCTGAGCGGTCCATTTATCCGCATTTTTCTATTTATCCTAGTCGGTCCTAGTTCTTCGAAAGAGCCTTTGAATACACACAAACACTTATTCGCCAAAATTTCCTAACATGTCGTTCGGCCATTTGTATTCGAATGTTTGCTTGTCAAACACCTTATCTGCTGATGTGTTTCTGAAGTGTAAATTTCGGAAGATTCTTTAATGATTTGATTTGCGGGAACATTCTAGACTTACGAAGCAAATGAAGCGGTTCTGATATAGTCAGCTGGATATAATTCGGGCTAAGTTTGATTTACGGCTCGAAGTTAGTTGGGAGGTGGTAACGGTTGCTTTCCCAAAGTCGTCCGTTTTTCTTGCTCGGAAAATTTGATGTAGCGTAATTATTTTCTGGCAGGTGTTTGTGTTAGAAATTTTACACGACGGAAGGTATTGATTAAAGCGTGTGAGGTTTATTAGGTGGTCGGTTCTCTTTGGAATGCTACGTTTATGTTAATCAAATGACTCGATCTACATAAATCCAATGCTTTAAAGAAGTGTTTTAAACCAAAATAGAAAATAGTAATTAAGAGTTCAAGGTAAATCGTGTATAGTGTGTTATTCATTTTTTTTAATAATATATCTATTTATATCATTAATTTGCATATTATATAAATAATGATCAATATTATATTGTTAATGTATAAAATAAATTAATGTCAATTGCAATCTTGTTTTAAAATATTAATAGCATTGTTCAACACCTGTTATCAATGAAGTATCAAACAATGTACCTCAAATCTAAATTATCACTTTCTTTGGATCATTAAAAATTTACAGATTAATCACCCGTCTCTCGCTTCATTAATTATCCAAAATCTCGCAATTCGAAACTTCCTCTGAATTTTTAATTTTTAGCACTGCCCGCGCGATAAAAAAAAAGAGCGGATCAGCGATGAAACCTGTTACCCCCACCCTCCTCCCCTCGGTTACCCTCGAAATTAGGCATCTATTTTCGTACTTATACAAGTATATATACACGCACGAAATAGAGAGAGAGAGAGAGAGAGAGAGAGAGAGAGAGAGAGCCCTGTAATCAAGGGAAGTTGTTGTCGGCGGTGCGATCGGAGTTTTGGAGGTAAAGTCGCGCACGCACGTCTACAGCCGCGCCGCCGACGATCGATCCGCGAACTTTGCTTGCCTCGCGCGCCTCCACCGCGTTATTTATGTTGGCCCGGCTGCGTGTGCGTGTGTTCTGTGTCTGTGCCTGTGCGCATAATGGGAGGAGGAGAGGATGCATAAAGCCGGAGAGAGAGAGAGGGATTTTGATAGCTCGATATAGATGGCTATTTAATTTATGAAATACACCGTTTCTCCGTCTCGCTTTCGCGCCATGTTTAATGCATGCACGCCAAGTCTGTTATTGCCGGCTGTCTCTGTCTTTTTTCTCCTCGTTAAATGCGGCCTTTGATAATGTTCGATGTATATTGTTATTGTTCCGTATGTACGCACGCGTTTGTACGCAGTTAAAGTTGAAATATTTTTGCGTTATCGATTGCTGTAATTTTAGTGCGTATTCGGAATTAATTTATTATATTCGTTTCTTTTTTACTTTACTTGGGCTTGTGTTTTCAAATGCAGCTGGAAGTTGTTTTTGGGAATTAATTAACTTTTTGTACTAAAGTATACAGCTGCTGGCGAGACCTTGGTGAATTATTCGATTTTAAACTATTAAATTAGTTTATTATGTATTTACAACTGAAACTTAATAAAATATAATTTATCTACTCGTAATATTATTTTTAACTAGAATAGAGATAAAATATAAATTAATTATGTAAATAAATGTGCAGATAAATTTTACAAACTTACGCTTTCAATGTATTCAATTATATCATTGTCTTTTTAAAAGAGAAAGGTACAGATAGAATCAACGTATCTAAAATGCAGGATACGTATTATAACTGTAAAAAAAATAAAAGAAATTAGCAAGTAAATTACTAGGTCATTTTTCGTCGTATTACTTTTAATTATTTCATTCGAAATAGTAATTTGTCTCGTGAATATTTATAGTAGAATTTATTATACAAGCATAAACTAATAAATCTATTTTCAAGGTCACAAATCAATAATTTAGAAACATTTGAATAGAATGTACATATGAAGTATATTTATTCAAGAACATAAGTTAGCAATTTAAAAGTATTTATAGACTGGTTTTATAAGATTTTTTTAGAAGAGAAATAAGCTGAGTATAGTAATTGCGAAATTTTAGTTACGAGTACAGTGTTCATACCTCGTAACATTAATGTTGAAACTGTAATATTCTGCACATTCCGCTGGAAATCAGAGCGACGCTGCCTGATCCCTATAAAATTTTTAATTTACGCAATTCAAAGTATATTATGAATAAAACATTTTCCTTGTTCATTTATTATACATTCTGCTTTTATGTCGCGAGACTTCAGTTCTTTGCTGTATCCGATATATTTTGTTATATATGTTTCCTTTTTTGTTCAAATGTAGATGTTGATCTTCGGGATAATTGCAAGTTCATTTACAGATGTAATACGATTATTAACGTTTTCGTGCTTGGAAATTTTTAGTAATGTTAAAATATTAAGCGAAGATAAGAGAATTTCATAAACATTTGGACGCGATAGCTAAAAAGTTTCAAAAAAGATATGAAACAGTATAATAATTTACGATAATTTATCATTTTATGACGAATTAATCTAAAACGAAATCGAAAATAATATACTTATCTTAAACTTGTAGTTATCAATAAAATCAAATATTAGTTGTAATAATCGATACTTCCGATAAAATAACAAGCGACATAAAACAAGTGATAAAAAAGCTATTTTAAATAAAAATTTATATTACAAAAATTATTTATATAACTTTTTTGAAATATAAAAATTCTTGTTTCTTCTTTATCATTATTCGATTTAATAATTAATGCTGACACGTTATTACATTACCGAACAAAAATATCCAACGAATACTTCCCCTATTTCCGCGGCTAATATAAATTATTATATCACACATTACAAATTCCGCCATTAAAATTCATGAAAAGCGAGAAGCAGCAGCGGCAAATCGACCCATCGAAGTTCGTCGGAGAGTGAAAAGAAGGAGAGAAATAAAAATGATGGAAGGAAAGAAGAAAAAAAGAAATATATATATATATATATATATATATACGTAAGCCCGCACCAAAAGGTCTATCTGTCTTTCTCCTTCTCTCCCAGAATTTTTTGGAATTTCTCATCCTCGTCGTCGCTGGTATGGATGTATCCGGCAGCAAGGTCGTTTCTTTTAGCTCGTCTTGTGTAGCATAGAAAAAGAGGTTGCGGCCTGGTGTGGTCGTCGACAAGGATATTCGAGTCCGAATCGAGAGGGTCGCTGCGGGAGGAAGACAGAGTTTGTATTTCGGGAGGAAGAAAGAGAGAGAAAAGGATGTCGGCTGTGGAGGGGAATGTCGACGATATGGTGCGCTGCTACGAAACCCAGGAGGAAGACTGCGACGGAAATTATGTAGTTAACTTAATTGTTCGAATTTCTAGAATCAATATAAGATAATAAAACGGGCGTGTATTTCTAATTATTAAATTAAATAAATAGTGCAAATAAATGTAATAAACTGTTTTTAATTGTTTTTTGTTAATATAAATTGTTATTAAATAAATTAATTAGTATTAAATAATTAACTTAATAAAGATACATTTTTATAGATAAACTAATAATGTTCAACTATTTAATATTAGTAAAAAAACTAATACTGTAGTAAATATTTGTCAAAAAATATCCTATAAAGATTTAAAACGATTTTTAAAATATGCTTTAAGTGAACAGGGCTAAAATTACGAATAATGCATCTGCAACAATTTCCTTTATTTAGAACTTATTTCTATTTTAAGTAACATTACATAATTAAATTTCTTGATTAATTTTGAACATGCATCTTTTGTAAACGTTGGTTTATAAATGAATTAAAAAATTTAGTAGATTTAAACAAAGTTGCTGATCAATATTCTGAAAGTACCAGGGAAGGGGAACGAGAGAAAGGGGCTATGCTAAAGTAAGCAGGTCTGCGACCAGCATGAGGGAAAGAGAGAAAGATATATAAATCGAAGGAAAGCAAAAGAAAAGTATACATTGAGTTCAAGAGAAAAGAAGATGCTAAAACACGAGGAAAACTTTGAAAGATTGATCGTGAATTGAGAATAAGTTAAAAACTAAAAAAAATTTATATCATAGATGATGTTAAAATTATATCGCAGAAATTATAATTTTATAAATAAACTTTGCATAATTTTTCGATTGACGAGTTAAAAATATTATCAAGTAAAAAATGAACGTTTAAAAATAATCTTAAAATGAAAACTAAATACATCAGCGTTAGAAGTGCTATATTAATTTGAATAATTTACCACGCGACATATTTCAGAAACACTATTCTTAATTTATATCCTCTGCTTTTAAATGACGAAGTTTCGCGTTGGGAGTCGTAAAGTATACATTTCGAACAAATAAAAGAAAAGTCAAGAAGTGTATTTTTCAGAAAGATCACGTCCATTAATAGTAAACGATGCGTCCCACATTATGACATTATTTGTTTGACACGAAATGGACGCGTAAGCTTAACGACGTGCAGCTGCCTCGAAGGCAGAGCGGCAGCCGAAAGAGGAGGAGGCGGCAGAGAGAAAGAGAGAGAGAGAGAGAGGGAGAAAGAGAGAGAGAGAGAGATAGAAAGCAATTTCCGAACTTAAATTTTCTCAGCCAACTATAACCTAACTCAACCTCCTTCTCCATAACGCGAGCTAACAACGACCGAGAGGCTAAATGTCTCATCGGAACGGAAATTCTCAATCGAATGCTCTTTCTGTTGGATTTGACTTTTTGATTCGTTGGAAACTAGACGCTGATTTCGCATCCTTCCGAGATTCTTATTTTTTCGATACTTGCATCTTCTTCTCTAATTGATGAGATACTAATTGGTGAGCTGACTTCCTTTGTAGTTTTGAAACATGCTTTTAAGCCTTAAGAAATGTTTGTTTAATATGGTGCTAAAGAGATTGGAGTTTCTTGGAATTGTATATAAATGTCGTTGAATGAAAGCCAAAACGCTCTTTTCAAAATTTGAAATTTTTTTGATGCTACCAATGTATGTTGTGGAGTTACATAAATATTCTTCTAGCACTGAATACTGTTAGCATACATTTAAATATATTTGGAATTAAATGAACGTTCCGCATTTTTATTAGGATTTGTAAGTTTCTAGTAGATTGACCTAAAATTGTTTAGATGATCCCTTTATCTCGAACCGAATGAGTTAGTCTTTACAGAATAATTAGCTCATCAATTGAAGCTATTTACGTTCGACCTAATCTGTCCTAATTGCTTTCGATTCATCCCAAAAATTACTCATCAACTTTTTGCATTTCTGCAAATAACAAAGCGCCATATCGGAGTCCCAATTAAATTTCAACAGTCCAAATCTCATCGTAAAAAGGCAATCCCATTCAATTAAATCACGATAAAGCCGGCTTATAACATCAACCGGTGTACTTGTGAATATTTCCTTAGGCATTAAAGCGTTCGTTATTGCGAGCAAATTGGCAATGGTTGTGTATGCAGGTAAAAGCGCTCGGAATTAATAATTCAGAATGGAAAATCTTGCTCCGGCATCCTTCTCTATTGAAACTTCATGCGAAATTACAGAGGGGGGAGAGAGAGAGTGAGGGACTGGAAATTTGTGCAAAATTTAGCTTCTCGGGACTGCGCAACTTTATAACGCTTGGCGCTCTTGCGAGTCGTTGCTTTTCGGAATTCCTTGTACAGTCGTCGATGTGTGTGTGCGTCGACGTCCCTGTGTTAAAGGGACTGCACACAGAAGACAGGTATAAAAATTGATCCTCCCGGCGGTGCAGCCGTGCACGCATTCACGAAAACAGAAAAGGGGCGTTCGGCAGTAAAATTTTCTCTTCCAACTTTAATTGTCCTTATTCCCTGTTATTTATTCTCCTCTGCTTTTTAGAAGACGCGTTTAGGGTATTTTCGACTTTGACTTGTTAAGAAAATGTTCTGCGTATCGAGTTTCGAAGCGAATAAACGAATGAACGGCTTAATTAAAATAAAAATTGAATACTGCGTGTCTCCAATTGGTAAAAAAGATAATTTATAATGATTAATCTTTGGTCGTACAGAATATTTTTACGTAAAAAACAAGAGAAGGTTATTATGTTTTAATGAGCAATATCAAGTCAGAAAGAAACAATGTCATTCAGCGTACAGTTATGTTCAATTGCTGCGTTCTTGTGAGACTTTTTCTTCTTGTTAATTTTCCGCTACGATATTCCTTTGAATATTTTATGCGCTGCGATAAAATGAATTTTATCATTTTTTCAATATTGTACGAATACTTTGTAAAATTTAAACTTGTTTTTAGAAAATTTATTTTTTTTTAAATGTTTCCGTGCATTTCAGCACAATTCTGTACTAATTAATAATTAACAATAGATAATTGATAATTAATTATTTGTAGAAGTTGATAAAAAAAATCTGCTTAACTCCAGATATAACAAGTTGATAATTCTAATTAAATATTAATTGATTAAATAATAAATTTGTGCTTATTTACACAATCAAAAAAAAAATACAATCCTAAAATAATATCTTTTCTGTTAAACAAAAAAAAAAAAAATGCTCTACTTAGTCGCAATAAATGGGCTAATGCGCATGCCAACTTAGGTGCATTCGCTTACATATCAGCGCAAGGAAAATAATTGATAAGAGAGCCCGATATCCCGCATATGTTTATATCACGGGCGAGCGACGAACCGAGGCATTTAAATCACATGACGGGAGCTAAAGGAGACTTGGCATATCACTGAACTGGAACGCTCGCGAGCGGTGCACATTTTTATCTCCTTTTTTTCTTTTTTTTTTTTTTTTTAAGTTGGCATTAACATATAAATATGAAATTTAGCGAAACGACACCGAACTCTCGTACCTTGGCGGACAATATTGAGATGAGGCACGCTTGTTTTCTCGTTAATGCGACGCCACGTCATTCTATACACTTAGTTGCATGACGTCACCGAGTACTATGATTTAAACAATAGGAAATTTCCTACAATTTAGACAATGATCGTATAAAACATTTGCGACGATTGAGATATTTTGTTTGCTGCGCGCGAAGGAAGAATTTGTTTTTTATTTTATTTTTTTTAGCAATTTATGACAATAATATAATATAATATATGAAATGATTAAAATTTTATTTATTACCACATTTTAAATTTATTTAGATTTTAAAAAAATAAAAATAAATAATTTAATCGAAATAAAAATTTAATAAATTTGAACTAATAAAAATTAATTATGAACTATAGTGTATTAAAAAATGGATGTTTTTTATAATTAACCTGAAAATTAATTATTTATAATTCTTAATCTTCAACGTGTACATAAATCCAAGCATAAAAAGTGCAGTTAATAAAGCAGCTATTATTTTCAAAACATCTTTTAATTTAAAAAAAGCTAACGTTTCATTCTTAAAATATGTCATTGGACGAGCGTCCAAGGTGGTATCTGTAATCGCTTCACGCTTGAATAAGTTACAGTCTTACGAGCTGACGTCAATATAAATAAAATGAGAATTTATCAAAAGAAATATTTGGCATATTTTTCATAAAATTGCTATTTAGATAAACGAAAAACGTAATAAGCCATTGTTTATAGCCTGATTCACTTTTACTTTACTGCACTATCGTTTGCAATTCATTTCTTTATCACCTTAAGATAACAATAATGTTCTTACTCAAATTTATTTTCTAATAAGTACACAAGACAAATTATATTTTCTTTCATGAAGAAGTTTTATTTGATTTATATTATTACCAAAATTAAAATTTTAAGAATTTAATTAACTTTTATTAATAAATAAATTCATTTAATTTTCGTAGATAATAATTAAAGCCTGAGATGTTTTTAACCTTCATTGATTAAAAACTAGTTATATAAACTGTGGAACATTTTTATTTTTATCTGTTTCCTGCTAAATTTAATACAACTTTTTGTGAAATGATTGAAAACAATTATATAAAACGAATATAAATTAAATTAAAATTCTGTTAAGTTCTTAAAAAAAGTATTAAGAACCTTTTAAATCGTCAATAAATCAATGGTGTAAACGACTCGAGTACAAAAAAAAAATCCTGCAAGAAAGTAGAAAAACAAAGGAAACGACTAACGTCTTAACGATCGATTCCGAACGTCTCTAATTCAGTGAAGCCTGGATCAAAGTGCAGAGAGGTACACGCTGGTGATGCAACGGTGATCGGCGGCCGCTTTCGCTCTCAGCTGCTTCCTTCCCCCGCCGCGGAGCAGCGCTTCGCTCGGCTTTCTTTTCCGCGCTATTTTGCATATTCCTTGAAACCGGCCGCGGGGCCCGGCACTTCAATTTACACAGTTTAAATATGCGTGGAGCGGCGATTAATATACGAGTAACCGGGTCACCCAGAAAGCTCGGCCCGTAATCTGGGGGCTGAGGGGACAAGACTCGCGAATTATGGTTATGGAGTATCGCGTTTATGGGCATTTTTGGAGGATTTCGGCTTTGAAGGACGGCTGGTTGATGGTGTAATAATGCCCTGTTGTCGAGTGCTTGTTGGGCCTTATTTACGATTCGAATGCTGGATTCGTAATAATTACATTTCGCTTAATGATGGGAAAAATAAACGTGATTTAAGGTTATATTAATGTACTTGATATAAAATTATATACAACGAGAGCGATATTAAAAAAAGAAAAAATTCTTTATAAATTATGTTGAATATATATACAGCAATTGATTAATCTATTAAATTTTATTAAATACATTGACGTAGAATGAAAATAATTTAAGATAATTTTGTCACATGTAATTGTATTGATTTTCTGTCAGCGCAATAATGAGTAAACTCGGAGGTTGATTTATAATTGAATTTATTAATAATTTAAGCACATATTTTTAAAATTTTAAAACGAATATGAAAATAAACGTAAATTAAGGTATTCGTTTTAGTTTTTAATCTAATTTGCATAATAATGGATTTTTCCAACGGCTTATCAGATCTTCGCTTTAAATTTAAAGTTTATATATGTTTTAAAATTCAAACCAGCAGATCTTCGTTGTAGTTTTGTAATGTAAAATAGTTTTTACGTAATATTTTAGTACGTTATCTTAATATTATGTTTTCTTTATATCACATATAAAAAATGTACGTTTAAAAATATTACTGTATCTTATCTCTGAAAGACTAAAATTCACTAAGTAGAACAATGAATTGATATTAACCATTAAACATTTAAAGTATTTTATTATTTTTTATTATTGTAACTTTTAATTGGAAACGTATGATATTCCGAGGTACAAAAAGTAAGCAGCAAAATAGTCTGACGAAAAATTACAAAAGAAAATTGATTGTCTAGTAGATAGCAATTAAGTGTCTTATCTAACCTAACCTATATATAAAGACTTTAATCTTCGAGTTTGTATGGTGTTTGAAGAAGATAAAAGAACCTCGCGAAGATAATCTCGAAAATTATTCAAGAAAGTGTTTTACGACCCTTTCACCTTTTAAAGTCAGAAAGAATTTTATCATATTTTCCGGAAATGCTACGTTTACGTAACAATTTTTAACGGGCTTCCTTTACCGTAACCTTTTGACCGATAATTTACATCAACTCATCTTTATATCAGCTAAACATTAATGTAATTTAAAATTGGACTATTTTTACAACGTTACTCTGACCGTTATTGTCTGTACCGAAATAGACAGTTTTTCAATGTAATCACAACAACATATTTATTTACTTTTAAGTTATATATCACATGTGTTGGTCGAATTCGCAGATTGATTTTCAGGTAGGACGTGCTGTACATCTCGTAAAAGTGTTTACGCGCTGTGTCGCACCTGTTATTGCCCGCACGTTCGCGTTTCGCTGGGCTTCTATAGTATCCAATATTATATGTACTCGGTGCGGAGGTAACGTGCATGCAACATTGCATAAACGGACGAGTACCGAGACGAAAGTTGGAGAAGCCAGATTATTGAACCGCCCTGACAGAGAACTTTGATGTTTTATCTCGCTGCGATTCGCATTTTGATTTTTCAATTTTTATGAAATTGTTGGATTTAATTTATGAAATGGAACATTTCGATAAATAAAAATTGGTGATTTCAATTAGAATAATAATTTGAATGTTTGTTAAAGTTTCGTTAACGGATGCTAGCACATTTATAGACTTGAAAAGCTGAATATTGGAGTTTTCAAATGAAACATCAAAAATAAACGAAACTGAATGATGGATTCATTTGCGCGGGGAAAAATGATAAAAAAGAGAAATTTTTTTCCCAGAGATAATTAAAATAGAGAAGCGCTGATAATAGTAGACGAGCATTTCCATTATCTCGTGACGGAACCAGGCTATACTGGGCGGTTTAAATTTGATTTTTCACTACAGCATTTATCTCTTATCTGTCTGAATATGCAGAGACGTGTCAGACCAGCGCAGCCAACGCATTTATTCCTCTTTTAAATGCTATCGGTAACATCGATTTCTTAAGGGTCAAACGCGCCTGTATAAAATGCAAGAAATTTACGTTATTCTTATCTCTACAACAAATCCTTATCGGAGATTAAGCGTTCGTTCGCTCGCGAGATTCACGCGAAAATAGCGCAGGAATGTCGCCGCGGTCTATTTTCATTCGCGCCGTATTGTTAATTCTTTTTGCTTTGCCGTATTAAAATATCTTGCTGCGACAAAATTTTATTCTAGAAAATATCGTACGGTTTGTTTTACGCGAACGTTGGGGGAGAGAGGAATGCAAATAGCTTTTGAAAAATGTTTAATTTAACGCAGCGCTAATCATCATTTCGCGATATACCGAGTGAAGTGGAAATGAAATAAATTGTGTATAAAAACACATATCTTTATGATTGGATATTAATACACCGTATTTTCTTATTTGCACTTTTATTTAATCAATACTCCAATAATATGAAATTCCGTTTTAAATATGGCAATTTGGGTTAATCTCACAGTTTTTAAAAATTTGAAAATTAAATTTCTTCGTTAGACGATTACAATTTCGAATGAAATAAAATATACTAATCCATTTAAATATTCTATTCACATAAGCCTTTTAAAATTAAAAGCAACGTTACATCTTTCCGTTTTCAGCGATCGTGATCACTTGAGTTCAACCGCGAAAATTTAAATCTTTCCGTGTAAGCACGCCTGTAAAAGATGGCTTGCATGCCGGTGATTTATAGGGAAATTCTCCTTCTTTCTCATTCACTGTCCTGCTCTCTCCTGCTATTGCTTTTATATCCCAGTTCCGTTTTTGTTCTCTCCCGTCGAATGAAAAATATACGTTCATGACTGCTTAAAAATTTTTTTTCAAATCATAAACAAGGATATTTACACTAATTTTACGTTGTGCCACTAAACGGAATTTTTACTGATTTTTACTCGCCCTCCGGTTCCCTTCACCTCTTCCCTTTTTTCTCTTTGCCTTCTTCTACTTTCTTCCTCGTCTTTTTGCTCCTTTTCTTTTCGTCGGTGCAGCTTCTGTTCTCTTTTTGCATCTTTCCACTTGATTCTTTTTTTCTTGCCACTCTTTCACGCCTACTTTCAAATCTTGTGCACAGTTGAAAATTTGTCCTTTTAAGTTCTTGAAGTGTATTTTAGAAGGATTAGTGCTTTTAAACGACTGTAAAGAATGTAATGGGAGAAACTACACGAGTAGATGCTGTAATAAGGCAGTCTCTTAACTTTTTGTATTCATTCAGCGAAACCGATGTTAATATTTGATAGCAACAGGATTTTTTCTTTTTAAAACAATTGAGTTTTACGGAAGCCATTAAGTGCTAATGTTCTATTGTGATGTCATGTCGTGTGTACACAGTTCATATTGCGTGTATTTTCACTTGCAAGAGATATAATGAAAATGCTGCACAACTATTTTTAACTAATCGATAATTACCTTTTTAATTAAGTAATATAGACAGAATTATCTTTCAGAATATATCGTTTCCAGAAACTTCGATAACTCCTTACTCTGTTACTTTCGAAAACGATGTCTCCCGCGCTTTCATTTTTCAGATTTTCATTTCCTAGATTTCGCAATCCTTCCAGCCCTTTACTTCCGAATTATTCCGCCCCCTCATTTCTACTGTCACACTCACTTTTTTTTCCCTCTTCCTCGTATTTTCGCGGCCACACCCCTGCTTATATGCACAGTTCTCGCGTTTAGCGGCCACCCCTTCGTTTTAGGGGGTGGCGAGAGAGTCTGCCTCTTTGTTCCAGAGCCTCTCTCTCTCTCTTTCTCTCTTGTTCCTTCGCGTTTGTATTTCAAAACCCTGAACGCGTCGGGGCTTCTTACCATATCGCATTACGAGCAGTTTAAACGAGACATATTACGCTGCGAATTTTTGTGCTCCCCTCTTTTCCTTCCTTTTTTTCAACCCCCCTTGGTCTCTGGCACTCATTATTCGAGCTGCGCGTGTGCTTCAGTTCGCGATTGCGAGCGTCTGAAAAAAGGAGGTTTTTCAATGTTTTCTTTATTTTTTCGTTTCGTCGGTTAATGAAGCTTTGATAGAAGAATTGAAGAGGCACTAATTGGATGTTTTCTTCGGTGCTAATAGCGTATGAGAATTCCTCGTTGGAAACAAAGAGTCTTGAGGGTGTTGACTTTTTTAATGAAAAAATACAATGAAAATAAAATATTTTTTCTATATATTTAAAAGAAATGAATATGTAAGAAAACAATTTTATACTGATGCGTCATTTTCATAACGGAAGTCATGTACAATATCGTTAAAATGAAGATGTAATAAAATTTTTTACTGTTTTTTACGGACTAATGTTTTACAACTAAAAAACATTTTATAGTCTCCATCCAATAAATTTAGAATGTAATAATTCACTAAAGTAAGTTTGCGGAAATAAGTTTGAACAGTTTTTATGAATTTTTTACTTTCAGCGAAGAATCCGATGAAAGAATTAGAGGTACTTTTAGATATATACAGACTTGCGAACTTCAGTCAACTGAAACGATGAACGAATTTTATGCACCTTGACTCGAAAAAACGGTTGTTATAGCTTTGTTTATTTTAAAGAATAATCTCCTATTACACTTCGGTTTTACGCCAACTTGGTACTTTTATGGACTTTAAACTACGCTGCTGCATTTATGTATTTTAATGTTTTAGTACATAAAATATACCACAAACCATTTAAAATCAAAAACCAGATTTCGAGCACAATGGAGTGGAGCAATTAAAAAACTAATTTGTTTTTCTATTCAGAATGTAGTTTTTATTTCTAAAAATATATATTTTTAAGTATCTAATAATGGAAATAGGAATAGTTTTGGAAAAATCGAAAAATCAAATAAACACTACATTTAATACTTGAAAATGATTTTAAAAATAGCTTTTCCAATATCCAGACTCCTATCGTTCATTTTTCACATTAAGCGCCCCTTTTATATCGATTTATTTTTTACACTCTAATAAAGCCCAGGTGAAAGATTTAAAAGGATGTTTACCACCCTTTTTCCTCCAAAACAAAGCCGCCAAATAACTGCCCTCCAGAATCCACTGACGATTTAGTCGGATTTCGCGGGCAACCTCTAATTCCTGCTTTTCAACCGTCCTTAGAAAGGGATCCGCGCATTTCCATAAGAATGCACGCTTCCCAAACTACATTATAATTACGATCAGCGGCGAAAGACTTGCAAAATTTTGACAAGCGCCGTTCGCGAAGCTGCTTCTCTTTTTTTTTTTTCACCCGCCAATTGAGATAATCCCACAACTGCCTTCGAGAGAAAGCAAAAAGTCGTCGATTATATACATCTTCGCTTTCTCGTTTCGTTGTGCGGACGGAACGAGTGATATTTCGACGGACGGCGCGACGACCCGAAAGTAATTCCATTATGAAGAGCTCGGCGAAAATTCATCGTCGGCATTAACAATCGACGTGGCCGCCGTCTCTTTTCCACTCTTGTGTTCCACTCGATTGTGCGCCGGCTTTTGAAATTGCTCAATTATCGATGAAGTTACTCGAAAAGTGTTCGCTTTGCTAAAGTTATTTGACGATTTTTTATTTCTGGTTTGCTGCGTTTGATTGCTGTTGTTTTTTTGCTTGATTAATTGCTTAATGGATTTTTTTAAGTACTCTTTTGAAGTTTTCGACGAATTCGAAATAGTGAAGGGAGTTTTTATTAACGAAGCTTCGTTTAACTCTAGAGTTGAACATTTTATCAATTCTGATAATTTCTCGAGATTTTAGAATTCAGATACAAACAGTTTTAGTTAGTAGAGAAAAAGTAATGAAATTTCGTTTATTAAATTTTAAACAATTTCAGTTTTTACTTTAGAAAGCACTGCTTTTTTATTCATCGTACATTCGTTGCTGTACAAAAAATAAAATATCGCAAATAATAAATAAACAATACTGAAAAAGGTATTTTTCTTTTATTGAAAAACTAGGGTATTTCTAAAATATGTCATTTTATAAATTTTATTTAGCTGCAATAAAAGTAAAACATTATTTCAAGAGAATAAATGTAAAAAAAATATTTCATTGTAAAAAACTCCCATTTTATTGACTTTTCAATAAATATCGTGAATATTAAAATCAAATACATTTCTGATTTATAGTCATTCACCCAGTCCAATATCTAATTAAAGACAAAAGTTGCTCGAATTAAAACACCGCCACCAAAGCTCGAATGCATCGTAAACCAAATCTACCCGTCGACCAAAGCAGCCAAACGTAATAATTGTCGAAAATCCATTACATAAGTTGTCGATACCCCTCGGGCTCAACTGTCGAGTCACCTTGACTCTAGCTCGCGACTCGTAATAAAAGAAAAAGCGAAATCTCATCTATTTGTCGTATCGGCACGTCGGCGTTCGTAGGCGAACTTCGCAAAGCAGAGAAAAGCGGAGGAGTGTTATTTTGTGCGCGTTCGGGCCGGGGAGAGCGACTGCTTGATTGCTATCGACACCCGAGCCTCCATGCCTATGTACGCGCCGAGTGTATATGAATGTATGGAGCGAGAGCCGGACTACACTCGGATCTCTGCGAGTGGAGTCTGCATTTTTTTTTTTAGGACGGCAGAGCTTCCTTTCGCGGTTCAACCGAATTTATTGATTATTTACGGTGAATTTTTTATGCGGCCGCGTTGTTTTTTTTGTAGTACAGGAAATAAAGCGGAATTATTTATCGAAGTATAAAATTTGCTTCAATTTTGAAATATTTCACGACGTCGGGCGGCGCATTTTTACAGAATGAAAATTTCCAATTACTCAATTTATGTGGCATAAAATTGATTTTAACGCCGTTATTTGCATAATAAAATAGGTCTGGTCGTCTAAAAATAAAAGGATGAATGACGGTATAAAAAAAAGGTGATTTTAATTTGTTGACAGAAATAAATCTTGATAAACAAATAATAATTTCAAATGAAGGTTCAACAAAGTAGTATTTGCAATAGCAAGCTTTTTTCCCGCGAGAGAAATGATATTTTTTGCACGAGCGTACTCACTCAAATTACGGCGGCTATAAAACTATGCATAAAGTTAAATAAAGCGTCTTGAATATATCTCTGGATTTATGTAACTTTCGACATTAAATTAAACTGGAATATACATCTATATATATATATTAGGGATTTCAGAGTAAGTGGCGCTGGGAAATGGATGAATTCTAAAATTGAATATTGAATAATAAAAGTAGATTTTTATTGGACAAAAGACTGGCAAGAAAATCGTGGGTAGCTACTTTATTTCCCCTCCCGATATATTCCGATAGATAATCCGCCGGTAATAACGCTCTCCACTCTGATTATCTCCGACGCGCGTGAAAGTCCGCAAAATATCAATCATCGTAATTCCATTGTGAAAGTACTCCGAGCATATTTATCGCCGATGCTCTCGGCTCTCCGAAATTAATAAAAGGGACCCTTTCGTACAGATTTCGAGAAAATCATTTTCGAGCTAAACGGGGACTTTTCCCGTCGAGCGCATTTATTTTGCGCGAAAGAGAGGCGTATGTACCTGCGTGTATACCTGTGCGCGCGCAGCAGCGACGTTCACGCGGGAACGAGTTTTTGTTCGGCTTCTCCTCTCCGTTCTCATTGCGTCTTCTCTCTCGTTTTAGCTGTCTTTCTCCCTCCCTCGCCACCCTCCATTCGTTTTTTCCCCGCTTCGCTATTCCTTCTTCTGCTACCCGGCGTTCTTTCTTCGATGTATGGAGAAGTGCACGTAAATATTTTTATCTTTGATTTTATTCGACGCTTAATGAGGCGAAGTAAATTTTGTTTTCGGAATAAACAAAAAACAGTAGTTTCTCCATTTTTGAAATATGTACAGTATAAAAGTGTATTCATTTTTAATACATTGATTACGAATGCTGTGTGTATTATAAAAATTGGCTTTTAACGAAATAAATTAAGTTTGTTAATTCTAACTTTAACATTATTTACAGTATTCGTGTTAATTACTTCACTTACATTTTTCCTTTTTTCTACTTGTTTGCCTCTCTTTATTAGACTTTATGTTTTAAGGGAAGTGTGCAACGACATAAGAATTCCACGTTTTCCGCACTTATACACACGAGTCCAGACCCTCCGGTCTGTATCATTATCGGATTTTTTAAAAGGAAAAAAAAAACTGAGAGGAAGTAAAAGGGAGAATCGCGCAAGAACTGCACCCGAGTATAAACTCTGTGAAAGAAAAAACCCTGTGACTTAAATCTCGCCAACTGCCTGTGTTTCAATAAAAAAAAACTGAAATTTTTACTGGGTTAAAAGAAAATTCCACGAAATTTTATACAATTTTTATTTCCAACGTAATCCATTTTTCGTGGCTTCGAAAATATACGAAAGCAGTTCTATTTTTAAGCTTTCGCGGCCGTTCAATCTTTGCTTTTTTTTTCTATTTACAGAAAAACGCGTAATAGGAAGCATTCTTATTTGAATAACAACTATTGCATTTTACTTTCAACGGGAACGCATTATCTTGGTCTCGTATTTACGATTCATAAATAGAAAACGCGTGGCTATATCGGGTTACAGAGATATTGCTTTACTGAATAAGAAAATTTACATGAAATAAACATTCATTAACACGATATTTCACATTCGCCCGACAGTTTAATATTGCTAAACATTTTTAGCGCCTCATATACGTTTCGACTTCGCATAACTCGCCGATGATGGCCAAAGAAGTGTGCTGTGCATTATTACGGTCTTCTGATCTGAGCATTGTATGCAAAATTCAATTTAACGTGGGAAATTGGATTTAATTGTCAATTGTAAATGCTCCCAAAGTGTATCTTTCTGTAAAAACGTAACGTAAGGACGTTACTTTGTTTTAATATTCTATTTCCCAGAGTATTGTTTCGAAACATATTTGACTATACGTTTCGCTAAATTTTCATGCAAAAATATATTTTAATATAGGAAGAACAATGTAACAGAGCTTCATATATAAAAGGAACTTCTTTTTGTAGTGTGGATAGAGTGCTTTTAAAAGAGAGATAAATCCAATATTTCTTTTACAGTGAAAAAAATGTTATGCTTTTGATGGCTTTTATTATTTTCCAATTTTTTAAAAAATATTATTTCCATTTTTATAGCTTTTTCCTGGAAGGAATTGATTACAAATTGATATTTCTAGCCTTAAATAATGACTCAACTCTGTGTTTCCTCGTAATAAAAAACTTCAAAAACACAAAGAAGATATTCCCATTTTTGTATCATCTTTTTACAACGGCGCGCAAGACTAAAAAATATATAATACTCGTATTGCAGCATCATCATTAGCAGCATCGTTTTATCCTAAAAGTACAAAAAAATATAATACCATTTCACAAAAAACTACTAAATTAATCCATCAAACGCAAAACACGCCAAGAAAGATGCTAAGCAGGCCCATTCTCGTAAAAGTGATTCTAAACATTTAATCAAGCACTTTAAACCGACATTGAAACGCGAGATCGCCGACAAATTTTTTCCCACAACAAAGCTCTTTTTCCCCCCGGCTCGCGCTCGTGTGTATTATTACGCAACCGCGCGCTCGTTTCGCACCTTATACTCTCCCGGCGCAAGTCGCGCGTGCACGCATGTGCGCGCACACCTCCCATTACCCCGTGCATGAATCCATATTCGAAACCGCGGCGCTCTCTTACACACACACACACACACACACACACGCGCGCGCCTCTCTTTCTCGTGGCTGCGCGCGCGTTCGACTTTTCTCCTATACCTCCTTTCCCCCCCATCTGTCGAGCTGTATATGTAAATGGAGAAATTTCCGAGGGGCGCGGAGAGAGTCGCGGGGGGAGAGAGAGCACGATTTTTCGATTAAAGCCGCCGGCCGGAGGAGCGCGGTGGCGCTGAATTGATGAACGCTACGCACCCGGATGCGCGTAAGGCTTGTTTTTATTTTCGAGGTATTTCAAGGGGCTCGAGGTGGCTTCTTATTATTGGCTTGCGGGGCCAGTTTGCTTGTAGCTGCGAAATTTATTTCCTAACCGAAGTTTCATCGAATGAAGTCGGTGAAAATTTTAATTTGGGGTAGCTTTTTTAAAATTACAATTTTATTTCGTTCATATGTAAGCGGACAACTGAAAATGTGACTTTTGTAATAGTAAATGTGTTATTACGTTATATTTAACAAAAATCTGTCGATACGTTACGCAAGTCCATTAAACAAGAAAATAATACAATACTGCACTTTGTCGAAGCAATTACGAAAAGCTGTTGAAACATTTTTTACATATCGTTTATATTTTTAACAAAGACGCTAAAATTGTACAGTAATCATCAAATCAAAAAAAAATACCCAGTTTTAAAAATCTGTATTTGCTCGGTTACGTAACTCCAGCCAGAAAGATGGAGATAAAAGTTAAAGCAGTAATATTAAGGAAGCTAAATATTTTTCTTTTGAATCTTCAATATTTAAAGTGTTTTAAAACTTTAAAAAGAATACTAGATTATTTCATATAACGTATTTTTCTTTTTTAAAGAGTAAATTTATTTCAGTCAAGATTGAATACATTTTATTATCGACAGAATTTTAAATTAAAACGAACGTCGAAGAAATACGAATTAACAGAATGCATTAATCGATATCCTTTATTAAACTTAACATTGTTTGTAGCAATGTGTCATGCAATCCGCGCAATGTTGAAAAAATTATTGAAAAGCAATCACTTTAAATCACGCATTTCATTTTATACTAGAGTCGAGACCAGAATTGCATTAAGATTCAATTCGATTGAGTAAATTATACTTGTATTTCGTCACCGCACTTAGTTTGTAATAGGTTTTTTAAAATACTATGGTTCTGCATTATATAAACCAATGATGCATTCACTTATATTTGTGCCTTTGAATCCTTGCTAGTTTTTATTTATGAAAATAAACGATGCGACTTGTTATTTAATGGAACACTTTCTTATTGTTTCAGGTAAGACGATCCTCTCTCAAACTTTACACATTCCTTTAACTCTGGTTTCGTAAGTATTGGAAAACTAAATTTATAAAAGTTTGCAAGCAGGATACTTAAATATTTTACGTAAATCCAAATTGGAGCGATATTTTCATATTTTCTGCAATAAACTGCTTCCAATAATAATACATTTTTTACTACTCTATCGGATCGTAAAATTGAAAATTGAAAAATAATTTGAATGCAAATCGAAAAAAAATATTCGTTCGTTCGCGTCCGAAGAAGGACTAAAAAAGAATATCTTTTTTTGCAGGCAATCAAATTCACTTTAAACAATAGCTTTGTTAAATAACCCATAATCTATCTTGATCGCCAGGCAATTCCGTAATGCGGCACTTACATTTACGTTCGAATATAGAAGTTCCGAAGGTAATGAAAGTGCGATTTTCGGTAACAGACGGTTTTTAATGAATAGTTCAATTTTCGGAAGGTAAAATGGAGCGGAAACTTAACTATGCCATCGAAAATTTCATAGAACGAACCACTTTACGATCTAATATTGAAGTACTTAAACACGACGGCATTAAACACGACGCAGGAGTTTTCGGAGCTGCTAAAATCAAATCTAACTTTACAAAAAATATTTTAATGACTAATCCTAATAAAGCAAATCGAGACAATGAAGAGAATCGCATTTCAAAACTTGTAATAAACGATAGCAAATGTTTAATGACCAATTCAAACAAAACCAAGTAAACATAAAGACAGAAAGAGCCCGAACGAAAAAGACGATTTCTATACAGTTTCGTTAATAAATATCCAGGCGAAAAAGGATCGAGCCCGAAAAGCAAACGTAAATGACCTTAACAGATATTAAATTTCCCGATAATTCGAGGCCGCGCAGAATCAGATAAAATCGAGCGTACGAGAAAGAAGCAGAAGAAAGTAAGTATACGAGGGGAAACTACGGAAAAAGAGAGCTTTTTCCCAAGCGAAGTGGGGGGGGGGGGCCTTTGAAAATCTTTCAGGACTACGAACACGTTGCACGTCGTGAATTGAGCTCTCGAGCTTAGTCTCTGCCCGTCTTCGCGTCTCCCTTTACAGTCGCAACGGAACAAGAAAGAGGAAGAGGAATTATTTAGTTTAGTTTAATTGATTTCGCGGAATTAGACATAATTTCATTAGTGCTTCGTGCTTCGAGAATGTTTAATTTGAGATTTACTTCCTTTTTGCGACTTGCTTTGAAGGGTAATTCATTTTGGATGTAGTGTAATGGGAATTTAAGTTTTCTTTGTAGAAAAATAAAGAAGGCTAATTTAATTTACTGTTAATTGAATCAATCCGAATAAAATAGAAGTATTCTATGAGAAGCATAAAAAAAATGGGAAAAAATTTAAAAAAAAAAATTGAAAATATTTCTCCCATTTTTTTTTCAAAAATATTGTCCTTTATGCTCACTGTTTACGATTAAGAAGAACAGATACGAATCCAAAATCTCGAATTTTGATAGCGGACATGCAAAGAGAGATAAGAGGGGAGAGCGAACGAAAGCGCAGAGAGAAACAAGAGAGAGAGCCGCAGGAATGAGAAAAAAAGCGAAAGGCAAGGAGAGAAGGAGCGGAGCAAAGAGAGGAGAAGAGGGTCACGGAACGAGATTAATCTCGAGTTCACGTACGCTCTTTCACATCGCGGAGAGCTTCAGCGAGGAGAGAAACAGAATGATTATATATAAATCAAAGGCGAACTCTCGTGTCTAAGCGAAGGAAACGACGTTACTCTATTTTACCTTCTCTCTTTTATTATATCGACTCCCGGGAATTATTTTGCTTCGTATGAGGAAACGCGTGTCATTATATTAATCGCGATATTTATCGCGGCCGAATACGTGATTATTTAACGTACGATTCCGTGCGGCAAGTGCGCGGATAAATATAAATATTGGACGAAATGGTTCTAAATTGT
Source organism: Ormyrus labotus (assembly GCA_035582975.1). Classification (NCBI taxonomy): domain Eukaryota; kingdom Metazoa; phylum Arthropoda; class Insecta; order Hymenoptera; family Ormyridae; genus Ormyrus; species Ormyrus labotus. The sequence goes on along the minus strand of JAWWEO010000001.1, from coordinate 18,007,898 downwards.
TTTAAAAGGCAATTGACGCCTGTCAATTTCTTCGAATTCGAGGTTCGTTATAAGCAAACCGTGAAATATTACCGCGGGAAAGTTCATATATGAATCGATTTTGCGTTACAATGTAATATATTTCAGTCGAAGTTTTCACATTCATTAACTTGAAGTTTCGGCGCAAAAAGAGGAGCGGAGATATGATATATTGGACTTCGATAAAAAAAATTTCTTTCGAACCTTTTTGCTGAGAAATTATTTATCTAAATAGTTTTGTGGCTTCCTGGCGGAATCGAATAACTCAGCTTTCTTTTTTTTTTTTTAAGCTGGAATTTTATATTTCGAAAAAAATAAATTTAATTAATAGATATGTAAAACTGCCTGATAATCTTTACAGTTTAATACGTCAAGAAGAGATTTATTTCGTTTGAACTATAGTAAATAAATATACAACACAAATAGGAAGTCTAAAACCGATATGCCGTGGACGAGTAAAAACTTATATATCCACATAAAAGGAAGCGGTAACCGCGAATTATATAAACTTCATTAGCGAGCCTCGCCGGGGTTTAATTACAAAAATGTTAAAAGTTATTCCGCATAATACGAGCGGAATCGCAAAACACGCCGAGCTGGAAGATCGTTAGCTCGAAAAGAGGAAGAGCTTAAATCGAGGAGTCTGTGTACAGACAAGCGAACTATTGAATCGAGTAAATACACTCGTACTTTGATTTCCAACAGCAGTTGGATTTCTCCGCTGTTATTCGCGAATCGTGTGTGAGCTGAATTTATTAGTTTATGAAGGAAACTAATTAACCCGAAAAGACGTGACTTCAATAGAAGTTTGCCAAAGAATTAATTATGCATTTTGGTTTTAATTAAAGTGTCTTTCTTTTTTTTAATTTCACTCTTAGTTTTCAAGTGGCTTCGGTGAATATTAAATCAAAAGTGTTTATTTTTGAGTAAGTAGGCTAAGTGGAAGCATTAACTTCAGAAATGTGAATGACGTCGGCTTGAGCCAATAAATAAAAAAATCTGGTCTTAATGCGATCCAAAAAATGTAATTACGAATCGTATGGGCACTATAATAAATCAAATTCTATTAGTAAATTAATCATTTTTATATTTTAACAAATAAATATTGTAACTCTTATTTTATAAAATTGTAGCAGTATTTTTGTGCGCGATATTCTTTCTTTAAAAATCACGTCCACCATTGAAGAAATTGTCCAAAGACAAGCTGAAACTGATTAACATTCACTCGGAACATTTCATTCTTTAGAAACCTCATAAACCTTCTTTCACAAATACCCGCTTTCAAAAATTCATACAAAACCAGGAAAAATGTCTCTACAGAGCGCAAAACGATAACTCTGCAAAAACTTCCGACCCGACCAGCATATCGATAGGAACGAACTGTCGAGAAAAACGTGAAAGGCCAAAAACTACCATACACATACGAGAGCTCGAAATAAAAACACGGAAAAAAAGCAGCCGCGCCGCGCAAACTCAAATCGAATGCACTTTCCGACGGAGCCTCGAAACGCGACAATCTTCCGTCGAGGGGCTGCTTCTTGAAAAAAAAAAAAGGAGGCAAGCTGCTGATGGAGTAAACGAAACATTGCGCGAATACGAAAATAGCTTCGTTGACGGATCGTTAACCTCGGGAAATGTTAGACGAAACAAAAATGACGGCTGGTGGTATAATGTATGATGCCTGCTGGAAAAATGGTAGACCTGCAGGGGTTATGGAAGTACTCTTGATATTTCTGATAGATCTTTTTGAATGCGCGGTTTTAAGAGCTGATCCTGCAACTATAATATTATCAGTATTGAAATATGATTTCTCAGTTAATTTTATAATAATATTTTTAATTTTTAAATTAAAATTTGTAATGAACTTTATTAAGAAAGTTAAATATAGTACGATTTTTGTTTGTATAAAAAATGATGAATTCATTGTTAAAAAAAGGTGCAAAAAATACGAAAAAGAACTTCATAAACTCAACTTTCTAATGTATTACTCGTTTATTCTGCGCGAGAAAATCGATAAACTGAGTTATATTTAATCGTCTATCAATATTTTAAATTGATACAATGAAATAGAGAAGTTTTATTTTAAATAAAAGCTTTTATCCACGAGTAAATAGAAAATTATTCTTTTTTTTATATCGAAATAAAACTTTATTTTTATTATTTGTGATATTATATTATTTATTTTATGAATAAAAAAAATGTTTTTGCTTTGACATTTAATATAACTGTTTTACTTGAGAAAAATGTTTTAAAGTATATATATATAATATTCATTTTACATTATCAATAAACAAAAAATTTATTAGCTTCTCCCCGAAACCGCAAAAAAATCCAATGAAATTTCTAAAAGGCACAGCAGACTTTCATAATAATTAACGATCCCAGCAGCAATTAGCTGTAACTCAACTGGTTCGGTAAATTGTGGTCTCGCGAAGAATAACCGTCAAAAGCGTCAGTTAGCGTTTAGACTCGAACCTCTCGGCGGGCAAAAAAGGGTTTCTGCCAAACTTGACTAAATTTAACTGTCGCCGGTCGAGAGGAACGAGTTTGCAAAAATGCCGAGGCGAGGCTCTACAAATCATTTCTCGTTCGCTCACTTAGAATGCCGTTTGCTCGGAAGTTTTTGCAGGCGCCTCGGAAAACTTCGGGGGCAATTTTGTCTCGCGTTTTTTTAATTGCCCCGATATTTTTGCGTTCATCGGACGCATTAATTAAACGCCGTTAGTTGCGAAATTCTGGACGTTTTAAAGACGTTTAGGAACGGGAGAGAAATGATTTGCCAGTGTTTATTTGCATATTTTAAAGAGCGAGACTTGCAATTTGTCCGGCTATGAATATTTTTGATTGTTTTACTGCGCGGGTAAAAAGTTGTGAATATTAAGAGGTTGTTATTTGCGTTTTTAACACTCGAAACGGCTTTAGTTATGTTCTCCTTTTTATGCATTCGTATTTTTCTTTTAATAAAAATTTTTTTACGTACGTTCGTGCAAATAAATGTTAATTAAAAGGCGAAATTATTATTTTTATGCTTTTTTTTCCGGACTCTTTAATTTTATATTTCCATTTTAAATATTTTAATAACCTTGCGATGAAATGAAAACGTCCCATAAATATTATATAATTTATAATCAATCTTTTAAGCAGAAAATTTAAAAATAACGAGTTTTCGTAAATCACCAAGAGCAATTTCCGAATAGTTTTTCGTCACTTTTAAAATATTCATAAAAAATAAATTTAACGATTACATAAATTATATTTCTAATTTTAAAATACATAAACTTTAGGCTACGTATAAATATTTTTATTTATGTAATTCGTATTTTAAGTTTTAAAAATAATGTAGTCGCAAGTCGCAAAAAAAAAAATCCTTGCAAAAGCATTAGCTTAGAAAGCCATTAAATTTAACGAAGTACCAAGTTTCACTTTTCGAAAAAGCAATAAAATTTTCCCACGCTAAAACTATATCGCAATACACCGAAAAACGCGTATATAACCAACGGGGAGAAAGAAAAAATCAACACCCACAGCCGACCGAACCCCTCGAAAATCGTCGTAATCCCGTCGGCACTAGGCAGGTGAAATCGGAAACGCACTCGTACTCGGGGCTTATCAAACTTACATCCGTCTCTCGACCGGAGCTGTTGCGGGCCCTCTCGTCGGCAGAGAGTCTCTTTATTGGCAATAAACTTGCTCTGTCTTGTAACAAAAGCCGCGCACGCGAATAATAACGATAATGACCTCAGGGCCTCCCTCTCTCTCTCTCTCTCTTTCGCTCCCCCCTCCCCGATAATAATAACCTGCGCAGGAGAGAACGGTGCCAGGGTTTTTGCCCGACGAGAGCTGCAAGACGAGACCGAAAGAAACTCTTCCCGGTGAAGGGGAGGGAGGGGGGGGGGGAGAGATGGCGAAAAAAACTCTATGTGCTTTACGCTGTTTAACGCGTTACACTTTGAATGGGATTTGTCAGGTGCATCAGCCATCTTTCTCTTTGTGACCCTTCTTTTTTTTTTTTTTTTCAAGGCAGCTTTTTGCGGTGGTCCATTATGACTGGGATGTGTATGAATTTATGAGCGCGTTTGAGAAAGATTTTTTGAGAGAGAGAGAGAATGAATTTAGCTTGAATGCGGAAAAATTTATAAGGCAGGGACGAAAATTGTGTTAATTTAATGCCGGATTTAATTGAAGCGCGTGTCGATTGCGTTTTATTTAAATTCATTTAAATTTCTTGCATAATGAGCGATTTGCCGGTATACAGAATCGCTTTACCTTTAAATCCTCTGTCATTTTGAATAATTATTGAATAGTAAGTAAAAAATTAGTATTACGTTTCAAAATAATATTAAAAAATGTAATACTGTTACTACTGATTGTACTACTTGCAAGCAGCATACGCAGTTTTTACGTATATTTTAGACAATTTTGTTATGATTAGAAGAAAATTCACTGCGAATTAGCATAAAAAGAGGAAAATTCAGTTTAAAATTTTCCACATCTATTCAAGATAAACAAAATTCACTTCAACTCGAAACTAGATACACAGTGTTGTATACTGATGCCCTCGTATGTGCGCGAGTGTTTATATGTATTATTATGTAAATCAGAAATCCAGTCGCACTGTTGGTTTCAAATGAGAAAATGCGAGGAGTGCTAGTTATGTGCAAATTACAAAGGCGTTTCCATTAGCATAATTGAAAGTAAAAAATGTTTGCATTATATTCTTTTTTTTTTTTTTTTTAATATTCGTTTGCTGAATACTGTATATGTATTGCTTTTTGAGCGGAATCAGAAATATTTTTTATAAAAAAAAAGAGGGTAAAACTTTTATAATAAATAATCGAATGTTATATTATTGTAAAATTTCATTTCTTCATTTCAAATATGAAACGTAGCTTTTAAATGTTCATTATTATATTGAATGTACAATTATTGAAAATAAAATATACATTATCTTTTAAACAGAAATACAATTCTCTATTACAATATTCGTAACTTCATTATTTGAGATCATCAAACGCAGCTCTCAAACGGACTTGGAATAATTTTAATCGCAATATTGAACAAGTTCCCCCGTGCAAACGTTAAATTAACTCCCCGGAGCTTATACGTTTGATGAATAAAGCAAACCTCCGAGCGGCGCGGAGCGGCGTTTGACTTGAAAAATCGAAACTCACCGTGGTTCTCAGAAAATTTCGCGTTTCCTGCGCGCGCAAGGCGCATTATCCAATAATCATAAACGGCCTTTCGCAATGCACCCGATCTCTGAATGAGCTATAAATACGCGCTCTCGCGAAGCGAATAATATAAAAAGAGAGCCCGTTGCGCCATCTAAAAATATATCAATCCGCGAGAATCGCCGATTGTATATCATCCCGGGTAGTTTTATAGCGAGGCTCTCACGCATAAACGCAAGCCTTATTTCCGCGTCTGAGGCCGCCTCACCTCTTTCCTTGTTTCGCAGTTTTTTTTTTTCGATTCGCCCGTTATGGAAACGCGAGCGCGAATGCACATACAGATCAAGTCGGAGAAATACGGACGTCGAGAGAGAGAGGGGAGGATTTCGTTTGGAGTTAATGTATATATACGCTTTAATTCGGGGGTAACTTCGTGTCGGGAATGCTCGAGCGGACTTTGAAATCGGAGGAAATGATTCGTAAGCTTTTATGACTAATCTTTTAGCGGTTTATTGATATAGTTTTAAAGAGCGGCCTATATTTTGTTTGAGCTAAATCGTTTTTGTGATTTAACGTCGCGGCTTTCGAACATTTTAACTATTTATTCAAAGTATTCAGGTGAATTTATTTCAAGGAATCAAATTTAGTTATGAAGCACTAAATAATTTCGAACATTAAACTGCAATATTTAGTTAGATCCTAGTTTTCGTTGATTAAAGTTATGTTGCACATATTTTAATGATATAATGGGTTATAAATAAAACCGCTTGAAAGTTTCATCAACTCGATTAAAAAAAAAACTTAATAAATTTAATTTTCTGAATTGGTATTGTAACAATGTTTTATTATTTATTTTTATATTTTTTTCTGATTACAGCTTTTAAAATAGTTTAATAATATTATTGTTAAAATAGAATAATTTAATTAATTATATATTAAAATATTATATTGTCCTTTTTTAGTTTTAAATCAATTTATGAAATAAAAATAGGTCAGAAAAGTGGATCAAATCTTTAAATATAAAACTAGCATCAATAACCATCGATAAATTCAGTCAAAATTAACATTATCCAAACTCCAAAAACTAGTCTAATCGCCGTTCCGCGACAACCCAATAAAAAAAATCCTATATTCCAAAATCCATTAGCTCGCTTTCCACCTCGAATCGGAAGTGCATATCCGCGCGCGTGGAACCACCTATGAATCTTTACAAAGACGCGGACTCGCGCAGACATCCGCCTATATATATATACACACGCGCCTAACCGCGACTCGCACACTCGCGCGCGCAGGCAGGCAGGCAGGCAGCGCGTCTCGAAATTCCGCGTGCGGTGGTCACGGCGCGCATAATCCCCGGGAACGGGAACGCCAGGATCGCGAGACTACGTCTATGCGTGCGCGAGAGAGTGTGTACGGTCGTCGCGTGTGTCTCGGCTTCTTTGTGTGCGCGTTGCCGTGTGCGCGCGCCGCGAGTAAAAATTTATAAAAGGGACCCTGCACGTGCGGGACGTTTAAAGGTACGTTCATAATTTATCTCCCGCTCGTAATGTATTAGCGTACTTTCCTCTCTCTCTCTCTTTCTCTTTCGCCTTTCGGTTTTGCGTTTTATATAATGGCTGCCGTGTTTTTAGAGGATGATTGGATCTTTTTGGGTAATGAAAAGGTAAGTCCGCGAGTGGGGAGAGTTTAATTAATTATATACACCTGCTTTAAAAATTGTTGTAAAAAGGAAAATGAATGATTTAGCGTGTATTGATTATAAGCGTGTATTTTGTAAATAAATTACTGTTAATACAAATAATGTACAACAATAATCCTATACCCGAACAGAATATTATTTATTAGTGAACGTAGTAAAATTATTCATCGCTCTTTAATTAGCAAAGTGAAAATCAATATTTTTATGCGCATTAAGATTAACATTTCCATTATTAATATAATTTCTACAGTAAACATGTGTATTTATTAATTTTCACAAAAAGGAATATAATATAAAATATGTTAAATATATGTTATATCGTATATTTTATAAATATATTGAAACAGAACGAAATCGCCCAAAATATCGTGAGAAAAACTTGTGCAACGAAAAAGTATATAAATCACCGTACGGAACTTCGATAATTTGTTCTCGCTCCACGTACTTTATTCCCTTTAACATTGGCTCTTTTAAACTTCCATGCTACAGGAGCCGCCTCGCGCTCTCTCTCTCTCTCTCTCTCTCCCTCCCTCTGTCTCGGTTTGTTACGTTTTGTAGTTTTCCCCCTCCCGGGGCTTTGTGTTTTTCTTTCTCCGCTCTCTTTCTCTCTCTCTCTCTCTTTCAGTCTCAATCTCTTTCCGCGTTTCGAGGGCGGAGAAGAAAGAGAGGAAGAAGAAGCGTCACCGACGTCGGAATGGGCGGCATAAAATATGAAATCGGATTAAAAGTTGCCGAGGAGCGTCGATCGAAGCGCCCGAACACCTCACTCGCAATGTATATAAGTCACTTTTCTCCCCACTATGGACGGCAAGTTTTTTTTTTTCTTCTCTCCGATGGATAAAGGAAACACGGCGGAACGAATACGAGAAGGTTGAATTTTGACTTTTCTTGCTTCAGGGGATAATAACAAGGAGATATAAATCAATTGTTATTTTCGTTAAAACTTGTAAAATAATAAAACTGTTCTTTTCATTACGTTAGTAATTATTAGAGGTTTTCAATTTATTACTAAGCTACGAAAATTATCTCTAACTTTACAGAATTTGTAACTAAATATTTCTGTGTATTACACTATACTATCTGCATAAGCTGTCCGTTAAAAGAGAGACATCTGGCTTTGTGAGAGCTAACTAAATTATAAAAGTACGCAGCGTTCGCGAGTTGGAAAATGTTATTTCATTAAAATCAATTTTCAGCCCAAATGAAAGTTGAAAATTTACTTTTATAGAAGTGTATTTACTGCACTAACAGTTCCGCGGAAGTTGACAAATTTCTTTTTAGTTTCCCGCGTGCATGCATAATTTATAACGCGCCAAACTTTTAAAAACGCTTTCGCGTCTCTCTCGGCGTCGGGAAATTTCGCCAAAGTTATCAGAGTATTATCCGCGATTCGTACTTCCAGCGACGATAATGCATAACAAAAAGTATACAATTCGAAACTGAAAATAAGCAATTGATACAATCGTTGACGGCGGTGACTAATAATTTGTACGACTGCAGAATGGAATAATAAACATGCATGACGCGGGAACGATTTGTTCTTATAATTTAAGCGCGTTTAAAGTTGTTGCTGTTTGCAATGTCGAAATTTATCGTTCGAAAAGGCGAGGTTTAAATGCGTATTTCAGCGCTTAATCATTGGTTTCTTTTCTTGTCGAAACATCGTATAGAGTTTTAAGTCGGTTAAAGTTTTATAAGAGTGTACGTTCCGGCGAACATTTTACGAGGAGCTTTGTTAAAAAGTTTTGCGGGAATAACGTCGAGGTATATAAATAGCTACTTTAACAATATTTTCGGTGTTACGGTGAATTTTCATTCGCAGTAAAACTATATTTTTAATAATAATTATTGTTACTTCTTTTGGTTGACATAAAAGTTTTTGCTATTCGTTTTTTTAAAGCAGTTAAATTATTTTATATTAAAAACTTTCGTTATAAATCATATAATATATAAAAGCAGAAAGACCTTCTTTTCATAGAAAAAACATATTTCTATAGATTCATGAAAAGTATGCAAAAATTTTAATTAATTTAAATAATATTTAACAACTTCTATTCAGCGCGTAAAACCGAAAGCTACAGGGAAGAAATTAATTAAAATAATTTGCATGTCAAAGACCCCCAGCGATTCTTCTCTCCATTAAAAAACTACAAAGTTAAACGAACTCGCAAGTTCAGTTGCTTAGACGGGAGGGACGAGGGTGGCATTATTTTTAGCGCTCGAAAAGCCTCGAAAAAAGAGGACGTTTTCGAAACTTTTCTCCCGGCGGCCGGAGCGAGTTAAGGGTATTTTTCAGTCTAGTGATTTGGATGAAAATCGCTGCGTTGTGGAACGCTCTTTAGCCGGTGTGTTCGGGATAAAGAGCGCGCCGGCGCTAGAAACCGGAGAGTGTATCTTTGTGTTCGTGAGGGAGAGAGAGAGAGAGAGACAGAGAAGGAAGCTGCCGGGGGAACGAGCGATAAAAAGAGAGGAATACGAAAAGTACGAACGGAGGAGAGAGAGAGAGAGAGAGAGAGGTAGGTGCATTCTTTGGGGTTTATGAGCAGGAGAAAGAGAGACGGGAAATCGCGTGAAAAAATTGACGATATTGGCGGAATACGGAATTTTTTTGCCGAAAGGTAATTTATTTAATTAATTTTTTTAACGCCGAAGAAAGGGTTTATAATGTAATTTTCGTTGATTAGAGTCCGTAAGAACGTAATAAAGGAAAAAGTGAAAGTTATTATGGCGCGTGTATTTCTCTTTCTAATCTAAGATAATGCTAATATAATTCTGTTTTCTTGCTTTTATAAAGCGTATTTATAACGTAAAAAACATCGCTAATTAACTTGTTGCGTTATATCCATAGAAATTTTAATTTTTCTCTTTACATTATATTTTATTAAATTAATTTCAAGCGAATTTCCTTTGTTAAAATGCTGTTAAAAGCAATTTCACGAATTTTATTGTAACGGTAAAGTTTAAAAAGCAACATGATTTTACTTTAAATAAACTGCCGTACAATAAATTTAGAAAAATTCAATAGTACACTGAGAGAAAAAAAGGAGTAAAAATTACTATTCTGGATCGTAACTTGAGATATGAGAAGAAAAAAAAAGAT
>JAWWEO010000001.1:17964884-17987914 GCA_035582975.1 Ormyrus labotus | reverse complement strand
AAACGTTTCATGCTAGGAAATTATATTCTAAAAAGGTTAGCTCGTTGCTACCCAATCTTATTTTATACTACCTATTTTCTAAGCAAGAAATGTTTTCTATTTCTACCAGGGTAATATTATAAAATTATAATTACATACTTAAAATATTGTATAAAAATCCTTTTCAACCCCGCACTAATTCAAAATTGCCACAAAAGCTGCACACACGCAAGCAACAGATCTTCGAAAACATCAGGCATTCTTAACACGGCAGGCCGCAAACAAAATGAAAATCGTCTCCGTCAAAGTAAAGCCAAAGGTGTATGAGTTTGCTCGGTTGGCAAGTTGGACTGGGCGCTACAAGAGGGAGAGAGAGGACGTAAGGGCTCGAATTTCCCTGCTACAACGTCCCCGTGTGCCTTGACACATAATCCACGTTAATTGGTATTCCGAGGATGCTTTGTACTGTGCCTTTCGGCCCGCAACTTCGCCCCTTCTCCATCCCTCCTTCGACCGGGGCTGCGTGTATAAAACGCCCGCTTGCTCCAGCCAGCCTCGCAGATTCTATACACCTAAGACGATTTTTCTCTAACCCCCCTTTTAAGCCTGTTGTACCTTGGAATGAAGCTTATTTTAAAATATTTTCAAGGAAAATTTCATTTTTCACCCCCAGCTGACGTGGATTTACTTTTTTTTTTTTTTTTGTTAAAATTCTGTGTTCGAATAAAGAAAATTAAATATCATTATTAATTCTAAAAATAAAATATATTTTATAATATAAAATAAAATAGTATTATAAATAAATAGATTAAAATTATTATAGTACCAATTAATATTTTATTGATACATAAACTTGTATTTTATATGTTTAAAAATAGTAAAAATTAATATATAAGATTTAATTACGGTATAATGAATTAATTGATTTTATATGATATATTGTTACGGTTGCAAGAAATTTTGAAACGACTGTAAAACTTTATTCAAATAAATCTTGGAATCATCGATTTATGCTTGCTATTGGAATAACAATAATTTTAATATTGGAATAAATATAAAATAAATTAGCTTGCAATCCAGCTTCCGTTATATAAATTCTATGGATCATATTTTCGCGCACGTGGATGTTATTGGAAGTGGCAAATACTTCAACTTATTGAAGCTTTTTATTTCTGTCGGAAATTCACGTTCACTCAGTTTTATTTATCGAAAAACATAATTTATTAACAACGTACTGATTTTATTCAATATTTATTTCACGTAAAGTAGCTTTATAATTTCACAAATAATAAAGATTGAATTTATAAAAGGTTTTGGTACTTGAACATTTTTTATTTATTGATTTTTATTTATTGTAAAGCAATACTTTATGCAGCAGAATTAAAAATAAATGTAATTCAGCCCTTTGATTATTTGTTTTTATTATTTAATACTATTTTAATAAGATAATATTTATTTCATTTTTTAACATTTCTAGTATTGTATGAATTTAATCAATATTTAAATTTATAATAAAAAGTGGTTTTTACATTTAACAGGATTTTACAATAATGGGCGAAATATAAGCTTAATAAAATCACGATTAAAACGTACAAAGCTTAAAATAAACTTCAATGTGCAATAACAGTTGAATCCAGATTAAGTTGTTTCTAAATTAAACACGAATAGTCGTATTCCGCGGTTCTTCATACATGAGCAGCTCAAATCCTAGAACTTTCCTTTAAGTTTTACTATTCATTTTGGAGATTCGGAGTGCGTTGCGCCATTTGTACGACATCCCATCTGCCGTAACTTAATAGATGTTCCCGAGTAAAATGGGTAAATCTACAACTGAAACTACTTTTAGCGCGAATGTCAGCTCTGAAGAAAGCAGAAAAACGAACGAATGAGAATGACACTTTTCAGTTCCACTTGGGAAAAATAATCGGGAAAAATAAACCTTCTATTGAAGTTAAAATTAAGTTGCAATAAACTCCCAGAGAAAATACTGTCCGAATAACTAATACAAGTCAGTTTTCTTATAGTGCTACAACGTATTTTTTTTCTCTAACGAGTTATTTATGAAATCAAAAAGAATATATATTAGAGATTAATCCATATATTTTTATATAACTTATTACTACTCATTAATTCAATATTTGCATACTTATGAAATGACCAAGTAAATAAACAGAATAGTTGAAAACGTTATTTTGCTATTGTCAAGGAAAGGCAAATTAATTAAAGATCGGCAAGAAAATAATCCATGTATATATTATTCGCATCTCGAGAACCCTCTTTATAATTCGCTGAGCTTCGACCCACAGCCCGGAGAGACGGAGAGAGGCGAGGAGAAATGCTTCATTAATGCACGTAAATTCAATTAAACTCATAGTCTGCTGTTCTATATTTATATGGCTTTGCATTGTAAATATGTAGTATAGCGGCTGCACACCTACCGCACTCCGGCTCGTTTCCTCGTTCCGCTCTCTATTCTTTTCGTCCGCGGCATTTTACGTCCGTGCCTACATAAAGTATCGATGGACTTTTAAAGACCGGAGTTCTCGAGATGTCTTCGAACTTTTTCGTCGGTCATTTCAGCGATTTGCCTCTGATTATCGAGCTCTAATTGCTCGTTAAAATAAAGTTTAATAAAGTGCGAGTGGTCTGATATTCCGAATGATTTTAATCGGAGTAAAAGCCCGCTTTAAGTACCCTGCTGTAAAAAAAAAACAACTTCTAAAGTTTCGTTTCGAGAGTTGTGTAAGACTTTACGTAAATCGATCTATTCACCCTGGATGAGTCTCTTGAAATTGATTTATCGGCGGAGTGTTTCGTTATATTTCAATAACTCATGTAATTGGAAAATTTTATTATTTTTTCATTTATATATAACGGTGTTTTTTCGGACCGTGATTATTACTTGAAATTGTGTAAACGAACTGTCACATTTCGAATTTCGCTGAAAAAGTAATAAATACCGTGAAGCGATTCGTTTTACATGAGTGAATACTAAAAAAAATTCTATTTTACATCGATGAATATTTCAGGATTTAAAAATACTTCAATTCGTTAAAACTTCGTGTGCATTCGCAGACAATAATTCATTGTTTCCGACGTATTTTTTTTTAAAAATTCGGTTTTTAAGCAATTTGCGCGAAACGCGAAATATAAAATGGGAACGTTTCCTCATTCTAATGTGACTGCAGTAACAAAAGCTACTTTGATATCCAATTATATGTACTGGCTTTCTATTGTTCACCATTAGCATTGTGTTCCCGAGGAGGGACAAATGCAACACGCAATGTGATTTGCGCAACCCTGGATACTAAGCTATCTTATGACTCAATTGCGTTTTAATAGAATTATTAATTTATAATGAGGATTGAGGGACAATTATTGTAGCGCAGGCAAGTCGTAAATCTTTAAAATTACAGACGCGAAAAATATTTGAAATTTGTTTAATATACATTTATGTACACTTTTTTTTTTAGAAAGTAGAACTCGTTCATTAATGCAAAATATCATTTTCTGTTCCAGGTCAGTTGAATTGAGATTCTAAATTACCGATTAATTCCAGTTAATTGTAAGTACGTAACAGTAAGTACGTATAATACGCGAATTTCTACAAAGAATATCCCTCTTTTACAGCGCCGATAAAAAAAAAAAACATTTCAAAGCCATTCCGCCCTTCCATTTCCGGAGTAATAAATTCTCACGCGAAACATGACACGTAGCGCGCCGGACTCCCTCGTCCACCAAAATCCAGACACATCAAGCGCGGCTCTCGCGCGGCGCGTAAATCCCGGGGAACGTCAGCCCTCCTTACCGCGCGGAAACGCGCTTATAGGCACGGGCACCTTCGGCTGGCTCGGTAATTACGATAGAATTGCCGGACGCGAGATACGCAGTCGGTGCCGATGCGTCAGTCGTCGCCGCGGCAAGTCGTGACGGACGTCTTTTGCGCGCGAAGCTGCCGCTGCCGCCTCTGCTCGCGCATAATCGTTCCTAATTGCTATTGTCGTTTGCTCTCTCCTCTTCCCCGCGGTGGCGATGATAAGACCGAATTGCCGCTGAAGTGTGCAGGTCGAGTGTGCTTTTCTTCCGAGTTGAGGATTTGTTGTTGTTGTTGTTTCTTGCCTCTTTGGCTTCCTCCTTCTTGATTAAAGAGCGATGTGTGTCTGCTGAATAGTATAAAGTAAATAATTTTATGAAATATTTTACTTTGTAAGCTTAGGCTGCTGCCGTTGTTTATAAAGAAATTTTACGAGTATTTAAACGTTAAATGCACTTTCGATTATTAGAAAAAAAACGTTCAAAGCGTTCGCGAACAATTAAATCCGAATTCAATCGTAGCTATGAATCCGTCATTAATTAATATGATTACACTCGGCCGACGTAAGAGGCTGAAAAATGTGTGTGCGCGCGCACAGTTTCAATTTCGCTTTAAAAGCGCTCCGACCGCGCGCCTCGGCGAATAATTAAAACTTCATTGTGCAAAGGCCAATTTAGAGAAGTATCTGGAAAGAAATCGAGGTTATACGCTCGCTACTCGTCATTTCAAGACGAATGACAATTCCCAGGCGACGTTCACTTTTAACGCAAAGCGACTGCCAGGCTCGCGCGCTCGTATTTATTGTGCAGCCAAGTTTTTTCTCTAAAAAAAGAAGAAGAAGAAGAAGAGGAAAAAGAAAACACGTCGGAGAGTAGGGTTCACGCGAACGTAAAACCTCGTTTTTCTCTCGCTTCTTCGCGAGTGTGCGCTCATATACGCCGCAGTTCGCTTTCTTCTTTTAAATGAACACACAGTTCCTATCCGCTGAGTTCATTAATTATTCATGATTATTCGTATCGCGTGTATTGTCCGTGTAAGTATGACGTTATAAACCGATCGAGTCGCGAGTATCTGCCCGTACGTGCATAAGCTTGGCCTGTTGCGGTGTGTTGGTGGGTAGCGAGCGGAATAATTATAACTGATTAATGGATTCTTTTGTGTGTGTTTTCAAATGCGAGCGCTATAAATAAATCCGGACATTTTTATAAATTGTTCCCGGGGACTTTAAACAGAATCGTTTATCTGATTTATTTTTATACATTAACGTCGCTTGACAAAGTGGGAGGCATTAAGTCTTGTTTGGATTGAAAAAATTTTCGTTCACATCGAATTGAGACTACGTCAAAGTCAGGTTGTTGCATTTTTTTTTTCTTTTTCGTAAAAGAAATTTTATTAATAAATTATAAAGTAAAATGTGCCCTCGTATCTTTTATAGAAACAAAATATATTAAACATCGCACTGAAAGTAGCTACAAACTTTGAAGAAAGTACTTTGATAAAGTAGTTAACGGGAGTTTTGAAGTTTATTTTACATTTTCTTTTTAATACAACGTATAATTTATGTGGCCTTTAGTAAATATCCTTTAATCTTACAATCTTTGATGGAAAAGATATGTTATACGTGTTGTGAAATTTTAAGTAGGTTATATTTTTCAAAAAAATTGCTTTAAAACCAGGAAATCTTTTCATCAAACTTGCAACGAAATTAAAATAATTTGTTTATTATTTATTTTGTCAATAAATTCAATTACAATGTGTCCTCGATTTCATACCGAAAGCGTAAAAAAAAACAAAGTAAATATCTGAGTTTAAAAGTTAATTATTAAGATTTATCTGTTGAAAAAATTAAAGACTCTTAATTAATTAACTGCCACAATGTGCTTTGAAGAGCTTAGCGGAAAAACAATAAGCAATTCATCGAGATCTAATAAATCAAAGAAGAACGTGAATTACTCGGGCTTCGCTTTTATGAATTCATAATCCTTGTTCTGTGCGAAAGAGAGACGATTGTGTAGCAAAGGCAGCCGAAGTAGAAGAAGCAACAGCGTTAATTATTAATAGGCTGCACTCGCAGTCTAATGACTTTAATTATGAAACGTAAGCTTAAGTTATAGGAGTTACTTGTTATAAACACGCCGATCTTGGCTAATTTTTGTGGAAAAGGTGATTTTTAAAAAGGTACTTTTTACTCTGTTTTTATACTTTAGCATTAATAAGCAGTAAATCACTATTTAGAAAGACTAAACCCTCCATTATTAACCAGTTAGATTAGAAAGAATAAAGCTGCGTAGGCTAACCAGGTAAAAAACAAAAGAGCAGATAAGAACGCCCCGCACTTGATGCCAAGCTTACCTCTGCGATTTACAATTTACAAATTGCCCTTGGCAAACGCCCCATCGTTCGAGCGCGAAGCTCTCCCTTCCCTCCTCCCCTCCCTTTCCTCCGGCGCAGTGATTTCTTTGATAGTCCCGGTAATTTGATGCTTTGAGGTTATGTAAAAAAAAAAGGAGATAATGCAGGGCGTTAATCAACGAGCAGTGAGGCGAATCATTCTAAACTCCCTCTAAAGACGCGAAATCCGTTATCGATTATTAAATTTTCAGCGAAATTTCATCATTTCTGAAGTCGATTTGTCGGAGCGTAGGAGCCATGGTTAATTATGTCTTGCTGACGTCTTCTTTGATATCTAAGCAGGTCCACTTTTCAACATTTCCCCACGTCGTTAACGCTAAGTCGCGCGCTTATTCGAAGAGAAAAAAGTATTATTTTTCTACAATTATATGCCCGCCACGACTTCCTTAATCTCTTTAAACGAGTTTCTCAGGTTATGAGGATTGTGCATTTTCAAATAGAGAACCGGTTCGCGGGGCAATGTTGTCGGCGTGGTAGGAGAAATAACAAATACGTGGAAAAAGCGGACGACGCGATGCAACAAAGTATCTCGCTTTTTCTCTCTTTCCCTTTTTACCGCAAGTTGTAATAAACAGTCGTAAACAATGAAGAAACGACGTAACATTGGAATAACTAATCGTTCAATATTGGATAGCAAGCAATTATTATTTTTCCCAATAAACGACTGGATTTACGGAAAAAACATGCCTGATATTTAAACTATAAATATATTACTTATTTTCGAATCTTTGCAGCGAGATAAATATTGTTACGAAATCAGTAATGAGCAGAATAAATTAATGTAGTTTACATTATTATTTATTGCGATAATTAGTATCGTTAAAACATGGAATATTATTTGCTCGTACAATATAATAAGCAATATATCAAAAAATTTTAATTTACTCCCAATACAGCATTTATTTACTACTAAAACAGGACGTTATTTACGATCCAGAATTTCGTACCCTGTTACCTTATTAAAAATTTCGAGTCGAAAACTAACCGATCGATCCCTTCAATCGCCAAATAACTATATTAAACGTTCCTTATCGCAGAACACGTCTGCACTCCTTAACATTCCGAATTAAGTCATTAAACACGAGCGATTAGCATTAATGAGGGAGTCGATCGGAAGAACAATTAATTCGTCGAAACGAAAGAAAATAAGCCGCCCAGCAGGTCCCCCCCGTCGCTCATTCATTACGACAAACAGTGATTCCTGCATACGTCTCTCGATGAGGCTCATTTTACTTTCGAATTTCTTCCCCCGCTTTTTTTTTGCGCTTAACGAGCTATGCCAGCCCGAGCGTACATAGACGTACTGCCTGGATTTTATGCAGCTGCGTGCGCAACCGCAGCTCCGCGTGCACACACAAGCACGCGCGCACACGCGCACACACATACACGTGCACGCTCGCAGCGTCCTTCGAACTCGGGACGCGAAAATGTTGTCCGGGGCGAACGTCCGCCCCGGACAAATGTATTCCGAGAGAAGCATCCGCGATCGGAGTTTCGCAATAATGCAGAGGAGAGCCGGATAAAAAAACGCGACCGCCTGTATTTATGGTGATTGCTCTATATGTATAAGCGCCGTGTAATTGTGGTCGGCGGAGCTTTTTTGATTGAATTTCGCTTCGTGGTAATGACGAGAGCCTGATATTGATAATTTTTAACGCGGTTATACTGCTTTTACCGGGCGGATTTTTCTGCTTTAAATTGAGGGTCGTTACGTAATTACGTTACTTGCGCAATGCCATTAAGCAATTACTTAACCTTGAGTTATTTCGCAAATTGAAGAATTCAAAACGTATTTTTTTTGTTTTTATATTTTTAATGGAAACTACCGCTTTTGTGCGGAAATTCAAAGTATTTTATATAATTTCACGTGATTCGTAGGATCTGAATTCGCGGAAACTCTACAGTGAATAAAACCAGATCGATACACGTCGTATTAACTGCATTCATATTTTATTACATGTATTTCTATCTATTTGCAAATTAATGTCGACAATTCAGAGCGTCGTAAAGGCAATATTTTTGCAAAATAAATTTTCCTTAAAAATATAGCAACTAAATATGTAAAAGTTATTGCATTATCTAGAAAAGCAATATAGCACTTTATATTCTAGTACATTTTTATAGTTACGAACGCCATATTTTTCTCTCGGGCGCGGAGCCCCGAGCGCACGGCAAAATAGTCCAATAAAAGTTGTAAACGAGCTGCATTAAATGGAGATATTTATTTCCGCGCTTCTTTTTGATTTTCTGTTCGAATTGCATTTCCATTAATTAATTATATTTCGAGCTGTGCTCGGAGATGGTTAATAAATTCGGCCTCAAATTTTATGGAATTAATAATCGCTAATTGACTTCCAAAGTGAAGATCGAAAACAGGAAATGTAAGCTTTCCACGCTGATTTTAATAAAAGTTACAAGAATTGTCAAGCTCTGCTGCGAAGCTAATTAAATTCCTTGTAATATAGTCGTAAATATTGTATTTTACCGGAATGCTCTGCATAAGGTATTACATACATGTAACAGAATTAATTACACGTTATATCGATCCGTTTTCGATTCGTGCACTGGGAGTTTTATAATAAAATTGCAGAATATTCAATTTAAAACAGCATTCAATGCTATACTTTCAAACAATTCTTTTATTCGCGATAGCTTTTTTCAGAGGCAGAAATTCATTTCAAAGTGCATTTTAAGTACAACTTCATATGTGTAATTTAATTAAAAGGCCAATTAACTTTGTTAAATAATTTAAAAAATCAGTGGCAAAACATAATTAATATTATTATGTAATTATACGTTATTAAATACATATTTAAAGCGAGCAATCGAATTTAATGCAAATTAATGTCTTTATATTCATTAACCAAGATTCACAAAGAATTTTCAGATCATCGATTTGTGAAACGAATAAAAAATAATCTTGACTTGTCAAATTAATAATGGATGGTTCGCTGCAAAACACACCGACTGAAAAACTACTTGTGATGACTCGTCAGACTGCTTCCTCATTATTTGCACTTATCATTCCATTAAATTCAATTAATATATAGAACTGAATCACTCGACAATTTACAACTGAATACATACGTAAACAGATTTCCTATTTAGTTCCTACATCGTTTATTTAACTAATTAAATTCAAGCACTTATAGGTAATTATCGCATGAATAAATACATAAAAGCAGTCGTGCGTTTCAACGACAAAACGAAAATGAAAATATAAAATTGTCGTTGATGAATACAATTATTTCCTCGACGATTATTAATATACATGAGAATTGCCAATTCAAATTCAGATTGACATTTAACTTGTCACAGAGAATATCCTCCCGAACATTTTTGCATTACAGCTCTTATCGATCTCGTAACGCGGAAATTTATTTCTTTCGGAAATGCGAGCTTTCAGTCAACAGCGCTGCAAACTGAAATGATAAAGAGTTGCGTGAGCGATGTACATCGAATTGGACTTCCCAGGTCTGTCGGTCGTCCAGTATATATGCGATTAAACCCAACGGCGATGCGTATATTTTTTGGTAAAAAAAAAAAAAACCAACGGTGATTCACTCGATCGGATCGATAATTTATTTTGAATTACAAAAGCGCTCTGCGGGACTAGTAAATATTGACGAATTATTGTATCGGACTGTATTAGCAGAAGCTGCAGATGCGGTTGCTGGGTTTCGAGGGGCGACGATTCAAAAGGAACGATTGCTTATGTAATTTTCATTGTTTAAACGATTCCCCCTTAATTGTTGTCATTTTAATGTGCATCCGCGTCTTCTTGTGTGATGTCATCGCGTATAAACTTCCAGATGATTCTCTGCACACCGTTATTTCAACCGTTATTCCAATCGCGTTTTTTTTTTAATTCACATTTTCATTTAATAGAATGAAAAATTATTTATTCTCGGTGATCAAAATTTTGGTGTAAAAGTAGGATGATTGCACTTTAATTAAAACTTTATATATTAATGTATTTTTAATATTATTCAGTACGCTCTTATTATTTATTATTTAAAGTAAATATTAACTAAATGACACTCTTGTACTCTCTAACAATTAAAATTTAAAATACTATGACTAGCAGCTTTGTCAATTAAAGAAGGTAATTTTATAACGCTCCGAAATCTCTTTTTATAAAGTTAATGCATTAAAATATTTAATTAAATCTCGCTAGAGCAAAATGCCCCTTAAACCCTTCCGAGCCCCTCCGCACTTTTTTAAACAAAACGCGAAGTAATTAAAATTAATTTCTCCCAGTCCAAATACTAATCAAGCCAGGCGACCGCGAAAAACAATGTCGTTCATATCGTAAACGCAGTCTCGCGCGCGCGTCTGTTATGCATAAAACGCTCGCGCGACTGCGGGGGTGTTGGCGTGCGTGCGTGCGTGTGTGCGTGTGTCGCGTCGCGCCCGCAGCGCCTGTTGACTCGTCCAATAATTAAAGCGTCGCCTCTCGGCAGCGGCGGCGGGCCTGCTTCTTAATATTTCAGGGCTCCGGCGAACGAATATTCTTCCGGCGAAAGCCCTGCACGTAGATTATCGCCAGTGTGTGCGTGTGTGTGCGCGCGGCACTACGTGACTTCCCGGAGTTCCGGGCGAGGCATAAAATGGTTTTCCTCATTTTCTCCGCTCACGACTCTTCGTAATATTTATTTTAAATTTCTGCTGCTTTATTCGCATTTAAAAGCGCTTTTTTTTCTCGAATTTATTAGTAAAAAGAGTCGGCGGACTGCCACTGCGGACTTTTTCCCTCCGCGCTTACGATGCTTTTGTTCGGGAAATAAATATGATGCAGAGAATTAAACTGATATTAAGGCCTTTCGAGTGCTTTTTTTTTTTGTATATATAATTTTCGTTTGATGTACCGCGATATTTTTGACTGTAAATTCGTTAAGGGCTTTGGCAATAATTCAGAGAAAAATGATTGAACGAGCAAGCGAAACACGCGCGTTATTTATTTCGATAGTTTTATTTCATCCTCGAGCGAGGAACGACAATGAAATAAAAGGAATTTTTATTTTCGAAAATGCTTTTTCACGTTTTACGCTCGAAATTGAAAGCAAATAAAAGGTTTAAAGTAAAAAAATAAAAAAAACTCTAAATTCATCGTCAAAGAATTTTAATAAAGTTAAATCCATTCGGTGTCGCTACAATTATATAGATTGACGTATTAAATCCAATGCATAGTGAGTTCGAAAATGGAATCAATTTACTAGACGAGGCTTTCAAAATTTATTCCTAATCATTATCAATTAACCATTAAATTACATAACGAAACAATTATATTCGTTCTGTAATTTCCTAATATTATCATCGTGCAATATAATGTCATCAGAACATTCTTCCAGGTTCTAATTAAAAAAGTAATTTGTTTCGATCGATAAACCAGCGAGCCAGCAATTCTAAAAACGAGAATATTACTTGGGCCCTAGTCGAGCAGGCCGAGTGGTTTAATTATTTAAAAACGTCGCCTAAATCGCGACAGCTCTTAAATTCCTGCCCTTTCGCCGGTTCTACAACTCCATTCTATCCGCTCCTTTTGTAAACTCATCCTTTTTTATTTCCATGAGTCATTCAGCCTCTTTCTCCGTGCACTTCCTTTCCCTCGACTACTGTACAACGACGTCAGTTCTCCCTACAATCGGTGCGGGCCTCCTCTCTCTCTCTCTTTCTCTTTCTCTCCTCCGTCTTCTGCCTCTCCTCTCATTCTCCTTTTTTGCGGCCTCGAAACTGCTCGGCCTCACTCGCTTTTAGTTTCACTGGCTCGTCCTCTTTCTTTCGCGGTCTCTGGGATTCTCGCTGCCTTCTTGTTTTTCGCCTTTTTTTTTACGGTGCACTGTTGCGCGCGAGAGGCGCTTATCGCCGCTTCTCATCGAGGGATACGTGTGAGTTTGTGACTTTTGCGAGATGGACATTCATTTCGTTTTTTATGATTGAGATAATTAATGTTGAGTGGTGGTGAATTGGGTGTTTCTTGGAGAAATTTCATTTTCTTTTTTTTTTTTAAGTGTTTAGATTTCGGAATTTTAATCCTAAAAAAGCTGCTTAAATAAGCTGTGTATTTATTTAATTCGAACGAAGCATTCAATCTTAATTTCGTACGAATTTGAAATATAAACAATTATTTATATTATTTTGAATTATATCAATTAATTGCTTTTAAATGAAATAATACAAAAATTGTATGTTCTGCATTTAGTTCACGAAACACTATTATAATTTGAATAAATCCCGTTATAATTAAATATTCCAAAGCATTCAGATTGTTATTTTTAGGAATTTCCAAATCTCTCCAAAAGTTTATTTCCAAATTTTTTAAATGTGCAAGAAATTTTAACAACTCGTTTAACGAGAGTATGACGTCAATTCCCGTAACACTTTTGGCATTGTGACGTCATACGTATAGTTTACGACTTTTGAAACACTATGTGTGCTTTTTACCTATCTGGATAATAAAGAAGGAAAGAGCTTATGAATAAACTATGCTGCCTTTGCGAAACGCAAAACCAATTTTATGCGCCGAGTGAATGATAAACTGCGTTTCTGTATTTAATAACATCTGCAGAATTGTAAATTCATTTTATTGGAGAATCGATATAAAAGTTTGCAATTATTCAAATCAATTCTCGTGGAAGTGAATCCATTACTCGTTATTATAAAGCTAATTCCTTCAATATGAATGGACTGTAAATATTTAAATACAATTTGCCTAAACTTTAAGTAATTATTTACTAGAGTTTGAGACGTATTAACTTAAATATGCAGAAGTTTCTAAAAACTTCTTTTTTACGTAAAAAGCATAATAGTAAAACAGTTTTCATTCCGAAAATATCCCAACGTTCAGCAAAAAGCAGAACTTAATCACGAATTTCCTAAAACTCAATAATTATAAATCACAACCAAAAAGCGAGGCAAACGAAAGCCAACAGCATCGGGAGGGAGAAAAACGCAAATGTAATCACTCGGCGGCACGCTTCAATCAATTTTTTGTCAAGCGATCGGGCAAAATGGAGCAGCTCGCCTCTCGATCGACAACCCGGAAATGAACAAAGGCAAACGGAAAAGCCTGCCCCCTCTGTCTCATTTACCGCACACACGAACGCGGGTGTCGCGCACAAGCGCAAATCGAGTTTCGTCGACTCGGGCACTCGATGATATGCGAAAGCTTAGAGAGAGAGGCAGGAGTATCGAATGTGGATTGACGGAGGTTCGTTACGGTGTAAGATTGTGATTTTAATAGTAGCTATTACGGTATACTGTGGAAGGGCTTTTAGTGGGGCGTTTGTTTTGAGTTATTGAGAATTATTTAAGTTGATTCGACCTTTTGATATGAAATGTATTGTATTGTGAAATGTGGAATAATTAATGTCTATGTGGTTATAAATAATGATTTTTTATGGAAAACGTTCGCATATTTTAAATCTGCGGGATATATAATAAATAATATATTTTAACGTAATAATTTTGAAAATTGCGAATATTAATTGCGATTATAAATAACTGAACTCAGCACATTTCCCAATACAAGTGTAGAAGAGATGGTTGCTCAAGTACTTATGACATAAATGTATGTCCACTTTTAGTATATCCGTTCATTGAAGACAAATAATGAAATGTGTCATGAGCAATGGATGTTACATCACTTATCTTATGCTTGCATTTGAATACGTTATTGCTTTATTAAAATAAAATATTTACAGTTCTTTTATTAATGTAAGTAAGATTTGCATGAATTAATGAAATTTATAGATTAACTACAACGATGTTTTTGAACTTTTATGAGCGATTATATTCTCGAATGAAATTCAGACAATAAATAAGCCTTGTATACATTGTATTCTTTGGTATTTGATAAGTATGATGTGGTAAGCTAAAAATAATAAATGTATAACAAGCATTTTAATAATTACATTAATCAGAATAAATGATAAAACAATAAGCTTAATGAAGTATTGTTGTAATCGAAAGCTTAAAAGATAGAAAACGTGTTCCAAACGTTGCTGATAAATTTCAAGATGGATGATAAACTTAAATTGATATAAAATCTGAAATTGATTTTAAACCAAGAATCAATTATTCAAGTTTTATTCCTATTTTTCCAATCCTATTTTTTGTTTATTTAATTTAACTGCATTTTATCGAGAAAGAAGATATAAATTTTCGAATTTCCGATATAAAAATAAGCAAAATAGCCAGTTTTCCAAATTTTTCAGCTTTTTATGTATCCCAGAAGAATTGTGAGCGCCTGAAGCAATGCAAAAATGCGATAAAAGACTAGCGAAGTATTCGATAGTACATAAAATCTTTTCTCTCCATTTTACTTTACTTTTCCAAGTTTTAATTGTATTATTTAAAAAATAGAACATTTTTTACGAAAATTCTAAACTAAAACTTTTGAACGATTCAAAGCTCTTGTAGAATAAAACATTCTATCTGTAAAAATATTTTAGCTTAACAATAAAACTATTCAAAATGAAACATTCATTCTACCCCTCGTGAAAATTAATGAATGCCTGCTTAACCCGATATAAAAGATTCAAACGGCGCTGTAAAGTTTGTATGCATGAAACGCAGAAACCTTTTTTTAGTGAAGTCGTTTTGTTGAAAGAGGTTTTTGGGGAACCGAAAGGAGTCACCTGGTGGACGATCGGCTCGTTAAATTTCATAATGGGCTGTCGAGAGCGGCAGTCATTAAGAGGTTTATCGATGATTTTCAAAAGGGAACATTCATAGCTAATCGTGTTTGCGGATCACTCGTCCATAAGACTGCGATGAATTTTTTATGTTGTAAATATCCACCTGCAAATAAAAAAAATGACGAAAACTTTATTCCCTGTATATTATTGTTGACGTATACCTTTCAGATTTTTATTTGAATTAATTTCTCATAGACAGAAGGATTAATTACAATTTTTTGCTTTCAGGTACGTTTTTTTTATTTACTAAACTGATTCAAAGTGCAGATATGATTTGGTACGTAACTAAAATTGATAAAAATCTTTTAAAACAAAATGATAACAAATTTTTCATTTTTAAAACTCTTATTAGTTTTACACCGACTAACTGCACAATATTAAATTTCAAACAAATAAATATAGTGAAGTGAAATATGGAGTATTTTTATAAAATACAAACATCAAAACATAATTGAGATTCGATGTTTGATTGTAATAATTAAATAAACTAAACTATCAAATAATGAATCTCATACAATACATTATACATTTTCTATTTAATCATATGTATTTGCTCAAGTTAAAATCATTAATTTATTTACAGAAGCTCAATGCAGAATGTATTTTTTAGTCCACAGACAGATAGATTGTATATTTTAAACTCAATCTCAACATCATTTAAGTATATTTATTTAAATTTATCGAACCAAACGAATCTAACGAGCAACCTATCGACCAATCTAAAATAAACTCTTTGTGCTTGTAAAAACATAAACTCTAATTGTACTCTGAATCGTTATATTTACACACCCGAGTTGCTTCGCAAAGAATAAAAAACAAAGAAAATTTGTCGCAGTAGAATCTTCATCAGAAGATAATAATCCAGGGCGGTTAATTTTGTGCTCTGATTAAAATCTGAACCTACAAGCCATCCATTGCACCCCTTCCAGAGAAACAGAGAGCGAATGATGAGTCCTGGCGATAAATCGAAACAGGTTATAGGACACACGTACACCGTACTCACACGCACATGCACAAGTGGGTGTCCGCGTATATCCCCGTCCGATATGTGCGCCGATCTTGGCGTTATTCCACCAAATTGACGGAATCTCATTGTTCCGGCCTGCCTTGTGTGCATTAGCAGTGTGTATATACGTGAAGATGTATAAATCAGCACATTTGCGATACCCGACGTTAATGGCAGCTGGAATTTAAGAGCTCGTACTTGTGTGCTTGTGGAGAGACTCTTATTTAGAAAGCGCCATCTGGTTAATAGAATGCGATTCCTTTGACAATCGATGTTTCTTTCGGAGATACGAAATCGATGCGGTACGAGGTGGAGAGGGAGGAGGGAGTTGACGAAATTAAACCTTCACTTTGTTGCGAAGGTCTTTGCTGGAGAATAATAAATTTTCTACACGCAATCTGGTTACTGTACAGCTTTTTTTCGTGTTCTGATGATAGGATTCCGTGCATTAAACAAGGTAGTTAATATAAACTATTTTGTGGATTTTGTGAGAATTATTAATGCTTGTATAATCAATTTTAACAGGTCTGCAAATTGCAATCCTGCGCAGTTCTATAATATTAATCGTACTGTTTTTAGTGATATGCGTATAATCGATAAAACAAAATAAGAAGAATTCATGATAAAATCTGTTTATGTTTTTTTATACTCTATATTTTCACTTTTTTACAATATATTAATTTACTAAAATTTCTTAAAAATTAACTGAGATATTACATATCATATTTATATACCATTGATAATTTAAAAATAAAATTACACCTATAGATAAGATTAGAATTTGTACCTTTCAATTTAAACAATTGTTATATTCTTTCTTACTCATCTATTGATTAATAGAATCATAATACATCACTAATAAACAATCACTAATTCACTTAGTAATTGAACGTCTTCAAATGTTGCACAGATAGGAATAAAAATAACCTGCAAAAAATAGTTACTCCAAAATAAACTTTGAATCCCCACTGATGAAAGGGCAGGAGCCAATTATCAGTTGCCAACGCTTCAATCAGATCTATTGCATCTGTTGTATACCAACTACAATACCAGCCGCTCCTGTGGGACTTTTCACTGAGCATTGTTGCGGCTAGATTCTACCTCTAAAGCAAAAATACATATAGATTCGAATAACATTTTCAAAGAAAATTTATTAAAAAAGAAAAAATTGTCAAGATATCTATTTTTTATGAAAATTGAATCAGTGACTTAAGTCCTAGTTTTCGAAATAGTTTGAAATGTTGATTAGTACTTTTTTTTAGATTACAAATGCAATTATTATTTTAATTGACTCTAATTTTTGTAACCTTCCTTTGATACGTGCTTTGAATTCTGACATGAAATGTAGATGCGTATTACGCAGTTAATATAATTATGTCAACATGTAAATATATGAACTATAATTAACTTTTAGTGGTAAATGAATATTTATAATATATTCTACTCAATCTGAGATTAAGCTAGAGTAGTTCTCGTGCCGACTCTATCGGGAATGCATAATTTTGCCGTGTAAAGTTATTGATACACATATGTGTATTAATTCCAGACACGAATATTGACTTGTATAAACGTATATAGTCGGTTTCAATTGAGTAATTTAATCAATAAAGCCAGTTCCACGTAAATTTAAAAATGTTATTTTATACCTAATATAAAATAAAATAAATATGGATACGTTCATTTTTGTTTTAATTACTTATTTTATTATTGCTACGTAAAATAAACATTGTTTTATCACAGTATTTATTGAACGGAAATAAAAATCAAATATAAATTGAAATAGTTAAATAAAATTGTTAACGGATTTAGATAACAGATTCTGCTAACTGATAATCAGTGTCAACTAAAAGCACTTCTATATCTAATTAACGAATTAACCGGCAGAAATAGCCATATCTAGAGAGCATCGAAATAAACTAAAAATGATATTCCATTACTACAATTAACTCGCTCGCAATCAATAAGACAGGGCTTCCTAGCCTTATTCTTATCGCAAAATCTGCCGAGATACACAAGCAGCGATATCGACTCGCGCACAGCACTGGGAAAGAGTTCATTTTCAGTTTTTCCTTTTCGGTCTTTTCGCTCTTCTGCCTTTATTTGCACTGCGCGCCGGTGTGAATACACGTGTGTGCAGAGATGCGAGTGAGCGCGCGCGTTTTACTTGCATTGTTTTATCGTATTTCACGCTCGTTCCCATGGTAATTGCGGTTTTTGCTTTAATATATCATACTTTACGTCATTATCATATTTTAGAGAAAATTACGATGTAAACGCGGTCGAAATATGCAACAAACGTATAAACTCTGCGAACGCTTCGTTTTGATTTTGTATTTATACTACCACCGGTTTAAATATTTACTTTGCTAGCTAAATTCCGGCGAGCTACGCGCACTCTATTGTTTCTTTTATTACACATTTTAGAGACTTATTCATTATTACGTAAGTTCGAAAGATTTTTTCTATTATAATTTCATTAATCTTTAATAATTCAGTAACGAAGAACTTTTAATCTTAACATATACTTCGTACTAAATTTTGAGGTTAGAAATTCGAAATTTTTTCAGATATTTTATTATAAAGTATTAAATAGAAAATAAAAACCAGTGACAATATTAGTACGTCATTACTTTTACAAGTCTTTTTGTTTTATTTTTTATTCTAATTCTCAAAGCTCTACTTTTAATCATTAAACTTTTACAAAACTCGATTTTTTTAATTTTACCGCCTTTATTCAGCAGCCAATCACATTGAGTTGTAAAATGCTTTATTACTTCTGGTCATCACTTTTTTAAGAAAGAAATAATATAGCCAAAAAACAGCTACTGTTATGCTAAGTATTTATTATATTTACTTCCGTATTACACACGCTGATTTTGCATAGTTACTAGGAGTAATAAAGTTGTTTAATCTTATTTGACAAGCAATTAATCACTCAGACCTTCAAGTTAATGAATCATTAATGATAAAACGAAAATGTGTTATTAATTCAGACGTTAGATTATAATTTTCAAATATTTTATACTCGGCTGAGCATTTTACAGTTTTAGAAATTCAGCTGCGATTAAAAAAAAACATTTCTCAATATTGAATAAATAACGAAAAATTTTATGCTCAATAAAACGAAGAAACTTTTTAATTAAAAAATAATCCGTGTTTATTTGTAAACAAGTGGCAACTGTTGCCAGGTTAGGCGAGCGAAAAAGGTAGCAAAAAATCGTTGCGAGAATTACAGGCCACTAAGCAAAAATAAATTATCGCCGAGTAGCGGCGCTGCGACAGATGGAGGGAAAAAGAAGCGGGCAGAAAATAGATCGTAAGAAAAACCGAGTGCCCAGGAGAGAGAGAGAGAGAGAGAGAGAGAGAGTGAGAGGGAGGGGGGGAGGAGAGAAAAAGAAACTCGCTAAATTACGGAGGACAACGAAGTATACAGCGAGGGCAGCATAAACCAGTCGCGAGGCTTTAAACGCTTTTCTCCATTTCAATGGCCATCTGCCGGCGCTCAATGGCGACTCCTTCCCTCCTCCGTGTTTGCTATCTTTTTCTCCGCTGCCTGTTTTACGGTCACGCACGCACGCGGCCAGCTCCTTTTTTCCTCTCGTGCATGACGCTTCTGAAGCATTGCCGCTGGATTTTATTGCCAACGTTTTTTCTTCTAAGAGGAAGTGGATAAAGTTTTTGACTTTCCTGATGGAACCTTCCGAAGAGGAAACATGTCGCATTCTTATATGTTTACGATTCAAACGGAAGTATTTGCAAATATTACGGTAGCAATATTATTTGCTTATACATCATGTATTATAAGAAGCTTGTATAAATTTATTATAATATAAATTATATATGATTTATAAAATTTAAGTTATAGTTATTAGTAATTTTAGCAAATCCTTGATAATCTGAAATTTTAAGGTTTTATTCCCTCATTAAACCTGCAGTATTTATACGACTGAAAACAAGCTGTAATATGCTTTAACTGTTCATTAATTCAAGCGTTGCTAAGTAATCCTCATGACAAAAGCGTTAAATTTAAAGACGTGTTTGTAACTCTGAAATCCTATATAAAGTTGTTCTGCGATTAAAATGCCTTGTAAATTCTGTCGTACGATTACATTTTTTACATTATTTTGAATTTGAATGTAAATTCAGTTAAATTTTTATAACGAGTGCACAGTTGATGCTAAGTTCAAAGAAACAAAAGCATAACCAATGATATTTCACTTGTATCTCTCCTGTATCTGTGTATAAATCTTCATTTACTCTCTCATTATCTGCTATCTTGTTTCGGTCTTTCACTCAACCTATCTCTTAAACTCGGACAGGAAAAGACGTCGTAACCATAAATGTAGGCAAATGTATGGCATTAAGTTGCTTTCTTTAATTATTTAATCACATTATCTATTAAATATGCGCCTATTAAGTAAAAACAATGACTTCGGCCGAACTAACTAATGCCTACTTTTACAGGTACGAAAAAAGCAGCAAATTATATCTCACTACCAAATTAAAATTCAGAAGCAAACTCGTTTCATTAATTTGCAGCAAATAACTTGAAACATTAGTTTTCAGGCATTACATTGTCTTACACAAGCGTGAGAAGCAAAAATCGCTCAACGAAATTCGTAGAATATCCGAGCTTATTTCGCAGATTGCTAAATCTTGCATTTGACTCAGTTGCCAGGTAAAACGACTTTTCCATCCGATTCTTCACTTCTCCCTGTCTCTCTCTCTCGCTCGGCTTGCTTTTTTTTCGCCGAGGAACGATCGCGGCTAAACGCACAAGGTCTTCAACTGTCAGCGTTTTGCAACATTGTATTCGTATTCCGATCGAGTCCTATTTATCGATCAGGTATCCGTTCGCACAGCGCTTGGACGAATTTTTTAAACACGATCGTTTCTCTTTTGCTTGACATACCTATCTCTGGAAATATGATGTAGATTTTTATGAAGAATAGCGTTTGAAAGTGCTAATTAGAGGAGGTAGAAATCATTGCTCAAGGCAATTCGTTCTATGATTATTATGTTATATAAACGTATTGATAAACATCTTGGTAATGTGCATTGATGCGTGGATAATAAAAATAATAATATACAGTAATTTAACATGATTGTATCTATTGTAAAAAATTAAATAAGGAAATAAAAACAACTATTGGAACAAATTTTCTTAACGTATTTAAAGACTTTGAATCAATTCTCTCGATGCCTAATGGTCTCACGAAGCTCTTGAAGTTCCGATTCTGAAAAAGCATTGTGGAAGGTCACGCGTAGCTGCGTTTTTAAGGCAGATCTCTTCAAGAACGTGTTTATTTTTACGGGAAACCTTCATTTTTATCTCCCACGCTTTTATCTCCTTTTTCTTTTCCTACGAAATAGAAATATTCTGCTCGAGTGGATCCAGTTCAGAGGACACCTTTTGATAATTCAGAGCGAGAATGGAGCCTTTCTCTCTTTTTTCTCCTTGATTTATGCGGGTGAGGAATAACCCATCTTTTCGTTGAAGGATTACAGTACAATTTCATACTGGATTATTTAGATGAGCGTCCATTTTTATACTCCTTTTTGTACTCGGTAATGCAGCGAAAATATTTAACCAACATTTGGATGATGAAAGACGGAAGTGAGCATAGTTTAATTTGTTATTTTACCAACGTAATCGCGAGAACCGCTTTGCGTATGTAAATTTGAAATTTTGTCCTTTAAATTATTTATCACCGTTGGCTGAGTGTTTTTGAGTCTTTATGCAAAGTAGCATATTTCCTAAATGATTTAGTTTTGCAGTATTTTGAAACTAATGGAATTCATAGCTTTGCTGGTTTAAAGAAAGTGAAATGCGTTTCTTGTGAAATGGCTCTAAGCTCCGTTTGAACTCTTCTAACATAAGAAAATTTAGAAAGTCGAACGAAAGTGAATATCTCGGCTCATATCCATTTTACGGGAAAAGAAATGCATAAAGTCACTTCCTATGTATGTGAAAATTTTTTGAATTAAAAAAAGCATGCAAATTTATGTATTAAATGTGTAATACGTTTCTTAGTTTTATTAAAAATAAGCATATTTGTTTAAATGCATACAATTTAATCCATTGCACGAATTTTAATAAGTATAAAATAATATTTTCTGACGATAAAATGTAAAATATTATATAAATAAATGGATTCTGAATAAATGGATTAAATCTAAAGTTCTTTACAATGGTATTCATTATTCTTCATTTTCAAGTTTATTTTAAAAGAGTCTTCGTTATTTATATTCTTTGTCAAGTTCTACTCAATTTCTTATTCTTTTTATCTTTTTCTTTACCTCCAGTTTAAATCCCATTGTAGAGTTATATACTTGCAGTTGCCAATATTGATTTTCACTCGAGTCTCCTCCATTTGCAATTTTTCTTGGAATTTTTCTCCCATTCTCTTAACTTGTTTGGATTCTAATTTTAAAATTTGATTCGACAGTCTAGATAAGTGATCATATTTTAAGAATTTGAATTTAAAATTGAGAATTCTTATAAAATTATAAAAAAAGCAGTTCCATAAAATACAGTTACTTCAAACGATGATAGATTAAATTGTAAAAAAGCTTGTTAAATTTATGTAACAACACGAATAACATTGAAAATATATTTAAAAAAATTGTATTAAATTTACTTCGATAGTATAATTTAAAATGTTTTTTTCAAAAATATGACGTATGAGAAAATATATTTTTATACCAGGAAAAAGCTTTCAGTTTCATTGTTATTTCAGTCATGGCAATTTTTCAGCGCGCCAATCTAGTCTCTACGGATTTAGCGCAGCCAAGATAACTCGCAATAAAAGTCAATTGCATCTCTTTTAAGTTTGAAACCAATTTGACCTGTTCAAATGGAAGCGCCCCCCGCATACTTAATATCAACGAACGCATTACTATGTCTACATGCGTGATTCAGCATGTCATTGTACTTAAATATATTTAACCGTTAAATATACAATGTGCATAATTTTTAATGAAATGATTATAGATGATACATTTAAATTATCACTATTGACGCAATATATTTTTCTGTAAAAAAAATGTACAAATCAAAACGTACAAATTTATTCAATTTACATTTATGAATTTATATTGATCTTGAAATATATATATA